>CAJQZP010001706.1:2557500-3210114 GCA_907164705.1 Parnassius apollo
ATTGAGCTGTTACGATCATTACCATAGTGTCAAAATCTACCTTCTTATATTGTAACAGTTTTTTATTGCCTGAAAACACGGACAAAAAGACATTTTCTAAAAATAAATCCTAGCTAGATCGATTTATTGCCCCCGAAACTCCCTGATATGTGTCCAGGGATTTTACGGAAATCGTTGGAGCCGTTTCCGAGATTCCGATTATATTCTTAATATATATATATAAATTACGTGTCACGTTGTTTGTCCGCGATGGGCTCCTAAACTACTAGACCGATTTTAATCAAAATTGCACATCGTGTGCTGTTTGGTCCAACTATTAGGATAGGATAGTTTTTTTGCCCATGAGTGACCCACAATTTTTTTTTTTTGCGAATTTGAGGATTTTAATAAGACATGACAAAGGGTCGTCGAAAAGGGCAGAACAACGTCTGCCTGGCAAGCTAGTAACAAAAACCCTGTGGTCCCTGTGGTTCAGTGTGTTATCATAATCAGTATCCAAGCATATAGAAATAATAATTTTTCAAAAAACACATTTAAAAAAAAATATTTTGATGAAAAAAAAATTAATGCAAATTGTATGTGGTTTTATTATCTCTAACTCACACGAGTATCGGTACTGCGGGGTCTTTTACAATCCTCTTACTCCTCGGCCAATGCAGAGATAATAAAACCACATATAATTTGTAAATTAATTTTTTTTTCATGAAAATTAATTTTTTTATGTGTTTTTTGAAAAATAATTATTTCTATACGCTTGGATACTGATACTGATAACGCAGTTAACGGTAACCACAGGGTTTTTGTTACATGTTGTATATATATATACAAGAATTGCTCATTTAAAGGTATAGGATTTATATTAAAATATTTAATACTTTCAGTAATACAATGATACTTCGAATATATTATTTTCAGTGTCTAAAGGGGAAATATAACCTCAAATGGCTTAGCAAGATCCTCCGTTTTGCCGAAAATATTGCAGCATTAATTTTGAAATAAATATATGGTAAAGTTGAGGATTAATATTAAGGACTATGTTAGACGAAAACACGATTCCGTAAAATTTTCTCGATAGAAAAAAATCCAAAGTTACCTCCAAAATAAATTATAAACCGCTGTTATTCATAAAATACTTTAAATAAGATCATGAAACTTTGCATACTAACTGAACTAACTATAAAGCAGTGCTTATGTTATTTACTTTTTTTTAAATACCATTATTTTCACTGTAAAAGAAATTATCTAAACTATAGGCATCTTGAAGCTTAATTCCTGCGGCCCGGTCAGTTTCGCTTCGGCCTTTGAAGGGGGAGCTTGTGTCGCTTACGATCAGAATACACATTACGCAACAGGACGACGTAAAATTAAAATGGGAAATAACCGTAATAAAAATAAGAAGCGATTGGGTTGGCGTTAAGAAACAGGCATAAATATGATAAACCTAATGAAATAAGTATCTAATGAACTATCTACTTACAGTATTAGTGATTACAAACATGTCGGTCAATGCATACGACGCGCGGGGAAGTGGGGGCGAAATTAGAATTTGAGCTGACTTACTATATCCCCTTAAAAAGTACATCTAACAACCTATATACGTCCCATAGTTGGGCACAAGACTCCTTCCAATTCCGTGAGGATATAAGAGCACAAAAGTGTCGCGCGTGCCGCCTGCTATAACCCCTAATTCGTGTTAGTGCACTTCAACATATTTTAATTCATTCGAAATATCATTTTTATTGGCAACGGGGCATTCCTTCTTAGTCTTCGTGCTGACAAGTCATCTGCATTTTTATTCTTTATCGAGGATAGATTAAGAATATCTGACGTTACACATATTCTGTTAAAAATATTTCTCAGGCATACAGGTTTCCTCACGATACACCGCCGAGCACGTAAATCAGCATCAGATCAAATTGGAATCAACAATTTCATTGGCGCCGACGGAGATCAAGGGTTGCTCGCACACTGTGTACAGCGAACGCTTATTCATATTAGCCCCTAAACTACTCGTACCCCGGCTCCTAAGAGCGTGAGCAGGTATGGGGTGGAAATGCAACGGTGCCAGCCGCCGTCGGCGCCGTGTGTAGTTTAGTGTAGTATATGTGTGTATAGTGTGTGCACTAAAGCGTGAACAGGTATAACGCGGCGCGGAACGGGATGTGGTCTTCATTTACTTTATCCATAACAGCCTATAAAATTCCACTGCTAAACATAGCTAAGACTTTAGGCTGCTATCAGGTAGATGCTGCTGCCCATCTCCTGTTTTATTTTTTTTCTGTCGCCTCTGAGGGGCCATTCATTAATTACGTAAGGGTCCCGAATTTGAGGGGAGGGGTTTTAAAATATCTACATGCCCTTGGGCGGAGGGGGTAAAACTCTTACGCAATATTTTATAACTCGAAATTTAATATTATCACTGACCTCTATATATAATAAAGGTCAGTGAATATTATCGATTAAATATTTCAAAATTGCCAATAACTAGGAAAAGAATAGAGAGAAGTGCTATCATAATAACGTTATTGTGTATTTATGGGGATTTCACCACTAAAACACAATTTGCATTCATACCTTTTTATTTATTGACAACTGTCAGATGTTAGTTTTTTTCATAAGCCTACAATATGGCTTTCATACTCTACATTCTCTCCACCACTAAATATAAAAAAACATAAGTAATGATAAAAATGTATAACTAATCATGTAATTTTTTAAAATTTATAATTTGGATTCGGATTTCTAGTTGACCGGGGAGGCAGCACTTGCATTGGTACCTCTAAATGTTGATTGGATTTACTGCCAGAACTTTCGCCCTCTTCTCCTCTTAATAACAAGGAGTCGGAAGTTATCAACTTCTGTAGCCTTCTCATTACAATTTGCTTGATCTGTACTCAACATATTAGAAAAATTTTCAAAATTACTCAAATCTAAATCATATTCTTCATTTTTATTTCCTTTGTATGCAACAATATGATCGACATGTTTCTTATAATATTTATTTAACTCCGGAACAAAAACAGTAAATAATCTATTTCCTAATTTATTTTTAACTACGCCGAACTTCCACGTGTAATCGTTCCCGTTGTTGTAAAAAAACTTAACTAAAACTTTATCCTCTTTGTTAAAATTGCTCTTTCTTCGTCCATCATAGTTTTCACTCTGTAATATCTGTTTATTTGCAACATTATTGGTTGTGGATGATAAAGATATATCATTTGTGTTCTGCTCAAATTTGTGGTCCCTAAGTAAGTCGACTCAACAGCGAAGCGGACGGCCTAACAACAGCTGGGCGGGTGCAAAATCGGTTGTGCAATGGACCGAATTTCTGTAACTAAAAAGGAACTCATTTAATTTATTAATTATCGATTTTTGATCCGTATGTGTGTTTAAAATAATCCTTAATCCCCTTTTAACTATCTTAACGGTATTTTCTGCTTGCCCATTTGATGCTGGGTGATATGAAGGAGAAGTTAAATGTTGTATACCATTTGACAAACAAAAATTTTCAAATTGTTTTGAACAAAAATTACTCGCATTATCGGTTACCAGAGTGCGACATAACCCAAATCTACTAAAAATCTCTGAAAGTTTGCTGATAATTGCTTCACTATCTGTATTATTCATTTGGAAACATTCAATCCACTTTGAATGTGCGTCTACAATAATTAAAAATTGTTTGTTGGGTAAAGAAAACATATCTAAATGAACTCGTTCCCAAGGACGTTTCGGAAATGGCCACGATGCCAGTGGAGAACGGGATTGGATCATAGTGGAGCGAGTTGCAAATACTACACGATCCTATTATTTCATCAATCTGCTTATCAATATTGATCCACCACATACGCGATCTCGCTTCATTTTTAGTCTTTACAATGCCAAAATGGGCCTTATGCAATTCTTTAAGTAGACTTTCCCTAAAAACTGTTTGTATAACCACTTTATGTCCCCTTAATAGGCACCCATTTTCGACATTTAAATCGTTTTTACATTTCAAATACGGTTTAAGTTCCGCATTTTGCATTTTCAAAGGCCAGCCATTTATAACAAAATTTATAATTTTAAAGAGTAATTGATCTTGCATAGTTTCTTTCCTAATGTCATTTACCGTAATAGATTTTAACATATTATCGTTAATAAAATTAATAATTAAATTAGTTTGATCTGGACTACATTCAATATTTTCAGAACAATTATTTAATGAACATCGTGTTAAAAAATCGGCAACATTATTTTCACTTTTGACATACTCTATCGTAAAATTGTATGTGGACAAAATATAGCATATCGTTGAAGTCTATTCGCCACCATTTCAGGTATACCTTTTTTACCACCAAAAATCGACACCAAGGGTTTGTGATCAGTTCGCAAAATAAAAGGAGTCACGCGGCCGTATAAATAGTGGTGAAACTTTTTTGTAGCAAAAATGATAGCAGTCGCTTCTTTTTGAATTTGTGCATAATTTCGTTCGGCATTTATGAGCGAACGCGATGCGTACGCCACCACTCGCTCGACGCCGTCAAGCTGTCGCTGAGCGAGCACTGCGCCGAGCCCGTTCGGCCCTGCATCAGCCGTCACTATTGCAATTAGGTCGGGATTATAATGTGCAAACACCCTGTCAGACGCTAATTCATATTTGATTTTATTGAATACTTTTAAATGTTTTTCTTGCCACACCCACTTTACGCCTTTTTTTAAAGTGAATGGAAGGGTGCTAATAAAGTCGATGCATTAGGCACAAATCCTCTAAATAATTAATAAGCCCTAAAAATGATTTCAATTCCGTGCCATTATTAGGACATATACTTTCTAATATTGCTTTCACTTTATTGTTTGATTTACGTAGTCCTGACTTATCTGTGATAAAACCTAAATACTCAATTGAGTCTTTAAATTAATCGCATTTATCTTGCTTTAATCTAAGTCCTGATTCCTGTAATTTTCTAAGTACTTGATGTAATCGTTTTAGGTGTTCCTCTTTTGTTGGGGTCGTTATTAAGATATCGTCTAAAAATACGCAGACTCCCTCAATACCTGATAAAAGTTGATCAATTGTTTTCTGAAAAATACTTGGGGCGCATGAAAGGCCGAAAACTAATCTATTATAACAAAATAAACCGATGTGGGTGTTAATACACATTAATTTTTAGAGTCATCTAACTCCAGCTGATTATAGGCTCTAGAAAGATCTAATTTTGAAAATTGGACGCCACCATGAAGCTTAGCAAATAAATATTCTATTCGTGGAAGTGGGTAATTATCAGAGTATAAAAATTTATTCAACGTCACTGAATAATCGCCACATATTCGTATGTTACCGTCTGACCGAAGAACGGGTACGATCGGTGTCGCTACCTCTGAATAATCTAGGCGCTCTATAATACCTAAATCTAAAAGTTTATATAATTCTAACTCAACTTTATGTTTCAAAGCTAATGGTACTGTGCTCGGCTTAAAAAAACTTTAACTGAGCATCATTCTTTTATTTTTAAAATTACTTTATATTTATTAAAAGTTCCCAGCTCATCTGTAAACAACTGTGAATATGTTTCCTTCAATTCTTTTACTAAATTGTTATGTTCTAAGTTGTTACAGTTACCAATACACAGTTTCATATTAAAACACGTATATCTGTTTTTATAATATAAAAACGAATAATTTCAGTACGATTTTCATACGTCACCGGTAATAAACAATAGCCCAAAGGAGATATTTTCGAGCCATTATAACAATTTAAAATAACGTTACAATGGTTTAATGAATAATTATTGTGAAAATATGATTGATAAACCATTTCCGAGAACAGATACAGCACTACCACTATCTATTTCACATAAAATTCGCTTTGACGCTATCGACACGACCAGTCTCATCGGCATACCGTTTAAACACCCAATATTATACAAATCATATGAAATACCTTTTACTAAAACATTGTCATCCACCTCCAAATAATTGTTGCTCTTATATGTACTCTTACAAACACGTTTTAAATGCCCTTTTACACTTTAGACAAAAATAATTCGCATATCGACATTTATCTTTAGTATGGTTCTTATAAAGTAAAGTAAAGTTACAGCCTACATACGTCCCACTGCTGGGCTCAGGCCTCCCCCTCATTTCTGAGAGGGTTTAGGGCAAGGAAGTGTCCGCCGCGCTGCCCAAATGCGTGTTGACAAACTTCACATGTCTTCGAAATATTTTTTTCTTATTCCTCAGACATGCAGGTTTCCTCACGATGTTTTCCTTCACCGCCGAGCACGTGGTAAATCAGCACTTAAAATTGCAATTAAGAATTTCATTGGTGGCGGGGATCGAACCCGGGTTACTCGCGTTCTGTTATATTTACAGCGAGCGTTAACCACTGGTTCTTATATTCACAAGCATTTTCTTGGGCTCGTAAAGCGAACACCGGTTGCGCTGTCGCTGATGATGTGACTAGTCCCTCATCTTGCAATGACCTTTGAACTGCAACTCGAGCACATTGTACACTTTGTGCTAACTCCAACGCTTTGTTGAATGTTAAGCTATCGATATTTTCACTAAAAAGCTTTTCTTTTTCCTTGACATTTGCCAATCCCAGCACAAACTTGTCCCTTAATGCCGTCTCCAGTTCTATTTTAAAATAAAAAACTTAGCAAGATGACGAACCCGAGCCACCCATTCAGTTAAATCTTCGCCTGGTCTTTGTTCTGCTTTATAAAAAACATATCTTTCCGCAAATGTACATTTCTTTGGGGAAAAGTGGTGGTCAATCTTTTCAATGAGAGTCTTATAAGCTAAATCTTCTAGTTTTAACGGAAAAACCAAGTCACGTACTAGGCGATATGTATCTTCTGCTAATGAGGTAAACAAAATAGCTCTTCTCATAACTCCTGTTTTATCAGTGTTATCATGATAATTATTTGCCATACAAAACTGGACAAATCGACTCTTAAAAATATCCCACTCTTGCATATGGTGATCAAATGTGAGGCTGTTGCCGAACAACACATTTCCTTTATTCGACATTATTTATTGGCATCTATTTCACTTTAAATATTGCACTCAATAATACGTGAATAAGATCCTCGTCGCCAAATATTGTGTATTTATGGGGATTTCACCACTAAAACACAATTTGCATTCATACCTTTTTATTTATTGACAACTGTCAGATGTTAGTTACAATATGGCTTTCATACTCTACAAGCGTATACGCTTTTAAAAGGGCAAATTATACGCTTTTGTAACAAAATCCCAGAAAATATACAAAATTTGTAATAAACTAAATAAACAAGTTTTTAAATGCTTTATTAAAGAAAAATTGTTATTATAACATCAAAGAATACATAAATGTGAATATCACCTGGGAATGAGGTGATCGCCACCATGCTGGTTCAATTAAAATTAAATTAAAAAAATTACTAAATAATTGTAAAGTGAAATATGTTTAAAAAATATATCTCGCTGGTTTTCCTGCTGGTTGTTCCCAGGACAGAGGTGTTTTTCGAACCAGCAGTGGTAAATGAAAAAAATTACTTTCAATTAGTATTATTAAGTCATTTTTACGTGGTGGTCCTTCCGAAGAAGTGATGGTCCTTCTTTGGAAGCACCATGCTCTCACATAATACCAATGTCAAATAGTAGCTTAATGTTGCTGTTATTCGTATGGTGAGTGTAGAGAACCGGAGATCCTTTTTACTGAAAACTGAGAGACAACGCATCTGCATTTTGATTCGTAATCGAGGATAGATGTAGATGTCTATGGGCCACAGCAACCACTTTTCATCAGGTGAATTGCGTGCTCGTTTATCACCCTATCCTATGAAAAATTATTTAGTAATCTATATTAAATTAAAATTTTTCTTTTCTATTCGTATATATAGTCTATTATATTTCTATTCTATTCTAATATACTTAAGCAATAATTTAATTACCGTATACCATATACTAGATACCGATATTTTAATTACAGATATAACTAAGCAATCACCAATTCGAATGATTTTAGTTTTAATTTAGATTTGAATTATATTATAAATTTAAAAAAAATAATGGTATTTATTTAAAAATTATAAAAGTTTACATTAACTAATTGCGTATATTTTTAAAAACATTTTTATGAAAAACTGTACTTACCTTACTTTACACACAATTTATATTGGAAAATGCTTCTATACACAAAACACTGGTTTTTATTTAAATTTATAAAAATAAAATAATTAAAAAAAAATCAAGAATGCCTGTATGACGTTCTAAGATGATTCATTTGACAAGAAATTAGTAGCAATGTATGGTAAATTAAAAATTCTCGTATTCAGGATATTGATTATTTATCGGTAATGAGATTAGATAAAGAATGTAAGGCCGGTGTCACATTGAAAACACGACAGCACATACATACATCTCACTCAAACGACCCAGTATTTGCGACACATTTGCTTGCAATTTGTATTATTTTCATAAGAATGGATGTCCACGTCATTAAAGCATTATTATATTAATGCATTATAGTTTACTTCTATACGTGTAGTCTCACTGTTGTTCTATCGTAGTGGCATTTTATTTATTTATTTATTTATGCTTTATTTGCACACCGAGTACAAAAAGGCGGACTTAATGCAACAAGGCATTCTCTGCCAGTCTACCTCCAGGCTAAGCAGAGAAGATATTGTGGGTGCAAAGTGCTACTGAGTTAAAACATTTAAGTAGACATACACATTAAACATTTTTTATATTTTATTGGACTTTTGAATTGCAGATGTGTTGCGAGCCTTTTAAAAAAGAGTGGGCTCTTTTCTTAAAGATCACTAAGTCGTATCGGACCAGAAAAATCGCAGGTGGTAGTCGATTCCACAAGGAAGTTGTGCGAGGAAGAAAACTTCTTGCAAATCGCACAGTGGTAGATCGTCTATCATCCAGATGGTATGGATGGTATCGCGAGTTTTGTCGCGATGTGTGATGGTGAAATAGGGAATCTGGAATTAGTCCGAACAATTGCTCAGGGCACTCCACGTGGTAGATGCGATAAAATACGCATAGAGATGCAACATCTCTTCGAAGTGCCAGTGAGTCAAGCTATATTACGATTGTTGCACGAATGGGTTTGCTCGACCGGGGATGGACCACGCACTCACCGAATACCAGCGTAAAATAGCAACTACAATACTGTTGAGTTCCATATGGTGAGTGATAAGTGTAGATGTTTATGGACCACAGCACCCACTTACCATCATGTGGACTGTGTGCTCGTTTGTCACCCTTATTCTATAAAAAAGTACTGTCTTCCGTGAGCTTGAAATGACGACTAAAGAGTAGGATTACCGATATACGAGTAAGAACCGGTACGAACTCTTGAGCACACGTCTTCAGCACAATTTGTGTGATTCAATTCGGCCCACTGGAATTATGGGCATCCAGAGGAATTATTGCTTTATGCACTGAACTCTGCAGAGACCGAACGTCCACCATGGACGGCTTTTTCTATCGAAATGCTAACTGAATATTAAATTCCGAAACTAGTTACATATATTTAAATACATTTCAGAAAATATACAAGAACTAGCTTTTCCCGTTTCCTTTTTACCTAAGCCAAAATTTGCAAATCGAAGGATTCATGGAATGATAGATCTCAAATCTGCATGTCATGATGAAAGAGTATAAAATTACTACGAGTACGTTTAAAAGGCGTGGATTCTTTAGTAAAAGTAAATGTAAATATATGTGCTGTAATTATCTATCTTCGAATAATTTTATCGATAAAATGTTTATCGATGTACCGATTATTATGTAAAAATAATGAAAAACATGTCGATATTTTTACATAATAAAGTTAGATTTTATTTGCTTTTTTTAATCAAGTGCGGCAAATAATGGATTAAATTGCATGCGCTAAACTAAAAAAAATGTTGCTGAACACAACCTATGATATTAACTGGCAGCACAACGTCTATGGGTTTGAGATAGTATTCCATAAAAAAAGTCGTAAATAGACTTGTTATTTGAATACTTTTCTTTTAAATATTATGAACACTATATCTTATCTGCAAACACACACATTCCAAAGATAGCAATAAATGTACAAAACATTAAATGGTTTTATGCATTTTAAATAAAAATTATATACAAACACTATAGAATTCTTTTACCGGTTTTATATTTTTAAATAGGTATCGATTGACCACATGCTCGGCGGTGAAGGAAAACATCGTGCATGTTTTGATAATTGCTATTTTAATTTTAATAAACCTAATGTACTCATTTATCACGTGTTCGGTGGTGAAGAAAATGATCATGAGGAAATCTGAATGTCTCAGAAATAAAATATTTCAACCACAAGTGAAGTTCCCCAACACGTACTAGAGCAGAACAGTAGACTGATAGTCATCTTTTCAGAGATATGAGAGGAGGCCTTTGCCCCCCCCCCCTCGTGGTACGTATATTAACTTCAACTTTCAAAATACATCATAACAATATTAAAACAACATCAGCGTGATAAAGTGTCGGAGAAAAACATTTGTAACAAACAGACAGACACCAATGTGATTTCATAAATATGTGCTTCGTTTTGCCGCCTTGGAACGCGTGCCAAATTTTTCGTTGGAATGCTCGAAATGTCTGGTGTCGGTTTTTTACCGCGTACAGCCCTCTATCACAGTATGCTATCACCTACGCTCCATGGAAGCGATAGGGTTGTGAGTTAATGTTTTTGATATTTTTTTACATTTTTGTTATGTAGTGATCAATCAATGGAATTTAAATAATTAGCTTACAAATACATTTCATGGCGTCAGTTAATCTCAATAAAAGACAATAGTTTAAACACGGAAAACAATTTAATATTAACATACAACAACTTGCAGTGCTATAGATCTTTAACTTTGTCATTACGGCGCAACCTTCTACAAGTTTTGGCGTGAGCATACGTAATACGTTCGTGGCATTTTTAAAAAGATCGCGGACATAAACTTTAAAAGTGACGCCACTTGACCACTCGTCTTGACGCGGCTCTCGCTACTGAGAGCACCGCGTCGTTCGCTTAGGGGTTTCGTAGTTGTGCATGTTTGTGTGAGTGCGCCATTTTGAGCGTTTGTAGGGAGTTTCCTAACCGTTCCTATATATTAACACGTTCGCGTGAGCAACCTCATCTCTAAGCATATATGGCTATACATGTTGGCCGAGCGAAGGCGAGCACCAACGTATAGACAGTCCATTTGTCGACACTCGTCCAGCTGGCCGAGTGAAGGCGAACACCAACGTGTATACGGTTCGTATGGCATGCCTTGAATCGATATCGCTCGCTACGATTTGACCACTTCAGAACAGTGTCGGTTTTTCTGCACAAATCAAAGACGCTCACCAGCACTTGGCAAGTCGCGTTCACATGTTAGTCGCCCATGTCAGTTACAGCTTGGCGACCGTACCGGTGAGATATTGATTTAATTAAGTTGCAACTTTAAAATAAGTTCCACAATTTCACTATACTGATGATGACATCTTTAACTTTTTTAACTTTACTACGGATTACACTGACATAATAATTATACACACTTATTAAATAAATAGCAGAAGCCGCAATAACTTTTACGTCGTTAATATCATACAAATTCTCTATGACGACTAATTACGGCCAACATGTAGATAGCCCCACAAAAACTCGTGAACGTTGGAATTAGTCTTTTTTGAACTTGACCAACGTGTAGACTGTGGCACTCACCTTGTATTAATTTGCCTACGCTCGCGTTGGCTGAGGAGAGGCCATCAACTATTGCAGGGGTAAAAGTTTGCGCTATGGCGCACAACTTTGCATGTATGCGTACAAAACTATAAAGATGTTTTTTTTTAACTCACGTGGCGGTAAACTCTATGAAAATTGAATGTGCGCCACTTTGATACACCATAGACCACCTATAAAATAGATGTCCAAAGACGTTCCGCGGAAATAAATATGACAAACAGAGGACGTCCTATGACGTCGCGCCATTTCATAATTCTATCAACACGACGTTGTAAGATGTTGCTCACGCGAACGTGTTAACTGTGCCTCTGTTACTCTTGCTACCTGCGTGAAATAATTACTTACAATCGCGAGGCACTCAGGGTTAGGCATACGCAGTCGGGGCTAGCGCGTTCTAGGTGATTGAATGTTAAAGATTTTAACGCTGTTTACGTAAATAGTTATTTGTATACTGTATGTACCTGTATGATACTTGTTGAAATAGTTTTTGTTTAGTGTTTAGTATATATAAAATAATTGAAAATTTTTTCCTACTATAATCGTCTAATCGTCGTTCCTACTATAATTGTTGCGTGGATGGATGCTGAATAACCAACAAATCGTTTCAAATATATAATTTTTACAGTTACCGAAAGATTTAAGTAGGAAGTTATGAAAGGTGAATTTATTTCATTTTTTTTTGTTAGATAGGTACTTATAGCAAAAAAGAATTAGGTAGTAATTCATCCACAGAAGTAATACCTAAGCGCTTTATTACAAAACTTAGTTGAAACTTACTCTCCAAGTATCTCCTTACATACCTATACTTGTCTTTTGTAATTAAAATATTTTAAGTTATAAGGGCACTAAACACTGAAATTAAAACTTTGTTTACAAACAAGATTATTTTGTTTGTACCCTGGTATTAGTAATAAGCGGTAACATAGTATACCTATAAACATAATATGTGATACAATTAATTTCATTGTACTTAGGTTATATCAGCGGAATGTACAAATTTTTAGATAGTATTTGATTATTTAACTTTTGCTTGCATCCTAATATTTCTATAAATTAACGGTGGGGATATGGTGCTGACAGCTGATGCACAGGTTGCCTAGTTCGGCTGCAGATGCTATGTTTTCAAGTATATGTACTAATGTATCTTTATTAAATAATGTTATGCAAATATCGTGATGTACAACCTCTTGGAAATAAAGAACTTATTATTATATATTATTGTCAATAAATTAATACGATTATTTGTAGTTAAATGAATAAATTACTTTATAACAATAGATGATTTTTCTTCTACAACGATCTTTTACATAACTTTTTAATAATAGTTAATAATTAGTAATATATATACATAACTTTTTAATAATAGTATATTATATCAATCATTATAAAAAAAAATAAAAATAAAACATTATAAGTAAAGAGAGTACTACATATAAAAAGTGCCTATATATTGAAGGTTTGTAGCCCCTGGTTAAACGACCGAAAGGTCATTGTCCGTTTTTCTCAATCGATTTGGCACGTACGGAAATAAATCACCACTTGCTAAAATCTCAATGTTAGAGCTAATTTATCTTGAACCGGTATCGCTTTCTAAATTTTGTGTCTCTAGTGTGAATTCGAGGTCCAATTAAATAAAATTAATATCTGATATATTCAAAATCCGTAATGGACATACGAGTGAAGTTCTTGAAATGTCCACTCATCTCTTAAGTCTTCATACCTAACATTAAATTATTACACCGATTATTTCAAATATTTCACTTTGCCAAAATCTACGTGGACTTTTATAATTTTCAATGATATTGTACATGAAAATCAACGCAGCACTAGCTACCATTTGGGTAAGGTCGTAAAAAAAATGTACTTTTTAAAAGTTTTGAATGAGGCCATGTTTGATTGTGAATATAAATACCATACGCTAACAAAAAGTATGATAATATTATTAATTAATAAAACATTGATAATCATGTTTAGAATAATGTAGAAACAATCAGAGTATTCAAGAGGCTTAAACATAAAAAATATTTTTGTATCAACAAAATAAAGCTGCATACAAAATTTATTTGTCTCCTATCAACTTATAGGACGAAAGAATGCAACAAATATAATAATATAGCGTTATGGTTTTTAAAATTGTATTTTACTTTGAAAACAATACATATATAGATGCCGTGTGATAATGTATAAATTATTGCAATAATACAATGCCAGTGGAAAAAATCTTATTCTAATTTGTGTCTCCAAAAGATATCCAGTGTGTTACTCCGATTCGATATGGGCTAGATTTTTTGTTTTCAACATTAAACAACATTATTTACCTAATTTCGATGAGACAACGCCGTAGGCTTACTGTCAAATGCCAGTTTTGACATATTTTTTTCATTTGTAGTCGTGACCGTAAACAATTGTAAATTCCATAATTTAGAGCACAAATTTCGGCCAGTGTATATATAATATGTGAATTCTACGTGAGAAGTACAAAAATATCGTTCACTAGGTTTCTGATTCGAAATTTATAGTCAATTACCAGAGTATGTTAAGATTTATTAAGTAAATCGCGCATGATTTATGACCGATATTCATTGTTGAGTTTTGAATTTTCGAGAGTGTTTGTTCCAGTTCGTTACGTGTGTTATGGTGTTTGTAATGTCACACACTGGAATTTTATAAAGGAGGCTGTTCACATAACTTAACCGACTACGGTGTAAAGAAAAAGGTGTAATGTTATTCTGACGTGCCTACATAAAAATAGAGTGTTATACTACTCTGATTTATTATTACTAGTGGTCGCTCAATAGCCGAATTAGGTCAGTTTTTAATTAAGAGGTCGTCGTCTTCCGTCAACTTTTCCACTCGCACAGGACCATATTATAAAAAAAATGTTTAAATGATAAGAAGCATTTTTTAAATTTTATTAATTGGCAAAACAAAAAAAAATATTATTAAAAACACATTTTTAATGTGGCTTTATTACATTTGTATGCTGAGTTTATTAGATAAACACAAAAAGTTTTTTTTTTTCATCATTACTTATTAAATTAATACTATATTATAGTTCGCCTATTGATTACATTATAAAAACGCATTTTTAAATTTCAATTTCTTCTTAAATATGGCTCTGTGCGAACGCGAATAGTGTCAAATGGGATAGCCCTTATAATTAAATAAAAACAGTAAAACAAACTCTGTGATAAATGGTAATAATTACAGTATCTGCACTAATTGTGAATTGTAAACACATATTTCTTAAATTCGTTATGTTTCTTTTACGAATAACCTACTTTGATTAGTACCTACTGTTTTTTGTAAGCACACATTATTTTGTTAAAAGCATTGAGTTATACAACACTAGAGGAGCAAACCACGCGCGTCGAAAAAAGTGTAACCACTATCCAAACGCAACGACGTAGCTTTGAAACTAATAACAATTTTAAGTAAACATATATCTATCTCACTTACACAAGTTGCGAAAACAATATCGTCGCTAAGATTAGATAAAGATAGACACACAAACATGCAATGGCGGGTTAGTGTGGCTTACTATATGAAATTTTACCTAAAATACGCAGTAAAATTGAGTTTTTTTAAGCTGCAGTTAATTTTTTTTATAACATATAACATAACATAAACACTCACGCCTGTCACCCAGAGGGGTAGGCAGAGACTACAGACTTCCATTTGGCACGATCCTGACACACCTCTCTTGCCTCCTTCACATCCACATACACCTACGCATACATGCTCGTCGGTTAAGGGTACTCCTAATTTGGCCCGTTTTCAATAAATCGCCAATTTGGTCGATAAATTTTCGCCTAGGACGTCCCTTTCCGACTCTGCCATTCACTTCTGCACCATAAATTTTCTTTGTCACTCTTTCCTCATTCATTCTTTCCACATGACCAAACCACCGAAGCATTCCTTTCTTAATCCTGGTCACAACATCATCTTGCAAACCACACTCTTCTCTTATTACACAATTTCTTACCCTGTCATTCAGATTCAGCCCTAACATACTCCTTAACGACCGCATTTCTACTGCGTTTATTCTACTCTCGTGCTTCTTCTGCCACACCCAACTTTCACTACCATACGTTAAAGTAGGGACCAACACAGCATTGTGAATTACCATACGTGCCTTTTTCGACACATTTTGACTCTTCACAATAGAGTGCAAGGCCCCATTTACTCTATTTCCCGCATTCACTCGTCGTTCTATATCCTTATCATATCTCCCATCCCTGCTATATACGCAGCCCAAATATACAAACTCATCTACTTGCTCGATCAACTCCCCTTCTATTCTTATTTCACAAATCGTTTTACTTTCTTCTCTTTCAAAAACCATAACCTTCGTCTTACTTGCGTTCACTTTCATACCCTTTCTTTTAATGATCCGTTCATTAATGTAACCATCATTTGCAACTCGGCCGCCGACGACGCAAGAATAACTTGATCATCGGCGTACAAAAGGCATTTGACGGTTAACTCACCCATTCTTAATCCGCATTCTTCAACTTTCAAATTTTGCAAACAACTGTCCATAAATAGGTTGAACAGCCACGGGGAAGCCACACAGCCCTGTCTGACACCTTTATGGATATCGAACCAGTCCGAGTAGACCCCGTTGATCCTAATACAAGCACTAGAGTCCCTATAAAGAGACTCCAATGCCTGTATCAAGCCAGCGCTCAACCCAAATGAGTTCAGTGTTTGCCATAGCAAATCCCTATCCACTCTGTCATAGGCCTTTTCCAAGTCCATGAACGCACAAAAAACCTTTTGGTTTTTGGCCAGAAACTTCTCCGCGATCATGCGCATGGAAAAGACTTGATCTGTACATCCCATTCCCTTTCTAAATCCCGCTTGCACATCCCAAATTTTTCCATCAGTTTCTTTCATGACCCTTTCAATCAGTACCTTAGCATACGGTTTTCCCACAATGCTAAGAAGGCTGATGCCACGGTAGTTTTTACAGTCCTGCTGCGACCCTCTTCCTTTATATACTGGGACTATCACGGCTTTGCACTAGTCTACCGGTACCCGCTTCAGTTCCCAGCATAAATTAAACAAGGTGTGCAGCAGGCCTGCCACCACTTCCTCTCCAGCCCTTAGCATTTCGAGTGAAACTCTATCATATCCGGCAGCCTTACCTGCTTTCATGCTTTTCATTGCTTTCATTATTTCATCTATACTTATCTCGCTACCTCTTTCCTCTTCTTTCGGTGTTTCTACTTCACTTAGTACACACGTTGTCTCCTCACTCATAAACACGCTTTCAAAATATTCCTTCCATCTCTTTAAACTCAAAACTTCATCATTCAGAATATAGCCATTCTCGTCTCTTATAGCATTCATCATAGGCTGTTTTGAATGTCCCCTGGCAGTTCTTACAAGTTTCCAGAACATTTTAATATTTGCCTGGAAGTTATCCGATATTCTTCTATCATTCTTATCCGTTCTTTCTTGCTTTTTTCTTTCAACTACTTCTTTTGCTCCCTTATTAAGATGTCTAAAGACTGCCTTTTTTCTTTCAATATCACCATTCGTACCACTAGAATTAGCAGCCTTTGTTGCTAGTAAATCTAGCAATGCTCTCTTCTTTGCTTCAACTTCCATACGTATCTCATCATCCCACCATAACGTATTATTTTTCCTTTCATTCTTTCTCTTACTAACACCACATACTTCGGTAGCTGCATCCACTAAACCTTTCTTTACATTTTGCCATATATTCTCCAAGTCTAACTCCTTCATACATAATTCATCCAAACCACTTATATTTTCTTTCAATCTACATTTGAACTTGTTTTTATCACTTTCATCTTGTAACCTTTCTGTTCTAATACGCTGTAACGCGGTGGTAGACACAGACGATCGATGGCGCCAACGCCTGAATAGACCATTAATTCGGCATAAAACTAAATAATGATCCGTTCCTACGTTAGAACGCCGGTAAACTCTCGTATCTACCACTGCGCCCCTCAATCTTTCATCCACAATTATGAAATCTATCATGCTTCTATCGTCACCTCTTTCCCAAGTATACATGTGAATCCTCTTGTGGCGAAAGCAAGTGTTCGTCACAAAAAGATTCTTTTCCATACATACGGTGAGGAGACTTTCATTCTCATTTATACTTTCATCACCAAACGTTCCCAATATCCTTTCATAACCAAGCCTCCTGACCCCAACCCTTCCATTAAAAATCTCCTAGAATAATATTTTCATTTCCCTTACACTTCATTAACACCATCCTTACCATTTCCCAAAACTGCTCTCGGATATAAGTGGGCTTAGACATGTCTGGAGCGTAGACCCCTAACACAAACAACTTCTTTAAGACCACTTTCATTCGTATCCATAGTAGTCTTGGGCTTACACATTCATACTCTTTCACACATTGGCCCATTCTTTCTTAAAGGATGATACCTACTCCCTGGCATGCCCGCTCGATCTCGTCTACACCAGACCAGTATGCGGTATACATGCCATGTGTAGTGACATCCTTCCCCTTCCTTTTCGTCTCATTTACGCATAACACATCTATTCCTCTATCATACATCATATCGCATAATTCATCCATTTTATCATTCATTGCCCCACATACATTCAATGTAGCCCGACGGGCCTCTGCAATCCACTTTTCGCCTCTCCGGGAGACAGAACGTGACGGGTGGCGAACCTCGTCACCGGTTTTCCTCCCGGAGATTCATCGCACCCCTGCCCCATTACAGGGGCGCCGGGAACTCGGGGCCATTTCTTTAATTCGATTCCTCATGGTGCGAAATGGGGTGGTATATTTAACGCCGCCACCACGGCGTGGAGCCGAGTCTGTGGTATCGGCTTGTCGCTCATTTAGCACCACCCGGAGGACACGTGTAGGGTGGGCCTAGGAACAGGTGGTCAAAGCCTACGAACGCGAGCAACTTATCCCCTTGTTGTTATATTACTTGTTTTTATATTAAAAAAGTATATTTTATTTTAAAATCTTTATTACGTCCCCTTAGAAAAAAGGATACAAAGCTTATCAGATGAATAGAAGTAAACATAATGATGAAATAAAACGTATTTTTATGGTACTAATAAATCAAACAATATAAAATAGGTAATACTCGTAAAATATAATTAATATAAAATTTATATGAAATTATATATAATAAAAAATTATTAATGTAAAATAGGTAATAAAATATATTTAATAGATAATTCATGAATAAACTAAAATAAGAATAATTAATTATTTTCTATGAAAGTTAAAACGTAGTTTTTATTATAATTTCCAAAATATTTAAAATCATAGGTAACAAATTAACTTACTCCATTAATTATGTAGTCTCCCATTAATGTAGGATAATCACAAATGCGGAAAAGTGGCAACATTGGACCTAAATGGCAATATTCAATAATTTTATTTAATTATTTGAGGTTTTTTACGTATATAAGAAAACAAGAACTAAAAATTATGTGTTGAAAGTGATTCTGCTTGATTTATTACGTTTTTGTGACCTTAAATAGCATTCTTTCACTACGCATTTACCCATTTTTGTCGTGGCTCAACTCTGTCGGCGTCACATTGAACAATGAACTCACGTTAGCTAGGAATATGGCTGTGGCCATATGTGCAGTGGCAACGCTTGGGCGCGGTTATTACTGATCTAGTGTTATATAAATCAATGGTTAAAGGCTTTAATTCTACTGTGTTGTGTTATTTTGGTGTTTAGTCAGGCCTCTATCACTCGCAATCGCGACGCGCCTGAGCGAAATAACGCAGTCAGGGCTAGCGCGTTGGAGGCGATTCAATGTTAAGGTTTTTAACGCTGTTTACGTAAATAGTTTTATATAAATACCTATTGAAATAGTTTTTATTTAGTGGTTAGTATATTTAATTTTAGGTAAAAATAGTTGTAAAAGTTTTAGTATATTTTAAAAATTATATATTATGTATATTACCTATTTGATAAATTATAATAGCAAAACGTCGTTCCTACTATAACTGTTGCGTGGATGGATACTAAATGAAATGACCAACAAAAGGTTTCTTTAATTTACCGAAGAATTTTAGAAGGAAATTATGAAAGGTGAATTTATTTAATTTTATTTTGTTAGATAGGTACTTACAGCAAAAAAGAATTAAGTAATAATTTGGTCTACAGAAGAAATACCTAAGTACTTTATTACAAAAATTAGTTAAAATTTACTTCACTATCCAAGTATTTACTTACATACATACCTATACTTGTATTTTGTAATTAAAATATTTTAAATTATAATAACACAAAATACTGAAATTAAGACTTTATATACTAAGAAGATTTTTAAGTAAGTAGAATAGATCACATTTCTGTAAGGAATCGTATTTCAGGTTTATTTGTTGTTTACACTATCCACCTATAATTTCCGAATCAAACGTTGCGATTCCCGACGAATGACCTTGCAATTTGCATGCGTTAGGCATCGCAGTACTCACATAGGAGCGAAAGTATGGACAGTCGATCATAGTCAGAATAGGTACTTCAGCTAGTAACATAATTAACATTTCGCAATGTATTTTTTTACTTTCTATTGACATCCCTTAATAACCACGGAAAGTCCGCCGTGACTTAGGAAGCGGAAAAGATGCAAAGTAATATGGACACTAACGCGCAGCGATAAAGTTTTATTTAGCTTGCATGAGCGATTTATGTGATTAATAATAATTATGTAGGCTATTAAACCTCGGCAAGCAGTTGACATCAAAGGAGTGCAACTTCTGTACGTAGTACTATTACTTATTATGTGGTTTAGTTTCGCAAACATGCAAGCTATCCATAGTCTATGCATAGTCTAAGATTCGTTTTTGATTGTTTAATCTTAATTACATGAAAATAAGTAATTGACGATATTTTAAAATGGATTTTACTTGAACCTATTTCCAAGTGAACATTGACCATTATATTATTCCAGTACGATATTGTGTTACCGTGTGTTATATCTTCCGCTGCGTTACTTACACTTTTTTACGACCTTACCCATTTGAGACATGTTGTCGGCGTGATACGTCACGAACACTGCGAAATGCGGATCCGAGAGCTTCCTAGCTAGATAGATACGCGGTGACCGAGAACGAGCCATACACACTTGTAGGTTGATACATTACATGCTACATTACATGTTACATGACTAGGTGAGTACCCAACTTATGATGGTAAACCGAAGTCCAAGCAAGCAAAGCATGGGAAAAAATATAGTTGATATAATTTATTCTGTTTGGATACGTAATATCTACATGACTATAATAACTAAAAATTAATTTAGTTAAGTTACTCAAAGATGATAGGTAGCAATACTATTTTACGGAAACTCTGATTATATTTGAAAGATATTATTTCGCATTGGAACAATAATTAGTGTTAAAATTTTAACAAACAGAAATAATGGAATATTAGAATGGCTTTATTAATTGTATTGAAGTACTGATTACTACTATTACTACTACTTATAGTCTGGTCGAGAAGTGAGTTTTCTGCGAAAAATCATTTAAATTCTCCTAAAAATATGCGCCATGGCTTATTCAATTCCGGATATTATTCTGAAAAAGGTGTTTTTATTTTTATTTTTCTGCAAACAAAAATTACAATTGATATTAACAAAAATCTTAAAAATGGGCTCCAGATTTTTGTAAAAAAAAAACTCGAAAATATATAAGGAATAATGAAAATCACTAAAAAAGATATTTGAAGAGGAGAATATTTGCAACAAAAACTCCAAACTATGAGAAACAAAATGTAAAACTTTAATTTTTTCGCGTTATCTTAAGTTTGTATATAACAAGAACTCCATGTAGCAAAAAATTTATATTTATTTAAACTTATATTACTTTTATAAAAACAAATAGAAGCAAAAAAAATGATAAAAGGTTTTGAAATATCTTATCTTATATTATTGATTTATTCTTTCAGGTGTCCAGAATAGATGATACCAGAATTTTTGCAAACTTTTAAAATAACATTAAGGGGAAATATAACCTCAAATGGCTTAGCAAGATCCTCCGTTATGCCGAAAATATTGCAGCATTAATTTTGAAATAAATATATGGTAAAGTTGAGAATTAATGTGAAGGCATAGTCCTTAGACTTCCGTAAAATTTTCTCGATAGAAAAAAAGGATCCAGTTACCTGCAAAATAAATAATAAGCCGCTGTTATTCATAAAATACTTTAAATAAGATCATGAAACTTTGCATACTAACTGAACTAACTATAAAGGAGTGCTTATGTTATTTACTTTTTTTTTAATACCATTATTTTCCCTGTAAAAAGAAATTACCTAAACTATAGGCATCTTGAAGCTTGATTCCTGCCGCCCGGTCAGTTTCGCTTCGGCCTTTGAAGGGGGAGGTTGTATCAGATCAGAATACACATTACGCAACAGGACGACGTAAAATTAAAATGGGAAATAACCGTAATAAAAATAAGAAGCGACTGGGTTGGCGTTAAGAAACAGGCATAAATATGATAAACCTAATGAAATAAGTATCTAACGATCTATCTACTTACCGTATTAGTGATTACAAACATGTCGGTACATAGCATACGACGCGCGGGCAAGTGGGGGCGAAATTAGAATTTGAGCTGACTTACTATATCCCCTTAAACACTATAAAAAATATTTTTATAATTTACAACTAAATATAGGGTGATAGGAAAAGGCTTTAGAATAGAATATTATCATTTTTATTCAATACAGAACATCTACCACCGGTTCGAAGAAAACCTCTGTCCTGGAAAGAACCTGCAATCTTACGCACTACTGCATCTTACACCACACCGCATTTACAACTGCGACGAAACTGGAATTTCAGTTGTACCTAAAACCAAATCAAAAATTATAGCGAGAAGAGGCCGAAAACAAGTAGGGGCCTTAACTTCTGCGGAACGAGGTGCTACGATTACAGTTGAAATATGTTTCAGTGCCAGTGGGCAATATACGCCCCCTATGATGGTATTCCCCAGAAAAAGGATGGACCCTCAGTTAATGCTTAATGCTGCCCCAGGAGCATGGGGAGTTGTAAGTGACTCGGGCTGGATGACCACTGAATTATTTCTCGGGTGGTTTAAACGATTTGTAAAATTCAGTGGGGCGACAGCAGGTCGACCTGTATTACTGTTATTAGATGGTCATAGCACCCACACAAAAAACATAGATTTGATTAATGAAGCTCGATCCCACGGGTTATTATTTTATGTTTCCCCCCACATTTGCTGACGCCGACGTTGCTTATATGAAACCATTGAGCAATTATTATGATCGACAAATCACAGCGTGGCTTTGCACTAATCCAGAAATGGTAGTTACAATCCGGCAAGTTGCAGAAATTTTTGGAAAGGCCTTCATAGATGCGGAATTTGGCCGTATGATCCATCGGTTTTCTCTGAAAGTGATTTTGCTTCTTCTTTGGTGACTGACATTCCGTGCGCTAAATCAATAACTGCAACCGCCAGTGTACCAAACAATGAACTTGCTACTGTAGCAACTCCATCGGTGAATCTTGCAATATCGACTTCCATTGAAACAGCACCAATTAGCCAAACTGCGCCGACCACATCAGTTATCAGCAGTGCCGCTACTATAACACCCACAACAATTTCAGCAGCCTTAGCACACGCTGAGCCAGAAACGCAGTCAATTAAGACGCGCCTTACCTGCAAAAGTTACCATCTCCCGAGGTTGAAGCAGCGACTATTCATACGACCGCTATGATGGTTTCTGCCACTCCGTCGAGTCCTAAGCCTGGGTGTTCTACTTGGCTTGTTAATAACGAAATAGACCGAAGACCAATAACACAACAATCCCAATTTTCTATTGCTAGTCCACAGCAAATATTACCCCTTCCAGCAACTCGCAAAACTTCACGCGTGACTCGAAAACGAGGAAAAAACGCCTATAATTACTGCGTCACCCTACAAAACAGAACTGGAAGAAACAATAAAAAAGAAGCTTTTGGAAGAGAGTACGCAAAAAAGAAAGGAAATCAGACAATTAAAGTTAAAGAAGATGTAGAAGAAGACTAGAGGGAAAGAAGGTAAAGTTATATCAAAGAAGAAAGTAAGAGGCAATCGCAGTTCGTCCAGTAGCAAAAGCGAGAGTAACATTGAAAATACCCCTTGCTTATACTTGCTTATGCTTATACTGTAGTGGACTATATTTGGATTCCGATGAAGGCTGGGTTGCGTGTTCTATATGTGAAAATTGGGCACATTGCTCCTGTACTGGCGTGGATGATGAGGACGATGAAGCAACATTCACTTGCGAATTTCGCGAAGAACAGTAAAGGATTTGCTCTACCCCATCTTGCCCGATGGGGGCACCCGTCTTACCCTACCTAGAGGGAAGATGGGGTGGGTGGAGTTTTTTTTACTTTTATATTGTTAAAAAATTAATTATGTTACAGTTGTTCCTAAAATTATAGAAATATCAAAGAATAATAAACAAAGAAAATAATAATAATAAAACAGAGTATATGAGTACAATAGTTTCAGTTTTATTTCCCATCAAACGTTGAGTACCCCGTCTTGCCCGCATCTCCCCTACTGGTGACGAGACATAGATCTACCTATATGATCCGGAAAATAAAAGGCAATCATCGGTTTGGGTCTACTCAGAAGGACAGTTATCGACAAAACTGCAAAGACATCGCAACGTTGGCAAAACAATGGTGGCTAATTTTTTTCCGCGAAGCGGACATTTGTCGACGTCAATGCTGGAAAATTGTAGGTCAGTCAACTCTGAATCATATACTACAGTTGTATTACCCAAATTTTTTAAGCTGTGCGCGAGAGAAGACCGAAGACTGGGCTTCGGGGAATTATGCTGCATCGCGATAACGCCTCTTCATATACCTCCCTTAGAACAAAAGCATTTATTGAGGAATCTGGCGTTGAAACTCGAAGTCACCCCTCAGCCCAGTCACCACCACCAGTCAGCCCTGACTTAGCTCCTCGTGATTTCTTTTTGTTCCCAAGAGTGAAAGAAAAAATAAAAACTGCCTGCCTACAAAGAAGCGATTTTCGACCTGTCAAATCAAGACTGGCCAGTGTTTTCAGAGTTGGTTTAGGCGAATGGAACT
Organism: Parnassius apollo; assembly: GCA_907164705.1. Classification (NCBI taxonomy): domain Eukaryota; kingdom Metazoa; phylum Arthropoda; class Insecta; order Lepidoptera; family Papilionidae; genus Parnassius; species Parnassius apollo. The sequence goes on from CAJQZP010001706.1 coordinate 2,582,324, forward strand.
TTGTATAGAGCATGATGGGGAATATTTTGAAAAGACGTAAAATAAATATTAATAGTATCTAGAATACTTTTTGTATATCTCAAAGCTTTGAGTGTCCTTCGTACGCAAAACCAGCGTTTAGCTCTGCCTTTTTAATTACTTTTTGCAAAGAAGATTTATTAAAGAACTGTTGCACCCGAAATAATTCAGTGAATTTATTTTAAAATGTAACTTACATTCTTGTGTAAGGTTAAATAAATAAACAAATATTTGCTTAGCACTGCGATACGACGTCCGATCTGATGAAAAAATAAATATACCTATAACAATCTGTTTAGTTTATTAAACTTACCGAAGACTGCCTAATGAATTCATTCATATTTTTTGATGTAGACAAATTGTGCCATTTTGAAGTTATAGGCTTTACAAAAGGCCACGTCTGGATCATCTTTAGCTTTGTAAATTTACGACGAAAGTAAAGGATCTTGCTCCCACTCCGCTCTATACTTCTTATATCTTACTATCGCTCACGAAATATTATTAAAAAGATATGGCTAACAACATATTATCACCGTGAAATCTAATGCGATACCAAACTAAAGTACGTCCTTCCAAGGCGCGATTTACATTAGTTAAGTTAGAGGGGTAACTCTGACTCTCTTTAAATTTATTGAAAAAAAATATCGACTGTCGATATTAATATTTAATACTTAATGCTTATCCAACCGCGCGACTATGGTATCGCTCCGCTGGCTCCGTCCCTGCGTGGAGCATCGAGCGAACGCGCTAATGCTGGTGTTACACTAACGGGAAACGTTAAAAACCCATTAGGTTTTCCTTCGCCTTTCTAATTCTTCGATTCCAGTAATCTAGGTTTTCATGAACCTTTTTGAAAATGAGTTGAAAAAAAAACACAATGGTTCTACGTAGCATCACTAAGAACCTTTACCCATCTTATGAGTCAATCATAAGGAATTTTATATTTGTTAAAAATGGTTCTATAAAAACCCATTAGGGTTTCACAAACATGATTCTGTTTGCAGAATCTTAAGAAACGTAATAACTTTTTTATTATTCCGCTCCATCATAGCCATACGTGCGACCTTGTTGCGCTCATCGTGCATAGTCAGACAAACGTAGTGTGGCCGCTTCAACGTGTTATTTCGTGCGTTAATCTCTTTAATGTACCGCTACTCGAGTTATCGCCAAACAGCAAACGGCATTGTTAATTTCATTGACAAATTAACGCGTTAAGACGTGGCCACACCTACATTCAACGTCCATCAACGCGATAATTAACGGCATAATATTGTACAAAAATGATAAAATAAACAAGCTCCGTGGCGCAGTGGCTTAGCGATGAGTTGCTGCACTGGGGGCCGCGGGTTCGAATCTCGCACGGAACAAGTATTTGTATGATCTACAAGTAATTGTTCCGGGTCTGGATGTTTGTCCATGTGCAATTTATGTTTGTAAACTGCCTCCACGATACAGGAAAAAACCCTAGTGTGTGAGGGGAGGGGGGGGGGTTACGTTTAAAAAAAGTCTAGAATTAATAAAATAATTATTTGATTTATTTGATAATCAAATATGTTGAGTTTTATAAAATAATATATTTTTCATATTGTATTAAGTTACATAACACATATAGGTACACATAATTTTTTTAGAAGTGTCACTCCCATAAATTAATATAAAAATAGTGCCGTCGCTGAGATCCTATACACCTTTAAATTGCACCATCATAAAGGTGAGATCATAACAGTCACCTAAGTCTTTATGAGTCCTTTCAAATGAGTTCAAACACGATCGTCCTATCTAGTGACGTCACTGAGATCCTATAACCACCTTCGGAGTCCACCATCAGCTAGGTGATATCATCATAGTCATCTAGGTCTTCATGAACCTTTTTGAAAATGAGTTGAAAAAAACACGATGGTTCTACGTAGCATCACTAAGATCCTTCACCCATCTTCTGAGTCAATCATAAGGAAGGTGACATCATCACAGTCACCTTAGTCTTCATCCTCCGTCAAACATAATTCTCTAAATATATAAAATAACTAACTTGCCAGACAGACGTTGTTCTGCCCTTTTCGACGACAATTTGTTATGTCCTATTAAAAATCCCTAAATTCGCACAAAAAAAAATTGCGGCCAAAAAAGTTCTCTCAATCTCTCAAGTTGGACCAACCTGCACATGGTGTGCAAATTTGATTAAAATCGGTGTAGTAGTAGTTTAGTAGTTTAGGAGTCCATCGCGGACAAACAACGTGACACGCAATTTATATATATTGAAAAATCTAAATAGCATAGAAATAATGTATGTAGCTACTAAGAAACCAGTAATTAAAACGAACTGAAGCCAGCGGATTACGGCGCGCGCGAAAAACTTGTACGTGGAGTATCATCAGTTAAAAATTTCAACTTCAGATTTCGCACTCAAGATCAGTTTTTAGATTTACGTCAGTTCGACTGAGCAGTTTCAACTGACAGTGCGACGGAAAAATTCGTGGGTTGTCGTCAGTTGAAAATTTCAACTTAAGATTCCACACTCACGGTCAGTTTTTGGATGTACGTCAGTTCAACTGATCATTTTTACTGACCGTGTGTAGCGTCCATTATAATTTGGTGAGCCTTTATCAAACTAAAGCAGTGAAACAAAGAAACATGAATTGTATGTTTATAAGAATTATTTCAAAATTATTTTATTATATATTAATAGAAAATATGAATGATATGTTTAATAGAATTAGCCAGGCAGGTAAAATTTTTGGGATTATAAAAATATTTTTTAAAATAATTCCAAAATATTAAAAAATAAAAGGCGATTTATCTAAAAAAATTGAGCAGCATTTTTTTACAAACAATTTTTAGTAAAAATTAAATTATTGAATATTATAATAAATAATAATATTATTATCCATATATTATTAACAATTTTCTAATCTACCTTTAATAATGCTCGTTCAAGAGATTAATTCGAGAACGCCTTTTGAAACAAGACAGTGTTTCACGATAAGAATGTAAATGGTTTCATGTTTTGTTATATGATTAAAATAGTAGGTATGTACATATGTAATAGCTTTATGTTTATATATTCATATATATTATAGTTATGTATATGTGATTTCATTTTATATTAATTATGTATACATATATATTTTGTATTTATATTTATATAGTTTGAATTAACATACATAGGTACATAAATATTTTTTTAAAAATAAAGCAAGCTTACATCTGACACAATAGCTCACTGTACTTTAACATACAACTTACAACTATGTAAAGTGTTATAATAAAGAATAAATAAATAAATGAAAATACCTTTTTTTGGTTACACTTGTTAAAATGAATTCTGATTGTAAGTGGATGCTGTGGCCCATAGAATCAAAATTATCAAAATGCAGAAGCGTTGTCACTCCTGAAGACTCGTTAACAACAAAAAGTGTCTCCGGTTCTATGCACTCACTCGCTAATTAACGCTGCTATCCTATTTTGATCGTCGTGTAGTGGCAACGTTGGGTTGGCGTTGAATCCAGCGGGTTATTCCATTTATCCACCCTAAGAAATCCACCCTAGGATGGATACTCGGAAACGCGTGTCCGTTTATCCACCCCAGAGGTGATGAATAACCGGAATTCCTATATTATTTTTCTTCCGATTTTCTTCCTCGCCTGTGTAAAAGAATGTTTCTTAGTATTTATCAGTACAAAATATTTATCAGTGATTTAAAAAATCGCTAATATTTAATAGACAAAATATTTATAGTAAGAAAATGGTAAAGATAATATCACTTTATTTACATATTTGACTGTATTACAGATGGGCTGAGATTAAGTAAACTTATCAACATGAGTATTAAATAAAATATTAAGGCTTAACTTTAAATAAAATATTATATATATATATATAAAAAATTAAGAGTTTAGTTATTTAATAAATAATATAAATGAGTATAATTGCTATAGCCAAAAATAATCTGTGAGCCAAAACCATTAAGGCGGCCAATGTAAATAGCCACTGATGATTCGGAATTAATACTCAAATGTATAAATTTTATGAAATCATTTTTATTTTCACAGATTTGTTACATTGATTAAATGTGTATAAAAGGAAGCTACTAAAATATAATTAAGTATACATATATTTATTTTTATTTATTTTATAAATGACAAAGTAGTAGTTAAAAAGGCTTTTATGAGGCCAGTAAAGAACGTGACCGAGTCAGTATTTAATTGGCAATTCAAGCGAATACTTCGAAGCGATATAACTGCGAATTGTGTTTTATTATTTGTGTGTTTTCAGTTGTAATTGGTGTTCAGTAATTAAAGTGACAATTTTGGCATTTTTTGTCACGTTACCCCAAGGTCGTAACATTATTAATAAATAAATAAATATATACTTCTACTTGCATAGACATGTGGTCCCTTTCAGCCGCTGATGCTGAGACAGATACAACACCAAAAAAGTGAGCTTTTTTTTCGAGTAGGTGTGAAAAAAGTAACAACTAAATTTTGTGCATCTCTGTAGTTTTATTTATTTTAATTATTCATTGTTTACAGCGTTTAATATTTGTTAAGTATCTACTAAAATATCATATATGCTATAAATTAAATACCTGCCATAAGCTGCTACTACGTTTCTTACAAACTTCAAGTTGAGTACAATACTTAAAGAACATCTCGGTATGGAAAACATATTTGAAGTCCTTAAAGCAAAAGCATCACTGTAGAAGACACTTAATCAGAGCTTAGATGAGTTTGAAGCGAGACTGGAGGGGTCATCAAAGGAGTTAAGCCTGAAGTACCTAAGTTCTGACTACATCAACTTCAAGAATTTTGTTTATTCAACATTTACATTACTGCGGCAGCAAATAAATCATCTAATTGTTAATATGGATGCCATTGAAAGTTGACAAGAAAGAAGTTTCTGCTGCTAGAAGGAGTGGTTAAGAATACCTGCTTGGTATTCAGTCATCACGAAGAATCTTGGTATCAAAAATTGTTCTGGTCTGTCGCTACAGGTATGTCATCGTCTTGGTACAATATCTAATGGCCTCGTCCATTTCTCATAAAATTTGAAGACACTCCATTACGTCAGGAGGTATGGGCCAAGTAAGCTTTGCTCAAGGGTATCCCATATGTATTGTCAGAATATATAACACGAATGAGGCAGTCTTTATTCGAAGAGGCCCGCAGGCACTTCGGTATTAGGAATGTGTGAACCGGGGTGATAAATGTCAAGCTTCCTTACTAAATCCTGTTCCAAAGAGTTTACAACAAATGATCTGGAGAAGCTGACAACCTAACACAAAGCTGACGTAGAACGGGCTACCTCGCTTCCAGCATCAGATGTCATTCCCAAAAAAGAAGGATCTAAATCCAGGACAAAAACTACTTCAAAGCGTCCAATCAGTAAGAAATTGTGATCTATCGTAACTGTTTCCTAGTCCGTACATAATTGCATTACACTTTACGATCAGCATCATTCTTACTATATTTATAACTTTTTTGATTTAATTTTATGATTTCGGTGTTGACAGTAAGCTTTAATTGATAAATACTAATTTTACGGATTTTATCGCGGTTACTTTTAATTATTTTTATTTTCTGATCGGTGATCGACTCCATGAGCACTGTTAACAAACATATTATAATAATAAGTGATTTCAACACCAACTTGCTAAAGGACTCCCCTCAGAGTCGCAAACTCAAAGGCATCATGCACTCGGCAGATCTCTATATTCTACCATCTGGTCCAACCCACCACAACGTGGACACCGAAGATTCATGGTTAGACATAATTTGCACTAGTTTAGTGGATCATGTTATATATATCATAGGCTGTTCCCGCGTTTTCTCGACACGACCTCTTGGTCATGTCGTATATATTAAAGCCTACAAGCCAAAGCCAGTGATTGTGTATTTACGCAATTTCAATAAAATTGACATCATTCGACTACACCGCGATGCTAATAATATATAATGGGGCTTATTACTGGATGCAAATAATATTGAAGACAAAATTGCTCATTTGAACATCCGAATTCTCGACCTTATTCGATAGGCACGCACCAGTTAGTCAGATTACGCCGACCTCCTGCACCGTGCTCTTCATATTTTTAAAAAGAATCGGAACAGTTCCATCTTTCAACACTATAAGCGAGCACGAAATCGCTGTAATCAGGTGGTAAGAACTGCCAAACGCCGCTACTTCCACAATAGTATTTGAAACTCCTCTTCTGCAGATATTTGGAAGTTCCTTAATTCCCTGGGATTTGGAAAATCACATTCCAATTCTCTAATCTCAAATATTTCACTCAATGACTTCAATATACACCTCTCTTCTGCATCACGTCTGCATTTGTCCACCAAAGTTACGACTCTCCTGGAACTTAATTCCATGCCTTTTGTTATCGTGTAATTCTTTCGATTTCAGTTCAGTGACTGACGATGGTACTAGAAAAGCCATACTTGCAACCGGCTTTGCTGAGGAGAGTAGATCTATGATATTTCTCATACTCGATATTATTAATCCAGTTCTAACTCACATCATCAATTTCTCACTCTCTACTAGTGTTTTCCCCAAGTTATGGCTAAAAGCTTTTATCTTGCCTCTTTCTAAAGTATAAAATCCATCCCTACCTTCCCATTTTTGACCTATTTCTATTCTGCCGTTTCTTTCCAAAGCCCTTAAATCATTGGTACACAAAGAAGTAGTCACCTCTTTCATTTCGAAATACAACTACCTTAATACATATCAATCTGGCTTCCACCCGGGACATAGTACCACCACAGCGTTACTTCAAGTTACAGATTTTTTTGGTAGCTCAGTGGTTAACACTCGCTGTAAACATAACAGAACGCGAGTAACCCGGTTCGATCCCCGCCGGCACCAATGAAATTGTTAATTGCAATTTTAAGTGCTGATTTACCACGTGCTCGGCGGTGAAGGAAAACATCGTGAGGAAACCTGCATGTCTGAGGAATAAGAAAAAAAATATTTCGAAGACATGTTAAGTTCGTCAACACGCATTTGGGCAGCGCGGCGGACACTTCCTTGCCCTAAACCCTCTCAGAAATGAGGGGAGGCCTGAGCCCAGCAGTGGGACGTATATAGGCTGTAACTTTACTTTACTTTTTACAGAAGATTTTAGAGAGAGCATGGAAAGGTCATGTTTGACTGTTTTGGTCCTTATTGACTTTTCAAACGCATAAATTTTGTCGATCACGACTTCCTTCTTATATTACTTTCACGCCTAAACTTCTCCTCGTCAGTACTGAACTGGTTTTCCTCTTATCTTCGCGGTCGCCAGCAGGCTGTTAGGTCTGGTCAGGATTTTTCCGACTGGAGCGATCTGTCTCTAGGTGAACCGCAAGGTGGCATTCTTTTTCCTCTTTTGTTTTCGTTGTTTATCAATCTTCTTACTACCCACCTTCAATGTTCTTACCACCTCTACGCTGACGATCTTCAGTTATACTCACAAGCGTCCTCGGTTGAAATTGCTACCGATATTGCAGCTATTAATCAGGACTTACAACACATTTCAGACTGGTCACAGCGCTTTGGTATATACCTAACGGTCCCAGTAAATGCCAGGCTATCATCATTGGTGGTCATAGATTGGTGTCACAACTTAACTGATCTACCGCTCGCTATTCGCTACGAAAACCGTGTATTTCCTTTCCGCACTAGTGTCAAGATTCTGGGTTTAATTATTGACCTGACCTTTAGTTGGAGATTACAGGTGTCAGAGATTTGTCGTAAAGTCACAGGCATACTTCCTTCCATCTATCGTCTTAAATTCTTTCTGCCCCCTTCAACTAAGCTTCTACTCATCTAATCTCTAATTCTTTCATTATTTGACTATGCCGATGTTTGACTCTCTAATATCTCTCAGGAGCTGCTAAGCAGGTTGGACAGGTTACTTAACAACTGCATACGATGCATCTTTGGCCTGCGCAAATATGATCACGTATCAGAATTTCGCTCCCAGTTAAAGCGGTTGACTATACACCAGCGCAGAGATTTTCGAATGGTGTCCGCTCTGTTTTCAGTTCAAATGATTCTTCCTCACCCCTTTATCTAAAAGAGAGACTCTACGTTGGGTACTATTTGGTGATATGATTTTTTTCTCGGAAAGTATGGCCTAAGAGTTTGAGTGAGATTTTGGATAACATTTTACGAATTTTGCTTACACACGTTCGGGGTCCCTGTAGGCCGGGGACACCGTACCTAGGCTGCACTAAAAGTATCGGGAATGGAATATTTACACTGTTCCTGTCATATTAAAATCTTTTTAATTGAAAACTCCTTGGTTTTAAAAATCGAATACCATTTATTTATTTTAAAAAAAGATTCTCGGTCTTGTCACAAGTTTTTGTCAAACTTGTTTAGTCGTTGAGAAAATGAAATTGACTCGAGAAAATTCAAGAGCGATTATTTATTATGACTTTCGAAGTGGTTTAACACTAAAACAGTGTGTTGACTGGATGATTTCTGCATTTGGTGATAAAGCCCCATTCAAAACCACAATTTATCGCTGGTTTGCTGAATTTCAACGTGGACGTGTCAAGCTCAGTGATGATCCTCGTCAAGGTCGTCCAAAAACTGCAGGCACCTAAGAAAACGTTGATGCTGTGCGTAAGCTGATTGAGAAAGATCGACATGTGACATACCGCGAAATTCAGGCAACTTTAGATATTGGAATGAGTCAAATACAAATAATCTTGCATGAACAATTAGGTGTAAAAAAGTTGTTTTCCCGATGGATACCGCATTCGCTCTGTGAAGAGCAAATAGCGGCTCGCGTTACTTGGTTCGTCAGAACTCCCACAAAGATTCCACGCAGGATCCTCAAATGCTGTATACAACATCGTATTAGGTGACAAATCCTGGATATATGCGTACGAACTCGAAACAAAAAACCAGTCACGAGTTTGGGTGTTCGAAAATGAGTTAAAGCCAACAAAAATTGTTCGTTCACGGAGTGTTGCAAAAAAAATGGTGGCCACGTTTGTCTCCAAAAGCGGCCATGTTACGACTATTCCTCTTGAGGGACAAAAAAACGGTTAATGCAGAATGGTATGCTAGTATTTGTTTGCCACAGGTCGTTTCCTGAACTCCGTAAAGGAACTGCAACCGCCGCATCATCCTCCATGACGACAGTGCGAGTTCTCACACCGCACACAGAACAAAAGAGTTTTTAGAGCAAGAAAAGATAGAATTATTAGACCATCCGCCATACAGCCCCGACCTAAGCCCTAACGATTTCTATACTTTCCCTAAAATAAAGAATAAATTGCATGGACAGAGATTTTCATCACCTGAAGAAGCAGTGGACGCCTACAAACGGCCATTTTGGAGACCCCTACTTCCGAATGGAATGGTTGCTTCAATGATTGGTTCCATCGTATGGAAAAATGTGTCAAATTTCGCGGAGAATATTTCGAAAAGCAATAAATACATTTTTAGATAGTAATGTTGTGTCACTTCCTTGATTCCCGAAATTTTCAGTGCCGCCCTCGTATCATTGATACGGCTGATACAGCGGTAGCTACGCCTACGCACTACGCATAGTCACGACAAAATGAATCTTAACATCTATATGTAAATTATCAAATAAATATATATAATAGGCCTACGTTCAGCAGTGGACTTGTGAAGGGCTGTAATGATGATGATGATGAAAATAAATATCCCAAATCAATGTAAATATATGATAGTACCTATTGTGACGGCCCATTAATATTATAAATAAATAATTTCTATATGAATTCGTCAAAAATTATTTTAGAAGAAATATATTAAACAATAAAAATACATTAATAAGCATAAAGTTGAAATTAATATATTTCAGACATTAAGTATTATAGTAAATTAAAGGCATAATGTTGCCTTACAAAATTAATAAATGTATTAAAAACTTTGTTAAAATATTCAAAACTAAATAATAGAAATACAAGGCGTAAACATTATAATAATGATTAAAAAAAATTAAAATTATTTGTGGTAAGTGGTATTACACACACATAATATTCCCACTTATTGCTATTACATAACACACTTTATACGTACAAAAGTAGAAACGCGACTTTCATGAAAACAAAAATTTAGGTTCCTTTAAAAATATTGGAAAAACACGCAATCGTTCTCAATATATAGGTACTTGATTGCTGCGCTGTTGATTGCTGCGGAACGGATTGTACCCTTATGCCCGGGTGCTCCAGTCCTCCGCTAACCACAACTTGCTTCTTTAGCTATGTCCTTGTAGATTTTATGCACTGACGTTTTAATACACATAGCACTATGCACCCTAGCAAATTGACTGCGATCAATGCTATGATTGCTAAATGGTTTAATTTCGACACCACAGTACTAATATTGCTATTAATCGCTTGGGCTTAGGCGACTGCTACATTTTCCAGTATGCTTTGTCCCCAACCCATAATTGTAAATCAAAATGAGATTTTTATAATTTAAAAAAACAGGATGCAAATGAATATTATCTGAAACTGATTCTACTTTTATACTTAAATCTGGATCAAATTAAATTGACGTATCATAATCTCCGCTAAAATCAATGTTAACGTACTCTGGTCACTCGTGGTTTGTGATGTTACCTCTGCTACCTACATGGGTCGTATGGCATCCATGACCTTATGTGCTGTTGTGGCCAAACTATCCAAACTTTTGCTATCCGTGACTGCTAATTCTGCTCTAATCGCCGGCGGTAAATGGTTTTACCACAGGAGACGAAGTGTGTGATCCGGAATCTTACCACGTGCTAGTTCTTTCATACGACGTAACATGCGACGGCCTTTGATCCCTTAGCTGCAGTTCACTCAGGAGTTTCTGGAGTTGTCTCTTTGGGGATTCTTCGTAAATTGACAACATGCGCTCCTTTAATGCTTCGTATTATCCTGATGTTTATGGCTGAATTACTAAATCCGTTATCTGTACGATAGCATCTTTGTTTAGCGTCCCAACCACAATGTCATTCTCTACCTGATCGCTCATATTTTGTGGGTTCAATATGGCTTCGATGTGTATAAACCATAACCTTAGCTGGTCCGTCCAAAATTAAGGTAACCGTGCGGCAAGAGATACTGCTCCCAATTCCATCCGTTGTCCAGGTGTCGACCAGGCCAGTACCAGACAAGATGCACCGAATCGTTATGATCAGTGTTTAGGATCGTACGTGGGTGTTGGGTACTAGTTACTTATGCTTAATATTTCCGCTGAATCACAGAAGGTGCAGAAGGTGTCAATCGGGTTCAGTAATTAAAGTCACAAATATCACTGATGTTTCTATTCGGAATCCACAATTTCGCAGATAAAGATATTGGTATTGGCGATACAGTAATGTTTCCTATTTGGTAGCGACCTAGCGTGGGCAGTGGCGGAGAACGACTGGCGTTCGCCACTGAACGAACTCTGGATACAAGTGCAGTGTCAATTCAGCAAAATGTATGTAACTACTGTGTCCCTACAACACTAATACACCTCTGCGGAGCTGCAGCACAGGCGGCGTCACTGCTAGGCGGCCGCGGTCGCTCCATTCACGTACATTACTGACGAGTCGATTCAAAAAACGGTCTGCAGATACATATCATGAAATTAAAGTGGGAGCTGAAACAATAGGCGGATCTGCTGCTTGTCACTAATAAACATTTTCGTGAAATTTTGACGCAGGTGATGTCTCATGTGCTTAAAACCACGATTGAAGACTTGGTTACAAAGGAAATGGAGGTAAAAATGGCAACTATTAGGAATCTCCAAACAGAAAATGCTAGCCTGCAGTGCACAATGAGTGATCTTTCAAACAGGATGGAAACACTTGAACAAACGTATTACCTACGCGAAAATAATCTATACATATAATAAATCTGTAGAAAAATCGTGTCAGTAATTCTAATATTTTCTGGGGAAAAAACAAGTCCAGGGGATTAAATGAAGGGCACTAAGGCAAAATTGGTGATTTTTAGAATTTTTGTCTGTCTGTATGAGTACTCACGATACACGCGAAACCCACAAAACAAATTTCCATGAAATTTTATATGTAGGTAGTTTGGGACTCGGGGCAATTTATAGGCTACTTTTATTCGATTACGGAACTGGAACGAAAAATGAGGTTTAAGTATTTTCCTTCTTTAGATATTAATTTCCACTTTATATCATCAATCATATAAAATAAAAAGTAACATTTATTAAAATAAATTAAATATTTATAACTAAAGCCTAAAATTATTTTAACCGTTGCGTAATAAATTGAACTACGCCGACAATATTTCGCAAAACTCTCAAATATTTAGAAAACGTTTCACTTTTTAAAAACAGTGCCATCTAACGTAAAATACAAAAGTAGTGACGCTTTACCTCACGTCACTAATAAATTAAATAATATAAATAACTTACATTTACAGGTTTACATAACTAAATTCATAATAGATTTGAAAAATCTAACGTTCATTTTTAATTCTTTCGTTATTTCATTTTAATAGAAATAAATTCATTTTAAAGTAACTCATTACTATTTAAATAGATAAGAGTGACATCTGTCATAAATAAAATTAAGAATGTTCCTAAGCCTAATATCTAATATTAAAAAGTGTTTAATTTGTATTAGTTTTTATCTATGAATAAACTGATAAAAACTTTTAATATAAGCAATTGTTACAAAACTCTTATTATCCTTATACTTAAAATAAAGATATTTTTATATATGTATTGGTCAGATCTTAGAACTTATAATATCATGAATTATTATAGTCAATTATTTCGTGAAGTGGCAAAATATATTTATATTTTCATAAAATTTTACAGTGTTTGTTGACTATATCATGAAATAGCTTGACCAAATCATTGAATAGAGATTGTTTGGCGATATTAACGAATAGACACATTGCTCTTTCTACAGATATTATTGTTATATCGTAAAATAATTACAATAAACACCGCTATTTCATTAAAAATACGCAATCAGTTCGTGGTTTGTTTTTGATTGTTTTCTATTAATAATTGTTTGTTCGTCAGTAATTTATTTATAAAAAATTAATTAAAAAATCTGCCTTATAGTTAGCTCCCCCCCCCCTCCAATTTATAATTTCTTTCATCATTATTGTTCTGTTTATATTCATTAATGTTTGTTCTTTGATAAAGTACGTTTATTCTATCAAAATTATATCTATTTTTGGTTTAATCAATCAATCAATTTTTTCAAAAAATTCTATTTTTATTTAGCTACAGAATTATACAGACGCACCTGTACTGCGCATGCGTCAATGCTAGGTTTGAAGCGGTTACGGTCGCAATAAAGCAATTTACATTTTTTTTATTAGTAATGAAATACGTTAGCGATGATATTTTTTGTCCAAATTACAGGAATTATATTTTGATGAACGTGCGTTTAAAAAAAACATTCACATCCAGCAGGGATTTGATAAGATCCTTATATTAACGGAGCATGGATTTACTGGACTTATGTTTGCGCTGCGTGGATTTATCCAGAGTTTTTTACTGATGAACGGATGTCTCATTAATAATAATATCAATTAATTGTCAAAAAATCAATAAACTTCTTGAACTAAAAGTAAAGAAAAAAGAATACAAAATTCTATAAAAACTATTTCTTTACGCAAAAATAAAAGAATTAAGGTCGATAATAACTTTATAAATATAACAAAGAAATTGATCTAATCTAATTATAATCACATCTATACTGCGATAGTGATACTAATTAAAGACAATATAAACAAATTTGAAGTTGATAGCAATGAAAACAACTTAGCACTTCAATGCCTCACTTCAACTTGTTTACGTGACTTGTTTACATGGTAGAGCCATGCCGCAGTTATATTAGTAGTATAGTTGTAGCACGAATGGGTCGAATACCATCTCTTCGTAGCACCAGTGAATCGAGCCGATCGGAAAGCACTCGGTCGTCGACGATTCGAGCCGCTCTGCACTGGATGCGGTCAAGTGGGAGGAGCTGGCACTGGGGAACCCCAGCCCAGAGATGGGAACAGTATTCCATATGCGGCCGAACCTGCGCCTTGTAAAGTTGCAGGCAGTGTGCCGGCATGAAATACTGTCCCGTTCTGCTGAGCACGCCAAGCTTTTTTGAGGCCAATTTGGCCTTCTCTTCCAAGTGACCACGAAACTGCATTACACTCGATATGTCGACGCTGAGGACACCGATACTGACTGAGACAACAAGGGGAGTGCCTTGAAACTATATATACGACATAGGGGTTCTTTTTAGCAGTTAACGCGCAAACTTGTGTCTTCAGAGGGTTAAACTGGACTAGATTTAATCGCCCCAAATCCGGGACTTTGCTCAGCAAAGACTTCGACTTCAGACTAAAGTTTGTACCGGTACTCGGAGACGTTTTCCCGAGACATATTGGCACGGCGGGTGTACAGAGCATCACCAGTGCTGTCATCTGCATAGCAATGAATATTACGGGCTAGCAATATATCACTGATATACAGAAGAAATAGCGTTGGCGACAGCACGCAGCCTTGTGAAACACCAGCATTAATAGGCTTTTAATCGGAGCTTGCACCGTCTATAACGACCTTGATGCTCCGGTCTGCAAGAAAGCTGGTGATCCAATTGCACAATTTCTCGGGAAGCCCATAGGAAGGGAGCTTCGAAAGAAGCACTTTGTTCCAAACCCCAATCGTCTTCATTCCTTCGCAATGTCCAAACTAACGGCCAACGCCCATATATGAGTTAGGTAGACCAAAGGATCACCAGCTGATCGACCACGACGAAATCCGTATTGGCGATCACTAATCAGCTGGTGATCCTCAAGGTACTTCATGAGCTGGCAGTTTACAATGGACTCCATTGTTTTGGAAAACAAGGAGGTGATAGCGATAGGCCTGTAGTTGGACGTGTCTGAGCGGTCGCCTTTTTTATGGATCGGGTGGACGAAACGAAACGTGGTGGCCGTCTTCCATGATTTTGGGACTACGCCTACGGAGTAGGAGTACCGGAAAAGACGCGTTAAAACCGGTGCCAACTCTGGAGCACACGTCCTTAGCACAATTAGTGGGATTCTATCAGGCCCACTCGCCTTGTGGATGTCCAGGGAGAGGAGTGCTTTGCGAACCGAGCGCTGTGTGAACTGCACCTCCGGCATGGAGCACTCACACCGCGGGATGGTCGGCGGCGTACTCCCCCCGTCATCGAGAGTCGATTTGGACGCAAAGAAAGAGCCTAGTAGATCGGCTTTCTCCTTTACGGTATGGGCCAATGAGTCGTTCTTTCTGTGCAGAGGTGGAAAAGATGGCTGACAGAAATTCCCCTGGACAGCATTGGCGAGAAACTAGAATGCACGGGTTCCAGAAGGAAGGCGAACTAGTTTCTCGCCAATTCTGCCTATGTGCTCTGAATTTGCCTTGGCAATGACTCTTGAAGGACCTGGAGGCGGAATCATACTTCTTTTTTAGAGCGCTGGTGTTTACATATCGGGACGTTGATGCGTCAGCCCAGGCTTGGTAGCACTCCTGCTTATAGCATGATGCTATTTTACAGGAGCGACCAAACCTTGGCTGAGATTTGCCTCCGATGGGCACCACAGAGAAAGGAATAAAAAGTTCCATACACTGAAGTACCACATCAGCGACAGAATCCGAAACAACGTTGGGATCGTCCAGCGAGAAGCAAACCCGCCTCTAAGCGTAGGATGCAAAGAAAGACCGCATTCTATCCCAATCGGCTGACCTATAGTGCCAAACACGGCAGCAGCCTCCAGAATGCATCTGCGATTTCAGCGTGAGTGGCACCACACTCCGGACAAGAAAATGGTCCGAAGAGCCTAAAGGGGCGTCGACGGAAATCTGATATCCGTCCGGGTGAGGTCAGCAGAAGGTCCAACAGGGAAGGTGCATGATCCTCCACATTTGGAATCCGCGTAGGCGAAGTAACCAGTTGTGTCAGACCATATGCCAAGGCAAAATCATGAACAGATCTCCCCGCATGATCGGTTAAACGTGAACCAAGCCATTCGGCGTGGTGGGCGTTAAAATCGCCGAGGATCACGATCTCTGCGGAGAGGATCTGCTGTAGCAACGAATCTGTAGCCATTTGGACGTGGTCGAAGAGTCGGTCTGTTTCGGCATTACCGCTATGGGACCAATAGGGGCATCCGTAGACGCGCGGATGGTTGTCGCTGTCTACGCATAGCCAAATCATGGACAGGTCCAACCCTTCAAGACTGCCGAGGCGTCGAGAACAGATGTCCTCTATGACGTAAACGCAAACTCCAGCTCTAGGCACAAAGGAGTGTTCCAGTTTGTACCCCAGGCAGGAGAGATACGAGACATCAGCCGGAGAAGACACCTGCGTCTCGGTCAGAAAGAGCAGAGCCGGCCTCTCCGTCGCGAGCTGGTAGTGGACGGCATTTAGATCAGAGTGAAGTTCCCTAATATATCAGAAATTCACGCATAGCATGGCAGGGGTCGCCTTGGTCTTGTTGCTCCGTTTGCCCCGAGCAGTTGTAGGAATTTTCCTCCCCCCCCCCCCCAGAATACCCGGGGCAGCCTGAGCACCCACGCTCAGGAGCGAAGTAACTTGGTCGTGGATGCTCAGCAAGAGATTCTCCAGGGGTGCTGGTACCCTCCTGGGGTAGTCTAACATTTAATTCCGCTACCATGTTGATGGGGGGGGGAATTGGGCCTTCGGCCACTTGCACTCACCAGACGAAACGCGGAAGCAGAGCTTCTACTTCACGCCGGTATGCTGTGAGGTCGTGGTACCACCCCGGTTTGATCCGGCCCATACGTGCAACAGCAAAGCTGCCGCGTGGCTCTACCACTGTGTCGACGAGTATCTTTACCTAAGACAAATAGTCCGACACGTAAGTCCAACTTCGACCGAGATGTCAATCAAAGGAATAGGCAGCGTTCAGGAGACTACGATACATCTCGTCAGGTATATGTACCTCAAAACTTGAAAACAAAATCGTATAACCAGTATGTGTTGCCAGTGATGACTTACAGATCTGAAACGTGGTCCATCACTGCTCAACGAGCTATGGAAAGGGCTATCCTCGGGGTTTCTCTGAGTGACAAGGCTTGAGGATATCTGCATTGGAACCAGTGTATCCGACATAGCCCAACGGGTTAGGAAACTGAAGTGGCCATATAACTCGAAAAACCGACAAATAATGGGGAAGAAAGGTTCTCGAGTGGCAGCATCGTACCAGTGGACGCCCATTTGCCTAGCCCACTCCAGATGCGCATTGGTGCTGTTGCGGGAGGGATCTCCACCTTCCCGTCGCTGGGGCAAGGAGTGGTGGTACAGCGATGCGCCACTCGCCCTATCCTCCGCCACTCTGGCGGGGCCGCACCGTTGATACGGTGGTGATAGGGCCGCGAAGGAAGAGGAGTATCGGTAATGCGAAACGCCGCTCTCCCTGCCCTTCGCGGCCAAAAGTTAGCTGGCGGCGGAGCCACACAGACCAGATCCACAACAACGGGGGTCGAGAAAACTGATGCTTACGAGTACTCATTTTTCCTGGCCCCATTGCATCCGTGCATCAGGCTCGGGAGACCCGCTGCGCCAGTGGATTTAGAGGCCGCGGAGGAATGTGCGTCTCGCGTTCCGGTGAAAGAGAAAAGGGAGGATTTGTCCTCTCCCGAAGAGGGGCTGGCTTGGTGTGGTCAGCGCCGGTGGTTTCGCGGATGAGTGCGAAAGCGTTTCCGCGGCGCTGTTAATATGCGGCGAAAGTGGAACACAATGGGGTTTATAAGATGCGAGTCCGACATAACCCGTCCTTGCCCGCGCCAGCGGGTATGTGTAGGCATTTGAATGAAAGAAAAAAGGGCGACGGCCTCACATTAAGATGGCATGACGATCTGGCAAGAGTTGACGGATGAAGGTGATTCAGGACTGCATTTTGCGGCATTCTTTAGGGGTGTCCTACGTTCATCAGTAGACATATAATGTGGAGTATTGTGTGGTGAGTGAATATAATATGCTGCGTTTTTCGAGAATATTCGGAAACTATAACATTCTTGAGTTATAATGAAATAGGCATCAGTTCTCTCTACTTTCTTTAATAGTTATTATATTGATATTAAAACAAATTTAAAAAAGTATCTTATTGTAAAACCTATCACTCATTTACAGTGTTTTATCTGCTGATAATTGGCATCAGACTGTAACAGAATTACTGGTACTTAGATTTCAACTAAACTATTAAAAAGTTTAGACAAATACAACTTTATTGCCATCTGTAATGAGCATATGCCCTATTAGCCTCACACTGTCGGTGGAGATCTTGCTTTCGTTTTACTACTTTGCCTGTATTATTAGCTGCATCCAGTAATTCCCACGCAAATTGTTCAGGAAAATGGACAGTTCTTTCCTTTTCATTTGCAGCCTCCAAAAGCCACTTTATTGCTAAAAATAAAGACCTTTTTTCTGTTATTGGGCCCGGTACCTGTAACAGAATATAATGAAAATCAGATACACTCTTGACTTCTTACCATTTAATTTTTCTAAACATTTGTCTCCATTGCTCATTCAGCGGTTTTGGACAACATAAAGCGACCAATTAAAGATTAACCATTCCTCACCATCACTTCACCAGACAACCTTTGATGCTATTGTCTGTCACTAGTCTCATTATTACATGTCTGGGAATGGCACCAATTTTTTTTATTTTATACACATTTTATACATAAAATGGAAGTGAATATATTTGCTCTAACATAAAGTCCAACAACATCGTTAGTGGTTCATTGTGAATCAGAAGCATAACTGTTAAAGTTTGTCTCATTCACCTCCCTATTTTAATTGATCTGCAATTACTTATCTTAGAGATGAATTTCAACATCATCATCATCATTACAGCATATCAAGTCACTGCTGATCATAGGCCTCCCCCACAAATTGCTTAATGCAATCAATGCAAAACACAATCATTTAAGTAATGATTGTGTTTTGTAATGATTTTCGTAGAACCAGAATATAAAAGTTATTAAGCCTTTAAAATATTGGATGTGAATACTTTTAAAAGATATGAGATGTGAGTTAATATGGTGTGTGTTATTTAGTTACCTCTACTTTTTTGTGTGTACATAAGTATGATATATGTACATTTACTATGATATGATATTTACTACCATTATATCACTATTTTTATATTCCCTCATCTTAGAATTCTTATATCAATTTCAGAACTTTATTCCCGGCATGATATAATTCCCACTTTCTGTCTTCTTTGCCAGTGTATATAATCAAGTTGAAAGTGTACCCCTCCGGTGTACAAGATTTACATAATTTCACACCGTACTTATGGCTTTTGTTTTTAAAACATTGGCGAAACATTAACCTGCCCTGCCATGGCTTCATCAATGTTTGCCTGGTTTTAACAATTTTTTATATGACCAGTCGATGGACTTGTATAAACAGTGGGACATACACTTCCGCTCCGTTGGTAAATTTTTCTGTAGGTACTAGGCTTCATTCCTGCTGCTATGTCTTTGGAATCTTTTTTTTTTCATGTAATTTTTTACACATCTAAACTATTTATCTTGATGGCTTTATTTTATAGTTTAAAGCAAAATTTCGATAAACAGAATGTTTATTACGACACCTTCATTGAGCACTTCACTTAGTCAATAACAACCTATATCCACACTAATCAGTAATTTAGTGTGGATATAGGGTTATCGGGCATCGATCTATTGGACACAATGAACGCACTAAATGAAAATTTGTCATTTACAGTCAATGTCGGGTATTTGGGATTTGGGTATTTTATTTGTAATTTGAATAATATTATTGTCGCTCTCCTACTTATTACGAAACCTGTTCAAATAGTTCCAGCATAAAGGTGAGCAGAAAGGTGAACATTTTTAGCACCGCACCATAGCCTAGATTAGCATCTGATATTTTCAACCCCTATGCCGCAGGCACAGCATTGACAAAAGTTTCATCTGACTGAGAAATTTAAACCTTTGATGATTCTATGGTATTGCAAGATCTCGGCTACATCTAACATCTTGCAAGCTTGTATTCCCCATTCACTTTGTAGCACATGGTAAATTATCCCTTACTATTGCTTGCGTACAGTGATATTTAAAAAAAGCAAAAGCTGTATCCAGCAACGGGTTGAAAAGGGCTGACAAAACAATCTTAATATATAATACAAACCTGGTATGTTATGCCTCCACGTTTAATAGGGGTAAGCTGAAGTAAAGGCTTACAATTTTCAATAGCAGCATGCAAGATTTCTTTTGGATTCAATACTATTTTAGACTTCTGTTCTGGTGTTGTTGCTAGGTGATATCGTTCAATTTGTATTCTCTTAATATTTTCAAAAGCTTTTTCAACTAAACTGCGCGCTAATTTTTTTTTACCTTCTTCCATAACATGGTTTATGACTTTACTGAAATATAATATATAGTAGCATCAGACAAAATTTAAAATTGTGAAAAATCTAAAATTTCTTATTTCCTTACTTTACAAGTGGATCGTGGTATACAGATGAAGTTTCATACACAGCCGGAGGTTTTATGGGAACGGAAGCCAATTTAGAAAGTTCGTTGTTTTCGATCAATTTTAATTGATCTTCTTTTCTAAATATTGGATTCTGAAAATAATCAGGAAAACTTGTTGGTCTTGAATAAAATCTGCTTTGAATTACTGCCCGAAAACTGAAAAAAAATTTACTAGTTATGATATTCGGCAATTTTTAAGTTTCGCATTCAAGTGGGGTTAGTGTTTATGGCCAAATTACCTATTTAATTCTTGAGTGTATTTTTTAAATAACAATAACTGATTTGTAAGATTCCGCATTTTGCTTTGTGCTTATCACACTAAGATTACATACAAATAATAATAAATATTTCTACTAAACAATGTCACCTGGTGTCAGCCATAGATTACATTATAGGTTATAGCCAAAACTGTCAGTGTCACCATCCCGGAGTTTGACCAAAGAGTATAGTCTAGTCTGCCGATCATGGAGGTTAGAGAACAGGAGAACGATCGCTGCAGGAAATAGTGTCCCAGAAATATGGACAAAATAAGTGCGGCGGTGCAATCGCTAAGTTGTCTGAATAAAAGCGGGCGGTTGTGCGTTAATTTCAAATGATTATATATTCAAAGAAAAAAAAAAGAAAATAACAAAATTACTATTATTTATTAATAAATAAATGATAAATTATGTTTTTTATAATTTTAATTATAAAAAACATAATTAATAAATAAATTATAAATTATGTTTTTATAATTTTAATTATTGCAAATATAAATTATTAATAATTTTTGATTTATTACTTATATTGATTAATTATTTTGGGGTATTAAAAGAGTATTCTGATCTGGTTGGGGTAATAAATATATAAAAGGAAGTGATAAATATACATAAATATATAACATAAATATATTTAATATTCTAACATAAATAAATAAACAATACATAAATAAATAAAAGCCCAACCAGATGGAGGCCGTCGGCAGAGAGACCAAACGGCCAAGGGTTAGGAAGAAAGGAACCGGCGGACGATGCGGGCGGTATCGAGGAGCACCGCTGTCTGCATTTGAGCCTGAAGCGGTCCGTCACGGAGTCCCAGCCGCCTCAGATGACCTGAGAGGCTGACTGGGATTAGCCCGTTTACAGAAATGACTACAGGAATAATTTCGGTTGGCAGGGGGGGGTCTGCCGATTGAAATTATTGTCAACATGTTGTATCGACCCAGGCCAACTTTTTGCTCCCAAAAAACTCCGAAAACCCCATTCCAAACTTTTAACCTTTTCCAAACATGTCGGTCACATCGTGAGCCAGGTACAGATATTTTGTTTGCTTGTCTGTTTCGGCTTTTACGAGGTTCTCGTCATACGGAATGGTAATGTCGACCAAAAATATTTTTGACTGTGCCCGGTCCATTAGCACAATATCAGGCTTATTCGCAAGAATAGTCCTGTCTGTGATGATGGTCTGGTTCCAGTAGAGCCTGGCACGATCATTTTCGAGCACGGCTTCTGGCAAGTACTTGTAACACGGCAATTTCCGGTCCACGAGACCGTATTTCAGAGCAAGCTCCTGGTGAAGAATTCTGGCTACCAGGTTGTGCCTATGCAAGTACTCAGAGTAAGAAAGCGCCGAACAACCGGAGATGACATGCCTAAGTGACTCACTGGGATGGCGACAAGCTCGACAGATGTCGACGGTGCCATTCTTTAGGATATTATATCTCCGATAGTCGTTGGTCTTAATAACCTGATCCTGTATTGCACAGACAAAACCCTCGGTTTCTCCGAAGAGATCACCAAAGAGTAGCCAGTGGAGGGAGGCTAATGTGTCTACGAAAGGTTCCTTGTAGAACCTCCCGTGGAGCTCCTTCTCCTTTCATACGGTCTACCTTTTTTTTTTTTTTAATTTATTGTAACAGAACCAACAGCATTTTGTAACATTATAAAATTAGTAAGTATTTACATTTTCTACTGCCAATTACAGGTTCTTACTTTATAAAAAAAATCTTCTAACGTATCGCTACAACTGTGAGGAAATAATATTATACAGGATTCTTTTTAAAGAGTAGTCATTACGCCATTACGCATTTTACAAAATACAGTGCATATATGTACATCTACTAGTGTTTTGTTTTGTAAATATTTATGTGTGTGTGTGTGTGTGTGTGTGTGTCTGAGTGAGTGTGAGAGTGTGTGTATGAAAGAGGTGTGGCATGTTTGTACGTGTTATTTTTTAGATTTATACTACTTGCTATTTCTTAAAATTGAGATTATTTCTTTTTTTATGGAAGCTTTACTGTCGTGGAAAATATCAATAGTTGAAAAGTTTTTGTTGTAGCAGTTAAGTGTACGACTAATGACAGAATTTTGAGCATATTTAGAGCGACTTAAAGGGACATGAAATAGGGATGTATGTCTGGTACGCTTCGAAGGAGCATTGAATTGTAGGAATTGAACTGTCAATTCGGGACTATCAATTTTATTACTACAGATGTCGTGTAGAAACAAAATTTGTAGAAGTTTACGTCGGTCCTTTAACTGCAATAAGTTATGGTGATAGCAAGATTCCTTATAACTGCTTTTTTTATGTTGAGTACGATAATTTAACGTCTTAATAAATTTACATTGTATTTGCTCTATATTCTCTATATAAGACAAATAATGCGGATTCCAGACATTACAACAATACTCCAAAACACTTCTTACATAAGAATAATACAAATTTTTAATGCATTCAGAATCTGAGAAAGGACGGGACACTCTTATAACAAATCCTAAATTTTTATACGCTTTTGCAACCATTGTCGTGACATGATTAGACATAAGCATCTTGGAATCAAAAATAACACCAAGATCTTTGGTTTGGTAGATGCGTTCCAAAGGTATGTTATCTAATTTATATCGATATTCAATTTGGTGTCTTTTACGAGTGAAGCTTATTTGATAACATTTTGTTATATTAACACTAATACGGTTATCATGATAGAAGAAACAAAGCTGGTTCAAGTCTTTCTGAAGTTGGTGTGCATCTTCCTCAGACTTAATATATGCGTAAATTTTAGTGTCGTCCGCATACATGAGAAATTTGGAAAATTTAAAACAGTCTACAATATCATACAAGTATGATGCTTACAGCAACGGACCCAATATGGACCCTTGAGGGACTCCAGATGGGACATCCACGAAATCAGATCGATGTCCAGCTATTACAACAGCTTGAGATCGGTTACGTAGATAGGACTCTATCCACCTAAGAAGATTTCCATGAATTCCTAGCTCTTGGAGTTTACGCAATAGAATAATGTGATACACGCGATCAAATGCCTTCTTGAAGTCTGTATATATGGCATCAATCTGAAAACCATCATCCATACCTCGAAGAACATCATTAGAAAAAATTGATAAATTAGTCCTGGTTGAGCGACCACGAACGAATCCATGCTGTTGTGAAGGAATGTGACGAACAATCAGAGGATATAAATGCTTATGTGCAGCCCTCTCCATCAACTTGCTCAATACATTAAGAATAGAAATAGGTCTGTAATTTTCGATGTCTGTTTTGGTTCCTTTTTTATGGATTGGAACGACTTTAGCGGTTTTCCAAATTTTAGGAAAATAACCTTCTGCAAAACATCGATTAAAAATTAATGTTATAGGAACCGCTAGCGATTCTGCGCACTTTACAAAGAAATATGGAAGAATCTCATCACATCCAGCGCCTTTAGAACAATCGAGATTATCAAGAGCCTTTTTACGTCTGTTACAGAAAGGTATATATCACTAATAACATCATTGCTTAGGAAATTTTTATGTGTAAAATTTTGATAATGTAATGCCGGTAGACTAAAATTACGACTAAAAAATTCATTGAAAGCATTGCAAATATCATTTTGATTTGAAAATTGATTATTATTGTATTGCATTATTTGGGGATAAGCTGATTTATTTTTCCTCTTGGATTTTATATAAGCCCATAACAATTTAGGTGTAGTTTTAATTTTTTTCTTGAGAATAATTAATGTAAGACGAATAACATTCCCTTTCAAGTTTTTTAAAACGGGAACGCGAAGAAAATGATTCATAATCATTTGGGTTTCCATATTTTTTCCAGTAAGTATGAAACTTTGCTTTTTCTTTAATAAACTTTATAAAGGCATTAATAAACAAAACAGGATAATTGTAAGTATGAGATACAATTTTTTGTGGCACAAAGTTAGAGATAGCTGTATTTACGTTAGTACTCTTATTAGTTTGTGGCTGTATTTAATGTTACATAAAAAGTGTCGATTACGTATTTCAAATCATGAGATTTTAAAAAGGACCAATCGTAATTAGAAAAAAAAGTATTTAATTTATTATAATCAGCTTTCCTAAATAAGTTTCTTTTTCTAGTTTTTGCTTTAATCGAAGGTACTATTATATCTTTCAAATAAATATCGACTGATGGATGACAAATATCTTCAACTACAATTGGGGCTTTAGATTTTACGATAGTTAAAGATATATTAGAGAAAATTAAATCCAGTATATTACCATATGGATTTACTAAGTAATTGTATTGAGATAAACCTAAATAATAAGTAGTATTAATTAAATCAACAGCAGATTTCTGCATCTCGACAGATCCCCTTTTTAATATTATAGGTTTATTTAATTTCCAATTTATGCAAGGTAAGTTGAAATCACCAATTACTATAAAATGGTCATCTGGTTTTGAACTAATCGCAACAGTAAGCATTTGTATAAAGTTTTGCATACAAAATGAAAGCGCGCGGTTTGGCGGTATATAAGCACATAAAATATTTAAATCATGTTGTAAGCCAAGCGCACGCGCCGGTACTGTTATGCATATGCACTCAAGATCGTCGCGATCAAGGTCAGAGCGCCTGCGCGCCCTGAGCCGGGAAGCGCACGCAATAATCACACCACCTACGAGCGCGCCGCGATCGCGACGGAATAGTTCGTATTGGTCAGAACTGCACAACTCCGTATCCAGAATACTGTCGCATAACCATGTCTCTGTAATTAAAGCGATGTCAATATTAGATAGAAATAAATTATTATAAAACTGGTCAGTCTTAGTCCGTAAGCCTCGTACATTCTGATAGAAAAGTCTTAATCCACTATTGCACTTTGCCATTTTAAATATTAAGTACACCATTAGTTATAGAATGATACACATAAAGGATTGTAATAACTGCTTTCATTTGCACTACAGAGAAAACGTAATAATAAAAAAAGAAGTGAATGCTAAGTATCTTTTTCCACGACAATAAGACATAACATAACGTTTTAAAAAGAAACAAAACAGGAAGGCAGTTTGTAATGCCTATTGATATATTATCATAGTGTTATATATGATGTAGAATTTTTTCATAGTGTTTTGTAGTTTGAGTAATGATAAATAGAAGCAATGAATAATATGTTGTATGATAACTTTGCAAGTTGTTTGGTGTTAAAATGTAAAGAAGTACAATATGATGAATGTAAGTGAGAAATGTGTATTGTGTAAGTATGCGTAACATAACTAAGAGTAACATCGCTATACAATCAGTACAATTTAAACTATTTTTATCAAATCGGCCGTCGTTATAATGGGTATGGGGGGAGAAGTTTCGTTGCGACGCACATAAATACGGCAATTTTTTGTCCAGATAAATTTGAAATTAAATTCCTTAGTCTTGATTTTACACTGTTTAAATAAATCCCGGTTGTATGGTGTAAGATGTTCATTAATATAAATATTGTTTCTGGCATTATCGTTGCTTGTCTTGTGCACCATACCAATGTCGGTTAGTTTGATGCCGCGATGTTTACGCGATGCGATTACGATCGAGTCTTTTGTGCTGCGGTGACGAAACCGGGCAATGATGGAACGGTGAATGATGGAACTGTTCGGCTTACGCGGCTGCACACGATGTGCAAACTCCACCTCACTGCTGTCCATGGTGACACCCAATTTCTCGGCCAGCTTAACAACAATTTCAACAGTTTTTTCATCCTTGTCCTCTGGGACACCTGTAATTTCGATATTTTGAAGACGACTCCACTGCTGTTCCAATTGTTTAGTACGTCTTGTATTAGCATCCGCGTCACTTCGGAGACGCGCATTTACTTCCTTTAGGCATTTAAGTTCAGCTGTGGTGGATGCAAGATTTTTCATGAGGTCATCGTACTGGGTACTTATATAATTAAGAGTAGTTTCCATAGTCGATATTTGAGCTTTCAAGGAGCTTAACTCGCTTTTAACTGCCTTTCTCATAAGAACTTGGAGTTCATCTTTAAGAGAGTTTAGGATGCCTGTTCGAAACTCAGATGATTCCTGTAGATAAGAGCTTACTGGAGAATTTTCTTCTGATGTATGTTTAAGCGGAGTGTTGGTGTTGTCACCTGCTTTTGGTTGCTTGCTAATGCAATACGGACATGTCCAAGACGATATTTTCTTGGCACTTTCTGATGTCAAACCTACACATAAATAGTGGTATGTCTTAGCGCAGTTACTGCGGGTGCAAATTATTTTCTCAGATTGCCGCACCGATTTCTTACAACCAGTACAGCTAGACATTATGTTCAATTTATTATTGGCTGGCTGTGTAGTGTAGATCGTTTATAGAATGGTAAGTACAACAAGCATTAATGCAGGTAGGTGTTAATTGTTACCTTTGTTTACTTCGACGCGGTGTGACGTGTTCGGATGCGACGAGTAAGGTACTGCACTTTCAACACAGATATAACTAATTTTAACAAACGATGCTATTGGTGGCAAAGGGAACCTTAGGTTACAATACACTACGTGCGTTAATCGATTGAAGCGACGATTATATTTTCTTATCTAATGTGACACAGGTCTGCTCTGAGCGATAATCAACAACGGTTATGATATACTATGATATACCGGTCGGAAAGGCTCTGTACTGCCGTGTCTTGCCATTGCTCATTGGCTAAAGATAGATGGGTAAGTCCTTTATCACAAGAAATGACGTCCTTATAGAATGGAACATCCGATCTCGCTAGGAAGTAATTACGGAGGCTGCACACTTCGCGATTATGCATAGTGAGCGCGCTCAAAAAGCCACGCCCACCATGCTTTCGCGGCAAGTACAGCCTCCATTACTGACTCCTCATTTCTATCCAGGGCGTTAAGTTCAATGTGAGTCCACCTGAGTATGGCCAAAGGTATACTTGAGCACGGGCATGACCCAACTATTATATGCGTGTGTCTTATTCACATTAGAGAAAAGGCTGCTTATAGTTCATAAAAGATAGCTTGATCTCTGCGACAGCTGTCAGTAAAAATCACGCCTATGAAGTCCCGAATTTCTTAGTAGTACAGACAGTACCTGTCAATGTCATACTTTATGGGCATGCCGACCTAATTAGTGCATGCCCATAAAGTATGACATTGACAGGTACTGTCTGTACTACTAAGAAATTCGGGACTTCATAGGCGTGATTTTTACTGACAGCTGTCGCAGAGATCAAGCTATCTTTTATGAACTATAGTACTTTGGTCAAAAGTGCATAAAACACGTCGCAAACTGAATGTTTCATACCAGCCTCATCGATACCGATGTTCTGTGACATACCCAGGTATTTGTATGTTTCAGTCTTGGAAAGGGTCTTTAAGTTGACGGGCATAGATAAATCTATACCCTCGGAGTTAGCAACCCTTCCCCTCTCAACATGGAGGACTGCACACTTATTCGTCCCCAGATACATCCTAATAGAATTGCTAAAATCACAAGTGATGTTTAGCAATTCCATAAGATGGGAGAAACTGGAGGCGAATAACTTGAGGTCATCCACATAGAAAAGGTGGGTCACTTTTTTACCTCCTTTCCGAAGCTGAAAACTTCTCCCGGAGCCCTCCAGTGAGAGGAGATGTTCTGAGAGGGTTCAAAGAGAGGCAAAAACATTCTTATCCTTATGCGGCTTTTCGCAGCCGTCATCCGCTCGCCCAGATGACAAAGGATCATACTCCAAGTCTCTAAATGTACAGCCAATCTTGTACAGCTCGAGGACCCTCTTTAGCAATGTGTGGGGGCACCGAGTCAAATGCCTTTCTGTAGTCTATCTAGGCGGCAGAGAAGTTCCGACGGTTGCGTTTCACCACTTTGCCAATGACCGCGTCAACGAGGAGTGGTTTCTTGATTCTACGACTACCGCCCCAACACCCATTTTGAGCGCGCGACATCACCTGATTTGAGTCCAAGTGACGAGTGATTCTCGCGCTCAAAATGGATGTTAGTGTCTTGTATATGGTTGATAGATACGTGATGGGGCGGTATTTGCTCGTTTCTGTGGTAACCTGGTCTTTAGAAACCAAATGAGTAATCCCAATATTGAAGAGACTCGGGAACGACTTCTGGTTGAGAGCCTCTTGAAACTGACGGGCGAGCACAGCGTGACACACCATGAACCCCTTCAGCCAGTAGTGATGCAGCCCGTCGAGTCCCGGACTTTCCAGTTCAGGGCCCTACGGACCGACTCAGCTACGTCATCCAGCGTTATGATGACGGATTCCATGGGCGTAATACTCGCACACTGACTCACCACACCTTCCGTCCAAGGGCCCTCGCTGTGGTTTACGGGCTCTGGCTACAGGCCGCATTAATTCGGTGCTGGGTCCGTTCCAATTACCATTGGTCGTTAAAATGATCCATAGAGCCTCTTCTGATTAATCTGGAAGAGACGATTCCGGTTGAACCGAGTCGACCTCTCGGTATATCGCCGAATCCACTTTCCCCAAGCAGCGAATCTCTGCTTCAGATCATCTATGCGCTCCGTCAGTTTTTGCGTTATATCCGACTGGGACAAACTGACATTTGTCCCAGCAAACGCCGTCCTGACAGTGTGCACAATCCTTGGCCTGTTATTGCCTGACCTGAAGCATATCAGTCTGCCGATGAGAGCTTTAGCATTTGCGATACGCTCCTCAATTCTTCTTCTCCAGGCTGGGATAGCGCTACTCTGTCCAGTAGCGCGTCCAGCCGTGGAAAGCTTGGCGCTTATAATACGACAGACTGCCAATGCTCCAAAAAGAATTGAGTTTGTCTCGCAAAGGTCCCGGCTGGCTTCCAAATAGGTCACCAGCATTGGGTTCAGAGCCTTCACGACAGCCTGATTCCGCTTGCTTAGGGCTATGCGGGGAAGTCGCGGTCGATTTTCGAGAGGCATACTGCGCGTTTCCACAATCGCCTCTTCCAATGTACTCCTCATTTGCTCTTTTTCTAGTTCCTGGGTGACTGTTCCATCATCATTTGAATCAGCCACCACTGGAGTATTCACGACGGCATTCACCTGTGCGGGTTGTTCTGCAACTTGTGGCACCGCAACCTCGGCCGTAATAGCACTTTCATCTGATTAGGGAACAGCCTCACGTCGTAACCAAAACATTACCTCCCACAAGTTCAAGGTTGGTACTGCAATGTCAGATTCATGGTTTCTACAAGCTACAATCCAAGTGTGCCGCCTAAGAGGATCTATTGGAAATCTGTAATAACAAACCGATTAAAAAAAATTACTACTTTTTGTAATACTTTATTATAAAATCTAAATAAAAACTACAAACCGGTTCGGCAGACAAACCCGCATGGTTAATTAATTTATCGATAGCTAAAGTTGCGGCGTTCATCACTATAGTGCAATACTTTCGGTTTCAGTGATACCAGTTTATTTTTATAAAAATTGCACACTTTTGCTGCGAGGTAGCAAGTTTCGATTTGACTTATTTGGCCTGTATTTTGTATAATATTTTAATAAATACTATTTATCGATTATATTTAATTATATAATATTCAGTATCGTGTTGAAATTGAGCTGAATATATAAATCATTTAACAAAATCCACTACACATCTATATGTTATGATTATTATTCATCACAAATTTAGTTATTAGGAAATATATTTTCGTTAATATATATAACTTGTGTAGTAAATTATATTTTTTTAAATAGATTATGTTTCACTTTTTGAACTATAATGGCCACACTCGTTATTGGACGATAATATTCACAAAGTACGAGTTTTAATAATAAAATTACTTTAATATTATGTTAAAAATACTCACAGATGAAAAGTCACATTGTCCTTTTGTATACTTGACGTTTTTGATTGTTTTTTTTTTTCATGTAAATACACTGCAATTATTCATTTTGTCGGAGCCCGATTTACTGGCACGATCACTTCGAAATGACGCACGACGCGGAGCAACTAGTTTTATATAACGAGTATAAGTCGGACTCTCGTACCTTTTACAGAGGGGTATGCCTTGCGATGCCGTCTCCTTTGGTTTAACACTCAAAGCGTTTTGGTCACTCCACCGTCCTGGCCCACCTGGCTCGGTTGGGCACAGTGGAGAGCAGCTACTGCACCTACTGCAATAATTTTGTTGTTTCAGTATATACAAAGTACTCTGTGGTGATATCGAACATTTCATGTAAGTGCTTTTCATTTGACAGATTGATTCTTGATCTTGTCAGTGAAATTAGTGACATAGTGCAAAATCAAGTGACATTGCAAGATCCCTCCCGCCGCCTGAGTGATATGTTAAAAAATAGATCCTATTACGTGCCTCTATATAAATTTATCAAAAATACAGGGGGGAAATTATAATAAACCGAATAAAAATACTCAAGACTTGGCCTAAAGGTCTAGATACCAGGCCATAAACTCCAAAAAAATGACACTGACAGACTGACACTGACATTAACTTGTAAACATTTTAAAGATGTTGATAAATTTTAATTCAGTAATCTATGATTTCAATTAAACGCGATTTAAATAATGTCTACCGTTATAAAATATGAATTAAAAGAATTAAGAAAATTGGCTAATGACCAAAATTCTTGTGTCATTGAAAAAAAAGTGACTCAAAATTTAGCATTACAACCGTGGTGTTTAGGAAACCTTAAAGAATCTTTAAAAAAATTATTAGATCATAAAATAGGAAAGTATGATAAAGAGTAAGTAGCTTTATTAATTTATATAATGAGTATAATTTGTATAAAGGTTCACTTCAACATTCTCTTAGCACAATATCATATAACCATAGTTGTATATTTTCCTAATATTCTTTATTTTATACTTTGATGTGAACACCAAACATGATCTAAATAATAAAAAAGATGGATTTTTGGTATATTATTATTTATATTTTCTCTTTTCATTTGCACTTTTCTAATAGATTCCACGGTATTATGATGAGTTACAAGAATCTTCATGTTCTTCAAAATGTTGGAGCCATAAGAAATGACAATGCTGATATTCATTTTCAAGTGCAAGCTGACTACTTTGTATTTCAACCATGTGTGGGGGCTACATTAAGGGGTGTTGTTAATAAAAAAAGCACAACTCACTTGGGTATACTTGTTCACAGGTAATCATATTTTATATAATAGAATTTTATTTTGTTTGTATAAAGAGGAGCAGGGTATAAACTATAGACGTCTGGTACTCGCATACAGTGTTTGGAGGGCAATGGGGCATCATGGAAAGCCTACCTTTCCCCCGTTGCGGATTATGAGTAATCATTTTTTTTTTAAATTCATAACCTCACTTTTTATGCAGGAATATTGACACCAATTGAATAATACTTGAAAGTTATATGAAGAAATGGATTCGGCACTGCAGGAAGTGCAGCCCCTTCGCCCTTGCGTAGCAAATCATAGGCACCCAAGCGAGCCGTAGCAGCTGAGACTGGTCGTCGTAGTGGCTGATGCTGGTCGCCGAAGGCGGTACCAGTAAGTCGAAGCAGCGGTCGCTAGTGCAAGCATTTGCTCAGGGGCGGGGGCTGCTCTCCCTCCATGGCTACGGCTCTACAAAAACACTAGGCATAGGGTAGACAAGACTACGTAGGGTCGGGGTGTGCTAATTCAGTTTCAGAACCGATTCGACCATTCGTATCTATAAAGTCGGATAACTAAACTCTGCTATGATAGTGGTAAATGAACCAATGTAATTATTTAATTTATTTTTTTATATTTTTCTATATTTTGCCTCCACAAATACATCACTACCACATTTTCAAAATTTTGTGAATTATTATAATTTTGTTTTTCAAGAAACCTCTTTACTGCTCTCCACTGTGATTCAATTCGCTGTGTATGAGTCCCATCTTCAGCCACAAATGGATTGTCTGGGTCTGAGTGATTAACTCTTTTATGGGTGTGTTACGGATCGCCATAACGCCGTTCGAAAAATGAATAAAACGCGTTGATCTTGCTTATATAGGAGGCAAGCGGCGGTGAGGAGGAACTTGTACTTTCTCTTCTTGTTGTTGCCTTTTCGGTGGCTGGAGAGCGACTGCCGACCCTACCGGCCGGCCCGTCTTTTATATGATTCGGCCGCTGCTGGCCAGCGGACCCTTGCCTCACCCCCGCGCCTTTCTTTATTTCTTTAAAACTCTTATTTATTAACAAATATAATTGAATATGTAATATTCTCACATCTATTTCTTACACTATTATGTACATAATAATTATCTTACACTCTAAAAGGTTTTAAACCTTGTATTTTACAATTTTTAAGCTGAGAACCCTGCCCCGCACCTCAGCACTATATATATAAAACGTGCAAAAAAAAGATAATTACAACATCAACATGCCTTGTTGATGTTATAATTATCTTTTTTACAAGAAAGGTAATTTATACGAATGGTAATATGTAAGAAAGGTAATATACAATAAAGGTGATATGCAACAAAGGTAAATTAGATATAAGAGTACAATTTACATTTCAAAATCTATGCTAACGCTCGTTATTTATTCGGTGTCTTTATTGGGAGAGTTATTGCATAGTTACATCATTCTTTTTTTATTATTGAATATAAGTTATACAGGTTTAACAAAAATAAATGCAATAATTAAGACTACGGCTGTTTTTCCGTGTTGTTGTGTGTACCCTCGCTAGTTGCCGAAACTCGCCGGTCGCGACCCTCGTGGCTCCGCCCACCGCCCCTGGGTTGCTCAACCAGCGCTGGTTATACTAAGCATGTATTTCGTCGTTTGCGTCGTGCATATTCTCCCGCCGTCGCCACGCTGCGATCCCTCTGGTAGCACGACGATCTTATTTGTTTGTCTTCGCAGTACATGCCCACTGCTAGTGGTTACGTCCACTACTCGTACCTCTCCGTCGATGCCAGGATATACATTGCTTATTTTTCCCCTGGGCCAGATGTTGCGCGGTAGATTGGAGTCACAAATGATGACCAGATCTCCAATCTTCGGCGATACGCCTATGCTGCTGGGCTCCCGCCGGTGTTGGAGTAGGGGCAGGTATTCCTTCACCCATCTTCGCCAAAACACGTCGGCTAGGGCTTGAGCTCGTTTCCACTGCTGGCGGGCCGTCACGTCGCTCTCGCTGAAGTGTCCCGGTGCAGGTAGTACGTGTGAGTTGGGACCGATGATGATGTGATTCGGCGTGATGGCTTCCGGGTCTCCTGGGTCGACTGAGACGTGGGTAAGAGGTCTTGAATTGACCGTGTTTTCGACCTCGGCGAGCAGGGTCACCAATGTCTCGTCACTGGGATAGCGCTCGTTGAGGGTGACGCGTAGGGCTTCTTTCACGGAGCGAACCATTCGCTCCCAGGCGCCGCCCATGAATGGTGCTGATGGTGGTATGTACTTCCACACAATTTGTCGACATGTGGTTTCGTTCTCAAGGGCTGCGATTGCTGCTTCGGCCAGCTCCTTGTCTGCTGCCTTGAAACACGTAGCGTTGTCACTACAGATTTCTTTTGGGCATCCTCTTCTGCTCATGAAACGCCTAAGCGCTGACACGGCTGAGTCGGTGCTTAACGAGTGGGCCACCTCTATATGTATTGCTCGTGACGTCATGCAGGTAAATAACGCGCCATAGCGTTTTTCACGATTTCGTCCCACTGTGACTTCTATTGGCCCGAAGTAGTCCAGTCCGGTGTATGTGAACGGACGTGCGTGATGAGCGAGACGTGCGGACGGCAGGTTTCCTGTAGACGGTGATGCAGGTTTGGCTTTTCTTAGA
Organism: Parnassius apollo; assembly: GCA_907164705.1. Classification (NCBI taxonomy): domain Eukaryota; kingdom Metazoa; phylum Arthropoda; class Insecta; order Lepidoptera; family Papilionidae; genus Parnassius; species Parnassius apollo. Next base: position 2,616,809 of record CAJQZP010001706.1, read on the forward strand.
CGGCACGGTAGACAGCCTTTGATGACAGTTTTTACTACTGGACGTATTTTTCTTATGTACAATCTCTGTCTTAATTCGTTCACGACTGTTTCCACGCCTCCGTGATGCAACCTCTCGTGTACGTGTGCTATGTACAGACGAGTGTATGCGTGCTTCCCGTCTAGATGGGAGGGTCGTACGTGTCCTCCTCTACTTCTGATGCTGCTTTTATTCGACCTCTGAGGCGTAGGGTCCCCTCTTCGTCGACGTATGTGCTCAGGTGGCCTAGTTTGTCGTCGCCTCCTGGAACACTTCTGTTGGCGATCCTCTTGAGCTCCTTCGTGAAGCTTTCCCGCTGACTGACTTGCACCCACAGTTGTTCGGCTCTTATATAAAAAGCGGCTGGTATTCCTACAAGCGATGAGACAGTAGGTGTTGCCCTTTTTTCCTTGGTGGGGGTGTTGCGTCGGTTTGTTCTTTGCCAGCCAGGGTCGCTATCTTGTCTTGCTTTGTTGCGTTTGCGCCCAGCCTACACCACGTGCTTCTTTGGTCTGCACATGTCGATGAATAGAAGGACTCTCGCTGTCGCCCTTATGAGGCGAATCCATTTTGAAAATCTTTCTATTTGTGGCAGATGTGTTGTTGGCGAGTCTTCGTTTTTAACTGTGATGTTACATATTTCTCGTTCTTACCCGGTGGCGTATTGTGTCGTTTTCTCTTCCTGCGGCCATTCTGCCGGTGGACGGCGCAGAAACGGGGGCCCTCGGAACCACCGGTGCGACTCGTCGAACCTTTCTGGCGTGGTTCGGGTCGCGTCGTCTGCCACATTTTCTTTAGACGGTAGCCAACGCCATTCGTTCTTCTTGGTCGTATCTTCTATCTCCGCCAGGCAATGAGCGACGAAAGCTTTGTACGCGCGAGGCTCCGCCCTTATCCACACTAGTGCAGTACGAGAGTCGCACCAGTATGTCTTGCCCGCTATATCGTCATCGTGCTCATCGATCACGGTCTGCGCAAGACGAGCACCCAGTAGTGCCGCTTGTAACTCGAGCCGTAGTATGGAGACTGGTTTCAGTGGTGTCACGCGGCTCTTGGCGGCGGCCAATGATATGTTAACGCTGCCGTCTGCTCGCTCCGTTCTCCAATACACGGCGGCTGCGTAGGCTTCCTCGCTTGCGTCGACGAATGTGTGTAGTTGCCGCGTCGACACTGGGTTATAATCGTAGCATCGCGGTATTCTCCGTTGTTCTATGGCGTGAAGTGAAGTAATCCAGTCTTTCCATTTTTCTTTTAACTCTGTTGGCAGAGGGTCGTCCCATTCCGCCTTGTAACGCCATGTGTCTTGGAATATTCTCTTCGCTGGGGTAGTCACTGGTGATATTAACCCCAGCGGGTCAAATAATGCCGTTATTATGCTCAGCGCTTCACGTTTAGTTGGCAAGCGTTGTTTTTTTACGTCTTTTATGTCGACCGGCATCTTCATATGGTGAGTATTAAATCCGATGTGATCGCTTTGTACATGCCAGAGCAGGCCGAGCGTCTTCTCAGTTTCTTTTCCGCCCAGACGCACGGTCGCGTCGTGTTGTTTATGCTCTGTCGTTGTTTCTTCTATTGTTTTTTCTTCGTTCGATGTCCACCCGCTGAGTACGAATCCCGCTTGTTTGTGGACGTGAACGACTGCTTTTACAGTTTGCTGAGCTTCCGTGATAGAGTGGAAGCTCTGCAAGTAGTCGTCCATATAGTGATTTCTTTTTATGGCGACCGCAGCTTCTGGGTATGCCTCCTGAATGTTCTTCAGCATTTTTATTTTTGATGTATAATGCTGTGCATAGTGATGATGTCGCTCCAAAGATGATCGATGTCATCCTATATTCCTCCGGTTGGCCCTCCCGCCGCTTGCCTCTCCACAAGAAATGTAAAACGTCTCTATCTTCTTTGCGCACTTTGATCTGCATAAACATTTCTTTTATGTCGGCGCTCACTGCATACGGATACTGTCGGAACCTCATGATTACTCCGGGCAATGATTGTAATAAGTCCGGCCCCGAGTGAAGCATATCGTTGAGACATATTCCTGCTGTCTTCGCTGCGACGTCGTGCACCAATCTCGGCGGCTTGTTAGGTTTCGCAGGGTTGATGACTGGGAAGTGCGGCAGATACCATGTCTTTCTTTGTGGCGGTGGCATGGGCGCGCGCTCTGCGTAACCCGAGTTGAAGAGGTTCTGTATGCGTTCTTCGTACTGTAGCTTGAGATTGCTGTCTCGGTTGAGCCTCTTCTCTAAAGTGTGCAGACGTCTTTCCGTGTCTTTGTAATTATTTGGTATTTGGAAATCCTTTTGTTTCCACAGCAACCCTGTCTCGAATCTGCCGTCCGCCAACCTCGGCTGGTCTCCCTCAATATTTGTATAGCTCGCTGCTCGGGATCTTCTTTCGGTCTTCTTGGCTCGATGCACAGTGATTCTAATTTGAAGGAATTCTTTATTTCTTCTTCTATTGGCTGTGCCTCTTCCCTTTGATGTAGTCTGCCGCAGAAGGTGACCGTCGACGTCAATGAGCTATGACAGCCATGCAGAACCCAGCCCAGGTTGGTGTATGAGGCGACTGGTTGATCTCGACGACCGACGCGCAGTTTTCTAGACACTATGAGGTGCCAGTTATCTTGCCCGATTAGTATTTTCGGTGAGGCGCGTTCGTAGGTGATATCCTCTTTGATATCCAGCAGATGTTGGCAATTCTCCAAGTGATTTTCATTCACGGATTCTGGCGCGAAGTCCAACCGCTCTACTACGTGTATGAGTCCCATCTTGAGCTACAAATGGATTGTCTGGGTCTGAGTGATTAACTCTTTTATGGGTGTTTTACGGATCGCCGTAACGCCGTTCGAAAAATGAATAAAACGCTGCTGGCCAGCGGACCCTTGCCTCACCCCCGCGCCTTTCTTTATTTCTTTAAAACTCTTATTTATTAACAAATATAATTGAATATGTAATATTCTGACATCTATTTCTTACATTATTATGTACATAATAATTATCTTACACTCTAAAAGGTTTTAAACCTTGTATTTTACAATTTTTAAGCTGAGAACCCTGCCCCGCACCTCAGCACTATAAATATAAAACGTCGTGGCGCGGTACGCGTAGCCTCATTTGCTCCGCGGCCGCGTCACGATAACATGCCTTGTTGATGTTATAATTATCTTTTTTACAAGAAAGGTAATTTATACGAATGGTAATATGTAAGAAAGGTAATATACAATAAAGGTGATATGCAACAAAGGTAAATTAGATATAAGAGTACAATTTACATTTTAAAATCTATGCTAACTCTCGTTATTTATTCGGTGTCTTTATTGGGAGAGTTATTGCATAGTTACAACATCATTACTTTTTTATTATTGAATATAAGTTATACAGGTTTAACAAAAATAAATGCAATAATTAAGACTACGGCTGTTTTTCCGTGTGTGCACTCGATCGAACTCCCATCAACATACTAAGCATGTATTTCGTCGTTTGCGTCGTGCATAGGGTGTACCCGTGTTCTGCCAAGCAATCATATGCTCGCAAATAATCAGTATGAATTGTGGTACCCGCTGCCACATGTTTTTGTATAAGCGGCACCAGCACCTCAGCAGTTTTGATATTGTCTGGGCACACCTCTAGTCTGAAATCCTCAGACCCATCTTCTATCATATCGAGTACCCAGTGGCCTTCGATATGATGTCCTATAACAAATAAAATAAATTTTAGACATAGAATGACAAAAACAAAGGTGAAAACACAATCATACTTATATTTACCTTTATTGTATTTGCGTTTTCCAAATTTGCTCTCATCAATTTGTACAATTTTTCTAGGGTCACCAATCTTTCCAGAAAATTAATTTTGTTTCTCTTCTAAAGGTAGTATATGATAACTTCCTTTCGACAGTAATTGTACCAATCACATATTGTGTTTGGACTTATACTTTGTTGTCTTTGTCGTTTATATGGGTCTTCATGAATTGTTGTAATATATGTGGATCATATCAATGGATACATTTTCAAAAAAAAATTCATACAAATGTACTAAACAATTTGTAGTCACTTGAGTATAAAATTTTCATGTTTGTTTTATGTTTGCTGCACTCACTTTCTTTCCTTTAGAACCAACCCTTCATCCTCAGTATATTGAACACATTGCTCGTTCGTTCCAAGTTCGCGCACAATATCTAACAGATTCCACATGAATTATATCTCAGACACGTATAACCGACGCTTTACATAATCGCCGTCGTCAGAGTAGTCTTTGACGATGTCTGATGGTGCCTCGAGTAAAGCGTCAGGTGCCGAAGAGGGCCCCGATACGGGTTCGTAATCGCTCATTCTCAAGTCCGATAAGCAAGCCAAAGTCCAAAGTAATGCAATCCAATCAAATCCAAAAACAAAGCCAAAGTCAATTATAAGGGCAATCAAAAAAGTCCAAAAACAGAAAAGAAGACGTCGAAAAAACAGAGAAAACTTAGCACTGAGCTCATGAGAGAACATTCGCGTGACCACTAGAGAAACGGAATGACGATTAACATTCGACATCATAGTCATAGACTCATATACAATATATTATATTTGACATTGACGGTTTCCCACAAAATGGCCGTCAACACCATCCCGTTACACACTTTTTACACCGATTTTTGACATCTAATCTCATAACACTATGCAAAATTGTCATATTTGCGTTTCGTTATACGGAATTTTTAGTGAAACTTATTCTTATCGTAATTAATTCAAAACGCATTTCCAACATCTAAAAACAGTGTAATAGGTTCAAGCTTAACCCTAACAAGCCTCCTAGACTAAAAACATTATCAAAATCAAGTACTGGATTTCTATAACCAATCCGAGGTACACATTTTAAGGAAGATTCTATGTCAGTTCTCTATCAAAGTTTTATAGAAAGCCTTTATCATTGATAAAGTAGACAGAGACAAGTGGACTAGCTAGGTCTCTGGTATCATGTACTAAATGTATACTTTACCTTAGGCTTTTTCAATCATTTAACATACTCCAAATGACAACACATGGTTGTTAAGTTTAAAAATAGGATAGGGTCATTGCGCTGATTTTCGGCCTTTTAATGGCATTGTCAAATTTAAAGTACTAGAAAAATAATTGCCTGTTAATGTTAACTTGTAGATTACATAATGTATGTTTCATTTTTATAACTCATTGATACTACAAGAGATAACTCTTTTTTATAATAATTTTTGATGTGAAAAATAAGTCAGTTGCTAGTTTTTGGCCCCAAATTTTAAATTTCGGCCTATAAGAACTTTAGCTTTCGGCCACTGCATTAGACAGGATAAAAAAGGTTTCTCTACAGTTTTTATTTTCATAAACATGAATAAAACTATTATCAATCAGCTACCATCATAAGCAAAACTTTTAGTCTTACCAAATATAGTCTTATCAAAACTAACAATACTGCAAATAAATTAATAATAAGTAGACATAACAATCCCAAGACTATCATAGTCATATAAACATAGATATAAGTCTTCTCTTGTTTTTAATGCTTTTTAACGTATGTTTGGGCATAACTCCGACATACATGCACCAATTTGGATGATTCTTTTCGGATTTGAAAAAGTATTCCTCGAGATAGTACCTTATGTTTGGTGTTTATGTTTGGTGAGGAAGTTATTGCGTGTCATAAATTAAAATTACTATGGAATTGAGAAACCTTCTCTTTTTTTGAAGTTGTCTAATAATTTTCAACAAAAAGTTAAACCGCCTTCAGAAAGATAAATGTAATGTTATGGCAAAACAGTTTAAGAAATTGGTGCATTTGATTTCTTCAAGCAATGCTTTCGATTTTTTACCATATCATATTTTTTCTCTTTTTGGAGGTGATAACAAAATCTTAATTATGGCAATCAAATCTCATTTATTTTGTACTTCCTCAGGTTTTAGTCCAACAAAGTCTGTACATCTCAAATCCTTTTAGTGCAAAAGGTACATTCAATATTTTTTCCACATCTTCTTCTGTATCCCTTATTAAATTATCCTAACTGGAGGTGCAATTTATTTTTACCCTTTCATTTTACTTCATGGAATTCTCGGATTTTGCAACTTTTCGTTTTTGAACTTTAGCACTCTTTAACTTTTTTCCCATTATTTTCTTTGTCTTTTTTTAAATTAGTCCTAACTTCTATGTTTTAACTTTCTCTTTATCTGCATAAAATTTTCGCTACTTCACAGATGAAATTGCTGAAGGTGTATGTATACTGTTAGTAGTAGATTTTTTTACAGGTTCTGGTTTAAATAAAGGTTTTTTTACATCTCTATATTCTTTATTTAATAGTACTGAAGCCGATATTTCACTAGTTTGTAGAGGTGTACTAGTCTATTTTATAGGAATATATCAACCAGCACATTTGCTAAAGTTTCAGGGTTCTTTTTTTGCAATGTTTTTTTTGTGTAGTGTTTGCAATGTTCAAATGTTGTTATTGATTAAAGATTTTGATGCATCGGTAGATAAATCCATAGTTACTAGAACATTGTCTTATTAAATCTTCTTCCTAAAACGCAACGTGAATGAAGTATTTCGGGAAATGGCCGTAAACCAAAGCAGTATTCAATTTTCGACTGCACTATTCTTTCATACAATTTTAAGTTGGCCGAAAACCATATGATAATTTTAGACTCGATTCAATTTAGGCCACGGCCGAAATGTGTAATTTAGTTTCATCACTAACCATTCAAATTGCAGTACTTGGTGACCAAAAACTGAAAGGTAATGTCTTCGCAAGGATGCGATCAATGTGGAAATACTATATTAAGTTATTTATACAGTGAAGTATAGGTACAATATTAAATAATCATAATAAATAAAGCACGAAACTTGCTTTTGAGTGGAACACGCGCCACTACTTTTTTTTGCTCCATCTTACTTGCTTAGACGGCACTTGCGTCGGCGTCAAACTGAATTATATATTATAAATCGCGTGTTATGTTTACCCAGTTATGTTGCCAGTTATAGTGCAACTATTTACAAATGCATTAATTTTCATTTAGTACGATAATATTTATTAAAATCGTTACTAAATCCGATTTGGTGCATCACCTGGTGCCAAAGGCCGAAATCTAGACCCGGCGGGCTTACCTTTGCCAAAATGTTATATATGAAAATACTTTTAAAAATATGAAGATTATTTAGCTGAGATCTAAGTATATAAAAATACTAGCTCGCCCTGCAGACGTAGTTTTGCCCGTTCTTGTTAGTGGTGCGATATAATATGTGTTAATGAAACTCCGTTTACACATATTATGCGTATAGCTAGCTACTTTTCTATAGACTTATTATGCGTATAGCTAAATCCTCTTTGTGACTAATAGAATGAACAGCTAAATAAACTTAAAAAACTTAACCCTTCTTTATCTCCTCTAAGCAGATAAAATGTTGCCAATATGTCACGATCGCTTACTACTTACACACCAAATTTCATGTAAATCCGCCCAGTAGTTGGCGTTAATCCTGAACACACAATTTTTCTACAGATTTATTGTATATATAGTATAGATATTGTTCGCGACGGCCAAACAACGCTAAGAAACAAAGTGATAAAGAATATTGTTTTTTGTATTAATAGTGAAATTACCGACAAAACTGGGTGAAAACGTGTATTGATATAGTTTTGTAGCATGTTTATAACTCTTAGTATATTTGTATAGAATGTCGTTTTGATAACAAGTGATGTAAACAACTTTTATTGTATTAAGAAAAATCGACCAATCGCAGCGCGTCTTATCGTAAAACTCTCTAGAAGTTTTTAATTAACTGCGTAAGTTCATACCAAAAATAATGAAAATAATTTTATGTTCTAAAAGAGTTGTAAATATGACATTGAATTAGCATATGGCTTATAGATTAAGAAAGTGTAGGAATATTTTGTATAATTAAACGCATTTGGTAGTTATAAAAAAATCAAAGAATTAATGTACCCAAATATTATGAAAATTTGGGACATTTCGTTTAATAACTTTTTACAATGTTAATGTTTTGAGTAACCTTCATGATATACTAATAAAGTACCAGATTACCGATTTGACGATATATAGCATGTTAGTGTAGCAATTAGTTTTGTATAGAAAATATTGTAATTTATGCCATTTGCATAGTGAAAAGTTTATGCAATAAAGACGCAAAAGGGAAAATGGCAAGCGGCTCACTGTAAGGTATAGCCAAAGTTTACCTTAGGGACTCGGGACCCAGTAGGGTAGTAGTGTGAAGAACTACCAGTGACAAGCAGTAATATCCCGTAGTAGCTGAAGTGACTAGTAGCAGTGTATAGTGAATAGTGAAAGTGTTAGCTAGCCGAAAAAGGTCGTAACTGATATTCGCAGTTACATATAGTGAAAGTGGTAACTGATATCCGCAGTTACACAAGTGATAAAATCAGCTAGTTTAGTTGAAAATAGCTGCTAGTCAGTAGTGTTAGAAAACCAGCTACTACCAATAGATATTTGATACTACCGTACAATTTAAATAAATCTTTTGAAATATACAGTGACCAACCAATAGTGAACAACCGTAGTTGAACAACCGTGGTCAATAAACAATAGTTATAAAATTTCGCGACTAATCAATCAGTCGACCGCTGGCCACTACCTTGCTATTTTTATTTATAAATCGTGCATTTTGATTTGAACCTTAGTCTACAATATCTCAGCGGCACCCACAAAGACGGCAGTGGAAGTACCCTCCGGAACCTATAGGTGTAGGACGTGAGCGACTCGCGAAGTATCTTCGACAACATTTACTCCGAAGAGTTTCGCCCATCCGGCACAGATATGCATAGATGAAATCGTGTGTGTAAGTGCATGATTTCATAAATCTGACTGCCAAAATGCCCTATTAAAATACTTTAAATGGTTGTGAAAATAAATGAGCTCAGATTTGCATGAAAAAATTAAATTATGTGTCATATCTAGCTTGTACAGCAACTCCCTCCCACAGTTGCACGCTCTATCACTGCTACCAATACACTGCACTAATTAAGTCACACTACTGGTGATAATATGACACATACGAAGGTGCATTTTTTAGTTCGCGGAATGGGGGGTAAGGAGTGGAAATAAAAATCCAAATATTCACCTGCTACCCTAATACATTTTTCGGATCTTTCAATTAACTTAATATGTATACCCTCAAAAAAAAATGATTTGTCTTTGTCTAAAAAATACGCCGAAACTGCTTCCTTTACTTCTTCATCACTTAAAAACTTTTTCCCACGAAGTTCTTTTTTTAAGTTTTGAAATAGATAATAATCACTGGGGGCTAGGTCAGTACTATAGGGTGGGTGTGGCAAAATTTCGAAGCCCACCTTCTACAGGGCAGCCATCGCAACATGGCACTTGTGAACAGGCGCGTTGTCCCCTTTTTGGCTTCCTTCAATTGTTCTAGGATTGAAGCGTAGTAATTTCCGGTTATGGAGACACCTTTATCTTTATAATTAATCAATAGGATTCCTTCTGAGTCCCAAAATACTGTCGCCATGATTTTCCCGCCGATTGTCCCACCTTAAATTTCTTGGGTGGTGGTGTACCTTTTTTGTGCCATTGCATAAAGTCCTGTTTGGACTCAGGTTCATAATGGTGAACCCAAGTTTCGTCACCAGTAATAATTCGAGCCAACACTCCATCTTTGTCTTCCATACAGAGGTCAAAAAATGCACGAGAACACTCCCACGCAAACGCACTGTTGCTTTTGAGGCGACGTGAGAATTCTAGGCACATATCTTGCGCTGACTTTAGTCATGTCAAGATGGTCATGAACAATTTTGAAAATATTTGTATCTGATACTACAACCATTTCTGCGAGCTGTTTTTTCTTTAGGTGGGCATCTTCTAATATTAATTTTTCGACTTTTTGAATAAATTCCGAAGTGGTCACCTTGATCGGCCTTCCTGGCCGTGGGTCGTCTTCAAGTGACTCTCTGCCTTGTTTAAAAAGGGTATGCCACTAGTGAACCACAGTTTTACTTGGACCAGAGTCTTCCTAAACGGATGACATCTCTTCCAGTGTAGTCTGAACTGATTTTCCGCGATTGGTAAGGAACTTTATAACTGCACGGAACTCGATTTTATCCATATTTGACAATTTCTTCCCCATTGATTTGTTTGGTTGACGATAACTCAAAGACTAATGATCTAATTACAATTAAACCCCGTATGTATACTAATAATAAGTTGCTCAATTAGCACGTAATTCAGCGACGTCCCCACTTATTCCGCGAACTTAAAAACGCACCCTCGTATTTCGCCTCTAAACAAGGTATTATCAGGAGAAATAGACTCTACTATACAACTGCTATGTGAGTGGTGAGCCAACCTAGCTGCTGAATTATTCAACTTGCTGACGCATTTACTCCCCACATACACAATGTCAGTATTAGCTGCAAAATTAACAGCAAACTACTATAGAACGCAAATCTACCCTTAACTAAGCAATAAATCTTTGGCCACGGTTTGGCCAGCAAACTAGGATAAAATATGTCTATCTGTATTAAAAAAATTTTAGCTAATTAACTTTTACATCTTTAACGTAATGAGTTTCCAAAAAGTATCACCTGTTTCTATTAATTATCTTCAAAAAAACTATGTATCACGTATTATGTGTGAAATTGTGTAAACTATGTATATAAGTATATACTACTTAATTATCAGTAATAGGTGAATATTTTTCAGGGTGTTTAATGTTGTTATTCCAAGGCCAGTAGAAGAACCTTGCAATAAATGGATTGGAACTAGTATCCAGGAAGGCCAGGAAGTTGTGTTTCGGATTGTAGTATTAGATCTTTATGGAGCACTGCCTTACATAAGGGGAGAACTGGATGAGAGGTAACAATATTAACTAGGTACATCCTTATTGACTCTTCAATATGCACACGGTGGTATCCGACCAAGGCGATATTCCGTCAAATTCCAAGCGGTCGGATCCGACCACACCCATCCACAGCACTTTAAACCATAAAAACTTATATTTAGAGACTACTTGTCTATGAAGAAGTTTGGTATTATAGGCTCCATGTGAAATTTTATATCCTCTAATGCAATAAAAACTCAGTTAGTCTGTGGTATTTATTTATAATCTACGTTCATTTCGTACGCCTATTAGGTGTGGCGTGTTATTGTGTCGATTTTTGGATTTTTCTAGGGTGTTATTAGTGTTAAGTATAGGGTGTTATAAGTGTTTAATTATAAAATTGTTATAAAAGTTTTTGTGTGAATATAATTTATCTTTTTACGTAAATGATTTCGAGTAATATATAGAAATAATTATGATACTCACGCTGCTGTCCTGGGTATGTATATTTTTTACTGTGAAAGTACAATTAAAATCCATTTGTAATGAAATAAAAGCACTAAAACAAGTAATATAACATAATAAATATAGAGAAATAAGTATTATATTGAAATTTATAATGAATTTTATTGAAAATAAATGTACGACAAATTTCATGTTAGGTTATTTTTAGCGACGCCGCGTCACGCGAAGCGCGCTAGCGGTGTCGAACATTTAAGATGGGGACTGAGGGGTTAATATCATATTCTTAAAGAATATTATGTCTTATCCAGTCTAAAATGTTGTCCTTGACACTTATTTGTGTTACCCAGATCTATCCTTCTTCTAGTTAAATTCAAGTGTTTTCTTAACGAATGCATAAGAAATTTTTACTACTATCATCATCATCTTCATTACATAACAATCTGTCGCCTTTTACGACACCTACGAGATGATATGTGTTAGTGTATTCTTACGCCACTATACTCCGTTAAAATCTCTAAATATAAAAATCAATTGCTGTCCGTTGTGGACGGCACACACGGTCAGTTCAACTAATCATTCCAACTGATGCTATAAAAAGTAACACAGGTAACATTTTAGAAAAATAATTAGGATTCCGCGCAAAAAATTAAAACTCTTGAAATCCGATCGTAATTAATATGACTATGCGGGCGAAGTCGCGGGAACAGATATTATGTTATAATTTGTATTAAACTTTAACTGAATATTACGTACATTGTAGTTTATAAAAAAATAATGTTTTGCTTTTAATTTTTATATCGATAATTATTGCTTTTTTGTGTATCGTTAATCGCCTTTTTAAATCGATTTAACATTGTTCCATCTCTAGACATGTGAAACTGTAAGCTGTCCACACGCATCATGCTATAACCCAAAGACTATAGGTCTGTTGACATTTTTTAAAATATCGGATTTCCGATATATCGATAATTATAAATATATCGATATCGTAGTTTTATATATAAGTTTATTCAAGTCGTCAAGTAAATTAGTCGTCAAGTAAAGTAGTTCCTCAAGTAAATTAATCGTCAAGTAAAGTAGTTCGTCAAGTAAATTAAGAAATGGTTGTCAAGAAGTTGGTATAACATAACCTAAAAATTCATACAGCTCCTTTCATTGCAAATTTACCCCCTACTGCAGTATTCTGTTATAAAACTTGTTCATTTTCAAACGCAAAGCAATGTGAAACTATTATTATTGTACTCACATTTTATTCCTTAAAACTATGTCAGTAAATAGTAAACTTTTTCGACCATCACAAACTGGCGTTACGGCACAAGAATATTTTGTCAAGAATACAAAATGGCGGTAACCTTAGAGCTTGTCTGTCATACTATAGTGTTGTCAGTAGACATTGCAAAATCTACTAATATTGTAATATAATTGTACTATGAAAAACCCGCGTCAGTAAGTAATGTCAGTAAATGGTGTAAATTATTAGGACACATATATTTTTTCATTTTTTGCATCAAAATCGTATTTGGAATTGAGAATGTCATTTATTAAAGCATGATATGAACACAACTTATTTGCGTGAATTCATTAAAAGTCACAAAAAATAAATACAAAAATATGAAAGTACTTTAAAAAATTGTGCCTAGCAGGACATACCTGAAATGTATGAAGTTCGGTAAAGTAGTAACATTCATGTATTAAAAGAATCATGATTTTACCTAATTTTATTAGTAAACAACAATCCTGATGAGTTTATTAACCGAGTCCATACCATAGTAATTTATGAATCTCAATGAAATCGCAAAATGCATATTATAAAACAAGGGAAGAGGCTTTATATCCATTAGACATCACGAAACACATTAAGTAGAAGTTTTTTGAATATGACTCTTCAGCTTACTAATCCGTTGGACTATGTCGGTTACTCTGGTTCTACTGCGGATATCCTCATTTTTAAGTCTTATTACGCGGAGAAACCCCGAGCATAGCCTTCTCCATAGCTCGCTAAGCGATCTTGAGCTTCCTCATACGGCCAGCAGTGAAGGACAAGGTCTCAGATACATAAGTCATCACAACACGCACTGGTACAATCTTGTTTTGAAGTTTTGAGGTTCGCCTGACGAGATGTATCGTAATCTCCCATGATCTCACTTAATATGCTTATATTATCAAGAAGGCACCTTATAAATTCACATATCGTGACGGGCAGCTACGGAACCCTACCTTTACATTGTGCGTGGCCTGACACGAACTTGGCCAGTTTACAAGTACGTTACTCCTACTCCAGGATTTTCTCCTGTACCGTCAAGGCAGTTTACATATATAAATTGCACAGGGACAAAAATCCAGACCCGGAATAATTAATTACTTTTAGGCCATATAAATACTTGTTTCGTGCGGGATTCGAACAGTTACGTAACCTTTACATTATATTTAATTCAAAATTTCACGCATACTTACACTATTGTATATATATACTGTATGTAATTATTTCTGACTTCTATACGCTTACGAAATTACTCTGCGTATTATAATGTTCTAAACATCTTTGTCTTCGATTTTAAGATAACTTTACTTAAATAATTTAATGTTTTATATTTATTATATAATAAGTGATTACGTATTTGCATTTTGATCTTCATTGAGGATAGATATAGACGTTTATGTTTTTGAACCACAACATCTACTTATCATCATGTGGACTGTGTGCTCGTTTGTCACCCCAATTCTTTGAAAAAAAAAATTATTGGTAAATTATATCCAAATTTAAAATTTTATTCTAGTAGATGTGTACTACATTTTTTAAACCTTTGTTTACATTACAGTTGGTTGGAAAAAGCAAATGAAGAGGAAGACGATGTTGAATCAACATCATCTAAAGCTCAGCCCATCGATATATCTCATGTGGATTTTAATAAAACTAAACCTAGCCAAGAAGAAAAGCACCTTGATGAAGGATTTACGCCAACAGTAACACTAGTTGAAACGAAAACTAAAAGAAAGGATTCTAAAGTATATAAGAAACTGAAAAAATTATAACTTGAACAGATGTACTATATTGTATTATATTTTAAATATATAACGATTTATTCAAATTATGACACATTTTATGTCTTATGTTTAATTATTTTACCTATTCAAGTTCTACTCTAAACAGTGTATCGACAGACCTTGTGTTACGATATATGCTCGTGAGGCTTTGTTTGTATCTACCACGGAGTGCTCAGAGAAATTGTTCGGACTAATTCCAGCCGCTCAATTTCACTATCGCATATCGCGACAAAATTCGCGGGACTATCCATATCACCTGGATGATTGGCGGTCTACCACTGTGTGACTTACAAATTGTCTACCTCGCACAACTTCCTTGTGATATCGACTATCACCAGCGATTTTCCGGGCCGATACGACTTAGGGACCATCAAGAAAAGAGCCTAATGTTTTAAAAGGCTGGAAATGCATCTGCAATTCCCTGATGTTGCAGTTGTTCATGAGCTGAGGTAGTCACTTACCATCAGATGAGTCGCATGCTCGTTTGCCCCACTCATACATAAAAAAAGGTTGTGCGGTACCTAATTAATGGATAACCCTAAAATACATCATGGCAAAATAGCCATTCAGAAAAAAATACAAAAAAATATCCCATGTAGTACCTTGTGCACACCCAATGATGGCTCTGCAACCCGCAGAACTTCTCTCACCCACAGCATTAGCATTCCAGATCTCACTAAAGCGTCACCTTCTTTGATTTCACATCTGTCCTAGTCTTTTCTTCAAAATATAAGTGATCACTTACCTATTATAATATCCCTACTCCATTCTCCTTCTTCGCCCTCTCCTCTGAACCCGCATTTCCCACTAAAATTAAGATTATCTCAGAAAAACTGGGATAAATACTCTACTACACTGGAGAATAAAATTCTATCCCATCATTTTGTTAATGGTCATAAGTTTCTTAAAGTATTAGTCTTATTTATTTCATGCATAACTTTAGCAGCACAAGAGAGAAATGTGGGGAGAGGGCCGTACTTACCCCACCATCGTGGGATGCTAAATGCTGTACTATGGTTCATAAAAGATAGCTTGATCTCTGCGACAGCTGCACTTATTAGGTCGGCATGCCCATAAAGTATGACATTGACTGTCTGTACTACTAAGAAATTCAGGACTTCATAGGCGTGATTTTTACTGACAGCTGTCGCAGAGATCAAACTATCTTTTATGAACTATAGTGTAAATCCCGTAATAATTCTGAAAATACCTAATTATGTCAAAAATTTAAACCTCGAAAATTACTTGCAATATAAGAGAATTCGCTTGCACAAGAAGATTACTTTCAAAGACAAGATCTCTGGGTCTATATCACTTTTATACACAAAATTTTTACTCTTATACGTAAATTATCACCTCGTACGCCCTTTCATTACATGGAAAAAATAGCGTAACGTTTTCACTGACTAACCCCTCTTCAATGACCCTATTTTATGGCTGAACAATTTCGTTCATAAATTAGCTCATCCATTTGACCCTAATGATGATTCAACACCAATGTCTCAGACTAAGCCTACCCCACATGATACTGTTGCGCGCCTAATTTGACGTCATGTACCCGGCACTAGCGCCATCTAGTGTCGAAACGAAGAACTAAGCTTCTAGAAGCCGACACTCGAACTTTCGACGCCTTGCGCGAATTTACTTGAATGTTCTGGATGTTTCGGTGCTAATGTGTACTTATAGGCGCTGCAAGGTGCGATCGGGGAAGTATTGAATTTGGCGAGACAAGCGAAGCTTCGGAGCGGAATAAAGTGAATCAGTGTGATTAATTATTAGTGTTTTAAGTTTAATTAGTGTAAAGTGAATTAAAGAGTTAATTTTGGTAATTCTATCGGCAATTTTTATTGTCACGAACCTCAAGCCCGTAACAATACAATGAACGATCCCTTTTCTTATGCTAAACTTGTGTGTGCTTTAGACCACTTCCGCGATTCCTTTCTAGGCATAAATGGTATTTTTACTCTTTCATTTTCGTGTCATATAAGCCTATTAAACTCTATTTCAATTCTCTATTTCCTCTATCATTAACTCGATATTCCTATCTGGACACATCCTTGAGCCATGGAAGACACAAATAATAATTCCTATACTAAAGATAAGTAAAAACACAAATGAGTCACATTCGTACCGCTCAATCGCGTTATCATCTACTTTATCCAAAGTCATCTCAATCAAGGAACGTCTTATAGAAATCCGCTGAGAATGGATCTTAGAAAATAGAGGAATACTTTGTAAAAGTCAATTTCATTTTAGACGTGTCATAGCTTAGGCACCTAATTGTCGTTACCTCAGAAATCCGTCTAGCACTTTTATTAGCATTAGCATAGCGGAATTTGAGTCTTCCTTGACATCACCATTCTATAAAGAACATTTCAACGGTCCTTTTTTTGCAATACGAAGATCACTCAATAAGTTTTAAGATGCTCGACATTTAAAAATGGAACGCACCCTTATAGAATAGAACTCCATAAGCCAATTGCTCAATATTTAAAAAAAGTTCTATTAATTTTCCTGCAACGCTTCCCGCGCTTTTCATTTAAAGCGATGGATCTTAACCGTGAACATTTGCGCGCAATGATCTATTATGATTTTAAATTTGGTTTAACCGATCAATAAAGTTTACAACGGTTACAATACTACTGAAATATAAGTTCGAGAAGACCCACGAATCACATATACGGGCATCGAAAAAATTGTAGGCAGGTGTTCGGGGAGCATTCATACCATCCTACATCAATATCTTGGAGTGAGGAAGGTTTGTTGTCGATGGATCCCTCGTTTGCTCTCCGAAAGCGAAAAACAGACTCGTGTGGATTGGTGCCACAAAATGCGTCTACGTTTTGAAAACGGGGCATCTAGGCGTGTTTCAGAAATCGTTACTGGTGACGAGACTTAGATCTATCAATATGATCCGGAAAACAAAAGGCAATTATCGGTATGGGTCTACTCATAAGGACAGTTACCGACAAAACTGCAAAGACCACGCAACGTCGGGAAAAAAAATGGTGGCTGGATTTTTTTGCGGAGCGGACACATTTGTCGGCGTCAATGTTGGAAAACTGTAGGTCAGTCAACTCTGAACGGTATACTACAGTTGCATTACCCGAAGCTTTTCAAGCTGTGCGTGAGAGAATACCAATTGGAGAATCAAGAAATAAGATCGAGCTTCGGGGAATCATGCTACATCACGATAACACCTCTTCACGTACCACTCTTAGAACAAAAGCATTTATTGAGGAATCTGGTGTTGAAACTCTAAGTCACCCACCCTACAGCCCTGACTTAGCACCTTGTGGTTTCTTTTTGTTCTCAAGAGTCAAAGAAAAAATAAAAGGCAAGTTTTTTTAAGCGAAGAAGCCGTGGCTGCCTACGAAGAAGCAATTTCCAACCTGTCAGATCAAGACTGGCAAAAGTGTTTTCTTAGTTGGTTTAGTAGAATGGAAATTTATATTGAGCATGATGATGAATATTTTGAAAAGATGTAAAATAAATATTAATAGTATCTAATACTTTTTGTATATCTCAAAACTTATTGAGTGTCCTACGTATCTTTTTATATTTCTCAACTTTGCCATTAGCAGGGAATCACTGGTTCAAAGACTGAGCCATTTTTCCTTTAAAATAAAAAAAATCATTGCAGAAGAGACTTCACTCTCGGTCTTCTGGTAAGTAATTATGGAAAATATGTATTGGGCAATACGAGGCAAAGTATTAACTACTGGGGTTGTTAGTCTTTGTGATATCATATACCCATCTTTATATTTATACTCACCTTTTAAACTTTAATTATTTTGATTACGGGAACACTCGGCGTCACAGCCAAGTAGAAGGGAAATAAAAAACCTCCCGTGGACTAACAGGCCGAAGAAGGAAACTCCGTTATAAAACCCCTGCCACATGCTGCTTCAACATATTTGGAGTTAAGGTCTTGAGCAGTGCTGTTTGCTTAGGCTGGAGCACTATAGAAGGGACGGCGGCGGAAGAGCTCATGACGAGTCAATGGCGGTGCCCTTAACCCTGGAAAGGGGTGATAGCCTTGGCTGGCTTGGGGAAAAAATCTCCTAGTGTGAAAGCAAAGCATAAAAGAAAAGGTATAAAGGGCTAGGGCATACCCCTCAAGCGACGAGCAAATACGATCCCAAGCGATAAATGCTAAGGCGTCCCCTATAAGCGACGAAACAAGACGCAGCGCAAATAATTTGCATATAGCTACATGAAACATCGGTTCACTTACCGGATGCAGTCAAGAATTAGCAAACATATTGCATGCATGAAATATTAAAATCTGTTGTATACAGGAACCAATTTGATCTCCTGATCGTTAACGATCAAACGAATTCCACATGTTTTGCCTAAAAACCGCCAGAACAACCCTAGGTGTTACGAAAGCAAAATTGAGGATTAATAAAGATCCTACTCCATTTTTATGACGGCATTCATGACTTCATAGGCGTAATTTTTACTGACAGCTGTCGCAGAGATCAAGCTATCTTTTATGAACTATAAAAAGAGAGCTAAAAATGTGTTGCAGTAACAAAAGCACTGTCCAAAGATCAATTTTATAAAGAATTTGAAAACGCAAAATCAGACGCAGAAATATTAAGGACCCACTAACCCATATCGTGTCGTAAGAGGCGACAGAGGGAATCAAATCAGGAAATGGACGCATCAACTTCTCAATAACGAATTAAAAAAACTGCGGTTGCCAACCCGCTTGCCAATTAGCAAAATATCGAAATAACCAAAAAAGAGATATCAAACCTAACAAATATATCAGGGACTCATCGGGTAAATTGTTAACCACAGACAAAGATATTAGTCAGAGATGGCGAGAATACTACAAAACACTACTGAACGAAAAATTTCTATAATAACCGCTCACATTCCTCGGATTCACGGAAGGACCAAATAAGGAAATTTCACGCCAGGAAGTAAAGGCAGCCATTCAAAGAATGAAAAATAAGAAAGCAGCCGGACCCGATGAGATTCCAGCTGAATTATGGAGAAATGTGGGCAATACAGGCGTAGCATGACTGACAAATCTATTTAATAAAATCCTTATAAGTACCAAAATACCAGATATGTAGAGAAACAACAATTTGATACCCCTATACAAAAATAAAGGGGATGTTGCGGACTGTGAAAATTATAGAGCAATTAAACTAACTTCGCAGACCATTAAGATCTGGGAATGTGTCCTCGTAAAGAGACTGGCAAAAATTACGAAAATTACACCGAACCAGTGTAGATACACTAGCGGCGTGGGCACTACAGATGCAATTCACTCGGTGAAAATACTTATGGAAAAGTATAAGTCACGCAAACTTCATCATTCTCATCAGGTCATCTTATTTTCATTGACCTTGAAAAGACATTCGACCAATTCCCTCGAGAACTAATCTGGCAAGCACTAAGGGCGCAATTGGTGCAGGAGCATTATATTACATTATATTAAACTCCTCAAAGATCTGTACTACGATGTAACAACAAAAGTGGTCAGCCAAGCAGGGACAAGTGAATCATTCGAAGTTGGAGTAGGGGTTCACCAGGGCTCGACCGTAAGCCCTCCTCTATTCAACCTAGTAATGGACTGTATCACTGCGGACATTCAGAAACCAGCACCGTGGTCACTTCCATACGTTGATGATGTAGTACTTATCGCCAAATCGTTGGCGGAAGTACAATCAAACCTGATAATATGACAGAAGTCCTTAGAAAGAAGAGGGTTGAGAGTCAATAGAGAGAAGACTGTATACATGTACTATAACTTTTCTAATGCCAATGTGGATGTTATTCCATTTCCATCTATTGAAGGCAGTCCTCTTAAGAGAGTTGAAGAGTTTAAGTATCTCGGATCCATTGTAGCACCAAACGCATGTATAGAAAGAGACATACAAAATAGAACCCAAACAGTTTGGTTAAAGTGGTGATCGCTGTCTGGCATTCTATGCGACTCCCGTATGCCTATTAAAATCTTTGGCAATGTATACAAAAGAGCAGTACGACCAGCTCTGCTATATGGATCTAAGTACTGGCCGATGAGAAAGACGGATGAACAGAAAATTCACGTCACTGAGATGAAAATGCTACGTTGGTCTGGAGGAGTTTCTAGAATAGATAAAATAAAAATCGATCACATTCGCGGTAGTTTTAAGGTTGCACGAAATACTTAGAGAAAACCGTCTATCCTGGTACGGACACGTGATGAGACGGGATGATGACCATATGACTAAAAGAGTTATGAACATAGCAGAGGGGAAGAAAGGCCGTGGACGATAACCAATAACCTGGCTGCAAACACTAAAAAACTACCTAAAATCTACTAACATATCAGAAAGGACAACCCACAATAGCATGATGTGGCGCAAGATTACTAGGAAGGCTGAACCTAATTAAAATGGGACAATAGCCAGGGATTAAGAGTGTGATCGGAGAGTTTTTGTGTTCTTCTGCGGCGGGTCTTGCAGAACTTAGCTCCGACCGCATGGACAGTTTCCACGAGCTTGTCATTCATATCGTCCGCTGCATTGCAATCTTCTAGCACTGAAAGCGGTTACGTAACTCGAGCTGAAAGGTTTCGGGATTCTGGATTAGACGAGGCGAGAGCACGAGGGGGATGGAGCGTTGACTTCATTAGACGAGACCTCTCCAACTTAACGTTTAGGTTCAGTGTGCCTCTAACCATTCGGTGATCGTTGCCAGTTTTCACCCTTGCAATCACTGAGACATCACTGAACAGTTGGAGTCTGGTCGTCATAATAAAGTCAATCTCATTTTTTGTCGAACCGTCGGGGCTCGACCAAGTCCACTTCCTGTGAGGCCGCTTCTGAAAGAAAGAGTTCATCATAAAGAGTTCCTCTTTCTCCATAAAGTCGGCCAGCTGCTGGCCCCTTCGGTTTCGTTGCCCGACTCCAAATTTCCCTAACTTCAGCTCGCCGCTTTCTCTTGTGCCTAGTTTTGCGTTGAAGTTTCCTATCAACACCGTGTAGTGGGTTGTTGAGGAATGCATTGCTCTAGAAATATCCTCATACATTTCCTCCACCTCCTCATCGGGATGTGCCGAGGTTGGTGCGTAAACCTGTATGACCTTCAGCGAATACGGTTTGGTGATTCTGAGTATCAGGTACGCGACCCTCGTCGACACACTCCCAATCTTTACAACGTTGTTGACGAGAGACTTGTGGATGATAAATCCGATACCCCCTTGGGACAGATGGTCGCCCTCCCGGTGATAGAACAAGTTGCCGGACTCAAGGATTACCGTGCCCTCCCCCTCTCTTCGGACCTCATATAATCCAATAATATGCTAGCGCAACTTGTCTACCTCTTCCTCCAGCTTCAGTATCTTCTCGTCAGTCCTCAGGGTACATGCGTTATATGTTGCCAGGTCGAGTCGTCGTAGGTGGCAACCGAACCTCCACCGGAGATTCTTAGCACCCCCTTAGGGTGTTAGACGGGAGAAGAGGCTGCAATCGTCAACAGATTTGACAGCATACAAGCAACTGAACAGACAGATCTCCAAATGCATGCGGCGAGACTTACGCAACTTCAATACTGCTCGTATTGAAGAAGTGATCGAGCGGAACCAGGGCTCCAAAGTCTTTGCCAGAGGTCTGTCTACCAGTAAAAGCCAACTGTCAAAGCTGAAGACTGAGTGTGGCAGCATCGTTTCCGGGACACCTGAAATTCTGAGTGAGATTGAGAGGTTCTATGGGCAGCTGTACACATCATCGTTGAAGCCACATGCAGGTGTGAGTATCGATCCAAGAACAAGTCTTATAGGACACTATTCCGATGATATCCCGAACGTCAGTCTGAGCGAGATTAGAATGGCTCTCCAGCACCTTAAAAACGACAAGTCCCCGGGCGAGGATGGAATTACAGCGGAGCTTCTGAAAGCGGGTGGAACACCGGTACTTGAAGTCCTTCAGAAGCTCTTTAATTCCGTTGTCCATGGAGGCACTACTCCCGAGACATGGAGCAGACGTGCGGTGGTCTTGTTCTTCAAGAAAGGTAACAACGCCCTCTTGAAAAACTACAGACCGATATCCCTTCACAGCCGCGTCTACGTGCTGTTCTCGAGAGTCATTACGAACCGTCTCGCACGCAGACTCGACGACTTCTAGCCTCCCGAACAAGCCGGTTTCAGAAAAGGCTTTAGTACCTTAGACCACATACATACCTTTCGGCAAATTGTACAGAAGTCCGAAGAGTACAATCTGCCACTTTGCCTGGCGTATGTGGACTGTGAGAAAGCCTTTGATTCCGTCCAAATTTGGGCGGTGCTACAGTCTCCTCAGCGGTGCCAAGTTGACTGTCGGTATATCGAAGTTCTGAAGTGTTTGTACAGTAGGGCTACGATGGCTATCCGAGTACAGAACCAGAGTACGAAACCTATCCAACTGCAGAGAGGTGTAAGACAGGGTGACGTTATATCCTCGAAACTCTTCACCGCTGCATTGGAAGACGTTTTCAAGCTACTGGACTGGAAAGGATACGGTACTAACATCAATGGCGTGTACATCACTCACCTTCGATTTGCCGACGATATAGTCCTTATGGCAGAATCGCTGGAGGACTTAAGTACTATGCTCAATGACCTCAATAGTGCCTCCCAACGGATAGGTCTTAAGATGAACATGGACAAAACAAAGATCATGTTTAATGTCCATGTCACACCTATGCCGGTAGCTGTTGGGAGCACTACTAGGCTGCACTAAAAGTATCGGGAATGGAATATTTCCACCGTTCCTGTCATATTAAACACTTTTTAAAAAACGTTGAAAACTCCTTGGTTTTAAAAATCGAATACCATTTATTTATTTAAAAAAAAGATTCTCGGTCTTGTCACAAGGTTTTGTCAAACTTGTTTAGTCGTTGAGAAAATGGAATTGACTCGAGAAAATTCAAGAGCGATGATTTATTATGACTTTCAAAGTGGTTTAACACAAAAATATTGTGTTAACCGGATGATTTCTGCATTAAGTGATGAAGCCCCATCCAAAACCAAAATTTATCGCTGGTTTGCTGAATTTCAACGTTTACGTGTCAAGCTCAGTGATGATCCCCGTCAAGGTCGTCCAAAAACTGCAGTCACCCAAGAAAACGTTGAAGCTGTGCGTAAGCAGATTGAGAAAGATCGACATGTGACATACTGCGAAATTCAGGCAACTTTAGACATTGGCATGAGTCAAATACAAATAATCTTGCATGAACAATTAGGTGTAAAAAAGTTGTTTTCCCGATGGATACCGCATTCGCTCTGTGAAGAGCAAAAAGCGGCTCGCGTTACTTGGTGCGTCAGAACTCTCGAAAGATTCCACACAGGATCATCAAATGCTGTATACAACATCGCATCAGGTGACAAATCCTGGATATACGCGTATGAACCCGAAAGAAAAAAACCAGTCACGAGTTTGGGTGTTCGAAAATGAGTTAAAGCCAACAAAAATTGTTCGTTCACGGAGTGTTGCAAAAAATTGGTGGCCACGTTTTTTCTCCGAAACCGGCCATGTTACGACTATTCCTCTTGAGGGACAAAGAACAGTTAATGCAAAATGGTATGCTAGCATTTGTTTGCCACACGTCGTTTCTGAACTCCGTAAAGAGAACTGCAACCGCCGTATCATTCTCCATCACGACAATGCGAGTTCTCACACCGCACACAGAACAAAAGAGTTTTTAGAGCATGAAAACATAGAATTATTAGACCATCCGCCGTACAGCCCCAACCTAAGCCCTAATGATTTCTATACTTTCCCTAAAATAAAGAATAAATTGCGTGGACAGAGATTTTCATCACCTGAAGAAGCTGTGGACGCCTACAAAACGGCCATTTTGGAGACCCCAACTTCCGAATGGAATGGTTGCTTCAATGATTGGTTCCATCATATGGAAAAATGTGTCAAATTTCGCGGAGAATACTTCGAAAAGCACTAAATACATTTTTAAATTGTATTGTTGTGTCACTTCCTTGATTCCCGAAATTTTCAGTGCCGCCCTCGTATGCTCTAAGTTGTTGACGAGTACGTTTACCTGGGACAAATAGTCCGACTAGGTAAGTCCAACTTCAACCGAGAGGTCAATCGACGGATTCAACTCGGCTGGGCAGCGTTCGGGAAATTACGACAAATCTTCTCGTCAGGGATACCTCAAAACCTGAAAACTAAGTTGTATAACGAGTGCGTGTTGCCAGTGATTACTTACGGAACTGAGACGTGGTCCTTCACTGCTGGCCGTATGAGGACGCTCAAGGTCGCTCAGCGAGCTATGGAGATGCTCGGCTATGCTCGGAGTTTCTCAGCGCGATAGACTTAGAAATGAGGATATCCGCAGTAAAAACAGAGTGACCGACATAGCCCAACGGATTAGTAAGCTGAAGTGGTAATGGGCCGGCCATATAGGTCGAAGAACCGATAACCGATGAGGAAGAAAGGTTCTCGAGTAGCAGCCTCGTACCGGTAGGCGTAGTGTAGGGCGACCCCCCACTAGATGGAGTGACGACCTGGTAAGATATGCAGGAAGTCGATGGATGCAGGTGGCTCAGGATCGTGCTTTGTGGCATTACTTGGGGGAGGCCTATGTTCAGCAGTGGACTTGTGAAGGGCTGTAATGATGATGATGATGATGATGAATAGTCAAGGAGAAGAAGAAGAAGAAGTTACGTATGTATTAATCTGCGAAGTTCAGGAATCGGAAAATATTATTATTTCATAACAAAATGCAATGAGTTTGGGAACTAGACCGCTGGCATATTGTTACTCCATTTTTAACATTTAATAATGATTTGAAGTAGACTTTAATACGTAAAAATGATCCGGTTTTTTTATACTGTCTGCACATATAAACTATTAGTTGAAACGGTGAAACAGGTACTTCGTTGTTAATATAAACCTCAAGTTATGACCGAAAGGCGACTTGAGATAATATCGTCATCGACTATCCGCTGACTGAGCGGGTTTATCCGTAATCTCTATATATTCCAAAAACTTTGCGATGAGACGCTTAAGCATATTGTGTACATATATATTAACCTTTATATATGTATAATTAACCTTTTTTAATTAATTTCTTATTACTTGACGCTGGCAAAATTATTTCTGTAACAAAAGAAGAAAAAAGAAAATGCAAAGATGCGATGGCAACATTTACTCTTCACTGTCAACATGTTGTGTTGTCTGTTGTAGAGGTCTGTCTGTTGTCGAATATTGAGGCACCTTACGATGCATTATTTAGGCAAAACATTTTAAGATGTGTTATGAAAACAAAGAAAAATTTAGCATCTGAATTCAAATGGCGACTATCAAACTAAACACTTAAATAGGGAGTCGTGAAATTATTGCTAACTGTTTTGTATGTGTATGTTAAAAATGTCGAAGAATGGCGAAGTATCGTCAAGTCAAGGTAAAACTTGAGCATATTTGTAAATTTCACTATTTAGTCACGCTTAGCACACTAATAAGTCAATAGAAATATGTTTCACAGGACCAAGTCGACCAAATATGCCTAAACCAGATTTGAACTTGTTTACATCCGAAAAACGTAAAATGTTAGATCTACAGCTTGGTGGACCGTCTGGTGATGGTACTGCTTTTATGCCGTTTTGTTCAAATACGTCAGGACAAAAAGCAAGGGCGCCAGCTCGAACAATTAGAGATGTACTGCCTGAAAATACCAGGTAAGTTTTGCTAAGTATTAGTGACAGTTGGTATTTACATTGATGTAATTCTGATCAGTGATGTGAATGTTAAAATTTGAATCGCTTTTATAAATCGGGTGAATAAATCTTATCGGTAAATATAAATATGAAAATTAAATTTGCCTTTACAATTTTTTTGTAAGTTTTATTAGTCTATGAAATTATAATATTGTATTATCAATTTTAGGGACAGATGTAGAATTTATCCTACTATGCAGTCTTCAGGCAAATTACAGTTGTCTGCAACTGAGATATATGATTTCACTGCAGATGACTTACAAGATTTAGGTGAAATCGGTAGAGGTGCATTTGGGGCTGTTAATAAAATGGTCCACAGAAAGTGAGTTTGTTTGTAACATATTATTTACTTTGATGGAAAGACCAAAAATTCTCATTAATGTATGACTTTATATAACTAAGATTTAGTAAATTATTTTTTACTTATGGGCTTATTATAGGCGGATTGAGGTGTTTGAAGTCCTGATGTTAGTTAACCTGCTACCTTCAGCTTTTTTAATATAAATGTTTGGTTCAATCTATCCAGTACAAAGAAAAGCTGAAAGTAGTGTGGAATAACTGTGACATTAGAATACTACCTACGTCTCTGTGACCATTAATGCTAAGCTCCTGAAATGTCAGGAACTAAAAATAAGTTTTAAAAGAGGAAATAAAATCTGTAAAATTGGATTTAACAGATTTTATTTTATGCATAATTGTAATCATAAGTTCATATAAGCATCAGAAATAATTATACTTTTGTTTAATTTAAAAATTAGAATTAAAAGAATGTTGCTAATAACATTAAAATGCTAATTGCAGAACCAACAAGGTGATGGCTGTAAAGCGTATACGATCTACAGTAGATGAGAAAGAGCAAAAACAATTGCTTATGGACCTTGAAGTAGTTATGAAAAGTAATGAATGTCCATACATTGTTCAGTTCTATGGAGCTCTTTTCAAAGAGGTAAGTTATAATGAAACTAAAGGTACAGCCTACATACTTTCCAATACTGGGCACAGGCCTCTTTTGTGGGATGTTAGTAATAAATTGATAAATACCTAGGTAATAATAACAAAGATCAGAAACTAGTAAAAACTATTATCAGATTGTTGATGATGAATAATACATTCACAGGGCGATTGCTGGATATGTATGGAGTTAATGGATACATCATTAGACAAATTTTACAAATTTATCTGTGAAAGGATGCAGACTCGAATACCTGAAAATATTATAGCTAAAATTACCCTTGCTACTGTCAAAGCTTTAAATTATTTAAAAGAAAAGTTAAAAATTATTCATCGGTAAGTATTCAATCATACCTTATATTTGGTATTTTTAGTGTCAAGATTGTATTTCAGTTAATTAATGCAAGCTTTTTTTTTTGTCAAATTATATTAATTTTAACATTGCCCTCTCATCCTCATGAGTCTATACAAAGCCTTGGGCACTGCTTGCTGGACAAAGTCTGTGTAGTAAGATTATAGTGGCTTTCCAAGTATAGAATCAAAATAAGAAACATATCTAACTGCAGAGAGATGTAAGGCAGGGTAGTTACATAGGTTAGGTTTTTAGATGAATATATACAAGACAAAGATCATGTGCAGCATTCATGTCACACCTATGTGGGTAATTATTGCAACCAGTGCTCAGATTTGGTGATGAGTATCTTTGCCTAAAAAATTGTACATCTAGGTAAGTACAAGTTAGAAAAAGAAGTCAATGGAACCAAATTGGCTAGGCAACCTTCAAGATAGTATGATATATAATTTCGCACCTATTGCTCAAAACCTTAAACAACAGCAGTTTACAACCAGTACATTTTACCAGTGATGATGTTATATGAAACTGAGACGAGTTCTTCTTTTGGACCATATGAAGAATCTTAGTATTGCAGCGAGCTATAAGGAGGATAATTTGACTCAGAATTTCTCTGTAAGATAGAATCTGTAACAATGATATCTGCAGTAGAGTTGTTTGTGTTTTGGTAGTGTACTATTAGCATAACACTTGTACATTACATACTTGTCTTTATTTTTCTTATGTAAATAGTTTGTAGGCTAATAAAATTTAAATTTAGAAGGATTGCTGTTATTATGGCTATGCTCTGTTGGTTATTACAGAATAAGACTAATGTAAATGTTACTCTTCAATATTGCTATTGCAGACAAGATGGTTATTGTTTAATGATTTGAGACTAATGTGTGTTATATTGATGCAATTCACTATGAGAGTCGTAGCAAATAGTGTTGTTAGAGTCAATTTGCTTGTTGGGAAAAATAACTGTTATATAAAGTATTATACAAATGCACAACAGACATAATATACATATACATATTTAGGATCATGGTAAAATTTGCAATTCCAACTAGATACTTTATTTAATTGATTAGTGTTTCAATATAATATGCATAAAATTATGAAAACTGTACTTAACTCTTCTCTACTTGAAAAAAGATTGCAACTAAAATTTAAAAAAAAAATATACCGCTTATGGGTTGGACTTAGAATCGTTTGGCAGGAATTTGGGGGAGTAAGGTGTTTTATTTGGTTTGGTCCCCTATTATCATAATACCACTTACATTAAAACGTAATGCACCATTATCGAAAAAATAAATAAAATCTATTATAACCTAAAATGCTTAAAACATGAAAAAACATGCAATATTACTGTGAAAGCTTTTTTTAGGATAGAGTGACATACGGGCAGACAGTCCACCTGATGGTAAGTGGTTGCTGTGGCCCATAGACATCTACATCTATCCTCGATTACGAATTAAGATGAAGATGTGTTGTCACCCGTGAGGACTAAGATGGAATGCCTCGTTTCCAGTAAAAAGGGTCTCCTGTTCTCTACACTCACCATACGAAACACAGTAGCATTAAGCTAATATTTGACGCTGGTATTTTGTGAGAGTGTGGTCCCTCCCCAGTCGAGCCGATCCATTCATGCTACAACTATACTACTAATATAACTGCAGCATGGCTCTACCACGTAAAAGCGTACGCTGCTGTAAGTAAGTACGTAAGCTGGATAGCATACAGAATTTTGTGTAAGTGTGACAAGGACGTAAGACTAGTGTCACATTATTCTACTGTCTATACTCTATGTCAAGTGTCAAACTGCATGACATACTAATTTTTATTGCGTTCGCCGTTGGTTGCTCTTCTTGCGTGAATGTGTGCTCTCCAGTGTAGCTTGAATGTGCTCCCTAACGTTTTTATCTGCCTCCGCCTGTTTTTCGACGACTTCGCTACACCTCTGGATCCAAATACAAAAATTAATATTTTGGTGTTTTATTGAGTGTAAGATTGAGTAAAGCGAGCTCGGGACTTAGGGCATCCCGACTCGGACAGGTTAGGTTAGAAGGTAGGGTCGAGTGAGCGAGCGAAGCGAGCCAATAGACCCCGCCATCCCCTTCGTGGTTATTTTATTATCAATCACACAGAAGCCCAGCGTAGCAAGCTTCCCTCAACTGGGCTACGTGGTGCTTCTCTCCTCAAACTCTCTCCCCCCATAAATCAAGTTTATAGTCAAAAATATTACGAAAACATAACCTCAAAATGAAATTTTTAAAATGTATTAAAAAAACTAAGCACATCTGGCAGGAGGTGAAAATGGAGGGCGACTCTATAACTCCATTGATATGCAAATATATTACAATGAAGAGACTTGGTCTGCAGTGTAGTCAGTGCAGATAGTGTGCGCGCGATGTTGGTAATTTAGCGGGAGGCAGTGCGGCAAATCCAGACAGCGAAACATCGGCTAAAGTGGCACTGACAATGATGGCTGTAATTAGTGTATAGTGCGGCACTAGGTGCTTATATGCTGAAATCCAAGTTATAAAACCTAGATGTGTCAATTACTATATGTATCTTCTTTACAGGGATGTAAAACCATCTAATATACTGCTAGACCGAAGAGGAAACATAAAGTTATGTGATTTTGGTATCTCTGGCAAGCTTGTTGACTCAATTGCTCGAACACGTGATGCTGGCTGTAGACCATATATGGCAGTAAGTATTATTTGCCATTTTGTTTTCAGTGTTATTATTTTGCTATACAGGGTTATTTTGCAATAACTAGTTAAATTTGCAGAGAAGGTTCAGAGTAAGTAATATAGGCAAATGATGAAAAAAACTTAATAAAAAAATCTCAAACATTCTGTTATCTTTATCTTTTAAATTTAAAATGTGTGGTAATGCATTATTTTAACAGATTTTATTGCGCACACACACATTCACAAAGGTCAATTTGGTGGACAAAGATGTTGCCCATAAATCACATTTAATTTGGGATAATTTAAAATAAAAGTAGATGCTTTATTTACTCATACTTTCGAAAACTACAATAACGGTATATCATTGTTTATATATTTGAACTTAAGTTTAAAATTTGGCTACTTTTTGAAAAAGTAACCCATTCACTTAGAAGGTCCAGAGATATTTCGTCTTCTAAAAAACAAAATCTGCACATCTTTAAATTTCTTAGTTTCAAAATAGACATCAGTTTTTTCAATGGCAGTGTCTAGTCAGGGATCTTATCAAAATATGTAGTTTATTCTTACTAAATCATTGGACTTCTAAAGCAAATTACCAATCAAATACCCATATTTTAATTTTAGAATGATTAAAGACTGGTATTGTAAACCAGGCTTTATTGGACAAGTAAGACTTAAGGATTCCACAAAATGGCTCTGGCTACAAGCTCTTCTAGTGGAGGACGATCCTATAATATACTTATTGCTACGGTACTGCCTACTTGAGAACCTTTTTATCTCACTGGTTGTCGGGTCGTCGAGCTATTTAGCCTCCTCATTCACTTCAGCTTACTTATCCACTGGTCTATGTCAGTTACTCTGGTTCAACTGTGCATATCTTTGTTACGGATTTTATTAAGCGTTCTGTCTGCGAGCTTTTTCTGAGCCGCTTGACTCACTGGAATTTCGAAGAGATGTTGCATCTCTTTGCGTATTTTATCGTATCTACCACGGGGAATGTTCTGAGGATTTGTTGAGACTAATTCCAGCCGCTCAATTTCACCATCGCACATCGCAACAAAACTCGCGATACCATCCATATCATATGGATGGTTGGCGTCCATCACTGTATGATTAAGAAGAAGTTTTCTTCCTCGTACAACTTCCGTGTGGAATTGACTACCACCGGTGATTTTTCCGGACCGATACGACATAGGGACCTTCAAGAAAAGAGCCTACTCGTTTTTGAAAGTCCCACAAAGCATCTGCAATTGCCTGGTGTTGCAGTTGTTTGTAGGCAGCGGTAGTCATTTACCATCGGATGAGCCGTATTCTCGTTTGCCCCTCTCCTAAAAAAAACCTTCAATAAATACCGTTTGGTAGTTCTGAGTATTATATATGGTTACACAGTTATTTATTATTTACAGGTAGTTAATATTGCCGTGTAGTAGCGGTTAAGAATATCCACTACCCCATATCTTCCCGTGGGTGTCGTAAAAGGCGACAGAGGGAAACAGGCAGGAGATGGGCAGCAGCATCTTCCTGATAACAGCAATTGTACGACAAAAAAAACTACGGTTGCCAACCCGCTCGCCAAGCGGGCACTGGCAATATACCCCCCATGAACAATTACACAAATAGACGGCCCCCAGTCCCCGGCGGCCCCGCTATTCCTGGCTACGGTGGCGACCATGGTAACGGCGGGGCAGTGGGTGCTAAGAATCTCCGGTGGAGGTTCGGTTGCCACCTACGACGACTTAACCTGGCAACATTTAACGCACGCACCCTGAGGACTGACGAGAAGATACTGGAGCTGGAAGAAGAGAAATAAATTGCGCTGGAATATTATAGGATATCCGAGGTCCGAAGAGAGGGGGAGGACACGGTGATTCTTGAATCCGGCAACTTGTTCTATCACCGGGAGGGCGACCATTTGTCCCAAGGAGGTGTCGGATTTATCGTCCACAAGTCTCTCGTCAACAACGTTATAAAGATTGGGAGTGTGTCGACGAGGGTCGCGTACCTGATACTCAGAATCACCAAACGGTATTCGCTGAGGGTCATACAGGTTAACGCACCAAACTCGGCACATCCCGATGAGGAGGTGGAGGAAATGTATGAGGATATTTCCAAAGCCATGCATTCCTCCAAAACCCACTACACGGTGTTGATGGGAGACTTCAACGCAAAACAAGGCACAAGAGAAAACGGTGAGCTGAAGTAAGGGAAATTTGGAGTAGGGCAACGGAACCGAAGGGGCCAGCAGCTGGCCGAGTTTATGGAGAAAGAGGGACTCTTTATGATGAACTCTTTCTTCCAGAAGTGGCCCAACAGGAAGTAGACCTGGTTGAGCCCCGACGGTTCGACAAAAAATGAGATTGACTTCATTATGACGACTAAACGCCAACTGTTCAGTGATGTCTCAGTGATCGCAAGGGTGAAAACTGGCAGCGATCACCGAATGCGGTTAGGCAGGCACAATGAACCTAAACGTTAAGTTGGAGAGGTCTCGTCTAATGAAGTCAACAGTCTGTCCCCCTCGTGCTCTAATCCAGAATCCCAAAACCGTTCAGCTCAGCAGATATGAATGACAAGCTCGTGGAAACTGTCCATGCGGTCGGAGCTAAGATCTGCAAGACCCGTCGCAGAAGAACACAAAAACTCTCCGATCACACTCTTAATCTCATTGCTGTTAGACGGGAGATGAGGCTACAATGGTCAACAGATTTGACAGCATACAGGCAACTGAACAGACAGATCTCCAAATGCATGCGGCGAGACTTACGCAACTTTAATACTGCTCGTATTAAAGAAGCGATCGAGCGGAACCAGGGCTCCAAAGTCTTTGCCAGAGATCTGTCTGCCAGTAAGATCCAACTGTCAAAGCTGAAGACTGAGTGTGGCAGCATCGTTTCCGGGACACCTGAGATTTTGAGTGAGATTGAGAGGTTCTATGGGCAGCTGTACACATCATCGTTAGAGCCACACGCAAGTGTGAGTAACGATCCAAGAGCAAGTCTTATCCGACACTATTCCGATGATACCATGGACGTCAGTCTAAGCGAGATTAGAATGGCTCTCCAGCACCTTAAAAACGGCAGGGCCCCAGGCGAGGATGGAATTACAGCGGAGCTTCTGAAAGCGGGTGGAACACCGGTACTTAAGTCCTTCAGAAGCTCTTCAATTCCGTCCTCCATGGTGGCACTACTCCAGAGGCGTGGAGCAGAAGTGCGGTGGTCTTGTTCTTTAAGAAAGGCGACAACGCTCTCTTGAAGAACTACAGACCGATTTCCCTTCAGAGCCGCGTCTGCGTGCTGTTTTCGAGAGTCATTACGAATCGTCTCGCACGCAGACTCGACAACTTCCATCCTCCCGAACAAGCCGGTTTCCGAAAAGGCTTCAGTGCCATAGACCACATACATACCCTGAGGCAGATTGTACAGAAGACCGAAGAGTATAATCTGCCATTTTGCCTGGCATATGTGGACTATGAGTAAGCCTTTGATTCTGTCGAAATTGGGTGCTACAGTCCCTTCACCGGTGCCAAGTGACTGTCGGTGTATCGAAGTGCTGAAGTGTTTGTACAGTAGGGCTACGATGGCTATCCGAGTACAGAACCAGAGCTCGAAACCTATCCAACTGCAGAGACGTTATATCCCCGAAACTCTTCACCGCTGCATTGGAAGACGTTTTCAAGCTACTGGATTGGAAAGGATATGGTATTAACATCAATGGCGAGTACACCACTCACCTTCGATTTGCCGACGATATAGTCCTTACGGCAGAATCTCTGGAGGACTTAAGCACTATGCTCAATGACCTCAATAGTGCCTCCCAACAGATAGGTCTTAAGATGAACATGGACAAAACAAAGATCATGTTTAATGTCCATGTCACACCTATGCCGGTAGTTGTGTGGGAGTGGGAGCACTATGCTCGAAGTTGTTGACGAGTACTCTACTAGACTAGGTAAGTCCAACTTCGACCGAGAGGTCAATCGACAGATTCAACTCGGCTGGGCAGCGTTCAGGAAATTACGACATATCTTCTCGTCAGGTATACCTCAATCTCTGAAAACTAGATTGTACAACCAGTGCGTGTTGCCAGTGATGACTTACGGATCTGAGACGTGGTCCTTCACTGCTGGCCGTATGAGGACGCTCAAGGTCGCTCAGCAAGCTATGGAGAGGGCTATGCTCGGAGTTTCTCTGCGTGATAGACTCAGAAATGAGGATATCCGCAGTAAAACCAGAGTGACCGACATAGCCCAACGGATTAGTAAGCTGAAGTGGCAATGGGCCGGCCATATAGCTCGAAAAACCCATAACCGATGGGGAAGAAAGGTTCTCGAGTGGCAGCCTCGTACCGGTAGGCGTAGTGTAGGGTGACCTCCCACTAGATGGAGTGACGACCTGGTAAGATATGCAGGAAGTCGATGGATGCAGGTGGCTCAGGATCGTGCTTTGTGGCATTACTTGGGGGAGGCCTATGTTCAGCAGTGGACTTGTGAAGGGCTGTGATGATTATGATGATGATGAAGATCAAAATTTAAATCAAACCAGTTTCAAATATAACATTATTGAACTGCTACTCATTGGCTTTTATGTATACAGCGGTTTTCAAATCAAAAAAATTTATCATCCTAAGGGAGATTTTTCGCTGTGTAATGTCAAAAAATAGGCATTCACATAATGCACACAAAGAAAAAATCTGACAAATTACGGCAATATCTTTATTTTGATCGATTTGTCTCAAATTCCCAAAGAGTGTATAATATAAGTATGAATTTTAATTCGAAATTTTGTCTAGCCGGGAATAATGGGACTTAGTATTAGGAGCTGTTTCTTTACGTCGTTGCTCATAGGGGCATTTTTGCCACGCTTGTTAGGCAGGTTGGCCGCCACAGTATTTTTTCTAGTTGTTTCTAGGAAGATGCTGCTGCCCATCTCCTGATTTGTGTCCCTTTGTCAACTCTTACGAGGCCTACGGAACAATATGAGATAGTAGATATTCTTACACCACCACTACACTATGGTGCCTGCCTCGTTGGTCTAGTGGTTGTAGTAGTGCGACTGACCACGAGGTCCTGGGTTCAAATCCCGGGTCGGGCCAAAAAATCAATTATTGAGTTTTTCTGTCAAAAAATTCTCAGTAGCTGCCCGGAGTCAGGAAGTTGGCAGTGTCTCACCCCCGTGACTCGGAAAGCACGTAAAGCCGTTGGTCCTGCGCCTGATCTCTCTTCGGTCGCGTCGGTTTACCGTCCCATCGGATTATGAGAGAGAGGGAATAAAGAGTGCACCTGTGCTTGCGCATACACTTGGGCATTATAAGCCTGCCCTGCGCCGTTGGCTAGCCTCCGTTGAGGCAGGCCGCCTTGGCCGAAATTCGGTCTGGAGGTGTGTGTGTGTGTGTACACTATCGTGGCTATATAGGCTCTCCTTATTGTTT
This sequence comes from Parnassius apollo, assembly GCA_907164705.1. Lineage (NCBI taxonomy): Eukaryota > Metazoa > Arthropoda > Insecta > Lepidoptera > Papilionidae > Parnassius > Parnassius apollo. The sequence continues at coordinate 2,652,275 of CAJQZP010001706.1, forward strand.
TAATTAAAATCGTTTTTTGTATTTTCGGAAATTACAAAGTTCATATAAATAAAATTCTTTAAGTAATTAAGTAATTTTTTTTATTTTATTAACCTAGTATATTTGTATTTTGTAATTACCAATTCGTTTTTTTTAATATTAATATTTGATTTTATTAATTTAAAATTACTTTTCTTAACACTTTCAGCCGGAACGAATTGACCCAGGTCGCGCAAGAGGTTACGATGTACGTTCAGATGTTTGGTCTCTTGGGATTACATTAATGGAAGTGGCAACGGGTGCATTTCCATATCCTCGTTGGGGTTCGGTATTCGAACAATTGCAACAAGTTGTGCAGGGCGATCCGCCGCGTCTTACAAACAAAAACAACGCGTTTTCTAATAACTTTGTCCATTTTGTCAATACTTGGTAAGTAATATTTTGTAAAGTATGCCATAATTTAATTAAATTCCAGAGGCCGTTTCCTATAATAAATTTACGAAAAGTAATAAAAACCTTATTAGAACAAAAAGGCTCCGAGATAGGTATACGATAAATTATACGGAATGTACATACATGGGTCACTTAGCATCAGACAACTTTTCTATGTGGGTGCTGCTAGCACCACCTCCGGCGATAAAACTGTATTTCTTCTAGATTACTATTACGCGGTACTAAATTAAAGCTGATAGAACCCAAAAGTTTAGCCAATGTGCTGTTTAAGAAGAAGCAACATGTTTTAATCGCTGAGTGTGCGAGCGTGTTATCATGGTAATACAGTAGCCCGTGAAGCCTCATGTTCGGTCGCTAGTTGCTCACAGCATTGAACAATTCTGACAAACATTTGGTGGTATACCATTTGGAATTGATGCTACTTTATTTTGTAAAGAAATCAACATCAGATTCGTCTTCAAAGTGAAAAAAACCCAGTGATAAATAAACCTTTTTTTTAAATGTGTCTATGAAATGTATGTGGTAATATACTCGCATCCAAATGTGGTAGAAATGGACAGGGGGTTAGCTAAGACATTGCAGAATAATAACAATTATTGTAACCTTACAGTCTGATAAAAGAAGAAAATCAACGGCCGAAGTATAACAGGTTACTGGAACATCCATTCATCAAAGGCATTGACCAAAGTCGTGCAGATGTAGCTGCCTATGTATGCGAAGTACTTGATTCAATGGAGCGGAATGGCGTTAGTCCCTTCACAACTGATCAGCCAGCTCAAGCTTGGGTTGATTAAATGTCTATTCAAATAGTCATGGGGTAGCTAGAATGTTTCTAGAGATAGCTTGAATCTAGTTTGATTACCCAAGCGATGTGTAATAAAACTCACATATTATTACACACTATAAATTAGTTTAAATGAAGGAAACATGTTGACTGTTTAGCAGTTTACGGTTTCTTTCTTAGCTTTGGCCATATAAACAGTATTGTGGAGAATTATGTGCAAATTCATCTCAATTTTACTTGGTATTTGATTATTTTAGATTAACTTCATTATGTAATTCTCATTCTTCAAAGTTGGTTTAAATTTCACGTGTATTTTACTCTGAAATAATGTAGTATATATGCTAGGGCAAGTAGAAAAATTTTGTAATCTCTTTTGAAATCTTTATGCACTTACTTGCAGAGATAATTTGGTATAATAAGTAGGTTACAAATTTGTAAAATTTTTTTGAAAGTTCTCTTAGGTTCCCATTCATTAAGTCTCTTTTTCCCGTCCTACTCTGTGCTCATCTTATTTAGCTGCTGGCAGCCCATTATCTCCAATAATGTGTTTTTAGAATTAATAAGCTATATAATAAATATCTTGTTGCTAATTTCAAAGGGCCATTACTCACTATTTTAATATAAAACTATCACTTCACACACTGAAATCTAGACATATTTTTGTGAAAATAAATGAGATTATTCTTTTTATTATGTAGAAAGGCAATGGGAGCCTAGCCTTGTGACAAAAAATTTTGCGATTGTAAATTAAATCTTTAAATATCTATGTCGATTGCTTATTAATTTACTTTGGCTGACTGAGATACACAAATTAAGGCCACTTAGGCCTTATGTATAGGTGTAATTTTGTAATAAATTTGTATATACAGATGGATAATAATTATTGATAAGTAAAAATAATTTTGAAAGCGACCATTTAATATGGTAGCAGTACACCTTAAGTATTCAACACAAATAAAACACATATGTGATTTTCATTGTATTTAATCAAAATTTATTTAAAATTGGTTCACAACAATACTGTAATATTTAAGAAATAGAATGACATGAGTAATATATTATGTATGTTTTCTTAAAAGCCATTTTAAACCCAATATAATTATTTTATAGGGTAACAAACGAGCACACAGTTTACCTGATGTGGATGCTTTGACACATTGACATCTATTCTCAATTTGGAAACAAAATGCCATCTGCATTTTGTTGGTCATGGTCATTGTTACCCATAAGGTATAAGATGCATCACCCACCTTGTTAGTGTACTACACTAGTCTTCACATTCTTTTAAATTTTATGCCACATTTTATTCTAAAACTTGACCTATTTTTTGGGCATTTAGAACTTTACCGAATTTAATAATAAGTTTATATTCTGTACCATCAGACAGTTTTGGAGTAAGATAAATAGCATCTCTTATTTTTGGAGACATTTCTAGTAATGGTATCCAATCATTAGCATCGATTATTTTGTCCTTTCTCTTTCCCCAGAAATCTACTGAAGAAATTTTGATCAGTTTATTATCATCACTTATGTACAAAAAACCTATGATGTTACGAAGTGGAATACTTGCCAGTGACATTACTGCAGCCCCAGTAATACCTGTGGACAGAACATACTGTATTAACAAAAAAGCGTAATAGCCAGCAAGCAGCATTTTTAATAGTTACATTTTTTTACCAACTTCAGCAGATTTGCTGATTTTTAACCGACTTCAAAAAAGGAGGAGGTTTTCAATGCGATTGTATATTTTATGTGTTATCTCAGAACTTTTCTAGGTGAACTGATTTTAATAATACATATTTAATTGACTTCGACTACATTATATTGATGTGAAAATGTATAGTACTTGATGACTGGAGTAGAAACAATATAGGTTTAAATAGTGATTGAATATAAAAGAATGTAACGAATTTCTTTTAAATTAATTGAAAAACATTTTACATTCTTATAGCCAAGAACTCTCATTTAATTTGGCACCCACCCGTACCTTAACTCTTATTACGACAACGACAACCCTTTAAGCCACTTTTACCGAACTTGGCCGCCTTTTCACATTCATATTTTGAGATACCGTTAATTTTTTTGAATGTTATAATTACAGCTAATATTTTACTAGGTCGTTGAACTCCTTTATGCCCAAGCGTCTGTCTCGGTAGGTGTTTATCCGTTTCTTAATTTCTGCCGCCAAATTCCTCCAAACCAGTCAGAGGGTATAGAGAGCTAGAATAATTACATTCCATCGTAGTCATTAGATGTGACAATGTATCCGTTTGTTTGTTACTTATGTTTTTATATTAAAAAAATTTAATTACATATTGAGACTAACCCCAACAACAACGTTGTCGCTACCAAATGCCAGTAATTTGTATTTTCAAATATTATTTCTTTTTATTCACTAAATGATCTATAATCTTGGTGCAAAATTTCAAGTTTGTTAGTTTCTTGATGAGTGATAAAAATGGCACGTTTCAGACCTTAATAACTCAGAAACTAATAAATTTATTCATGAAGTGAGATTCTAGGAAATAAAGAAGGCTTTTCAATTTTCAAATTTCAATTACAAGTGTGTAGGTCTAATAGTTTTTGTGCAATGAGAAATGAACCATTTCAGGTTTATGAAAATTTTATCCATTCTGCCAGTGTGATTCCCTTTTCCTTTCGAAAGTTGATTGACACTGCTATGTATGATGTGATTTAGACAAACGGTATTGCTTATAATCAATCTTAATGGAATTTTTCCCTGGTACTTTCAGTAATATATTTTTCTCCTACTAGCATGACATGAAGCTGGTTATTATGATATAAAGTTTTTGAAAGTAATAATAGTAGTCTTGAAACATGAGTCTTAACATTTATTTAATGGGGCAAAACAGTAACAGTAGTAAATATATAGAACCACTTGGGTAGTTGTTTACCATACCTCACTGGTCACTTACTGTACTTGAGTATGTAGTCACTCTCAGCTCAGCAGGCAGATTGGTGATTGCATTACTAGGTGGCTTACTCTGGTGGTGTTTCCTTCACCTACATAGGAGGTATATACAGTATGTAACAAGAGCGTGACCGGCATAAGTTATAAAAAATGAAGTCTAGCATTAAAAAAAACCTGTTACACCATTTTTTTTTCAGGTGGTAAAAAAGCTGCCAGGATATTGACCATCGTCTGGACCCCAAAAAATCATCAACTTATTATTAATAAATAAAAATATTAAAAAAATTTATTAAAAAACACTTCCTGGTTTCGGACTCAATCACCAAGTAGGCAACAAGAAAGTGGGAAACTCACTAGACGGACATGCCCACGGGCTGTTTGTCCCGGCATGTCTGTCTTCGCAATACACTAGACAGAGCACAGACTGATCAGTTTGTTTTAGTCCGGCTACGCGAATAGTTGTGCATGCACATTAAGATGCCAACCTAGACTTGAAATGCTTATTATTTATTAATTATTAATTTGTTTCAAAGAATGGTACAAAAATAGAAATAAGTTCAGCCATATCAATTTACATAAAAAATTAAAAACTAATGAACCAGGAGACCTGAACAATTACTTATACAACATGAAACAAAAACCCTGTGGTTCCCGTTAACTGCGTTATCAGAATCAGTATCCAAGCGCATAGAAATATTTCTTTTTTCAAAAAAACGTTTAAAAAAAATAATTTTAATGGAAAAAAAAATAATTTGCAAATTGTAGCAGAAATAGGACTGTCGGATCTTTCTAAAACTTTCCCCACTAGCGCCATCTAGTGTGGCGAGTGCCGAGGGCTTTCTGGAGGATTCTTTGCTAGAACTTTCAACATTCTACTCGAACATTCAAGATGTTTTCGGTGGAAATGGTTCTATATAAAGTCACTGTAGCGAAATAAAGTGAACAAAAGTGTTAAGTGTGATCAATTATTAGTGTGTTTTAAGTTTTAATTGGTGTTCGGAAATTAAAGTGTCAAGTTTGGTAATTCATTCGGCAGTTTTTATTGTCATGAACCCTAAGCTCGTAACAATAACATCAAAAGATGTGAATAACTATACTGAGAAACCAATTTACTTAATTCAAAATATTATACTCAAAAACACACTTAGTAATATAACGCCTACAAAAATGCGCTATATAAAATCATGTATTACACCAGGCCTTCTTCGATGTATGAAAAATCGAGATCGAATGCATATTAAAGGTAAACAGGATCCTAATAATGAAATATTACTATAAAAAAAAAAAGACAAAAGCGTGAAAAAAATATCGCAAAAATAGGTTAACCAAAAATCTAAGAAATACATTTTGACAGCTGTCAGACTTATTGCAACAGGCATGCCAACCAAAAAATGGGAACGTACAATATTCGATTCATAAAAAAATCGATATCAATTATCTAGAGTTGGTAATCATTTACAGTTTGGTTTGAATAATTCCAAAATAAATTTAAAACCCAAATAGATTTATCAGTTTCTACGTATTTGTTGTTACTGCTTATTTCTGGGGGCACAGTTATAAAAATTTAAGATTAAAACCGGATTAGAAAAATTTATTCAATCACTTTCAGTACAACTAATTTAGCTGTCGTTGTTTAGATTTATTATTATTTGATTTTCAATAATGCAGTCAAAATTAATGTCTCTTAATGATTTCTTATATTTACGCGAACACTACACATTGATTAAAACTACTCTTACGGATTTTATCGCATTTAATTTTAATTATTTTTTATTTTTAGTTCCCGACGGGGGGGTACACTTCCATACATTAGGTTGGGGTTCAATAATTTGCAGACACCAGTGCCATCTTGTACTATATCCCCATAAACTTTCGAACATTAAATTCTAAAAGGTGCGCTAGATGGCGACTACACCAATTCTGGTTATTCTGGAAATGGCAAGTAGCAACTTTATATGACATATTGACTACCGACGTCTGAGCAAGTTGTTGTTTTATTATAGTTTATAAGTGATTTTCGGTTGTTGCTACAATAAGTTTGGTTGAGTTGGGATTAGCCCTCTGTTTCTTTGTTATCTGTTTAGATTTTCATGCTGGAATTACATTGTATGTTTGTGTAGTGTTGTGCGAAATAGACGCTTTCATTTATCATTCCGGTAACCCGGTGGACATATTTAATTTAGTTTGGTGTTGTATTTTGCGGAATAGACGCTTTTACATCGTGTATGTTAAATATATATAACAAAAATAAATGTTAATATTACTGAAATCTATAATACGTCTTTAATTGAACCCTAATCCCTTAAAATATAAATATAACCGCCTATAGTATAGATAGCTGTATATACATAACTACATACAGCTATCTATAGTCAACATGATATTGAGATTAGTTCAAGGGATATGATACCAGGCGGCGACACTATTCATATTGGGTGACAAAAAATCCTAGGAGATGGCTCTCTATTTCTGTATATATTACTCTACTCTATGGTTCCCGACGTTTCGGGTGCTTCCAGCACCCATGGTCACGGGGGACTGAGGTGACTGACGTCCCGATGTCTTTGTTAAATCCGGAGTACCCTCAGCTTTTTTATTACTGTTTATGGTCCGATCTATGCAAAATGAACTATGTCCTGAGGTCTTGCAGTGGTATGCTTGGGTTTAGTTTTAATTTTATCGATTATAGGGTCCCAAGCAGGTGGTAGTACCTAGCCTCCTTCTCTATTGAAATTAGAATTTTTTTTAATAGCCTTACGTATCATCCTTGGTAGGAACCGGTGTTCCCGTTCGTTCAACGTTCCGGGAAGTCTGCAGTTTGTGATCATAATATCCTAGACGGCCCCAACCATTACGTCAGATTTGATAGACCACAAATCCTCGTGAAAGAACACCGGTTCCTACCAAAGATGATATGTGAGGCTATTGAAATTAAAAAACATCCTAATTTCAATAGAGAAGGAGGCTGGGTACTACCACCTGCTTGGGACCCTATAATCGATAACATTAAAACTAAACCTAAGCATACCACTGCAAGACCTCAAGACATAGTCAGTTCATTTTGCATAGATCGGACCATAAACACTAATATATAAATAATAACCCTTTTTATACAGTTTTTGTTTAATTAAATATTTAAACTTGGTAATAGAGAGACCTTGTATATTTTATGGGACTTTGTTGTAATAGCGTATAAATCGCCCCAAGAATGAATTACTGAATATGTGGAGTCGAGAAACTGGTAGCGCCAGCTTGTGCTAGTTCCTAGTGTTAACAGAGTGTATGTCACTTTTTTTACTAAAACTACCTTTATTCTTGTGAACATACATCAAATTTTCATAGATATACTGAGAGGCCAAAGTCAATATATTTATATCTTTAAATTTTTCTCTAAAAGACTCTCTCGGTTTAAGATTGTAAATAGCTCTAATGGCCCTCTTCTGCAAAAAAAATCTTAAAATAAGAAGACAAACACAAAATCACAAAATTACGCACAGTAAGCTTGCGTAATGGCGGGATATTGAAATTACATAGTGGTTTTTTCAGCGCGGCCGTATATATATGAGTTTTTTTGCCTAAACAAATTTACGTTGACAAATTAAAAAAAACTTGTTTTCTTCATGATTCATGTAATTTAAGGAATTTTAAAAGAAAAAATTAAATTAAACAAATAATACATTAAAAAATTAATGATTCGATTATTTAAATATTTTACCGATTATTTGAATATTTTTGCCTATTATTCGCATAACAATGAATTTTAATCATTCAAACACTACGGTAATGTACATAGCGAAATATCATTGAAACGACGTCAAGTAAAAAAGTTGATACTGGTTATTTTTATTATTTTGCTTTGTTTGTAAGATTCAAATTTAAATTAGTGATAAAAACCTATACACGTTGTAATGAAATATAGATAACTTCATAATTCTTCAGATTTGCGTAAAAAGTTATTTCAAATCGTGTGAGTACGCTTGTACAAAGTTATTGCGGAATGATTAATGTGAAACGTCAAAAGGTATTTCTTAGATTTGGTTGACTATAGACATCGGATTATATGCACTAACAAAGTGCCAAAATATGCATGCAAATATGCACTAAAAAGGCCGAAATATGGGCAAAGACTGTTGATATGCCCAAAATATGCATAATGCAAAATGAGAAAAAACATATTTATTATTTTTAAATAAAGACGCTACAAAAACAACGAAATTTTCTTAAAATTATGCATAATTTTTATGACAATATACAATTAAGTAGTATTTTTCCAAATTTTCGAGCGCAAATTTGTGACGGGTGACAAACACGCAGTATCAATTTGTACGCCGAAAACGACCTCTCTACATCAAATGAACACATTGGACAAAATTTAAAATTTGGAGCCACTTCTGAAGATACCTGTTTAGGCAGGGTACCTGTGCCGTTGATGTAGGCATTAATGTTCCTTTGTCTTAAAGATTCAGGTTTTTACGCAAAATAACGTCCAACTTTGTGCGAATCTTTTCTGATATTGAATTAGAAAGGGCGTAGGCGAGTTTGATCATTGTTTCCAGTATTTCTATTGATTTAAATAGAGGAAGGTTTTTTGTTTCCAATTTTCTATGGCATCTGGTAACTTGTGAAATGATGTTGTGAATGTGTTGAGATGAGGGCGATATTCTGTTTAATGGATGCGTCTTCAAATGCCAGCTTGCTTGACTTAATTGCAATGGTCCTGTACTGTCAAATTGAAAACTTACTTATTTTACGGCCTCAAAATTTTCAGCATAGCCATAGAAAACCACCGCTTTTAGCCAAGTATCCCATCGAGTTATAGGTTCTGTTGGCAATTGTCCTTTGTAAGAGAGAACACTTGATGGTGCTTTAAAAACACTTTTTATGTAGAGGAAATTAATTTGTTAACATTCACTCACTCTTGCCTTCTCTTCTGCAAGGCGATGAAATTCGTGAGCTAAGCAGGTAATGTGCAGTAAATTTGGACATTCAGTTAGCTACTGTGCTCTCGCCCTACACTGATAAAGTCAGCGATAGATTTAAGCCTAAAACAACCACAACTCAGTTATTAACAATCAGGATTATGCAGGAAGAATCTTTGGAAAAAGTAAATAAGTACTTTACCTCTATTGCTGAAGGTCTTGCAAAATTGGAATTTCCAATAAAAGTACAGCGATAAATAGCGATTCCACACAGAATATACACGCTATCTAACAGACTCAATGGCAATTTACTACACAACAAAGCAAGAATGTAAATCTTATTTAATTTAAAAACAGACAGTGCAGTTGGAGGTGATGGTATTTCTACAAGATTTCTTAAAATGGCAAATAGTGCTGTAATTCCCACACATCACACAAATCATTAATCTTTCAATCGAAAATGGCATTTTCGCTCAAGCATTCAAACAAAATCAATCATCCATCTCATTTATAAGGGGGGGGGGGAGGGGAAGCAGAGACTGTGTCAACAACTATCAACCTATTTCTGTTTTACCGGTATTATCACAATTTTCGAGTAAATACTAAATAAAATGCTAATAGCATACTTAAATAAAAAAAATCAAATTTATTGAAAAACCAATACTAAAATAGGCTTTAACCTTTTGAGCGCCAAAGTCGTCTATACGTGACCAGCACCCGCGTGCCCTGAGCGCCAACGACGTCTATAGAAGACAAAAAGCCGGCCCACAAAAATATGAAATATAGACATTGGAAAATTATTACTGGTACTTTAATTCTACACCCCTCAAAAAAGAATAACCCAGCAACATGTGAGTATAAAAAACAAGTCTCCTAGAGCCACAAGTACTAAGAAACATTGAACTAAAAAAAATGGATTTTTATCTAAGCAAATACTATGTCCAGCACGCCAAAGTCGTCTATGTTAGACCGCTAGTGTTGTAATGCGTTAGGCATAAATTTATTGAAAACTATTCAAAATTAAGCTCAAACGTGTTATTTTTTTTCTATTATTATTGATATTTAAATAAAACAAAAGGTTAGAAATACAAAACTATAATTAGCTACATGAATTTAAAAAAAAATTAACAAATTATCTTCGCATAATAAATCTAACATCTCAACTCTGGCGCATCCCTAGCGCGACATCGAAAATCAGTTCACTGGGCGCCGTGGTCAAGTATAGACGACACGCTGATGACGTCATAAGCGATTAGCGGGAAAATTAGTGCAGTGCAACATGAACGATTCCTCAGAACTCATTCGGATTTTGGAAAGCGTCGACGATGATGAATTTTCGGAAATTTAAAATTATCGTGAAAACAAAGTTTTTCGTTTTCTATTAACTCTACCTCAATGAGGTAGGAATACACTTTATAGTCTTTTTACGGTTAATTTCTTTTTTTATAGCATAGCGTAATAATCGAGCACACAGTCCACCTGATGGTAAGTGGTTACTGTGGCCCATAGACTATTACATCTATCCTCGATTACGAATCAAAATGCAGATGCGTTCTCAGCCAGGACTTAGATGGAATGCCTCGTTTCCAGTAAAGAGGGTCTCCGGTTCTCTACACTTACCGTACGAAACACAGCAGCATTAAGCTACTATTTCACGCCGATATTCCGTGAGAGCGTGGTTCTTCCCCGGTTGAGCCGACCCATTCGTGCTACAACTACTCTCCCGTAATATAACTGCAGCATGGCTCTACCACGTTAGAAAATTTGCTTTGGACAGCTAAACACTTATGTTTTATTATTCCATAAGATTTTTATTATTTTAAGACTAATATTACCTATAATTTATTAATTATTTTTAATTGTTGTTTTCTATATTAAGTACTGATGGAGTTAAAGACCAAGATTTCAATATTTTATGACTAGACCTAGTGCAAATAATTATTTACAATTGTTGATTAGTGAATAATTATGTACCCTTTGTTGATTTCTGTAATAAGTACTGATTTTTTTATTCCATGACCAAGATTTTAATATTATAAGACTGATTTTCCTAGTGCGAATAATTATATACATTTGTTGATTGGTGGATAATTATGTACCATTTGCTGATTTTTATAATAATTACTGATTTTTATTCCATGACCAAGATTTTAATATTATAAGACTGATTTTCCTAGTGCGAATAATTACCTATAGTGAATAATTATGTACCTTTTCTATTTTAATAATATAAAATTACAAATAATAAATGTGTTTTCTTTGCTTAAGGTATGAAGAGCAATTTTCCATTTTGTGTTGTGCGATTTTCTTTCTCAATCTCAAAATCATTTAGCAACATCAGCATCATATAAAACCCCCCTTTATCATAAGAGCGTAAGACTTTTCTTCTGTGATTCACTTGGCCTACGCCTTGCCATAAAATATTTTGAATCGATGTCTGTATATTTTGGTTAGATCGATTTTGAAATCGATTCACAACGTGCGACACGGCTACATCTCTAAGAAAGTTTCAAAAAGAAAGGTCAGCTACGCCGTTGTCGTCCAGTCGTGACAGTGACGTCATCACGATGGAGAGTAGTGTTGTGGTTTACTACTATTTTATTGTTATTGTTTGTTTTTTATTTATGTACAAAGTAGATATATAAAAAGAGTGGAAGACAGCACAAGATTAAATAAAACATACCCGATTATAAAGAGTCATTTATTGTATAAAAAACCAACAAAAACAAGTTATTTTGTGTTATCGATATATCAACTCTTGGCAGCACTGTTTTTTGTAGGTATTTTTGTTTACTTTTCGCTTTGGCGTACAGGACACGGTAGTGAGTTTTTGGCGTGGCGCTCAAAAGGTTAAAGCAGGTCTATCTACGTGTCACGCCATCCATGACCTTACAAACTACGTAGCAAACCTTCTAGATCAACAAGAAAGGTGTATAGTACTTCCAGATTTGGGGAGCTTTTGACACAGTTTCTGTTCTGCTTTAACTCAATAAAATGGAAAACATTGGCATTAGAGAAAAAGTACTGGACTTATTTAAAAGTTGTTACTCGAACAGAATACACTCCTGTCACATTCGGTGTTCCACAAGGGAGTGTACATGGTCCCACGTTATTTTTAATTAATATAAATGATGTTTGTGAATTAAAAATAACAAATGGTAAATTATTTACTTTTGCAGTTGACACCTCAATAATATTTCATGGAAAAACTTGGACTGAGGTCAAAACTAAAACTGAACTAGGACTTTGGCGTATTAGAAATTGGCTTAATCAAAACATGCTTACACTTAATATTTCTATCACTAAATATATGAAATTCACAACAATTCAGTGGACACTACCTACTGAACAAACTTTCGAAATTAGTATGAATCAAAATGCACTCCTGTCTGAAAGGACAGAGCTAAAACCATATGTCATCTTGCAAGTTTTGTTAGACGAAAATCTTACTTGGAATCCACATGAAAAATATGTATCAGAAAAACAAGAAAGTTCATCTTCGTCTTCAGAAACTTTAACATGCTCAGCGCCAAGCCCTATATGCCAATACCATATATTCGTCAACAATGTCTTCGGGTCCCTTCTTGCCAGATTTAAAAGTCCGTATATTGCTATTTTGGTGATATTGAGCGATCTGGATCTCGGTATCTATAAGACCTAAGAGTTTGTTGTTTGGACACATTTAACTTGGACTTATAATCTTCAAATCTGTTGAAGCGAAAACACGATTCGATAAAAAATTCTCGATAGAAAAAAAACGAAAAAAAAACCTCGTTTTGCACTTATTTTGAGTTAGATCTCTGAAACCTTATGGAATTAAATGATGATTTAACGTAATAGATAGACAATAATATTATCTCGTAGCGGGATGAACCTATGTTTGGCGATATTAGAGAGACAATTTCAGTGTAAGATGATCTCGCATTGTATTTAAAAAACTCTTCCTCTTCCCCCCGGACCGCCGTAAGGTGTGGACGTTATTCTGTGTCAGTTGATTTTCCAAATTAAAATTTAAATTTAGTAATTTAAATCAGAACGCAAAAATAGGAGTGCATAAGTGAACAGGAGTTATCAAAATCCCTCGCTAAACATCTTTGCTGTGACGTCATATTTAGAAGGTAACTAAACCACGCCACTTTTTGTTTTGCTTGCATACTACTTCTGCCTCGGCTCCGCCCACGGTGTCGCTGATTCGCTGCGCTAATCCACGCCTCGTTGCTTGCACATACTACCCGTTAGGTAACCTGCGACTAGATTCCGCCCCCGCCGCTTGCGCACTCTACTCACTTTCTGCTCGCCTGGTACTTTGCTTTGCTTTGGCGCACGTGTGGATGATGGATTCAACACTAAATAAAGCACTGTCGGACCCAGAGATGTCAATATGCCTGACAGATGAATATGAATCGCCCTTGAACACTGTGTCTGATCGCCTGCGCAGACATGTCCAGGCATTACCTCAACAATATGAAGACTTTAAGATGGAGATGAGACAACTTGTAACTACTTTAGTAAGTTCGCATAAGGAAGAGATGAAGCAACTCAACTTAACTATGAAAGAAATTCAAGACATAAACAAAAATATTGAGGCTTCCCTTACATTTGTAGCTTCGCAAAACGAGGAGCTGAAACAAAAGATAAACATCCTAGAGGAACGAACAAAACAAGATAGGGAATATATAATATTCCTAGAGAATAAACTTGAAGATCTACAGCTTGCGTCACGTAAGTCTAATTTTGAAATAAAGGGTGTGCCCAGAAAGGAAAATGAAACAAAACAAGACCTATTGGAAATGGTTGTCATGCTTTCTGAGACCATTAACTGTAAAATTAACAAGTCTGACATCAAAGACATTTACAGAGTAAGGAGTAAAAAGCCTAATCAAAAGAGCACCCCCATTGTAATAGAAACCGGCTCTGTTTTGCTCAAGACTGATATCCTGAAAATGGCTAAATCCTTTAATATAAGAAACAAAACCAAACTATGTGCAAAGCACCTAGGTCTAAAGTCGCACGCTGAGACACCAATCTTCCTTTTGGAGAATTTAACTCAAAAGGTTTCCCGTCTCTACTACCTGGCTCGTGATCTCGCTAATCTAAAGGCATCCTATGGCAGGATTTATGTGCGTAAAACCGAGCAGTCCCCTATCGTGCAGATCAAATCGGAACAACAGGTACACACGTTACTTTTAGAGCAAGTCTGACTATTCGTATATTTAATATTGATCATGCTTTCTCTTGGCTATTGCTATGGGTTACTGCATCAAAAAAATTTATGTCAACTCTGTTGTTATGAGGGTTTTGTTTATGTTTCACATAACTATGTTCGCTCTGCAACTTGTAAATACTGAAACTCTAGACAACTTTCAACAAATGTATCCATCACTTTCATACACACACCTACACTTCACACTTACACTTACAAAAATATACACACAGCACATTCATGTACTCACCGTTACATAAACTGTTACTTATTCGTTTCTCACACACTCAGGAACTTAAACTGTTAATGGTCCAGCTTCACTCAAATATATTTTCTTTAATAATATTTACACAATTTAATGACCCCTTTTACAATTTATTGACTTTACATATAAAATTTAAGCAAAACCTACATAATATCTTTACCTCTGGCTTACATTTATATACCCTAAATGGGTGACTCACTACACTCAATACAGGAATTAGACAAAATTGAGATAGCACATGCAGTTGAATGCGAAGGAACTGATCTTGACGGGCGCATACGCATTAACAAAAGTGATTTTACTATGGTAGCACAAAACATTGTTAGTATATATAAAAACTTTGACGATTTTACACTAACCCTTTCAACTTTATCCTTTGAAACTGATATGATTACTTTAACAGAATGTAGGTTAAACCAAAACAAACCACTCCCGCAACTAAACAATTACTAAGTCTACTGTACTACACGCCAATTGAACCAAAATGATGGTGTTGTTGTCTATATAAAAAATCTCTAAAACACAAAGTAAAAGAACTTAAATTACAGCAAGCATCATGCCTGCAGGTAGATGTTCTTAATAACACTGTATTATTCGTTTATCGGTCTCCATCGAATCCAAATGCTGAAAACTTTTTAAATTCATTAGATTCTCATATTGAGTCACTTCCTTCACATAGCAGTATTATAATAGCAGGTGATATTAATATTAATATAAACATTAGACCTCAAACTACGGAACGACCACAGGAATATAAAAACAGAATGTACTACTTAGACATGCTTGCAAACTATGGTATATTAGCCGGCCATACTTTACCTACAAGAGAACAAAACTGTTTGGATCACTTCATGCTAAAAATAAATAAATCTAAATATCAATTGCAGTTATGCAGACCACCACTAAGGATCATTCTACTATGCTCCTGTCAATTTCTAAATTAAAAACACAACTAAAAGATAATAAAATTAAACAAACTATAAATTTTGAAAATGCTTTAAAATACCTACAGACTAAAAACTTATCAGGATTATTATTTTGTAACGATCCATTGGCTGTGACTAACAATTTAATACATAAAATTACTGAAAGTCTTAAACTAAATACATCGGTATCTAATATCCCTTGCACTAAAAGAATAATACAACCGTGGATATCTGCAGGAATCTTACGCTGTATAAGAAACAGAAATAAACTTCATAAAAACTTACGAAAAGACCCACATAATGACATTCTTCGCGTTACATACAGACGGTACAGGAATTACTGTAACAATTAAATAAAAAGAATGAAAAGGCAATATGATAGAGAAAATATTATTAAATCTTTAAATAAAAATAAACTATTACGGAAAAATATAAAAAATATTACTTACAGTAATCAATCAAGTAATACTAACACTGAACTATTCAATTTGAAATCATCGCCCACTGAATCTGCAATCTTCATAAATAGCTACTTCGTAAATATAGGAATGCAACTTGCCAATAAAATACAGAACGTCAATGTGACACCTAGTAGACCTATGGAAAACAATCCGGTGCTATTACACTCCTTTGTTTTACTACATACAAACATAGAAGAAGTTAAAAATATCATTTTTAACTTAAAATCAAACAGCGCTCCAGGCTGGGACAATATCTCCAATGACTTCATGAAATTGGCAGTCAATGACTTGGCTCCTATTATTTCCCACTTAAATAATCTATGTTTCGATACAGGGATATTCCCAGCACCATTAAAGCAGTCCATTATTACACCTGTGTACAAGGGCGGAGACAGAGATGACATTAGTAATTACAGACCAATTTCCGTTCTACCAGCAATATCTAAAATTCTGGAAAAGTTACTTAATATTAGATTACTCAATTACTTAAATAAATTTGATATATTAGCACCCACACAATTTGGCTTCAGACAAGGAAGATCGACAGAAGATGCAATTATTGAATTAAGCACATTTGTAACACAACAACTCGACCACGGTAAAAAATGTTTGTCGGTCTTCCTTGATCTGAAGAAAGCATTCGACACCGTCTCTGTCCCTACCCTTGTGCACAAGCTTGAAAAAATTGGAATAAGAGGGACTCCGCTTGCTCTTTTCGAAAACTACCTATCGGAGAGAAAACAAAAGGTAAAGCTTCCTGGGTTCATTAGTGGGGAAGCGGTGGTGTCATCATATGGCGTTCCACAAGGTAGCGTTCTGGGCCCGACCTTATTTCTAATTTATGTCAATGATCTGTGCAGTATGACCATACCAAATGCCAAAATCCTATCGTATGCCGATGACACGGCTTTGGTTTTTGCTGATGAATCTTGGGAGGCTGTCAAGACTAGTGCTGAAAGTGGTCTAGCTCGAGTCGCTCTATGGTTGCAACAAAATCTCCTCACTTTGAATACAGCAAAGACAAATTTTATTTGCTTTAGCATTACCAACAACTTGCAGCCACAGAATGACTTTTGCCTTAAAATTCATATGTGCTTTGAGGATTCTAAAAACAAAGCTTGTGACTGCCCATCAATTGAAAAAGTCTCTCACACTAAATATCTGGGCGTCGTTATAGATCAGATGCTATCGTGGTACCCACACCTTGAACATGTCAATAATAGGACCCGAAAGTTAATTTGGATTTTCAAAACTATAAGACACGTAATACCTGATAGTACTAAGCAGTCGGACTCTCCCAGATATCTTCTTAACAAAATATACACGTTGATTTCTTATATTTACGCGAACACTACACATTGAAATAATACTAGTTTTTACGGAATTTATCGCGTATATTTAACTTTTTAAATACCCGATGTTTCGAACGCTTTACAGCACTCATGTTCACGGGCGGGACTGAGATGTTCAACGTCCATATGTCATAGTTAACCGCGGTTACCATAGATTAAAATTTAACTTTTGTTCCGATCTATACAGTATGAACTTATGGTATCTTGAAGTCTTGCAGTTGTATGCTTGGGTTGGGATTTAATTTTATTTATTATCGGATCCCAAGCAGATGGTAGCACTCAGCCATCTTCTCTATTGAAATTAGGATGTTTTTTGATTTCAATAGCCTCGCGAATCATCCTTGGAAGGAATCGGTGTTCTTTAGCGAGGATTTGCGGTCTATCAAATCTGATGTGGTGACGGGGGCGATCCTGTACGTGTTCACAGACTGCAGACTTCCCGAAGCGTCGATTCTTCACATCAGCTATATGTTCTTTAACGCGGGTTTTTATTGATCTTTTAGTTTGTCAGTTTTTACCATCAGTCAAGTGTAATGTCCCTCTGCAAGATGCAGGAGTGTACAAGCTTGATTGTGAATGTGGTCTCTCCTACATAGGACA
The DNA here is from genome assembly GCA_907164705.1 of Parnassius apollo. Classification (NCBI taxonomy): domain Eukaryota; kingdom Metazoa; phylum Arthropoda; class Insecta; order Lepidoptera; family Papilionidae; genus Parnassius; species Parnassius apollo. The sequence continues at coordinate 2,670,149 of CAJQZP010001706.1, forward strand.
AACTAAAAGATCAATAAAAACCCGCGTTAAAGAACATACTGAACAACTGTATAGAATAAGTGGTTTACTCTCAGTTAGACAATTATATGTTACTATGACAATCCTCAAAGCACACAAATCACTGTCCTTTGACCCATGCATCTTGATTTTTTGCTAGTTGGCAATTTAGCTCATGTTCTGCATTCCTATATAATAAAATAAATAGAGAATTGAACATATACGACAAAACGTACAGGGAGTGTAAAAACCTGATACTAAAGTGGGTGCAGTCGAAAACTTATGAAGAAACCGAATTTCTGCTGTACCGCATTTCATAATTCACTTCTATGTACAATATAATATAACAAAATAATTTTTCATACACTCACACACACACACACACACACACACATGCGCGCGCGCGCTCGTACGCATGCATGCACACATAAACACTTTTGTAATTTTTGTAAATTTTGGTTGTTAAAGTCGAGAAATTTGTTTTTGTCACTTTGTTTTTTTTTAATTAAAAATGTATATTTAGATAAGGAAGAGCGGGATTTCCAAACACAGGCATTACTTGCTTAAATGGAGATCCCAGTCAACTATGTCATTAATTTAATTTTTGTAAAGAAAAAATAAATTATTTTTTTTATTTTACCACCAAAGGAGACAATCATTTTTGGGCCCACTAGAAATATTAACGTCATTTAATGATATTTACACCAAAAAAAGAGACCAAATTATAATACTAAATGTCCTATAGATTTTTCAAAAATGTAAACGGAATCAAGAAATCTGAAAAAAATTAGTTGTTTAGATATTAGTGTTCTGATCATTGGCTAAGGTAATGTAATATTTAAAAAATTATTGTCTTAGAGATGTACCGTAATAACTCGGAAAAAAATCGACTAGAGTTGAAATTCGGGTAACACGATTTTAAGCTCGAGTTACGCAATTCAAATTAGCTTAACGAAGCTGTGTCAATTTGTCACAAATTATTTTTATAATTGTTCTTCCATACAACACAATTATTATTACATATAGCACCTTATTATATATAGCACCCTCTGAATCTATACGATGCGCCGAGTTAACTCGGTAAAATTTATTTTCTATCGATTATCGAGTTCGACAAATTCACTCGATTCACTAGAGTGAAATAAAACATGGAGTCGCATCATTATGGTCAGAACAGAACAGAAGCAGAACAATGGCCTAAAGGTCTAGATACCAGGCCATAAACTCCAAAAAAAAAAAAAAGAAGCAGAACAAAATGAAGTTTTTATCGATAGGAGAGTGTTCTGTGGTTTTTATTTACAAGTATTACTAGACTAGAAAAATATTATCAGTTATCATGAAGGTTAGCCAAATATTAATTGACACAAGACGCTCAAGGTACGTATGTTTTTCTCTTTTTATTTTTTTGTGGTAAAATTCGCAAATAAAACTGACGAGTTTAGGTTAATTTTAATACAAGAGTTTATTAAGTTTGTCGATTTTACCTAAAACAAATACAAATAACAAACAGGTCTTAGAACCTTATTAGTTTGTTAAAAGTGAAAAAGCATTAAGTTTAATGTTATTAGTAAAATCTAAATTAAATAATAAAGAGAATAAATGCACAAAAGAAGTTATTATAATGTTAAAATAAAATTAGAATCTTTGGGTCGAGGGACTTAAAGAGGGTTTTGAAGAGCAATTCATATAACTGCATTTGTGTACAAATAGGTACCTTATGTATTCAGCAAGTTGCTTAATGCTAAATGGCTTTTTTGTTAAGCCAGACACGGATCCTGGATTTATACCAGCCATAGTAGATAGGCAATATAAATGTTACATATATTTATGTGTAAAATTGTAGTAATTATTTGTACTAGAAGCACATATAAAGTTTAATAATAATAGTTTGCATAAAAAGTATAATGGTTGTACCTAACGACTTTTTCACTCTGCAGAAAGGAATATTATTTTGTCATCTAGAATCGGATATACTTAATATAACAATAATATCTTTGTCTCATATGTACATGAAACCAGTGAAAATAAAAAGTGAGACAACTTTTATATAGTTGAATATCATTGATTTAATCAATAATTACTGCTTCTGTATTTGATCAGCTGGAGCTGATTAATGCTGTATAATTTATAATAATTTCTTTATTATTTAACATATTAAAAGGCAGATATAAGAATATGCTCACAGAAATATGTAAATACAGTTACAGTTAAGTATTGACATTGAAAGCATAGTCTTATATCATATCTCTTATTATTAAAAATGTCTTTTTAATTCCTATATAATATAGAAAAAATAATATATCGATAATATATATTATTTAGTTAAGACAGCTTTACAATTTTCATTAACTTCTTTTCAGGTGGATCGCTTAGAACAAATCTGTATGCCTTGCAGGCTGAAAGCTTGCAAAGACAAAAAGTGTATGGATATTGAAGACAACAGTCTTATATCATATCTCTTATAATTGAAAATGCCTTCTGATTGCTTACAATATCATAAATGTACATGTTACCATCAAGTTATTTTCAAAAAACCTTCAGAAATATATCTAACACTGAAATGTTTCTACCTATGTACGTTATAGACAAAACATAAGAAACCATCCAACCAATTTCAATGAAAATGTTTGTGTGTGTTTGAATGGATCCCTAGATGGTTTATATTTACATTTGAACCCGGTAGATGGCACTGTTTTCGAGATCCATAAATCAGCAGTGCAAAGCTGAGGCGCATCGCTAGTAATAAATACATTTAAATTAAGATAAGCATGTTAATTCCCAGTCATTTTATTATGATGTATACTACTTACTAATCAACCAAAACATATTAAAACAAAGTCTTGACACTGCTCCTGTCTATATATGTCAGTCAATCATCAAACTAAGTTTGTAAAAAGGGGTTATTATAGTATAAAAGAATTTATGGATAACCCATGGGTAAGGTGATCGCTACCAAGCTATTTCTAATTTGTTCTGAGTTGTAAATTATGACATGCATGATTGTAAGCTGGCTTTTTTTTAAAAGACCCACTGGGTATTTCGCTGGTTCTCTTCAAGTCAGAGGTTTTTTCCGAACCAGTGGTGAATTAAAAAAGTGACTTTCAATAAGTATTATTTATAATCTAAATTGAATAAAAGGTTTCTGTTTCTGTACCTACTAGTGTTAATAGAATACTTAAATAAATTATGATTTACAATAATAATAGAGTTAACTACTTTATATTTTGTTTTTTTTGTAATACAACCAGCTTAAAACATTTCTTACTGTGTGTTGGTAATATCATAAATATAAATAGACATTATCACTTAGCCATCTTGGTATTTAGAATTACACTCACAATCAATCAATACATGTCAAAAATAGAATACATACGACATTTGTGCATAGACAGGCACTATGTTTTGCCGGAACTAGTGAAAGGTTTTACATCGATTTTAAAATATTTATAAATGCTGAATATAACTACAGCTTAGTTTAATATGTACTATTATTCAAGTGTGCACTATTTTAACTTATAATACCGATTAATACTACTAGAAAATCACTTTCAGTTTGTTTTTAGGTTATTGTTAGATTCACATTTTATTTGTTAATTTCCGTTTAGATGCAGTAAAACTAATAATATTGTTGTAATCTATGGATTATAAGGAATAAATCGACATGCATTTCATGGATAATCTTTAAAATTTGTAATGGCCCATTCTCCATAGAAAAATTGATTGTCTCCTTTGTATGAATTTTTTCTTGTTCGTTTTTATGTTTTTATTCTCTAGAATCATCTAGATTCTAGACATTATAGAGCAATGAATATTTCTCACTCCGCCCCTTCCCCAGCCCTCCCCCCTGTGAATATCTTTTTCGATACACTGACCGAGGAAAATAGTTTAATCCCAAATCTTTTTTCTAGGCCATGTGTGCAAAGAAGATAAATACACCATTATCCAGTCACCGTCGATGAAATGGTCAAATTTCTGGCTTTAGTTGGTTGGATGGGCTTGGTCAAACTGCCAGCCATAAAATGTTATTGGAGGATTCACAAGCTTTACGGTATTCCATTGGCAAGGACAGTCAGGCCAAGAAATTGTTTGGAACTGATATTGAAATTTTTACATTTTTCGGACAACAGTCAACCGAATGCCGAGGATAGATTGTGTAAAATTAGATGTGAGCTCGATGAATTAATTGAGAATTAACAAAAAATTTATACCCCAGGACAAAAAAATTGTGTGGATGAATCCCTTGGCGAGGCAGACTGATATTTCGACAATATAAAACAAATAGAAACAACAAGACAAAAAGAAAATTATAAAGCAGCTAAATATGGTATTAAGGTATTCAAACACTGCACCGAAAAGAGTAATTCCTGGAACCTTATATCTTGGAAAATCAATGGAAAAAGGGGTAGATGTTTCTGAGAAAACAATTATGATTCTTACACAAGGTCTTCTTGACGAAGGAAGTTCGGTTTACACTGATAATTATTACACAAGCGTCCCCTCTTGCATACAGATTACAACGCCGTAAAACAAATCTTGTTGATACTCTCAGAGCCAATAGGAAAGATTTCCCAAAAAATGTCATGACTGACACACTGAAAAAAGGGGAGATGAGCGCTAAACAGACAAAAGATGGTATCATAGTCTTGAAATGGCGGGATAAGCGTGACATAAGAATGCTTTTTACAAAACATCTGCACTCAAGACATTTGTCACTCATAGCCGAAAAAAGCCTGCCGTAATGCAACCAGTAACCATCATGGATTATAACAGCGGTAAATCATCCATTGACCAAAGATACTGAAAAAGCTTTTTATTGAATTATTATGGGGAACCAGTCTAGTTAACACTCATTCTATATATAACCTGTATACTAACAACAAGAGAGTAACAATCATGGAATTCCGAGAGCAAGATATCACTGGGCTACTCGACAGATACTCTCAAGTGAGTGGAATAGAATCTGGATCATCGAATTCCACACCAAGAAGAACCCCAGGAACGCAAAGCATTATCTTGTGAAGAACAAAGTTGGAAAAAAGATGATATGTGGATGTTGTTCAGAATGTATAGAGTTACGGAAGGAAAGAAAAGGGAATAGATGGTAAAGTAGTAAGGGCAACGCAGGTTAACACGAAATGTTCCACTTGTGATATAATTATTTTCAAATTTTGTTTCAATAACACTCACACTAATGAATATTGTTCTCTTTGCTTTGATAAAAACATTAAATAACTTTTCATTGAAAACAATAAAACCTCAATACTTTAATTAATTCTTTTTTTTTTACCTTATACTTTCTTACTTTCCATAATAATTTCTAAACAAATTATCTAATCCCAACACCAAATACACTAGGAAAATTCCCTGGGCCAGGGCAAAATTTTTGCTATACAAAATGTATGGACAGTGTGCGGGTTAATGATACATGACACACTGGAATATTGATCATGTATCAAAAAATATACACAAATATTTAAACAGTATGAATCGCAAACAATACACATGGCGCTGAGTGTGTTAAAAATGGTTTACAGTGCCTTGGTCGAGTTCAATAATAACATACTGTATATCACATCATGGGGTGGAGATTGTAAGACTTATCTGCTAAATCTAAAATGAGCCCAGTGATATAAATAGAAAACTATTCTATGATAATGCTCTGTTATATGTCACTATAAATACAATGTTATTTATCACCTCATACCACTACAATTTCATACATGAAAAAATAGTTGTCATCTAACATAAATAAATATTGTTAACATTTTATTATAGAATAAAGGTGGCAATGAGTACAAAGTATGTTGTTTATGCTGTTTGTTTTGTGTAAGAGTAATGCATTTTGTAATGTAAATATATAACTGAAAACATATTAATATCATTTTATGTGTTTCAAGTAAGATAACTGCCCTATATGCCACAAAGTCAACTGGCACATTCCTGTACTTTATAAGTGGAAACAAATAACAAAGCACAACTCTATATGCAATAATTCACAAGTATCATTGTCCGTATTATATGAGTGGCCATTGCCACATGTCTCATATTTATAAATTCTAAATAGGTGTTTGAGGAGGCTGGTCTACTTAGGTCATGGATATATACACATAGGATATGAACACTAACACTAGCTTGAAAAATTTTAATTTTTCTATCTCAGAACATGCGTCAGTTACCTGGGATACAATTGTTGTAAATTGTGAATAGGTCTATATTTTTTAATTCTTGGTCAGAGAACCTCGTCCCAAAACTGTAAAAGACTAAATTAATTTATTTAATTTACTTACCAATATATGATGCCGTGAAAAAAGTATTGTTTGGTATAACATTTAGCAATTCCAGTACACCACAAGTTGAGATTGTGACACCCGATCCAAAAAGATGATAAACTTTCAGTCTATTAATTAATGCTATGTATTTGATTTGAGGTAAGGTATAAACAGTTTCAAAGTTACTTTTTGAGGCATGACGGTTCAATATAGATATGTTTCTTGAAATACGACTAAAAATTCTCGTTTTAATCATATCAAAATTTTACTCAGACTTGTTTAAAATCATGTAACATATATGTTAGGTATTTTACATTACTTTTGGTTTTCAAAATCAGCTGTTTTTGAAGGGTATGTTTCGAAATACAACCCAGTACACTGGCAAATGCAAATGACGTCATGAATCGACGCTATACTGGTGATTCATTACAAAACATAAGACCACGGGCGGTAACCTCTATACAAATATTCCTAGCCTTATGTCTATGACCCTCAAAAATCGATGTTGACAGCTATTGGCTACAAATGTATAAATATGTAGCTACGGATTTAGATTGACGTTTGTTTTGACGTTTCTGTCCGCATCCCTCTAAGCATGGGTCATTGACGGTTTTTTAGTTAATGTAATTTAACTGTTAATCATCAACAGGTTTAAAAAGCTGTTAAATAAATAACATGTTTTGAAACTTCAATTGTTAGCGTTTATCGTCAATTTAATATTTCAACGTTTTCGATAAATAAGTAATATTTATTCGATATATAGTAATCTTTAACTTAATCTACAACAAAATAAGTTTTGTTGTAGCTTAAGTTAAAGATTATTGATTTGATAAGAATAAATTCGTATCTAAATTATTAGAACCATTCTTCTAGTTTTTCCAGGCTTAGAACTACAATATTCATGATTTTTCCTTTTTCATTTACAGAAAAAGCTCATAACTTTACATTAAGTTAACATTTCAAAATAGCATTTTGCTGGTAGTTAGTCTTGTTCTCCTTTGATTTACAATTAGCCCCGATTTAGAGAACGTTCTATCGCATTGCACTGATGTTGCAGCCGTAGTACATTTTTTAAAGTAAACTTTGGCTAAGTTTGGATAAGAAATTGTGAGTTCTCCATCATTCCAAAGAAGTCTTCCAGTCACCAGTAGTATTAGTACTTGGTAACACATGACGTCGGCCAAATAGATGTCCACTTCTTCTATGGCTTTTGATAACGGAGTGCCTGTGGTGGGAGGTGCCCATATTATTTGATCAAAAATATCCCGTGGACTGAATTAATTCTAGTTCTAATCATTTTGATTTGAAGTTTAGGCCAGTGTTGCAGCATCAATTTTGGATATTTCGGTGGCGACGAGCATTCGTACTCTATCTTTTGTTTTGACAATTTCAGCGTGGTCTGCAAATCCCTGCATCTTAAATCAAGAGTCCAAGAAAGTACACAAACTAAATGTGCCACTTTGCTCTATCCCTTTGAATCTGTCTGATAAACCTGATTTCAAAAATGAAACTATATCGTGGACATTTGATGTTCGATTTCCTTTCTCTCATATTTTAATTATTATAAGAATCTATCAGGCAACGTGTCGTTATTATAAGATAACACGCCGTCAAATATTTATGGCCACTCTTCGAATGGTTCCAACACCTGACATACCTGTTGGTAGGTGGTCCAATCTTCCGAAGTAATAATAATGTTACGATCTTAGGGTTCATGACAATTAAAAATTGCCGATAAAATTTCCTAAATTAACACTTTATTTCACTTTACACTAATTAAACTTACCTTACCTTACCTCCGTTAGCGCTACAACCCTTTGGATCAGCTCCTCCACAATCTTCCTCTATTTCACGCTGCTTACCCTTCCTGTAAACTTTCCATCTCAGCTCTTTCCTCTTTATCGTCCACTTTGTCATTATTTTTACGGCTCTAGTGTCCGGCATTCTTTCAAGGTGACCCGCCCACCTCAGTCGCTGCGACTTACAAAACCTGACGACGTTCTCGTGCCCGATAAGTGCGTCCAGTTCATGGTTCATGCGTTGACGATAGATACCGTCACGCTCTTTTATGGGACCATATATTTTTCTCAGCACTTTCCTTTCGAACACGGCAAGCTTCAGTTCTTCTCTCTGGGTTAAAGTCCAGGTTTCACAGGCATAAGTCACAACAAGCCTGATGATGGTGTAGTAGATGGTGAGTTTCCATTTCAATTAAACGTAAAACACTAATAATTAATCACACTGATTCACTTTATTCCGCTTCGAAGATTCGCTTGTCTCGCCGAATTCAATACTTCCCCGATCGCATCTTGCAGCGCCTATAAATACAAATTAGCACCGAAACATCCAGAATATTCAAGTAAACACGCGCAAGAGGCCGAGAGTTCGAGTGTCGACTTCTAGAAGCTTAGTCCAATTAAACCCCTCCCTCTCCTTGACACAGACTAGTGCCGGATACATGACGTCGACTTATTAGCGCAACACTGCCCCCTCGTAAGACGGCCCCATAATAACGCGCCAAGCGATCCACATTGCCGATTTTAGAAGTCCCTCTTGCGCCTTTCTGTATCCGGTAGGTTACATCGTTGATCCTGGTTACAATCCGGTACGGGCCGTCCCATTTAGCTTGAAGCTTAGGAGATTTCACTTTGCTGCGGACTGGATTGTGCAACCACACTAGTGAACCTTCGTCAAAGCCTTTATTGTTCATTTTGCGGTCATCATCTTCTCAGACATTTGCTGGCCCGATTGTCTGACGTGCTCATAAATGGCATTCATTTTGTTCCGCAAGTCATTTGATAATCGGTTATACTGCGTGGGGCATCAGGTGGTATCTCGGTGATCAGGTCTGCAAGCACCCGTAATTCTCTTCCAAAGTTTGCGAAAGCTGGTGTCACGGATGTACTTTCGTGAACAGCACTTCGATATGACAACAAAAACGGTTGTATGTGCTTGTCCCAATCTCGTTGCCGATTGTCTACAACTTTTGCTAGGTACCTCTCCAATGTCTGATTAAATCGTTCTACCATTCCATCAGATTGCGGGTGACAAGAAGTTGTTCTTGTTTTATGAGTACCCATAACTCGGCAAGTTTCCTGGAATATTTGAGACTCAAAATTCCTTCCTTGATCGCTGTGAATCTCTAAAGGTACTCCAAAACGACAGAAGACTTCATGAACTAGTTTATCTGCAACTGTTGCAGCTTCTTGATTTGGAATGACGAAGGCTTCTGGCCACTTAGTGTAGTAATCCATCACAACCATGAAATACTTGTTACCGCTTTCACTCTCCGGAAATGGCCCCGCCACTCTTCCATTGTGCACCAACATTGTACAACTTCAATGCACCTCTACTACGAGTCTGAGGTCCCTTTACAGCCGCACAACTTGTACATTTGCGACACCAGTCCTCGACATCATTTCGACAGTGGACCCAGTAAAACCGTTCTCGGATCTTCAGTAGAGTTCGTTTAACTCCCAGATGGCCTCCTGAACAATCATTATGGTACAGCTGTAGAACATCCGGTACTCTAGCTTTAGGGACGACCATTTGCAAATGACAGCTATCTCCCCGAACATTTACCCATTTACGACACAGAACTCCATCCTGAAGCAGCAAGCTGTACCCACTGGGCCCAATAGCTTTTAGTGATCGAACTCATCGCTGAGACGTCGCTCCACTTGGGCTTGGGAGCACTGGCCTTCATCCATTCCAGAATCGGTTTGATGTCCGGATCTTCCTGCTGTGCACGTTGTAAGCTGTCCTTCCACTCGTTGCTGAGGTGGTCTGCCCTGAGCATCCTCACGGATACCACTTCCTTACTCTCTTGCCTAGTAGAATGTTTGCAATCTTCAGGACAAGGTCTTCTTGACAATACATCTGCGTTGCCATGAGATTTCCCGCTGCGATGTTCGATCTCAAAGTCGTATTCCTGCAGTAGTTCAATCCACCTCGCAACTTGTCCTGGATTTAAACTGTAATAGCCATTTTAGTGCAGCATAGTCACTTCGTAAGTGAAATTTCCGCCCCAGAAGATATTTGCTAAAATGCTGCAACGACTTTACCACAGCTAGCAATTCGCGTCTTGTGAGACAATAGTTCCTTTCCGGTTTTGACAACGTCTTGCTGAAGTACGCTATCACGACCTCTTGGTCACCATTCCGTTTAGACAACACACCGCCAAGTCCTATACGACTTGCATCCGTGTCAACTATAAATTCTTTGCTTGCATCATGGTATCCCAAAATAGGTGTTTTGCACAGACGGTCCTTGAGCTCCTGGAATGCGATATTGCAACTTTCATCCCAGCAGAAATGTCGCTTCTCCTCGGTTAGCTTGTGCAGAGGTTTGGCTATATCTGCAAAGTTCTTCACAAATCGCCGATAATAGGAGCACAAACCCAAAAATGCTCTAACCTGCGTCTTGTCTTTTGGAACCGGCCAATCCTTGACAGCTGCGATTTTCTCCGGATCCGTGCGTATACCTTCTTCCGACACTACATACCCCAAAAAGTTGACTTGCCGTTTGAATAGTGAACATTTCTTCGGACTCAACTTGAGGTTGGCACTCTGAGTCTTTGTGAGCACGCGTTCCAGGTTTTCAAGGTGTTCCTCAAACGTACGGCCCACGATGATGATGTCATCCAAGTAGACCAGACAGGCATCGCCAATTAGCCCGGTGAGTACAAGTTCCATCAGCCTTTCAAACGTTGCTGGAGCATTGCACAACCCAAACGGCATTACTTTAAATTGCCACAGACCCTTTCCCGTCGAGAACGCAGTTTTCTCCTTGTCCTTAGGGTCAATTTCAACTTGCCAGTAGCCACTTTTTAGATCCAGCGTGCTAAACCATTTTACTCCTGTAAGCATGTCCAGCGTGTCATCAATTCTTGGCAAGGGATAGCTGTCCTTCTTTGTAACGTCGTTCAGACGGCGGTAATCAACACAGAACCGCATGCTGCCATCCTTCTTCTTTACCAGCACCACGGGTGAACACCATGGACTAAATGAAGGTTCAATAACACCATCCTTCACCATTCCCTGAATCATGGTTTCCACTTCCTTTTCACGTGCTATCGGCAATCTTCTTGGCCGCTGACGGATAGGCAATTCTTCTCCTGTGTTTATTTTATGTTGAACTAAGCCAGTCTTTCCTATGTCAGCATCGTTTGATGAGAATACATCGGAGTACTTGAGTAACAACTTCTTCGCCTTGACCAATTCTTTCGGGGAGAGAACACTGCGACAGTCTTCCAAAAGTGTGGTCACTCTCGTTTCTGAATCCTTGCTGGGGGTCCCACTCGATATATATTGGCACCGACGTAACCAATCCACTTCCTCACAAGTACCAACCAGTGTGCCTTTTTCTATAATCTGTTCCCGGTCACAAAGGTTCAGCACACGTACTCCTGAGATGTCAGTGGTCCTGACCAAGGTTCGAGCTACTTTCCATGGAAGGTCATTGGAAGACTAACCGGAACAATCGTTTCCGATTTCGGCGGAAGAACAATCTTCTTAATGCTGTACACGTTCCCTGGTAACGCACCTTCCATAAAAAGTTCCTCCTGTCCACATTTCAAAACACCTTGCTTAACGTCGATCTCACAACAATTATTCCTCAAAAAGTCCAGGCCTAGAATGCAGTCGTCCATTATATCAGCCACGATGGCATTATGCAGGTAGATCACGTTGCCTAGCTTCAACTCCATCTCCTTCTCTCCACGGACGGGTATACGCTGACCGGTGGCTGTTAGCAAATTAATGCGTTCTCGGTTGTATGCGGAGTCCCCAAGAAACTGACTTATAAGTTGGGAACTAACAACCGTACGAGAGGCTTCAGTGCCTATGGTCAGTTTACACGGCATTCCGTTGACCTCGCCCTTGATGATTAGACTGTTCCCATCATGGGTTTGTGAGATCGAGATCCTTGGGGCCCGCCAGCACCCGCCCCGCAGTTCTGGCTTTTACTCGTTTCCCTGCTGCTGCTGGACGGTGCTGTTGGCCGCACTACCCTCCTGAGATCGTTCACCTTCCCTTTCTAGGGTTCGCTTAGGGCAGCTGGATCGAAGATGGCCCTTTTCCCCACAGCCATAGCACCTAGGGCTGTATCCTTTGTTGCGGTCGCGAACTGTAGCTGCTGCAACCTCCCTGATGCGATGGGAACGATGATCCTGCCGCACGGCTTCCACCTCCAGTGCATGGGCCAAGGCGTCCTTAAGCGTCTCGTGGTGCCCGAGCCTCACAGCAGCTTTGACTTCCAGGTCACGGATGCCGTCGATGAATGTCTGCACCAGGTTCCCTTCAATGAGCGCAGGTACAGACCGGTATGCTTTTCGCACCAGCTTCTCTACCTCTAGAGCCCACTGCTGCAAGTTTTCGTTGATGCGCTGCACGCAATCTTTAAGCTGCGCACGAAAGACGTGTTCCAGGTGAGCGTCGCCATATCTCGCCTCCAATGCCTCAAGGAGTTGCTCATAAATCACTTCCTCACCGAGAGCTTACAGAACTGTTAAGGCCAGGTCGCGCAGGCCTAGTGTGAGAGCAGTCATGGCCTGACTTTTATTCCAGCCGTTCGCCTTCATAATAGCCTCGAACTGGATTTTGTAGGCTGACCAGGAAGAAGTTCCTTCGAACGGTGGCACTTTGAACCCACGTAGCGCAGGTGTTGCAGCTACTACGGGAGCTGTAATTCCGTCCCCCAGTTTAAGGTCGTCCGGCGTTTTCTTTACGTCAGCCATCACGTAATCAACCCGATTGTTCACTTGGTCGATTTATGTTTTAGCTTCCTTGATTTGGGTTTCAGCTTCCGGCAGGCGGTTGTCATGTTGAGCAACCCTATCCTTCACCTCCCTTATCTCTTTCCCGAAGTTGGCGTGAATGTCCTTCACGAGGAGCATCTGCTTTTCCTGTCGGCGGGCCTGTTCCTCCTGTCGGCGAGCCTGTTCCTCCTGCTGCTCTTTCAACCAACGGGCCTGCTCCTCCTGTCGGCGAGCCTGCACCTGCAGTATCACCATCAGAGTACCTAAGTCACGTCTGTGGCGTTGCTTCACCAAATCTTCTTTGGTCCGTCTCCTGCTGGCGTTGACTTCGGGTACGGACACCCTCCGTTTCCTCCTTAGGTAAAATCGGCATGATTTTATCCCACTTCTTACACTAATTGTTACGATCTTAAGGTTCGTGACAATTAAAAATTGCCGATAAAATTACCTAAATTAACACTTTAATTCACTTTACACTAATTAAACTTAAAACACTATAAATTAATCACACTGACTCACTTTATTCCTCTCCGAAGCTTCGTTTGTCTCGCCGAATTCAATACTTCCCCGATCGCATCTTGCAGCGCCTATAAATACAAATTAGCACCGAAACATCCAGAATATTCAAGTAAACACGCTTGCTTCTAGACGTTGGCTTCTAGAAGCTTAGTTCTTCGTTCCGAGACTAGATGGCGCTGTCGGTTGAAAGAGTAGTGATATCATTTTCTGGAAAGCTCCCCCTCGCTCTCGTCCTTGACACTAGATGGCGCTAGTGCCGGATACATGACGTCGACTTATTCGCGCAACAATAATAATAATAATAATTTATTTTATTTTGATAAACTGTACAAATTATTCCAATAAGTTTTAACTTAAAAATAGTCTACTATAACAGGCACCTGAACTAGTATAAACCTGTATCTCAGGTGTATGTGCTAAAAGATACATTAACAAATATTTTCTGTTTCTTATATAAAATGAATAACGTACTAACTAATAAGGGTTATTTGGGTAAAATATATTATCATTAATTTACTTATGATATTAATTAACTTAAAACAATCAGCAACTTCTCCGTATCATCGTATGACAAATTTTGTAACCATGTTCGAATTACCTTTTTACAGTCTGCCATTTTAAATGGATATATGTACAAAATTGCATTGGCTTGATTATACAAAAAAGGGCCGAGGAATGTAAAAAATCTATGCACGAAATAATGCCTTATTTCTAATGTTAGTTTCAATTACTTTATCTCTTTGTAGTGTAGTTTGAAGTGATCGTTGACAAGTCTTTGTCTGCTAGCGTCTTAGTCTTTCTCTGCGAGCTTTTTTTATGTGAGTCACAATCGTAGACAGAGAAACCTATAGACTAATGATCGGCGTGGCCTCGAGTGAGAAAGGACGATAACGTAGTTTTAGGTTATACAATAATCTTTATGACTTTTAAACACATTTAGATAAAAAATTTAATTGTTCTAAGAACTGAACTGAACAAGATTCACCAATCTTAGGCTCAAAACACTTTTTTCTCACTTAAACCACCTTGTAAACTCCTTAAATCGCTACGCTTTCAAAGTTGTTTAGCAAACTGTAGAGTTTGCTAAACAAAAAAACCGGCACGGTGAAAGGGACAAACAACCACACCGCTCTATCTCATTTCTATGCAAGACGTATGCATAAATCTATCTTTTTTCGTGTGCGAATGCGAAAGAAGGCGTCAATTTGTCTATAGGTTTCTCTGTCTACGGTCACAATGCATTTTATATTGTCTATTTTTCTTTGGCAGAGTAAACTTTTGTTTCTACGTGCCACTGACATAATGTCCAAGCTTTGTCACAAAACAATATTCACGTAAAATCCCAACCAGTAAAACTTAAACTTAAAAAATAAACTAGACTTAAAAACACTTGTCCTCGACCGCGTAATGCAAACAAAAAATTGCAACGAATTTTAGCCTTGAACGAAGCTCACGGATTGTTTACACATACTAAATAGTAAATACAAAATCTTAACATAATATCACAATAAAAAATAAAAATATAAATTTCTTTGCAACTTTCCGCTAAACATATAAAATGATGTGTCTTACCTGGATTGAAGCGCACCTCCCGCCCTCCCTCAATTGCATACACTAACTCCGTCACCACTAGACCAAGCACCACTACTCTCAACACCACTATTCCAGGCAAGACACACCATCGACGATAATACGACACGTGTTTCGCCTCTACACGAGGCATCCTCAGGTAATATAGACCCTACGGCGGCTGACCGCTAAGTGTCACAAATAATATCACAAATTAACTTTCTCGCTCACACACGCACCCACAAGACCGCGTCCGATGTGTTGATGCGGCGGTGTTCGGTAACCTCCGGAAGTAACGAATATTTCCGAAGGAGACTAAATTCACAGAAATGAATAAAATAATATTGAAAAAAATGCGTTGAGTGCGGTGACGTAAATTGAAAGCTAATATTTTCAACCTATTTTTTCATTAATGATTAACAGTTAACAGGTTGACGAATGAAAAGCCGTTGAAAAAAACAGTTTATTGATTCAACAACCACTTCTACATCCCACCAGCCCACCACATGACGCGGCTAACGGCTAGTGTTGCCAATTTAGCATATTATATGCTAAATTTGACATATTTTCTTCTTGTTTAGCATATTTTTTTTGCTTTTAGCATATAGCATATTATTTCAGCATATTCTTATAAAACATGAAAAGAATGTAAATTACAATCTTTCTTGAAATAAAATTTGATATCGATACCTACCTCAATCAATTTCCCACTTCACTACTAGTGATTCACTAGCATGGCAACCCTTTTTTGAAGCGAATATAATATTCTCTGTGCTACGGGATTCCCCTTAGACATAGAGAATGGACTGAGCCCTTATTCAGGTATAAAGTAAATATGGACGAAGTACAAGAGAGACAAAGCGAATGTGCCGCCAGTTATTGTCTCTTTCTACGCCTTACCTGCGCCTTGCAGAAAATACACATGTATTGGCCGCGTATTCACTTTGTCTCTTTCTAGAGAGTGGTCAGTTTTGTGAGGGTGATGTCTATGGGATAGAATTCCCTTACTATTATCCATTCCCCAGCGCCTACGTCGCTTTCTGTCAAAAACATTGTTTATTGTTGTGGATGTGGACTCACTCATATCGTCGTCTCGTCTTATCCGTGTTTTCGTGTTCCTTTTTTATAATTTGATATTTTTATTATGGTGCCTAAGTATAGTCAACATTACCGGGCAGACTGGGAGAAAATGGCAGACTTTAAAGAGTGGTTGCAGCCCGTTGAAAACGATACTTCGAAAGCGTACTGTAAGTATTGTAAATGCGAAATGATTGCAAAATTGTCTGTTTTGAGGCTACATATTTCATCAGCAAAGCACAGAAAAGCAATAGAGCCAATGAAGAGTCAAAAAAAAATTAACTTCCCTAAAGTAAAAAAAGATCTGAATACCCAGAAAGCAGAATCTTCGCTGGCTTTGTTTGTTTGCGAGCACTGTGCAATTATGGCTGTAGATCATTTATCGGAACTATGCAAATACCGATTTGTCGACAGCAAATACAGCGACATCAAGTTACATCGAACCAAATGCACGAATATTATTAAAAATGTTTTGGCACCACACTTCATTCAAGAAATTGTGACAGATTTAGGAGATCAGGAGTACAGTCTCTTAATCGATGAATCGACAGATATATTGGTACTTAAAATGCTTGGTGTTTCGATAAGATATTTCAGCCGATCATTAAAAAAGATAATTTCCACATTCTTGGGATTAGTTGAGATTGAAGACGGAACTGCAGTCAGCATAGTGAACGGCATTAAAGGATTGTTGGCAGAAATAAAAATAAATTTAAAGAAATTGATCGGTATCGGCACGGATAACGCTTCGGTCATGACAGGAACTAACAGTGGAGTGCACGCATTGTTGAAAAATGCAACTGGTAATGACAATTTAGTGTTAGTCCGCTGCGTGTGTCATTCGTTACAGTTGGCTATGTCTCATGCTTCAGCAGAAACCCTACCAAGAAATGTTGAATTTCTTATAAGAGAAACCTATAACTGGTTTAGCCATTCATCAAACCGAAGACTCTTTTACAAAAACATGTTTCAAACGATCAACGGTGGCTCCGTTCCATTGACAATTCCACAGATGTGCAATACCCGATGGATATCAATTGAACCAGCGGTCTGCCGTATTCTTGATCAATGGATAGAATTAAAAACCCTGTTTGAAATTGCCAGGCGAGATGAACACTGCTATACGGCAGAAATACTATATAACATGTATAATGATCCACAGAATCATTTGTACTTATTATACATAAGACCTATCTTACAGGAAGTTCAAGTGGTAAACAAGTTGTTTGAAAGTAACGATGTTGACCCAACAAGATTGTACAATGATTTGATTGGCTTAGTGGAATCGATAGGTCGGCGTATTCTGAACCCAACGGCAAGGGTAGATATTTTAACAGAAGACATAGAAAGCTATTTAGATCCGAAACCATACATGGGATATGCTTTTGAGACCAAATTACTTGAATACAATCTTCAGCCTAATGCAGCAAACTATTTACGCCAACGTTGTAATAATTTCACACTGAAACTTGTGACAGAACTACGTTCGAGATTACCGGTTAATATTAAAATACTTCAGAAGATATCCATGTTTTCAGTTCAAGAGACTTTAAAAGTAGTTAAGCCATCCATTGTCGAAATAGCCCAAGAGTTCCGAGTTAATGCACCTATGATTGAAAAACTGGTATCTCAATGGAGAAATATAGTTCACATTAAATGGGAATCCTTGACTTCCACAGTAAAGTTCTGGAATGAAGTCATGCAATATAAAGATGCAGCTGATAATAACCCCTTTGCAGAGTTATGTGAGTTTGCAATGTCTCTTATATCATTGCCACATTCAAATGCGGATGTTGAACGTGTATTCAGCCAAATGAGTCTGGTAAAAACAAAACTCCGAAACCGTTTGGCGGTGAGAACCCTGAATGCCATTTTGTACGTTAGGTTCGGCCTAAAAAGAGCAGGAAAGTGCTGTTACTCTTACACTGTTCCAGACAATGTACTACGCAGTATCGGAACCAAAGAGTATTACGACTCCGGCTCTCAGCCTTCCACATCAGCTGATGTTGATGAAGATGAAGACCTTAATATTCTATTCCCTTGATTTAATTTCTCAATAAATACTGGTTGCGCGGAAAACCATTCGCGTTTTTTATTTTTGACGGTAGGAATTTGTCGAATCATTATTCCCTTCCGAAACAATATCATTCGTACCCTCCTATCGACACATCGGGGTGGTGGGGTGGGAGGGGGAAAGAAGACGATTCTAGAACATCGCGTAATCATCGGACCCGAGGATATATAAGACACGCGCGACCGACGCGCGCTCTCTCCTCCCGCCGCAGTCGTCGTTGAACTACAACCTCCTCTTCCCGCGCGCTTGGAAACACCTCACTAGTGGAAACCGCTTTGGCCTGGAAGCAGTCGAGCTCCAGGAACCCGCCTCACCTCGTGTGAGATATCGTCGCGCACCGCCTCTCTCCGGAGTGTTCCGGAAGTCGCCGCTATAGTGATCGACAGGAAGAAGAAACCCCGGTGAGTCAATACTCCTTAATTATACCTGCTTGCTAATAATTTAACCCGCTCCAATTTGTGTTTTTTTCCTAGTCAAGCAGGATTCCTTTCATCGATTCGACAAGTAATAGTTTAGTTTAGGGAAGAGCGAGTGCATTGTACCGCATGCTATAGTAGTCGCTTCACATAAGCATAGAAGCAATCGCATATACAGTCCACTTTAGTTAATATCTCGCGTAATAGGTTTGAGGTTTGACCGGGGAACTAGATTTTCGGCAGCCTTAAACACGTGGCTCCACCATTTTATGGTCACTTCGGCAGGATCTGGATTGGTGTTTAGTGGTTATCCAACCATTTTCTGGTCGAATTATTAAATTAATTGTTTAGATAACGCACTCTAACTTATGGAATAGACTTAAATAGTGTTCGTTTAAATTAAAATTTTGATTTGTTACTCGCAAACAGAATTATTCATTTAATAGCGCTCGTATTTGGTTAAATTTAAAGCTTATTAAATAATTGAAACGGCGTGATAGCAACCGTTTGATACGCTTACCCCACAATTTTATAAAATTATTAGGTTTAGCAAACGACGCGTAGCCTTGACTGCATCGGGCGCTCGATCTGATTACGTAATACAGCACGCCGAGTATTCATCCTACGTCGTTTATGCGTGTGAGATTAATTGTGATTAATATAACTTTATTATAATAATTTAAAATGGCAGTTAGTGGAAGTGAAATCAAAATTAAAACGCTTTATGCCAAGAGGGACATACTCTTTTCGCGTGTGCAAAATATAAGTGATTATATAAAGAACATTCATATAGAGGCAGTACGGGAGGCCTTTTTAAATGAAATCGAAACGATTGATAATTTGCGGACAGATTACGAAAGAATATTAGACCAAATTAATCATTCGGAACTACAAACCGACCCGAAATACATAGTGAACTACCAACCGCTGCTGGCATTCGAAGATATGTTGTGTCGCGTGAAGAGAACCGCAAAATTGCTACAATCTCAAGGTGAAGCGAAGCCTGAAATGCAGGTACGCCCTCGTGACTCAATTAGGTTACCGCCAATAGATATTCCGGTATTCAATGGTGATATTAAGACGTGGCCCTTCTTCTTCAGTAGTTTTCAAAACAATATACACAACAACCCATCGTTATCGGACGCTGAAAAATTATATTACTTAATTAGCAAACTTAGTGGCAGAGCACAGTCGATCTGCTCGGGTTTTACACCTACAGCAAACAATTACGTATTAATATTTGAAACGCTTAAAACTAAATATGAAGATAGGAGAATGTTAGCTTCCGAATATTTGAACCAGATATTCGATCTTAAACCTATATCATCCGCGAACATCAACGGCTTAGAGCAGTTTCTCGATAAATTTGTGGCATCGGTGGCTGCACTTAAGAATTTGAAGTTTGACGACCTTATGGACGTGGTGTTTCTCCATATAGCATTGAAGAAACTAGACTCCGACACCGTGCGTGCGTTTGAAATGGAGCATCGTAGCTCGGAGATGCCTTCCTTTCATTCATTAGCATCGTTCGTGCGAGATCAAATAAAGGTGATGCAGCGCTCACCGAACGTTAAACAGGAGATTAAAAGGTGCGTCGACCGTAGACAGACTCAATCATCTAAAATAGCAGGGTCGTTAACTTACGTAACCGCTACGCCGACATCGCTCCAGCATACTTGTATAGTATGTAAAGATAAACACGGTAACTTATATAACTGTGCGACTTTTCGTAAATATTCACCAAGCGAACGTTATAAGTTAGTAAAGACAAACAACCTATGTTTGAACTGCTTAAGCGATAAGCATTTAGTTGCAAAATGCAATTCGAGTTCCGTATGTAGCAAGTGCGCCAGGAAACATCACACGCTATTACATTTTGAAAATAGCAACATAGCGGCGTCAAGTAAGGCGAATAAGGAATTCACCCCTACTAAGGTCAACGATTCTAGCGGTCGACCTGGTGATGTCGCTCTGTGCTCATTGGCAAATATGGGAGCACAACCTCCTTCAACCGTGTTACTGGGTACGGCGCGTATTTTGGTTAGGGATTCGCGTGGAAACAAACAAAGCGTCCGTGCACTGCTGGACAGCGGAGCCCAAAATAGCTTTATAACACGACAATGTTGTCAGCGCTTAGGCTTAGTAATAAATAGGTCACTTTCATGTCCTGTAGTTAAAGGCATCGGAGGTACTAGTAAAGCGACACAGGGATATATAAATTTAAAATTTTATTCTCGGATAGATCGTAACGTTAACTTTGATATAAATGCACTAGTAGTAGATAGGGTCACTGAACGGTTGCCAACCGTTTCGGTTGACACCTCGGCAATGATTGAATTTAAAAATTTGACTCTAGCAGACGACACTTACGCCGTTCCTGGAAACATAGACATGCTCATTGGGGCATCGCTTTTCCCTCATCTTTTGTTAAACAATAAGGTCAGGGGCAACTCCTCCCCCCCCGAACGGGTTCCCGCCTTGTCGTGGCGGGGGGGCTTAGTAGCCGTGGCTTGGTCTCCCACGGTGAACAAAGAGGAACCCACGTGGCTGGCCCAAGGTGAAGGGCCGGCCTGAGGTGGCCGCTCCGAGTGGGCTTGGGGAGCCCACTTCGGATGTGTGCTGGTGGACTGCAGCGAGTGGGGACTCGCGCACCCTCTACCGCTGCAGCCGAGGTGGAGTCGCGGAGGAAGAGGAGTGTTGGTATGGCGATGCGCCACTCGCCCTATCCTTCGCGACTCAAACGGGGCCGCACCGTTGATGCGGTGGTGGTGGGGCTGCGGGGGGAGAGGATTGTCGGTATTGCGAGGCGCCGCTCTCCCTACCCTCCGCAGCCGAATCTTGGTTGGCGGCGGAGCCATAGACCAGATCCGCCGCTGGGGTCGGGAAGGCTAGTACTTCTAAGTGCTCGTTTTTCCTGGCCCCATGGCCTTTGTGCATCGGACGCGGGGGCGTCTGTTGCACAGACGTAGTTGGAGGCCGTGGAGGAAGGCGCGCCATGTGTTCTGGTGCGCCTTACCTGGGAAGGAGAACGGCGAGGAGCTGCCATGGGGCGGCAGGCGCTAGTAGGGCCGCGGATGTGTGCGAAAGCGTTCCCGTAGCCCTGCCAATATGCGACAAAGGTGGAACACCATGGGGTTTTAGTCGGTGCGAGTCCGACATAACCCGTCCTTGCCCCCGCGAGGCGGGTATGCGTAGGCATTTCCCCATGCAAAAAAAAAAAAAAAAAAAAGGGGCAACTCCTCGCATACCGCGCCTTACGCACTGGAAACCGTATTGGGCTATGTGATCCTTGGCTCCGCCCCCATCCTAGATAGTATTTCGGCAGCATCTTATTGTGGTATGGCTGTCGAACCGCTCGAGTCGTTAGTCCGCAAATTTTGGGAGATGGAGGAGGTGAACGTCCCACCCATAGCTAGTTCAGCTGACAGGATATGCGAGGAAATTTACGTCCGCACGACCGTTCGTGATCGCGACGGTAGATATAGTGTAGCGCTACCCTTTAAGGGAGATGTTTTATCTCTCGGCGATTCGCGTCAAATGGCGGAAAAACGTTTCTACAGCTTGGAGCGTAGGATGCCCGCTTCGCCCCAGTTAAAGGAAGCTTACGACGGCGTCATTAACGAATATATAAGAGAAGGTTACATATCACTTGTGGCTTCGAAATTAGATAACTACGAAGACACACCGTCGTATTTTATACCACACCACGGAGTCATTAGAGAGGACAAACTTACATCTAAATTACGTGTAGTGCTCGACGCTAGTGCTAAAACTAGCACTCACCTGTCGCTTAACGATATCCTCTATAGTGGGCAAAATTTACAGGGCAGCTTATTTGATATAATAGTCAATTTTCGTTTGTTTAGTATAGCACTATCCGCCGATATTCGCCAAATGTTTCTTTGCATAGGGGTCCGTGAATGCGACCGTAGATTCCAGCGCATTTTATATCGTTTCAACCCAAAGGAACCTCTAATGGTGTTTGAATTTAACCGCGTTTGTTTTGGTTTAAAGTCGAGCCCATTTCATGCGTTACGCACGGTGAGACAGCTCGCTCACGATGAAGGTCCCTCTTATCCTAAAGCTAAGAGGGCAATTGAGAGCGGATTATATATGGATGATTTTGTGTATTCGGTCGATAGCGTGGAGGAGGCCACCCTAACCACCGCCGAGGTTATAAGGCTCATGAAATCGGGTCAATTCGATCTTGTGAAGTGGACTAGTAATTCGCGTCCGGTTTTAGATACAATCCCACTATCACACCGTCTTTCGGCGATAAAGGAATTCGACGATTCCGATACACACAAGGTGCTCGGTCTGTGTTGGTCACCAGAGTCCGACGTGTTTAGCCTTAAGGTAAATCCGCCCGTAGAGAAATGCACAAAGCGCACAATACTGTCATGCGTTGCTAGATTATGGGACGTCATGGGTTTCGTAGCTCCGGTGGTATTATACGCTAAGCTTTTGATTAAACAACTTTGGTTATTTGAATGCGATTGGGATGACTCGCCGCCTGACAGCATTGTTCGATTGTGGCAGCGCTTTAGAGAGGAACTTCCTTTACTAAGAGAAATTAAAATACCGCGTCATATAAATGTCGATAGAAATAGCAGCATAACGGTTGTTGGATTTGCAGACGCCAGCGAGAAGGCTTACGGGGGCGTTGTATATTTCCATGTCCAGAATAATGGTAGAAATTCGATTAGCCTCATTAGTTCTAAGTCGAGAGTCTCCCCCCGTAAGGTTGTCTCTCTGGCGCGCTTAGAGCTTTGCGCAATATTAGTACTCACCAAGCTTATTACCACAGTTATCGGCGCATGTAGGGATAGAGTTCACATAGAAAGAATATTTGCCTTTTCCGACTCCACCGTCGCCTTATGTTGGGTTCATTCTTCACCCCACCGTTGGGATACGTTTGTCGCGAACCGAGTGGCCAAGATCCAAGACGAGTTAGAAACGCGGAACTTTTATCACGTGTCCGGTAAGGAAAACCCTGCCGATTGTCTATCCCGGGGACTCACCCCGATGCAAATAATGGACCACCCGCTTTGGTTCCATGGACCTTCTTGGGTTCACTTGGATCCCTCACAATGGCCAATAACCGATTTCGAACCTTCGTCAGTGTCACAACCGCCGGAAGAGAAGAGACACGCTCTAGTGGCGAACGTTTCGAGCGAGGTTTCTCCAATCATTGCTCTGGCGAACCGCTTGTCCTCTTGGTCGAAATTATTGCGTAGCGTAATTTACGTTTGTCGATTCGCGAAGCTTTTACCGCGACGTTCGTATGTCTTAGCATCCGATTACAACTATGCCGAGTCGCTAGTATTACGTGAACTTCAACGTGCACACTTCTCTGAAGAAATTACAAGATTACAATCGAATAGAGCTTGTAGTCGCGCCTTTCAACGCCTTAAGCCATTTTTACAGGATGGGATTGTAAGGGTAGGTGGACGCTTGTCCAACTCGCAGTTGAGTTTCGACCAACGGCACCCTATAGTTTTACCGCGTAAAGACCATATCATGAACTTATTAGTCGATTATCATCATAAATTGAACTCGCACGCTGGCCCCGATTTATTGATGTCGATCTTGCGTCAGAATTATTGGATTCTTTCTGCACGTAGTTTAATACGCAATCGGGTGCACAGATGTATAGCTTGCTTTCGGGCACGCCCCAAGCCGTCATTTCCGGAAATGGCGGAACTTAGATCTTGTAGAGTGATACAATCGGTAAAGCCCTTCACGCACACCGGGTCTGATTTTTGCTGGTCCGTTTAAGGTCACGCTCACTCGCGGGCGTGGTATAAGATCCACAAAGGCTTACGTCTGCATTTTCGTATGTCTAACTACTCGAGCAGTGCATATAGAACTCGTTGGTGATCTAAGCACAGCAGGCTTTATGGGTGCATTTAAAAGATTTCTATCGCGCAGAGGCCCTGTAAGTAGATTATATTCGGATAACGGTACGAACTACGTCGGTGCAAAAACGTATTCTATCGGAACTACATGAGCTCTTAGCTAGCAAGTATTATAATTCGGAGTTCGCTCACATTCTAGCCGAGAACCGCATTGAGTGGTCTCTGAACGTCCCAGCCGCGAGTCATTTTGGGGGCAATTGGGAGACTAATATTAAAAGTCTAAAGAGCCACTTATACCGAGTAATAGGAGATCAAATTTTGTCCTTCGAAGAGCTAAGTACGGTGCTCGCTCAAATTGAATGCGTAATGAATAGCCGCCCACTTTGTCGGACGTTATCTAGTGACCCCTCGGAACCGCTGGCTCTAACTCCAGCACATTTTTTGACTTTAACGCCTCTAAGGTATCTGCCCGCCGCGGATATGGATGAGAACAGACTTAACATTTCCACACGCCACAAATTATTAGATCGGTTAGTGCAATCGTTTTGGAAACGATGGAGGATGGAATACTTGCATACTTTGCAGTCTCGGCAAAAATGGAACACAGCGACAGAGCCTTTAGCTGTAGGAACCGTAGTTGTGCTCACTAAGGAGAATACGCCGCCTCTCCACTGGCCGTTAGGAATCGTCGAGGAGGTCTTTCCCGGTTCCGACGGAGTAATTAGGATAGCTCGCGTTAAGACCACGGTTGGGTCTTACCTACGTCCGGTTATCCGTTTGTGCCCCTTGCCTCTTCCATAATTTAAATTAGCTTTTTTGACTGAAATTGTAGTTTAATTTAGGTAATCTTAGCGTTAGTTAGTTATTTGTTAGTCGATCTTAGCTCTAGTTGTTTAGTTATTTTTTTTTGAAGGAAATCCTTCAAGGGCGGGGGAGATGGTTGCGCGGAAAAACCATTCGCGTTTTTTATTTTTGACGGTAGGAATTTGTCGAATCATTATTCCCTTCCGAAACAATATCATTCGTACCCTCCTATCGACACATCGGGGTGGTGGGGTGGGAGGGGAAAGAAGACGATTCTAGAACATCGCCTAATCATCGGACCCGAGGATATATAAGACACGCGCGACCGACGCGCGCTCTCTCCTCCCGCCGCAGTCGTCGTTGAACTACAACCTCCTCTTCCCGCGCGCTTGGAAACACCTCACTAGTGGAAACCGCTTTGGCCTGGAAGCAGTCGAGCTCCAGGAACCCGCCTCACCTCGTGTGAGATATCGTCGCGCACCGCCTCTCTCCGGAGTGTTCCGGAAGTCGCCGCTATAGTGATCGACAGGAAGAAGAAACCCCGGTGAGTCAATACTCCTTAATTATACCTGCTTGCTAATAATTTAACCCGCTCCAATTTGTGTTTTTTTCCTAGTCAAGCAGGATTCCTTTCATCGATTCGACAAGTAATAGTTTAG
Source organism: Parnassius apollo (assembly GCA_907164705.1). NCBI lineage: Eukaryota > Metazoa > Arthropoda > Insecta > Lepidoptera > Papilionidae > Parnassius > Parnassius apollo. The sequence continues at coordinate 2,696,148 of CAJQZP010001706.1, forward strand.
TTTAGGGAAGAGCGAGTGCATTGTACCGCATGCTATAGTAGTCGCTTCACATAAGCATAGAAGCAATCGCATATACAGTCCACTTTCCACTTTAGTTAATATCTCGCGTAATAGGTTTGAGGTTTGACCGGGGAACTAGATTTTCGGCAGCCTTAAACACGTGGCTCCACCAAATACTGATACTTCTTAATTATGTTGGCATTTTTTTTGGCATTTTTTAGAGAAGGTAAGCATATTTTTGGCATATTTTTTACACCAGTCTAGCATATTTTGAAGTAGTTGAGTTGGCAACGCTACTAACGGCTTGCACTGGCTTGCACCGCGGCCATTACACAACGACACAGTTCATTAAGTAAAAAATTCAAAGGTTATGTACAAAAACTTATATAATAATAAGTTTTACGTGTGTTACTTTTTATTATATATGTGTTATGTATGTATTATTTGTGTATGTTATATATACGTGGTATTCACCAGGATCTAAGATCAAAGTAACTGCCTTACCAGGGTGCATATCTCACGTTGTTTACAGAAGCTGAAATCACGACCGGTCAGTAATTTTTCTTTTTATTTTTTTGCTAATTGATTGTTTCTATAAATATACATCCTATGAAAGCCTGCTGCTGACCATAGGCATTCCCCATAGATTGCCACTTAGGGAAGATTTTGTCATAGTTGCCGCAAGAGTAGTGTATATGCCTTGGTTTTCAAACTTGGCAGGCACATTGATTGTCATTTTCCATTAATTTTATTAATATGAACACCAGTAATGTCATATATACATATTGTACATACAGTAGTCTAAAAACTCTTACAATGCAATATATGAAAGTTATGGTGACAATATCAAAGTGTCACTACAAGTATAAACTATCATTTATATTTGTACCCTAAATACTGTCCAAATAAATATAACAAAACAAAAAAATGGTTAATTCCCCAGCGTGTATATTATAGTACTAAATTATAATTTACTTGGTTATGTACATTATAAATTTATACCTACTTTGCTCTCAAGCATATAACCCTGACTTTATTGTGTAAAAAGTCGGAATTTCTCATAGAATTTATTTTATTTCAAATGAAAATATTTGAAAGACTATAGGTATAATCAATTAATGTATATGATTATCTGATCTTATCTGTTTTCATTTAAATATAAAAAACTCCATATTAATATTAGTAATGTTTATAGCATTGTTAATATTCTTTAAAAAAAATATATATATATAAGTACAAAAACACAAAACTAGTTAGTAACATATCCCTTCTTTTTAGTGCCAAAACATTTGGTGTTTCTTGTTTAATAGATGTTATCTATAAATAGAAAAGAACAAGTCTTATTATCATTAACAGTGGTGAATATTTTTTGATATAGTGCCTGTATAATGAAACAGTCATAGTAGACTTTTTTATCTTTATTTTGCTTTTTTTTATGGCAATATAGACTAGCTACACTGATCTTGTTAATAATAATATATTAAGGATCCTGCTTTTAATATAATTGTTTTATTTTTCAGAATATGTTGATTTGACCATTGACAACTCTTATTCCCAAAATAAAAAAAAACATGTAAACCACATTTGTGCTCAATTAATGGACAGCAACTCCCTGTTTCACCTGAATATATTAGAAGGTAAAACTTATTTACATACAATAGTACAATACCATTTCCTAAATATGTGCCACTTACACTCCTAGTAATTATAGACCTATAGCCCTATTACTCATATTTGTGAAAGTGTTTGAAAAAGCCATGTATATCAGATTATATGATTTTTTAGAAAAATATAATATTCTCGATGTCAGCCAAAATGGCTTTAGAAATTCAAGATCAATTACACTGGCAGTATATAAATATATCCAGACTGACTAAAACATATAAATGACAAGAAGTGTTGTACTAAGACTGTAAGAGTACTACTTGACATAAAAGCATACGATAAAATACTGTATGATATAATTTTACATAATCTACAGTTACATCTTAGTAAAAGTTCTAAATAAGGAACAAACATTGCCAATCTTATTTGCTGATGATATATCAATATTGATTACTTATGAAAAATTAAAAACCCAACACCAGTACTTCAGGAAACTAGACAGTAAATCAGTGGCTCAACGACCATTACTTAGAAATAAACTATGACAAAACAAAAACTAATGTAGAACATACAATAACACCCCCATAAATATTGACACAAGATACAACAACATATAAATAGAAACCGTGTATACATTCAAATTACTTAGTATAACTATAGACATGCACATCTAGTGGAAAACACACACTGAACATATTAAAAACAAACTAAATTCACATATACTCTATTCCAACTTAAATCGGCACCAAAGAAAAACCTACACTGTCAGCATACTATGCATATGCATACTCCTGGTTAAGATACGGCATTATGTTGTGGGGAAATAGTTTACACATTCAGGATCTAGTTATACTGCAAAAGAAATGTATCAGAATCATAAGCCAAATTCAAGATCTTGAATTGTCAAGTGAGTGAATATTCCTTACTAGTTACTGCTTGATATAATTGTGTCCGCTCAAATTTATTTTCTCCTAATCAAGCAGGATTCCTTTCATAGATTTGGCAAATAATAGTTTGTTTAGGGAAGAGCGAGTGCATTGTATGGGAAACCACGTGCTATAGTCACCATTTTATGTAAACGTAGAAGCATTTCGCATATACAGTCCACTTTGGTTAATATCTCGCGTAATAGGTTTAAGGCTCGACCGGGGAATTGGACTTCGGTAACCTTAACCTAGGGCGGTCACACAAAACCACATGTAAATGCAATAAATAAAAGGCAACCACAATTTAAATACACACCACAGAGACAGACTATACCTACCACCATTAAGAATTAAAGATTTTACATGGCTGTAAAACACAACATTTACAATAAATTACCTATCCACATAAAAACTGAAAATAAGATTACACTATTCATTAAAAAACTAAAGCATTCTTAATTGAAAAATGTTTCTACTCAATTAAAGAATATATTAAAGCACTAGTAACAAAACACAAATAAGAAATTACATATTTTTAACACAAATAAAATACATAAAAAAGAAAAAAGCTGTTTTGATACACAATAATATTATGGAGTATCAGTAAAAGAAAAAAATATGTGTTTATGTAAAATGTCACAAATACCTTTATTTTGCATGATTTAATAGTCTCTCTAATCTAATTTCTCTATAATTTTTGTATTTAATAACTTATTTTATCTATACTTTCTCAAATTTGCTATGCCTAAAAAAAGAAAACTATTGTAATGTGCCTCATTAATATGTCATTTTTATTTATAGGTATTCTGATGCCCATGACGCCATCTAATTTATAAAATATTAAAATGATGGAGGTTGACACCTCAAAAATTTTTGAGAGATGGTAAGTGATATTTTTGAAAGAAGGTATATTCAGATATATTTATTTGACTGAATATTTTGTGTGTTACACTCGATGACTTATTAGATACAGATTTAGTGTTTTAAGTAAATGATACTTTATGATTCCTTATATTTACTCGAACACTACACATTGAATAAAACTACTTGTAGAGATCTTATCGCGTTAAAGTTGATTTTAATTCCAGACATTTCAGGTGCTTTTCAGCACTCATGGTTATGGGGGACTGAGGTGATTGGCATCCCAATGTCAGTGTTACCCGAAGTATGTTCAGCTTTTAAAAGCTGGAAAGCACCCGAAATTAAATTGAATTAAATGAAACACGATAAAAGTAGTTATATTAAATGATACATTTTTAACATTACACTTGCATAATAATTTTTAGAATGTCTGAAACATAAGATGACATTTTGACTTTTAATAAATTGTTTTATTGCACTTGACATAACTAGTAGCAGTGACACTAAATGGTGTGTGACTGACTTGACTAAACACCTGACAATTCTCTTTCAAATGCATGATCATTTAAGGCGCATATTATGAATCTACAAAGTGAGATTTTTTTTAGTCAGAATAGAATATTACCCCATATTTAATTCATGCAAATCTGATGGTAACTGAGGAAAGAGTGTTTATATTTAATCTATTTTCAGTATTCCTGATGGTAATATATAATTTGATACATGCAGAAATGCCCATGCCATCTACTTCTGGAACTGATGAAAATAAGGAGGATTGACACAATGGATATCAATATAGGGAAATATTCATTAATACTTTTCTCACATATTTTTCTTATTATACAAACAAGCAAATTAAATTAGCCATTAAGATACACCTATCTATATTAATCCTGTGTTTATTAATGGACACCTTATGGATTTTCGACAGATTGTAGTAAAATCTAAATTGGTGACCAAAAAAGTAGAATGTGAATGCTAATCTGCCAAGTACAATAGTAGAGTGTTTACAAGCTGATGTGAAGTCAAACAATTGAACTATTTTATTAATTCAATTGTAATTCTCATTTGTTTATGTTGGATTTTATTTTATGAATAACTTATATGTGATCATTGAAAAATTAACCCTTAGGTCCTTTTTGACCATACATTAAAAAAAAATTTATTTTTGGGAAAAACTCCAGACAAATAGATAAACAAAAAAAAAAAAAAAACACTTGTAAATTTACACTGTAATGTAAAAATAAAAGACTTAATAATTATTTCTGTATTTTATTTCTTTATATCTAAATAAACGTCAAAAATAGTTTGAAACAGCGCGTTTAGCACTCCACGTTATCAGACGGACGTGAGCGACGTTACGTTAGTATCGTTTGAATATTATAAACCGTTTTAATAGACTGACACAATAATTATTGGCTGCGTTTGGCAGAAAAAAGCGCTAGCAAGCGCTTGTAAGCAAAATGGCGATCGTAAGCGGTAAGCGCTGTCAAATCGTAAGTAGCTATTTTCCTCCAGGACACGATGTTTGTTTTAACCGGGGAACCTAGCCTAATTTAAATATATGTTTGTAAAGTATTCATATTAAAAACTTACCAATCATGCATTTTTAATAACATGTATATGTCTATTCATGTCATTATATTATTTAAAACCAATATTGCACATAACAAATTATAAACTCTACTTCAAAACAAACAAATTAAATAAGCAAAATTGCGGATTGTGTCAGCGCTACTGAAGTAGCAATCGTGTCCTGGCCGAAAACTATTTCAGCGCTTGTAAGCGCTTGCTAGCGCTTTTTTCTGCCAAACGCGCCCAGTGTCAAATGATGACGTTATTTGCATTTGCCAGTGTACTGGGTTGTATTTCGGAACATACCCGTCGAATATTATTTTTTTCATTTATGATATTAGCTACAAGGCTATCAGCCAAAAATAATACATCATCATCCTACCGAAAGTCTTTTTTTGAAACAACGTTTAGGCCCGCCAAACACTACATACAAATAGAAACAAAACAAACGGACCACGCACATACGGAACCCTGTTTTGGCCGCAAAATTTCGATCGGAAAAATACCATAGGTGTGTGATGGGTCCTTGATTTTATATAGACTTCCTGCTTTCGGAATCCCGAATAGGAATTCTGAAACGGAATCCCGCAACGGTAGAACGTATGTATGCGGCGGGCCTTATGGCACATTTAGATTATCGGAAAAACAAGTAGCTGAATAACTCACCGAGTTACATACCCACAGAATTCCGTTTACGGATTCCGTTTCGGAATTCCGATTCGGGATTCCAAACGTAGCAAGTCCATATAAAATGAATGACCCGTCACACACCCAGGGAACTTTTCGGTACGAAATCGCATGCAAAACGGGATTTCGTACGTGTGTGGCCGACCCTTTCATTCCATTTCGCGGTATTCCTAAACGAACGAGCCTACACGATTGGAATCCCGCACAGAAAAAAGATACTCTAAACGCAAGTCTTTCTTAGATTTTGTATAAAACGCAACACACATTCAAATATTTTGTACGGAACGCGCCCAGTGTGAGTCGCACGACCGACGCGATTAGGTGATTTAGTACAGTAGTGAAGGATCATATTTTTTATCATGAAGAATACTTGTTGTGTTCTGCATAGCGAAAGCAAGCCTATTGATTTTATATTATATAGTTTTCCAAAGACTGTTATAGGACTCAAGCGGGTGAAAAATATCATTTGTGCAAGATAGAAGCAGCTCAGTTCAGATAAACTGCAGAAGTTATTTGTGTCTCATAAGTACATTATTTTGATAAGGAACTACATAAACCAGCAATAATAATATTGAAAATATAGTAGAGAAAGTGATAGCGGAGGTAATGAAAACCAGACTAATTCCTGTGGCACATCTGTTATCAGATCATCATCATCATCATCATCATTACAGCCCTTCACAAGTCCACTGCTGAACATAGGCCTCAACCAAGTAATGCCACAAAGCACGGTCCTGAGCCAGCTGCATCCATCGACTTCCTGCATGTCTTACCAGGCCGTTACTCCATCTAGTGGGGGGTCACCCTACACTACGCCTACCGGTACGAGGCTGCCACTCGAGAACCTTTCTTCCCCATCGGTTATCGGTTCTTCGAGCTATATGGCCGGCCCATTACCACTTCAGCTTACTAATCCGTTGGGCTATGTCGGTCACTCTGGTTCTACTGTGGATACCCTCTTTTCTGAGTTTATCACGCAGAGAAACTCCGAGCATAGCCCTCTCCACAGCTTGCTGAGCGACCTTGAGCGTCCTCATACGGCCAGCAGTGAAGAACCACGTCTCAGATCCGTAAGTCATCACTGGCAACACGCACTGGTTGTACAGTCTCGTTTTCAGAGTTTGAGGTATACCTGACGAGAAGATGTGTCATAATTTTCCGAACGCTGCCCAGCCGAGTTGAATCTGCCGATTGACCTCTCGGTCAAAGTTGAACTTACCTACTCGGATTATTTGTCCCAGGTAAACGTACTCATTAACAACTTCGAGCTTAGTGTCTACTTATTTTTTATAATTATATATACATACTTACAAAAAATCTTTTTTTTAAAATTCGGAATAGGTCCATTTATCGCATTCATAATACGAATCCAAGAATCATTAATAGCTTTTTGTCCTAGTGAAGAAGAGAGTGAAACCGATTTCTAGGATCCCATATCACGGGTTCTTCTTGACAAAGTTCTATAATTTTAATAGTGGATTCATTCAAATTCACTAATTCGTTGGCGACATATGGGTTACATTAAATCTTATTAATTTACTCCAATCCATCACAGTACGCAGGTATTTTTAATATTATTTTTTATTTATTTTATAAGAAAAATTATTATAACTACCTGCGACAAAGTTCACGAGTCAAGCGAATAATGATGAGTATGCAAAGCTCAAACACCGATAGGGTTACAAGAGCATTCCTTTGCTCGTGCAAAAAAACGGACATCAAGTGGGGAACCGGCGAATACTTAGGCCGGGGCTAATGGCGGGAACACCCGAACAAGGCGTTAAAATTTTTATATTCGTGCCTATTCTTCTGTGCTCGGAGAGTATCTAAACGTTGTATTAAATTATCATGCCCGAACGAATAATTCGTAAAGTCATTCGTGGACGGCGCAATTAACATTTTCGTCGGTATTTGTTCAACATCAATTATTTAAACATGGAAAATATCTGTCTCGTCGTTCCGATCTCGAGAGGAAGAGGAACTCACTTGGCTGGTCCGTGGTGTCTTCTCTCCCTACCACTGTAGTCAAGGTGGAGCGGGGGAAGAGGAGTGTTGGTATGGCGATGTGCAATACCAACACTCCTATCTTCCTTGACTCTGACAGGTCCGCACCATTGATGCTGTGGAGGGAGGGGGGGCCGCGGAGAAAGAGGAGTGTCGATATTGCGACGCTCGTTTGGGATGCTGGAAGTTGTCGAGTATGCGTGCGAGATGTTTCGTAATAACTCTCGTAATACAGCATATAGACTCGACTCAGAAGGGAAATTGGTGTGTTATTTTTCAAGAGAGCACTGACCACTTAAAGAACAAGGTCACTGCATTTCTCCTTAACGCCTCCGGTGTAGTGACACCATGGAAGACGGAATTAAAGAGCTTCTGAAAGACTTCAAGCACTAGTTTTCCAGTTTTCCGGTAGAAACAAAAGTTGGTTACATTCGTATCGTATTATGACCTTATTCAAATAAATAGTTTTAATAGTTAGGACATTTAATTTCGAAGTTAATCAGATTATTTAACAAACAGTTCGGCGTGTGAACACACATAACCACATCCACCCTATGAGAACCGAGAGAAAACAGGAGTGAACTATAAGCGCCCTTCCGCCGCCAATTAAGTTTCAACCGAGGAGTGTCAGTATTACGACGCACCGCTCTGTTTACTCTTTTTCATTGTAAAAAAATTTGCCTTTTTTTCTCCATGTAAAAAAGTCTCTAGGATACATAGAATTGAGAATATAACTAAACATTTCACTATAAAGATATATTCTATGGAAGTAAACCAAACTTTGTGCAAGAAGTTTTAAAAATATATAATAATTAATTATTTCATATTACAAAAGTACATACGGTCACACAGTAGTAGCGCGCGAGTGTGCATCTTCATGCAAACCGACATCGAGTGGAGAATAGGCGAGTACTCGGACCGAATAGTGAGCACAGCCAAACAAGTCGTTTACGTGTTCGTACTTGTGCCTGTTCGTCCGTGCTAAGCGAAACTCTTCCAAATTTAAAACCATATTTCCACAATTATTTCTGCTGTGATAGCGACACATTGGGTGCGTTTGGCAGAAAAAAGCGCTTGCAAGCGCTTACAAGCGCTGAAATAGTTTTCGGCCAGGACACGATTGCTACTTCAGTAGCGCTGACATAATCCGCCATTTTGCTTATTTAATTTGTTTATTTTGAAGTAGAGTTTATAAGTTTTTTTGTGCAATATTAGTTTTAAGTAAAATAATGACATGAATAAACATATACATGTTATTAAAAATTCATGATTGGTAAGTTTTTAATATGAATACTTTACAAACATATATTTAAATTGGGTTAGGTTCCCCGGTTAAAACTAACTTCGTGTCCTAGAGGAAAATAGCTACTTACGATTTGACAGCGCTTACCGCTTACGATCGCGATTTTGTTTACAAGCGCTTGCTAGCGCTTTTTTCTGCCAAACGCACCCATTGGGTAGGAGCTAGTTTCTACATCTCGTAAAGCGTCAAGCCATTTTTCATTTTTACGCGCCAACCGTCCGTTTTTGTATGTATATTTTTAAAAACAAAAAAAGGAAAATATATCGTTATATATAGAGATAGAGATAAAATAAAGTGTCCGTCTGTAATAGTTAAATAGCTGGTTCTTATTAAGCTTATATGGTTTTTGGCATTTCGTCCGTTTATTTTTATGTTGTTTCGGGCAAAAATGGCTGTACTAATTTTGATAAAACTTTACGAACAGATAGAAAGCAATGTCAGGAGGGGTTGCGGCCATATTTTATTCGGAAATCTTGAAGTATTAAAAAATTGATGAAATAAATCGTCTTTGACTGTCTTAAATCTTAATAAGCCACGGTAATAGACCCCATCAATATGAAGCCGAGGCAGGTCACTAATTTATAGTAAAATTTAAATTATATTTGTTCGTATAACTTTATTCAATGAAAGCTATATAGTAACTAAATGAACACATTCCTGTAACTAAAATCTGTAGTGATCCAGAAAATCATTTTAAACCAAAAGTCAGTGCCGGATTAACCACGTAGCAAGAATAGCAATTACTATGGGCCCCACGCAAAAGGGGGCCCCGCGTATCCAAGCATAACATCATCGCCTAAGTGTACTTTTTAAAGTAAAACTTATTAAGACGGTATATTAAATTTACTTGATGTTACATAAACGTAAAACGTCGCAAATGATAAGTATTTCAGCTAGCATCAGAATACTTGGCGTCGACATTTCGAGAGACGTTCAGTTTCGTAGGCACTTGGAAGCGAAGGCTAAACTGGCATCAAAAAATTTGGAGTGCTCAATAGATCGAGAGGGAATTTCACGGCGAACTACCACTTGCAGCTTTACAAAGCACAGATTCGGTCTTATATGGAATAATGTTCTAACTTCTGGGCCGGGGCACCACAGTACCAGTTTATTAATTTTAGCGGCTGAATTCAACCATCGTACATCGTACACTGCGTCTACTTGAAATTTCATCCTAATTGTCATCGAGGCTGGCGATCCACTACTATACAATTTAGGTGCGTGGAATATTCTGCTTCGCACGACCAAACTGTGGAATTTACTGTCACCTACGGTTTTTCCACAACCATACGAAAAATCTGTACTCATTAAGAAAAAGGGTACAAGTTATATTTATCTAAAACAACAAGCGAGAAATTTATCAAATTAATTGCATCAAGCAAGCAGTACATCAAATGCGTGAAACGGAAATAATGATAATTACGTGAAATGGAGTACTAGAACACGTGCAAGTGACTAGTGCAGTGATGCACACGCATTCGTCTAATATAGACCTTAATACGGGATACATCCTTTATGAATCATTATATGAATATGTCCAAACAATGCGATAAATATGCGGCTTTTGCCATGGCATATGGTCTAACACACAGATTACCTCCTAATAGATACCGCATCAACGAATATTTGTTCTGTTTCAACTTCACCAAATTTTGTGCCACGCATGAGTTGCGGGGGACGTGTCAAATGCGCTGTGATTGAATCAGATTGGATATTTCAAGGTTGCAGTTGTTGTAGAATGGACCGAACCGTAGTGATGGGACAGGGTTGGGACATTGATCGATAAATTTGCGATTTATTTATTATTGATAAGTAAATAAGTTGATAAATTTTTATTTGAAGTTATTAAAAAATAATATATATATATATATATATATATATATATATATATATATATATATATATATATATATATATATATATATATAACAACAATCACAATCTAATAGGTTCTTAAATTTACGCGAACACTAAACATTGAATAAAACTATATATACAGATTTTATCGCGTTTAATTAACTTATTTAACTTATTTTTAATCCCCGACGTTTAGGGTGCTAAAGGAAAGCTAAAGAATTATTTGCCTCTAACTCCATTGTGAATTTATGGACTTCAGGTGATCTAAAAATGCAGTTGCTTTGTCAGATTCTAAAATTTTGAAAGTGTTGTCTACTTACCGCTTGTAGAATCTTGGATTTACAGGAGCTGTAAGAAGGGCTTTCTCCTCAAAGTCCTCCATGAATATGTTGGTGACTATGGGGGATACAGGTGAGCCCATCTACTTACTTGTAGAACTCTTCCTTCCACAATAGATAGCCAGATGTGAAGCAGTGTTTGAGTAATGCTGCATATTCTGCAGGCATGTTGTAATCTTCTAGCTTCCTAGTTACAATTAAGATGCAGTCTTCAATAAGCAGGCATGTAAATAGTGACTTAACATCAAAACTGACCATAGTTTGATTGCCAGTGAGATGTAGGTCTTTTATTTCCCTAACAAAATGGTATAAATCCTTTGTGTGTGCTCTGGTATGTCCTCTCGGTGGTGACAGTATTTTTTCCCAAGTGTTGTGCTATTTTATAAGTCAGTGAATCGATCTGGATCATTATGGGACGTAGTGGAGCGTTTGGTTTGTGTATCTTCGGAAACTTAACTTTAAATATATATTTCACTGATTTTTAAAATGGATGAGCTTAGTATAAAATTGTCTCACAGAATTTTTAGGATCTGTTTTCCTGGATAAGTAAAGTAATCTTATGTCTATGTATTTTTCCATTACACTCTTAGCTAAATCAATGACATGATTACAACTTTCGTGATCAAATTGGTGATTTTTTATTTCAGGAAAGATGTCCTCATTAACAAAACTTCTTAATGTTTGTGTTACAAGACGGAATTTGTCTTTGTAATATATTTTAGAACCCTGATATGAAACGATTGAGCTTCGAATGACTTGTTCAGATCGTCTGCAAATACATTGACGGGAACGAAAGTACGAACGAATAACGAACGAAGTAGTCCTCCCGCATCTCTTGCGTAAATTAAACTGGTTTTTCTCTCATCTAGGGATATTAAAGCTTTAACGCACTTATTACATTTGATATTTTTTTTATTAAGTAATGAACAACAGCGCCAGCGAGATATTCTATTATGCTTTCTGAAAACTGAGATAACGGCATATTATGTAAGGAATTAATAAAAGTTTCATCAACACGCTCCTCAGTCTCACAAGTGTCACCCCTTTCAGTCGTCATATTTATGCGTTTTATAGCTGAAGAACAGTTTAATATGGCTATATGTTCTAATGCTATACAATAACCGGTATTAAAATCTTGCAGTTCCATGCATTTTTCTGTAAATTCCATGAAACTGTTTTGGTGTTGGATTGTTATTAGCCCCTCCATGTGATCTCATATTGCAGAAAAACAGTTCAATGTGGTCTTGACTGATACGGTGAAACGATATATAAGGACAGCGATGGTTCTTTATCAAATCATTAAATAAAATTTTTGCACTTTCAATACATATACAAAGTCCTAAAAATCCGGTAAGTCTCGGTGTATCAATTAATCGCGTCTGCTTATTTTTGAAATCAGTTGTCAAATTCATCAACACATTTTTGCACATTTCAAGTTCTGATAAAACAACTTCAGAGTTTTCAGCGTTTAATGCCCTTTTCAGTCCATATCCATGCACTTTCGAATTTAAGATATCGAATAAGTCGTTTAAGACTAACAACATATTAGCTGTTCCATCTATTCCTTGAAACTGGGATATCATCAAGGTATTTTTACGAAATTGGAGAGCTATTGATACACTTCTGCTAAACAATTGAGTGGCAAGCTTCACTTTCATAATATTCTTTTTTAAAAACAAGTGTTCAGATCGTAGCTTGTTAGCTGCGTGAAACTTCTCGTCTTCTTGCAATTGGTGTAACATCTCAATATGACTCCATTTTATATCTTTGCCTTCAGCATCCTTAAATTCCCTGTAATGTTCAAAACTATTTCTAACTAATTTTATCATGTGAGCTGGGTCGAAAAAGATAGCTATTTCATTATTTTGTACTTTAAAACAGTTTTCAAATTATTAGGATTTAAATCGCAGCCGAGTTTCTTGGCCATTGCTATATTGGCTGGACAGCCATCAAAGGTCACAGCTTTGACTACTAATCCTGCTTCAAGGCATAACTCAATAGCTTGAGTTAGTAAATTTTTTTTGGTCAGCTGTCACTTTATTAATGAAGAAATACACAATAGGTACTTTCCATTTACCGTGTAATGCAACTACTAGAAAAACTAATGCGACGGTACATTCTTCTCTACAGTCAGAATCTACACTTCCACTGTAATCTACATAGCCGTATGTCTTTTCTACTTTCCTCTCAATTTTCATTTCATCAAAAACAATACAGCAATAAATAGGCTGATTTGTCTGTGTTGCCTTAAATTTAAGAGCATCAAAAGCTTCCTTTGTGAAACCTGGACAACCATCTATAGATCTGTACCATTTTCTAGTGTCTTTACAGAGGGTAAACAAGTATTAAATGTCTTGCGTACATAATTATAAGCCTTTGTTGAGTAAAAATTTAAGGTAAGTGCAAAAGCTCTCAACTGCGGTGAATATTTTTTTCTTACAATTTTTCCTGATTTTACTTTCAATATTTGACGACGAATAATTTCACTACATTTAAACGCTAAAGAACTTAATGCGTCATTGTTTTCGGCTGTTAATAAATTTTTGTGCTCTAATTCTGTCAATAATGCCTTCAAAGAAGCTATTTGTCTTTTTAATCTTCCGTTGGAATCGTTTAACTTTTTAATTTTTTTGTCTTTTTTGTTCACTACGTTGGATAATTCGATGATTCTTCTACAAAGATGTTTTTTCACTGGAGTATCAAATGCAGATGGCGTATCAGGAGTAGGATAAAATTTTCTTTTTTGTTTTGTAGGCGTTTCTAAACAATGGCTCTGATTTTTAGGTGTTAGCGGGTTATTAGCAGCGTCTTTCAGCGGTGTATCACCAATCTAAAATACGTATTCGTTTATTTTAGAATATTACCAATAATTATTTAGAAACTTATAATGCATTTTTTTATTAATTTATACAAGTTATAAACCTATCATTAATTCTTATTATAATCATACCCCTTTTTTAAACGATGTGCCGGCCACAGGAATTTCCGTATTTTAGCTGCAATATCTGCACCTGCACTTATGGTAGGGACGGGTGCCTAAAAGTAGTATTATTAATTAGTAAACCATACGGTACATCTTTCAAATTTAGATGTACTTAATAATAATAGGATATTGCTGAAGTTCATGTAACACTAGAATAGCAAGTCAAAACAATAATCACATTATAACTTTCACTTATTTTATGATTTATAAATCCGTTAAAAATAGTTTAATTTCGACGTGTATCATTCGCCTAAATATTCCGTTACAATCAACCACTTAATGCTATTACTTCTTGTGTAATTTACATTGGCACTAAAATAAAACGAAAAAGCATACTAAACATGGCAAATATAGAGATGGTATAGCGGAATCCAACAGCCTTCTAAGGTTTTTCATACGAAGAAGATTGTCTTCCGTGAAGTGTCTTGAGCATATCACACTATTTTTGGTGGGAAACCATTGATCCCCTCGACAAGTTGCGTCGATCCACATCTTTTTCTTTCGGGGCATTTAGGAAACCTATAACATATAGGTACCACATACATTATACGTCACTATTTTTATACAATAATGCCTACAAAAAAAATTTGAACGATGTCCAAACAAATATCGACTTATAAATCACAACACTATCGTTACACGTGCCGTCATTAGACGAAGACAACTATTTTAATTTACATAATGAGTGAAAGAGAAATTTCAAAAAGACATCAACGGGTGCGTAATTGTTATCACTTTGCACCATTATTATTACCAGTATAAGTTGAACTCCGGTGCAGTTGAAATAAGTTAACGTAATTAGAATAGAATTTACTTACCGATGAAATGTTATGCCATCTTTTTGATAACTGGATGTGTTGGCTGACTTGCCACACCATTTCACTGCACAGGAAGCCATTTGTAGTTTATTTTTGATACAAAACTATTTTTAAATTGTCAAAAACTCGGAGGCGTCTACGGGTCACAAACTTGGTCGACAATGATATCGTGATTCATAGCTGTATGCGGAATCTATTAGGAGGTAATCTCTGGTCTAACACAACTGGTCACTTTGCCTGCGCAGATTCCAGATATGAAGGATCATTCACCTTCCGTGTTGGACCATCTGCTGACGTCTTATCCGGACGGCTATCAGGTCTCCGTCGATCCCCTTATTGGTTCTTCGGATCATTTACTGATCCAGAGTACAGTGTCCATCACTTGCTCATTTCAGGCACGATCTGTGTAGGCTGCCCAATCCCAGTATTGGTTTGGATGCATCTGAAAAATTGCGTTGTCATGGCAAAAGCAGGAGTCTAAAAAACCATCATTACCATCTTTACGCAAGAAGGATGACTCGCTTGGCCACGCCACAAATAAGAAAGTCGATCTTTTAGGACTTCTTTTTTGCGTCCAACTCTCTCTCGACAACAGGGGGATTATACCACCGACCATCACGCGTTCCTGTCGGATGTGCTGTTAACACAGCGCTAGGTGCGCAAAGCACTCTTGCCCCTGGACGTCCACAAGTCCAGTGAACCTGATGTAATCCCCCAAGTTGTGGTGAAGACGTGTGCACCAGAGTTGGCATCGGTTCTAATGCGTCTTTTCCGGTTCTCTTACTCTATAGGCGTCGTTTCAGGCTCAAGGAATACAACCTTATGATGCACACGATACCTAAAAATTCAGCTAGCATTTCAGCTAGCATCGGAATGCTTGGCGTCGACATTTCGAGAGACGTTCAGTTTCGTAGGCACTTGGAAGCGAAGGCTAAACTGGCATCAAAAATATTTGGAGTGCTCAATAGATCGAGAGGGAATTTCACGGCGAACTACCACTTGCAACTTTACAAAGCACAAATTCGGTCTTATATGGAATAATGTTCTAATCTCTGGGCCGGGGCACCACAGTACCAGTTTATTAATTTTAGCTGCTGAATTCAACCATCGTACATCGTACACTGCGTCTACTCGAAATTTCATCCTAATTGTCATCGAGGCTGGCGATCCACTACTATACAATTTAGGTACGTTGAATATTCTGCTTCGCACGACCAAACTGTGGAATTTACTGTCACCTACGGTTTTTCCACAACCATACGACAAATTTGTACTCATCAAGAAAAAGGGTATAAGTTATATTTATCTAAAATAACAAGCGAGAAATTTATCAAATTAATTGCATCAAGCAAGCAGTACATCAAATGCGTGAAACGGAAATAATGACAATTACGTGAAATGGAGTACTAGAACACGTGCAAGTGACTAGTGCAGCGATGCACACGCATTCGTCTAATATAGACCTTAATAAGGGATACATCCTTTATGAATCATTATATGAATATGTCCAAACAATGCGATAAATATTTTCAAATATTGAATCAAAAGCCAAAGATCTGACAGGCTGTCATGAATATCAGCAACAAACTTCAAAGAGACGCAAGCGAAACACAAAGTACGACCATATTAAAGGCATAGAGAGGCACTTGACGGATTTGTTGAAACAGAAACACATGGTAAACAGTTTGAAATTGAAGTTTTTGTTGTCATTATTGATACAGTGCTGTCTGCTTTAGATAAACGCATGAAAGCATACTAAAATTTAACTGGTGTTTTTGGAACATTTGAACAAGGTGTGATAGATACTCAATCTACGGCTGAATTAACGTTAGCATCGAAAGATTGTGGGTCCATTTGCGTCAAATTAGCGAGGTGAAAAAGCTTTACAAACGGGTGCCCCGCGAAGTTAATGATCGCCAGCGCGAAGTAAACGTCGCGGCGTGCCTTGCACTGCACAACAAGTACACAAACGAAGAAATTTTTAACGGCATTATCATGTAATTATATTACAGCCGAAAAAATTTTGAAAGAAACTCTAATTATGAACAGTGCATGTGCAAATGGTTTGGAATAGAGCATAAACGGCGAATTAGTACGGTTTGTCAAGTTTCTCAAAACGGATATGGGAATGGATGCAGCTTTTGGCTCGAGAAATTCAATATAAATGGATAATTCATTAGAATAATGGTTCCCAAATTTAAAAACTGCTAAGCGCATTTATTGTCTCTCATGATCAAGAAAGACCGGTAAACGTTCATTTTTGACACTGAACCGTATAAAAATTAATTTGTCTACAATAAAACTAGAAAAGTTACTTCGTAGATGTTTAAAAAGTAATAAAAGAAACAGATAAATAAATACAAAATATATCCATAATTTAAGTTTTGCATTAATAAAATATACTTAACATTAGCTATTCCTGAAAATATTATGCACTTTGTTAAAAATATAAACTTTGAAATATGTACTAAAAACACTACACATATTCGTTGAAGGTCATACAGGTTTATGCACACTTCAGCACATCTTAATGAGGAGGTGAAGGTAATGTATGCGGATATCTCTAGAGTCATGCATTTATCCAAAACTCACTATATGGTGTTAATAGAAGACTTCAACGCAAAACTAGGCACAAAAGAGAACGTGAGCTGAAGATAGGATAATTTGGGATATGGAAATGGAACCCAATGGGTCAGCAGCTGGTCAACTTCATGTATTAAGAAAGACTCTTAATGATGAACTCCTTCTTCCAGAAGCGGCCCCATAGAAATCGTATCTGGTCAAACCCCGACGGTTCGACGAAAATGAGATTGACTTCATTAAGACGACCAGACGGCAACTGTTCAGTAATTTCTCAGTGATCGCTGCCAGTTTTTACCCTCGCGTTGGTTAGACTACCACCTCGAATGGTTAGAGGCACACTGAACCTAAACGTTAACTTGGAGAGGTCACGTCTAATAAAGTCAAAGCTCCGTCACCCTCGTGCTCTAATCCAAGTCCCGAAAACTTTTAGATCTATTTGCAAAACCGTTTTCAGTGCCTAGAAGACTGCAATGCAGTGGACGATATGAATGACAAGCTCGTGAAAACTGTTCATGCGGTTGGAGCTAATTTCTGCAAAATGCAGAATAACATTAAAACTCCCCGATCACACTCTTAATCTCATTGCTGTTAAATGAGAAATGAAGCTGCAGTATTCAGCAGATATGACGGCATACAGGCTACTGAACAGACAGCTCTCCAAATGCATGCAGCAGGACTTATACAACCCCCCCCCGAACGGGTTCCCGCCTTGTCGTGTCGGGGGCTTAGAAGCCGTGGCTTGGTCACCCACGGCGAAACAAAGAGGAACCCATATGACTGGTCCGAGGTGGAGGGCCGGCCCGAGGTGGCCACTCCGAGTGGGCTTGGGAAGCCCACTTCGGATGTGTGTTGGTGGACTGCGGTGAGAGGTGTGTCCTCCCCACCTACCGCTGCAGCCGAGGTGGAGTCGCGGAGGAAGAGGAGTGTTGGTATGGCGATGCGCCACTCGCCCTATCCTCCGCGACTCAAACGGGGCCGCACCGTTGATGCGGTGGTGATGGGGCTGCGGGGGGAGAGGATTGTCGGTATTGCGAGGCGCCGCTCTCCCTATCCTCCGCAGCCGATTGGTTGGCGGCGGAGCCATAGACCAGATCCGCCGCTGGGATCGGGAAGGCTAGTACTTCTAAGTGCTCGTTTTTCCTGGCCCCATGGCCTTCGCGCATCGAACGCGGGGGCGTCTGTTGCGCAGATGTAATTGGAGGCCGTGGAGGAAGGCGTGCCATGTGTTCTGGTGCGCCTTACTTGGGAAGGAGAACGGGGAGGAATATTCCTCTCCCGATGAGGTGCTGCCATGGGGCGGCAGTCGCTGGTGGGGCCGCGGATGTGTGCGAAAGCGTTCCCGTAGCCCTGCCAATATGCGACGAAGGTGGAACACCATGGGGTTTTAGTCGGTGCGAGTCCGACATAACCCGTCCTTGCCCCCGCGAGGCGGGTATGCGTAGGCATTTCCCCATGTTAAAAAAAAAAAAAGGAAATACAACTCCAATACAGCTCGTATTGAAGAAGAGATCAGCAGAACCAGGGATCCAAAGTCTTTTAAATAAAACTACTTTTTAAAAATTTTATCGCTTATATTAATTTATTTTATACAAGGCGTGTCCCGCGGCTCACACGCGACAGAAGTGAAACCTTCAAATGAAATGAAATATAAAATACAAATACTTTACGGCAAATGATTTATTTAATATTATAATTTAAACTATAAGTTCAGCATAAATATAAGAAAGTTTAATTTTTAAAAAAGAACCCTATCTTAAGCCTTCACGACCCCTACCCCCAACCTTTCCTTTCCCAAAATGGTAGCCCCCGCATCCCGAGGACCTTTCCAATCCCATCAGTAAACCTATGAATAATAAATAAATGTAACTCTAATTACAAAAACATTTATATCAATTTTACCTATTACGAAGTTGAAGTTTTGCTGTTTTTCACTGCTTGCTTATTTCAAGGACACACGACACCTTCGTACCTTGTTGAACAAAACACGTAATCGATGCCGTTTCGGCGGCGTTTACGACTTTTTTCTCGCGAGCATTGTGCTATAATGATTCCTATCTCATTTTCTCCCTCGTTAAGTCTTATGAATTTATGTGTCTGTCTTTTTTTACTGTCGCTTTTTCCTTTCATAGACTTTCAAATCACAACGATGCTAAAGAAGTTTTCACTTCAAAACTATCTTAAATTTTTATATTATAAAACTATTTATTTGAATAAGAATTAATATTACGATACGAATGTAACCAACTTTTGTTTCGACCGGTAGGTGGAAAACTAGTACTTGAAGCCTTTCAGAAGTTTTTTAATGCCGTCGTCCATAGTGGCACTACACTGGAGGCGTTAAGGAAAATGCAGTAGCCTTGTTCTTTAAGAAAGGTGAAAATGCTTTCTTGAAAAATTACAGACCGATTTCCCTTCTAAGCCGAGTCTACGTGCTGTTTTCGAGAGTCATTACGAAACATCTCGCACGCAGACTCGACGACTTCCAGCATGCCAAACGAGCCATACATAATCCTTGGCAAATGGTGCATAAGGCCAAAGAGTATAATCCGCCACTTTGCCTTGCGTATGTGGACTATGAGAAGGCATTTGATTCCGTCGAAATTTTCGTGGTGCTACCGTCAATTCAGCAGTGCTAAGTTGACTGCCGGTACATCGAAGTGCTGAAGTGGTTGTACAGTAGGGCTACTATGGCTTTCCGAGTAGAGAAACAGAGTACGAAACCTATAAAACTGCAGAGAGGTGTAAGACAGAGTGACGTTATATTCTTGAAACTCTTCACTACTGCATTAAACAAGGTTTATCAAGCTACTGGACTGGAATGGAAAGTATACTGTATCAATATAAATGGCGAATACATTACTCACCTTTGAGTTACCGACGATGTAGTCGTTATGGCAGAATCGCCGGAGAGCTTGAGCACTATGCTCGATGACCTCAATAGTGTATCCCTAACGGACAGGTCTTAAAATGAACATGGTCAAAATAAAGATCATGTGTAACGTCTATGTCATACCTAGGTCGGTAGTTGTGGGGGCACTAAGCTCGTAAGTTGTTGATTAGTATGTTTACATGGGACAAAAAGTCCAACTAGGTAATTCCAACTTCGACCGAGAGGCTTATTGACGGATTCAACTCGGCTTGGGCAGCGTTCGGGTAATGATGACACATCTTCTCGTCAGTTATATATCTCATAACTTGAAAATAAGATTGTACACTTAATGATTTCTTAAATTTACGCGAACAATACACATTGAATAAAACTAAATTTACGGATTTTATCACGTTTATTTCACTACTTTTACTTATTTTTAATTCCCGACGTTTCGGGTGCTTTACAGCAACCATGGTCAGTCCCCCCCGTGACCATGGTTGCTGTAAAGCACCCGAAAAGTCGGGAATTAAAAATAAGTAAAAGTAGTGAAATAAACGCGATAAAATCCGTAAATTTAGTTTTATTCAAGATTGTACACTGTTTGTACAATCTTATTTCTGCGTATTGCCAGTGATGACTTATGGATCTGAGACGTGGTTCTTCACTGCTGGCCGTATAAGGAAGCTCAAGGTTGCTCTGCTATCTATGGGGAAGGGAGTTCTCTGTGTGATAAACTTAGATATGAGAATATCTGCCATAGGACCAGAGTAGACGACATAGCCCAAAGAATTAGTAAGCTGAAGTGGTAATAGACCGGCCAAATAGCTCGAAGAACCAACAATTGATGGGTAAGATAGGTTCTCGAGTGGCAGCTTTATACTAGTAGGCAAGCTGTTAGTGTAGAGTGGTCCCCCACTACATGGAGCTGCACACAACCTGTTGCAGGAAAGTGATGGATGCAGGCGGCTCATGACCGTACTTTGTAGCATTCGTTAGGGGAGGCCTATATTCAGCAGGGAAGTTTTGAAGAGGGTTGGTTTTGAATGATGATGACGAATATGACCCTAACCCTAGCTAGTGACCTTTTGAAGTGATAAGGTCAAAGATGGCTACTAAATTTACTGTTTTATTGTCGTTCATAAAGTGGGGTTAATATTATTTGAATTTCAATAGATTTTAATTAATTTATTTATTTAATTCAAACTTTGTGTTTTTATTTTTAAAATAAAATATAGGCATTCATCCATAGGCTTCTACTCCGTTCATATGTTACACTCTATTTTTTTCCAGACGGTAAAAAATCCTTCAGTATACAGCGTTTAGGCGCCTTATAAGGCGCCTAAATTGACTTAACTTGAGTGACTGTTGTCATATATTGTCCGCTGGGTTGAGCTATTGTAAAAATATCCCAAAAATTTCGCAATGTGACATATGAACATATATAAAGAAAAAATGTATAAAAACGAAGATCTCGAATAAAATGACGATATATCTTAAAAGAGAAGCATCCAAGCCAAAAATCTCAATAAATAAAAAATACACAATGTTAAACGTCTTTGTGACAAATTAAATGACATTGACATTCAAATCCACGTGCGATTGCAATATCTAAATAAACCTATCATAACATAATTTAATGGTATTTGAATCATTACGTTTAAATTAAATGTAAAGTTTAAATGAATTGTATAGCAGCATGACCACCTTATTGAAAGAGGTGTAAGTATTTGTGAGCTTGTTACTTATTATGATATTGATAAAATACCTGTTAATTTTCCTATCCAAAATATTTAGCAAGAATTTTTTTTTAATTTTTTTAACTACTATCTCTGGACAGAAAAACATAATTTTAATGCATGTATAGAAAGAAATAGTGTTTCTAGTAAGCAGTATACTATTTCTGGTAATTATGACGCTATTTCTAGAACAAGTTTTAAGATACAGCCATAAAACTAGAGAATTATAGATTAGATGACAATATTCTTTGGGCCTCTTTTGAAAACTGTGATAACTCCTGAATGTTATGGGAACTTCTCAATTTTTAGGGGATAATTTAGTCATACCATATTTACATAAGATCAAAGCTATGATGCATTGATAGATACATGTATCTGTTATATGGACATTCACTACCCTGGACAATCAGATTTAACATTCAGCAATTTATATCTCTTTATATGTTAAATATAGATCACTAGAAAATATTATTTTGATGTGTGTATATTGGTTAAATCATGATCAAGAAAAGATGAAAATAAATAGTATTGTTTCATCAATACAGGAATAGTTTTTATTTTCAACTTTTCTTGATCATGATTTAACAAATATAGATCACAAGAAAATATTATTTTGATGTGTTTATATTGGTTAAATCATGATCAAGAAAAGATGAAAATAAATAGTATTGTTTCATCAATACAGGAATAGTTTTTATTTATTATTATTGAACAAAATAGCACAGAGTCCACCTAATGGTAAGTGGAAGCTGTGGCCCATAGACATCCACATTTATCCTCAGTTAAGAATCAAAATGCAGATGTGCTGTCACCCCTGAGGACTAAGATGGAAAGTTGCGATTCCAGTAAAAAGGTTCTCCGCATCTCTACACTCACTATACAAAACACAGCATCATTATGCTTCCATTTCACACTGGTGTGAGCGTGTAGTCTTGCCCCAGTTGACTGACCTATTTGTGCTACTAATACTAATATAACTGCATCATGGCTCTACCACATAAAAGATCTATTTTTTTCTTTCTCTAATAGCTTCCCATAATCTGTTGTTGGATGGGGTCTTATCAAGATGCGTATCACATGACATGCATAACTTATTAAAAGCAATACCTAAAATTAATAATATAATAACTTGCAGAGTGCATCACACGCAAAATGTGATAGAATAAGTGATACCTATATATGTATTTTTTTTATAATTTGTATATTGAATATCTGACTGCTAATCAAAATGTAATTTCTATATTACAGTTATGAAAAGACAAGTGAGTATACAGCGTTTTACACTGGCGGAGATATACAGTGGACTTCTGATGGAAGTCATTTTCTTTGTCAATGTGAAGATGTCATTAAAGTCATTGATATTAATACTCTATGTAATATTTTAACAATTGGTGAAGAAAATGAAGATAAAGATGAAATGGATCAAATCTATACATTTCAACTATCAAACAACAATGATGTAATTGTAACTGCTCATAAAAGTGGCTTAATGAAATTATGGGACAGAAATACTGGAAAGCAACAAAAAGTTTGGCGATCAGGTCATAAAGGAGCTGTTGCCAGATTAGCTTTTGACCCTAATGATTGTAACATTGCATCAGCCGGTTCTGATGGCAACATCAGATTATGGGATCTTAAACATTATACTTGCATTAGTAGTCTCCATGGTGCTTTAGGTGTTTTTACAGTTGTTAAGTATCATCCAGATATCTCAAAACAAATTATTTTTGGAGCAGCTGATGACACCAAGATTAGATCGTGGGACTCAAAGACTGGTAAAGAACTTTTGTTATACTCTGGCCATTTTAGCAAGGTAACATCATTACTCTTTACTCCAGATGGAGAATACATGATAAGTTCAGGTAGGGATAGGGTTTTGATACTTTGGAAAATTGGTGAAAGTAAAGCTGTGCGAGTACTACCAGTATATGAAAGTATTGAAACTGCTATACTTTTGCCTCCATCATTTAAAATTCCGAATTTCAAGAAGAAATTGGAAATGGATGGAATATATGTTGCTTGTGCTGGTGAAAAAGGAATAGTAAAGGTGTGGAATTTACAAATGAGTCGTCTAATGTTTGAACAAAATAACAGCCTTGTTTCTCCTGCATCTGAAGAAGGAGGACTGGCAATTGTTTATCTTCTATTCAATGAAGCAAGAAATATGCTATCTGTAATAACAGCAGACCATAACATTATCATACACGATCTTGAAAATTTTAATTGTTTAAAACAAATGATTGGTTTTACTGATGAAATATTGGATATAGTATTTATAGGAAAAGATGAATCACATTTTGTTGTAGCTACCAATAGTCGAGATCTAAAGCATTATGAATTAGACAACCTTAATTGTAAAATCCTGAAAGGACATACTGATATTGTTTTGTCTCTTGCATGTTTCCCCACTAGACCTGATATGTTTGTATCATCTGGAAAAGACAACACTGTGAGAATTTGGCTTAGAGATGTAAACAATGATATCAAATGTTTAGGAGTAGGGTCAAGACATACTGCATCTGTTGGATCAGTATTTACATCTCAAACATCAGATAAGTTTTTTACATCAGTAAGTCAAGACAACTGTTTGAAGGTATGGTCGGTCCCAAAAGATCTTGATGTATCTGAATTAAAAATAAAATCAACACATACTGAACTAGCTCATCAAATGGATATAAATTGTGTTGCTGTATCACCAAATGATAAAATAATTGCTACAGCTTCTCAAGACAAAACTGCTAAATTATGGTCAGAAGATTTAACATTGTTGGGAGTATTAAAAGGACATAGAAGAGGGATTTGGTGTGTAAGATTTTCACCTGTAGATCAAGTAGTGCTTACATCTTCTGCTGATTGTTCTCTCAAACTTTGGTCTATTGCTGATTTAAGTTGCCTTAAAACATTTGAGGGACATGAAAGTTCAGTATTAAAAGTTGAATTCTTAAGTAAGGGCCAACAAATTATATCTAGTGGTGCAGATGGACTTCTGAAACTGTGGAATATAAAAACATCGGAATGTAAAATGTCTTTAGACAATCATGATGGAAAAGTTTGGTCATTGGCTGTAAATAAAAATGAATCTATTATAATAACAGGTGGTTCAGATTCTAAATTAGTCAAATTAAGAGATGTAACAGTAGAGCGACGAGAAAAAATGGCTAAAGAGAGAGAAGAATTAATTTTGCAAGAGCAAGAATTACAAAATTTGTTGCACGACAAGAAATTAGTGAAGGCATTAAAATTAGCGTTACGTATGGATAGACCATTACATGTTCTCAAGATTATAAACGAAGTTTTAAAGAATGGGAACAGTAACCTTTATGCAACTTTAAAAGAAATAAATCACACACAAAAAGAAACGCTGTTAAAGTTTGCTGTGGAATGGAATACAAATAATAAAAATTGCCATGCTGCTCAACTTGTATTTAACATATTAGCACCCGAAATTATTTCAGGCAATCTTAAAATAGCAAATTTATCTAGTTTTATTGAACACGCCTTGCCATATACCGAGCGGCATTTCGAAAGGTTAACAAATTTATTACAAGATCTTAATTTTATTACGTATACTGTTAATTGTATGCAACCACACACCGTTAAAAATTAAAAACAAGTCAATTATAAATTTGTGTTTCATTTTTGTTCACCATCATATGAGGTGCCTTACATTGTTTTATCGAATACAATGTTCTATAGACTCATCTTATCTGAATACGTACATATTTACTGACGCACGTAAAGTATTGTAAAAATTAAATAAGCTTGTTTAATTTTAATTTACTCGTCCTGTATGTAAAAGCTCATACATTGTACACAGCAGCGCGCGCGCAACCTCTTTCTGCCTGATACGGAAAAACAGCCTCCCTCATAGTTAATATTTCAGTTTAGTTGTGGTGAAACAGTCGTGCGTTGAGGACGTCTTGTGTACCTCCAACGCGAGCTACACAGCGCGGTGTTATGTTAAACCTTTCAAAATGACCACAAAAACTCTATTAACAAATGTGTTATCAGTATTCATTGTTTGTTATGTATCAGGACAAAAGACATCGTAAGTTATTCCTCCAGTTTTAAGAATAAGAAAATAGTTTAATGTTTTAGTACCAATTAATATAAATAAGGTATATAATATTAATTTAATAAGTTATATTAATGCTGTCACACGCTTTCGTGTGCATTTTGTTGAAAAATTCTTCAAATCTCCCTTTTTATGTTTTAAATAGTGTCTTAGTTCTTGCTTAATTCAGTGACTACATTGCTAAAATTACACCTTATGAAAACAACCTATATTTTATTTTATTTAAAATTATCTGTGTATTAAATAATTGGTGGGCTAAAGTGATGTGATGTTCAATGTTCATAAATCCTTTAGTTTATCCTTGCGGTTTTAAAGTTCATGAATCACACTATATGTTAACAATAGGTTGTGGACGTTCTTTAAATAAGTAAGATTAATAAGAAGCCTTGCTGCGTGATATTCATGTATAATTGTTGTAGCCAAGGGATTGTTTATCATGTATGAAATTAAAGCAGACTATAAAGATTTAAATATTCGATCATAAAATACTTGACACCCAGAGAATCCTACATTTTTCAGTTGCTATTAAACATAATTTGGGATTTACTTTGCGCTTGCCTCTGTTCGTTACTATGATATGAATTAATGATGTAGGTGGTACGTATCTATCTGAATATTCAAGACAAATATTTACTTTAAGTAAGTGACAAATATTTCTTTATGTGAAAATTACCTACTACTTATTGTTAGTATTTAAACGAACGTTTTAAAGAGAAAACCTGTTTGTACATATTTATAGTTTCCATTATTTTTTAAGTATCTATTGGTGATGATAGTCTTCCATCTTATAATGCGTAGTATCACAGTATTTATTTATTTATTTAACAGATACACCATTGGCTTATCACTAGACATTGTTAAATATAACATAATTGGTTTTGTTCAAAATGATTCGCCTTTAAAGGTATATACAACATTCACAAAAATAGTGCAGCTAATATAAGACAGTTGTTAACTTACTTAACTAGAACAATATCATTAATAAATTTACAAGTAATTTGATTACAATGAAACTAATGCTAAACTTGAAGAAGAGAGAAAGAGTTATAAGTACTTATTACATAATCTAGCAAATTTTGATACGTTATCCGTATGGAAAATGTCGACGTCGCCGTTGGTGGTTATGTCGTTATACGTTTGCATTAACCTATTTATTGGGGCTCGTTTACCTAAATTCGTTCTCTGGTTGGGTAAACAGAAGATTTTGGTAATCGGATGTCTTGGAATAGATCTTGGAACTCTGATACTTAATTGATTTAACAGTGCCGGTGATAGTAGGAGGCCGTGAATTAGCTTATGAAGTGTTTTAAGATCACTAAGTCGACGTCTTTTTCCGAGAGACTCTAATTTGAAGTGGGATAGCCTAGTATTATAGTCAGCACGGTAAGGACAAGTTTGATCTTTAAAGGCTAAGTAGCGGGTAAAATTGCGCTGGATACGCTCTATTCGATCACTGTGAATATGGTAGGATGGGTTCCAAACAGGTGATGCATATTCTAGTGTACTACAAATAAGAGCTTTGTATATAGTAAGAATAGGTATAGGGTTCCGCAAATCCTTACATATTCGCTTTACGAATCCTGCCATCTTCCATGCTTTGGATGCAATATTATCAATATGGATGTTGAAATTTAATTTTTTTTTTCATACAGTATAAATAATATGGTAGTATATGAAGCACGTACATGAATAACCGTGGCTAATGTCTGTACTTATTCTAATTATGCAGAACTAATTTGTCATATTATATTCAGATTTTTGATCGTTATTAAAAAAATTTAAATTGTCTTTAGTGGGTTTTCTATTTCGATAGTACATATCTTAGTTTAATAACTCAGTAAATAAAATTTTTAAAACAATTTTTGTTGAAGATTTAATACTTAATTGTATTCCTATTGTTTAAATCATCTACAATAGCTAATAATAGTTAAGTGAACGAACCAAATTATAGGTATGCCATTTTAATGGAGTAAAATGAAGATTAAACTAGCGTGATGCAAGATTACTGACTAACTTCTTTTACACAAAACTATACATAACACTATAATTGAAAAATTTATGACACTGTGTTATCTGCTTTTCAATCGTTTATATATTATTATTATTTTAAATATGGAGACTTCAAAAATTAAAAGTGATTTTCGAATACCAGTTCCGACGTTGAACGCAGCTGAGCCTGCAATATCAGTGCTAAGTTTGGAGAGGATACCTACCACTAACGAGTGTACTTTGCGTTTTTTGTTTAATCGCTTTTGTAGTTGAAACTTCGACTTCACGATTGAAATACGAAGAAGACTGGACACTAAGGTAAAAAATGATGACTAAAATTAATGGTGGAAGACAATCCTAACCAGAAAACCAAGAACGAAATACCTCGAGAAATGGGGGTGCCTCGTAAATTAATTGTTGTGCATAGAGGAGCCCGCGTTAAACCTTGCTTGCTTTGATGAATAGATTCAGAAATAAAGGGATTTTGGACAGAATTGTGACGTCTGATGAAAAGCGGCTACTGTACCTACGATAATAACAAACGAAAACCGCAATGGCTGAACCTAGGTTAAATAGTGGAAAAATGCCTTAAAGCGAAGATCATCTATAGATCATAGAAGAATAATGGTATCTAATTGTTCGGTGGTAACTTCATTGTGTATTTCGCTGTTGCTTTTTGAGATCCGGTGTATCAATTACAGCAAATGTTATTTGTGAAGAACTTCGAACAACGAAGGTGAAAATCTTGGAGAAACTACGTCGACTCGTCAATCGATCTTCACCACTATTGCTCCATGATAACATTCTCACACTGTCAAATAGCTTCCCTCCGTTCTGGCTCGCTGGACCTAGCTATCGATTACCATCTTTTCACAATTTCCTGTATGGAAATAGTTTCGTTTTCAGAAAGCGGTAAAAATACTTTCATAGCATTTTTTACTGTTTTCTGAATTCGCAAAGCCATAAATGATTTTCCTTCGAGATTGCAGAAATGTACATATAGATGGGTAAATTATTCGATTTAATATTAAATTTTTTCTTACAAAAGATGTTTGATTTTTTCATATAAAATACTATTATCTACTAGGTGACGCTTTTGGCAATTACGACTAGTCAACGAGAACAAAAACCGGTCATCTATGTTGTATAGATTGTCAATGTGTGCATTAATATCCTATACCTTTAAGCGAGCAATTCTTGTGTAGAAAATGTCGTTTTGTCCGTGTTTTCAGGCAATGAAAAACTGCTACAATATAAGAAGTTAAATTTTAAGACTCTTTGATAATGATCGTAAAAGCTCAAGTGGATATCGGGCCGTCGTGAAATCGTAGTGCCCTGGTTCGAGTCCTGCCTTCGATCTGACTTTTTGGCCTTTTTTTCAAGATTTCTTTTGTGAGAAAATCTATTATTTCGAGCCCTTTTTTCAGTATTTTTTTTAAAATAAGAAAATTTAAATTAAACTAATTGCACTCATTATCTTTTATTCAAATACAGTTCAGTTTTTTCTATTATGCCAACAAGATCAAAAAAATATTATTCATGTTTCATCAGTCAGTAATTTGTATCTAGGTAGATATTATTTCCAAAACACACGAATTCCAAAAAAAAAAAAAACAAAATACCGAGCAAAGTTCGGTCAGCCAGGTACTTGTGTCGTAATAAACGATATTTAAAATATGAAAGATACTTATGTCTTATCATAACCGTTTCTATTTTATATAATTTTTCAGATAAGAAACGTATAAAATTTGTAGGATGTATTAAATTGAGTATATAGCTTTTTACATTTTTTTTGTTGAATATCATCACATTCATATTCCACTTCTGATACTATAAGCCGTACTATAAGGGTAGGTAGGGTATTTTTTATTTTATAGGATAGGGTAACAAATGAGCACACAGTCCACCTGATGGTAAGTGGTTGCTGCGGCCCATAGACATCTACATCTATCCTCGATTACGAATCAAAATGCAGATGCATTGTCACCCGTGGGGACTAAGATGGAATGCCTCGTTTCCAGTAAAAAGGGTCTCCGGTTCCCTACACGCACCATACGAAACACAGAAGCATTAAGCTACTATTATACGCTGGTATTCTGTGAGAGCGTGGTCCTTCTCCAGTCAAGTCGACCCGTTCGTGCTACAACTATACTACTAATATAACTGCAGCATAGCTCTAACACGTAATAAAATAAATAGGGTTTTGTTTAAATTTTTCTGGTTTTTGTAATAATATTGTGTGCTTACTGCTTAGCCCAGTCTTTTACGCCTCATACTTTAAAACACCTGCAGGTTGGAATGGAATATACGAAGTCAACATTTTCGCTTGATGCAAATTATATACACGCAATATTTTGGCTCACACCAGAAGCTCTGCTAATAAGCTAACTACCCAAACAAGTAACTTTCGAGTGAAATTTTTGACTCGTTTCTTACAGCATTGCAAGCACAATTTAGTGCATGTAAAGCTATGCGAAGCCTATAAAGGAAATGTTTGGACAGAAAATATATTCTCAATATTATAGGAAAAAAAAACAAAAATAAAAATATTCTAGGAAAACAAAACACTCATGGCTAAAACAATTATATGGTTTGTGAGCGAACTACAGCGGCTATTTACGCTTTTGTGTAGCGGACACTCTAATGTTTTTATTGAACCAATTTGATGCATCAGCATACGACCATCCGTAGCAGACTAAAACGTGATGGTACGATACTCAGCGCTGACAATGACTCGCTGTCTGATTTCTGCCACTGACAATGCCTTTTTTTATGTGCGAACAGCTATGCAGGTCTAGGGAAAGAGCCCCGTATCACTGCGACCTAAAAGATCTATTGTGATCGCTGCTATGGATATAGTGCACTGCTAAGCCCTATGTCTTCAAAGAATAGAAGGAGTTGCTTAGCCGTGAGCAATTTCACTTATTCTGGGCGGAATAGATAGTTTCTCAGATGAGTGTTACGTTTGCGCAATAAGGGTCCGCAATCACTTAGGATGTGTAGAGGTGTTTCTTCCGTTATGGAACCGAACCGACACATCCTTGAGTTGCTTTGTCCCAAGCAGACATGAACTTTTAAGACAACAGTGTCCAGTTAGGGCTCTTGCCAGAATGCGCAATTTATTTTTACTAAATCCCAGGGCTTCTAAAGCGAATTTACAATCAAAAACCCGGATTAAGGTTTTAGAACGGTTTAAGCCTGACAAGGCTTTACAGTGTTTGTCGACATGCGGCTGTAACGTTACCATGCTGTTTCCTAATAGTAGCTAAAGTTTGCAACCAACGATGACTTTAGAAATAAATATATTTCTTGCCGTGTAAGATACATTTATGCGACTTCACTCGAACCTAAACGCCCTCCACTACCATCCCGAGACGGCGAAGCCGGCTTTACTCTTTTTGACCGAGATGTAGGTGGCCTCTCCGGCTGATGCTTCGTATCTCTCCTACCCGGGGTACAAACTGGAACACTCCTTTGTGCCTCGGGCTGGAGTTTGCGTACACGTCAGAGAGAATATCTACTCGTTGCCTCTTCAGTCTTGAAAGTACTTTAGCTACATGTGGACAGCGACAACCATCTTCGTGCTGCTATAGGCCCCATAGCGAAAATGACACAGACCGACTCATCGATCGCAACCAAATATGCGATCGTGACCCTCGGCGATTTTAACGTCCACCACGCCGAATGGCTCAGTTCACGTTTAACTGATCATGCAGGGAGATCTGTTTATGTTTATATATATATATATATATATATATATATATATATATATATATATATATATATATATATATATATATATATGTTTATGGCTTTGTCATGGCATATCGTCTGACACAGCAGATTAGTTCGCCTACGCGGTTCTAGATGTGGAGGATCATGTACCTTCCCTGCAGGACCTTCTGCTGACTTCTCATCCGGACGGATGTCAGGTCTCCGTCGACGCCCCTCTTGGCTCCTCGGACCATTGTCTAGTCTCAAGTCTGTTGCAACTCACGTTAACATCGCGGTTGCATTCTGCAGGCTGCCGTCGTGTTTGGCAGTACAGGTCGACCGATTGGGATAGGATGTGGTCTTTCTTTGCATCCTCCGTTAGGGGCGGGTTTACTTCTCACCGGATGATCACAACATTGTTGCTAATTTTGTCGCTTATATACTTCAGAGTATGGAATATTTTATGTTTCTTTTGTGATGCCCATCAGAGGCTACCAGCCATGGTTTGGTCGGTTCTGTAAAATAGCATCTCGCTATAAGCAGGAGTGACACCGGACCTGGGCTTACGCATCAACGTCCCGGGATGTAAACACCAGTGCCCTTAAAAAAAGTATAATTCCGTCTCTAGGTGCTTTGAAAGAGTCATTGTCAAGGCTAAGTCAGAGCATGTTGGCAGAATTTGTGAGAAACTAATTCGCCTTTCTACGGGAACTCATGCATTCTGGTTTCTCACCAAGGCTATCTAGGGGAACTTCTGTCAGCCATCTCTCCCATATTTGGACAGGGAGGACGACTCACTGGCAAAGGTGAAAGCCGATCTGTTAGACTCTTTTTTGCGTCCAACTTGACTTGAAAGCACTCCGTTCCCTGGACATCCACAAGTCAAGTGGGTCTGAGGGAATCCCCCCGATTGTGCTGAGGACGTGTGCTCAAGAGTAGACACGGGTTCTAACGTCTTTTCCGGTATCCCTACTCACTGTGAGTATATATATCTATGAGTTTATAGTATTATTAAATTAAATAAATAGACTGACAACACATGTAAATGCAGCCTTTGGTGTTCAATATATTTTACAATGCGTAAGAAACACAATCTACTGTAAGAAAAGAGCACGCTTTTGTCGTACAAGTCATTGTTGATTTTAATGTTGGTTTATTGTAAGAACTAAGAACTTCGTGGCCACGAGATCTGCACTACGTAGAATATTTAAATAGTTTCTTAATAGTTGTGTAAGATGTTGTCTGTATTATGTTTATGTATATGACTGCTGTCTGTATTATGAATCGTAACAATGAAATTAAATTGCTGAATTTCTTCCATAATTTTTTGCTCAGTCTTTTGTCATGTAAAGTATTATAGACGAGTCTGTCATTTACATATCTCTACAATCATAGTTTCAGACGTTTTATCCTTAGATTAATTTCTCCAAAAGTTTAACAGCTTGTCTTTCGTCAGATGGACTAATCTTGCTTAATAACATCCATCAACATGGTATCGTCATAACTCAATATAGATATACTCCATAGTGTCCGAGAGCGTTTACATTTTAAGTTAGTAAAGAAAAAGAAGTAAGTAAAGAAAACGGGTTCAATGTTGAATGAACGTTTTGTCGTTACAAATAGTTAAAAATATTCAAAATAAATCACTTGTGTAAAAGCCAAAACTAAATTATTTTGTCGTTGTAAAATTACTTTTTTTATCTTAACGTCTGAAATAGACTTTACTAGCGACATGTAACAGACAAAAAATTGTTCATTTTAGTTTCAACTATGACATCTGTGTGAGCTTAGAGAATAGGAGCTTTACTTGTAAGCCAAAAACAATACAATCTATACATATAAATACAATTTAAGTGTATATCTGTAATGTTGAAATAGCTGGCTTGTATTGAGCTTAGCTATTACACAAACAACCATTTTTTTTTAAATTTGATTTCTGTCTGTGTGTTTGTCCGAGCTACTCTTCGGAATGGCTGAATCGATCGTGATGAAATTTTACGTACAAATACAAATAGGCAATGCCAGGAGGGTCCTATGCTACATTTTATCCGAAAAAATTTAAAGATTAGAAAAATTAATAAAACAAATGGTTTTTGTTCATCTTAGATCTAAACAACGCCACACTAATAGGTCCTAACCAGACGAAGCCGGAACGGATAGCTATTATGGAACAGGTATGTAAAAATATCGTCACATCCGAAAGTAGCAAGGGCATTAAGGGGCCATTCATTAATTACGTAGGGGTTTGCCGTTATCTTGGGAGGGGTTGGGTGGAGGGGTAACCCATTTTACGTAATATTTTGTAAGTAGAAATTTAATATAATGGTGGCCACATACGGTTAGTTCAACTGATCATTCCAACTGATCAGTTCAAACTAAAACGGTTGATAATTTTTAAAATAAAGGATTTTCGATATATCTGTAAATAAACTTATATGTAAAACTCCGATATTAATATCTTTATAATGATCGATATATCGAAAATCCACTATTTTAAAATGTATAAACAATTTTAGTTTGAACTGATCGGTTGAACTGATTTTAAGTTCCATTTCGGATGCCGAATGATTATCATCATTCAATGATGTACACTACGATTTACAACTTATTTTACAAATATTTATTGTTTATTAAAATTTTAAAATCTTCACTGTTTTCATTTTTATCTATTTTAAATGCTATAATGCTATAGTAAATTCTTCCCGCGTATTAAACTTATTTTAATTATTTTTGGAATATAAAAAATTATTCTTTTATTTTCAAGCAACTCATTATTTATAAAGCTCAAGTAATTTGTTTGTTGATTGTTTAACTGATTTTGATTTATGTTTGCTCACTTTAAGATTATTTAAAAACTTATTTTTAATTATAATAACATTGAAGTAATATGTACTTACGTACTAGAACAGCTATTTCAAACAAAAAATGTGCACTACTCTGTGTTCGCGCGGTTTGTTTTCTTATCATAGAATAAACATAGGTAGAATGATCAGTAGGTAATAAGAGATTGTACTGTTTAAATAGGTAAATTATATAATTTTCTAGATATCGAGAACAATTTTTTAAATTTTGTCATTTATTTTGTATATTATATTTGCTTATTTAATATAATATTACATAATATTATATCACAATTACATTTTAATGATATTTTTATCTCAATATTTTAAAAGGTATCTATCTCAAATATAAAAAAAAACATACTAAATGTATGTTTAACAAAACTTGTTAATATAACATTTAAATTACAAATATATTTATTTAAATTAGAATAAGAGCCGTTCATAAATACTGGGTACGTGACAGTTAAAAATTTACCAATTTATTCCACTCTGACTTTGATGTAGGAACCTAAAAATAAAATATAAGAATAATTAGCAGATTTAAATATAAAAAATTTGGCCTAATTATGATAACTCATATATGTTTCTACAAAAAAAATGTGTATAATAATATATTCGTCCTATATTTAAGTACCCACAGAAATGTCGCATCTGAACAAATTAATTTCATAATCTATATTACGTGACACAAGATGGCGTTTTAGGAATAATATTTTATTATTAATTTATAATACTTTTTTTATTGATTAAGTATCGAATATGAAAAAGTAATTCCTTGGTTTTTAAAGACATTTCTTAAATTATTTGTGCAATATCTAAGTACGCACGACGGCATATTTTTATCACGAGATTTTTTTTAAAATCAACATAACACGTGTCAACTCTAGAAGCGCCTAGCGAGTGACTGATTAAAGTGCGGTGTATGCACCGCAGTTGAATGGAACATAGTAGCTGAATGCAGTGTCGCCTCTAGTACGAAGTACATATTAGCTCAATGTATAATAATGATATTCCAAAGACTATCTAAACTATTTGTCTAGTAATGATTAGCAACCTATATCTGATAGCAATAAAAGAGTATAACTCATATTATACGTTAAAAATAAAAATCTTTGATTTAGGTCAAACTATGAGTTTTAGTGTAAAGGATTGGATTGGATTGGGGATTGTAATAAAAAAAATAGGATTTATTTATTTCCATTTTGACCAGTCTAATACTTATTAGTATACTCATACAAAGCTACAAAGTTCATACAAAGCTGTTATTCTTATGTGTGAATTTTAGATGACCCTAAAACATTTTTTTAATTCTTTAGCATTGAAGTAATATGTACTTACGTACTAGAACAGCTATCTCATGTCGCCTCTACACGTTGGCCAACACAGTGGCGAATGGAGTGGCGAATATATTGGCCGAGAGTTGGTGACGGCGTCCACACGTTGGAAGGTCGTTCAGTTTACTTCGGTTCGGGCCAATGTGCGGACGAATTTATAAGCACCGTGGCGCAGTGGCTCAGCAATGAGTGGCTGCGCCGGGCGCCGCGGGTTTGATCCCGCACGGAACAAGTATTTGTATGTCCTACAAATAATTGTTTCGGGTCTGGATGTGTGTCCTTGTGCAATTTATGTTTGTAAACTGCCTTGTGGGGTTAACGTTTTTATAAAAGAATTATAAAATAATAGTGGTTATGAATGGGGCTGTAAATAGATATACGATATACGATTAGCTTTATTTATTCTTTACATGCATAATAAACTGGAATAAATACCATTAATAAGAACTTAACTTATTTTAAAGTTAAAGGAGTTATAATCGATTAGTCTATGTTTTAAAATTGGGTTTTGATTTTAAAGTTTAGCAAAATATGTACTTGCATTTCAATCAGACATTTGATGTATATAAAAAAACACCTTATAATTTATTTGGTAATTTAATTATTTTTTAAAAAGACAAAAACAATAGCAATAAATATAATTAACACTGACTTAATAATAGGTACTAATTATAAATTAGAACATAAATGAAAAACTCATAACGAGCAAAGTGGCTCAGGACCATGCTTTGCGGCAGTCTGTGGAGGAGGATGTTCAGTAGTGGACTTGTGAAGAGCTGCAATGATGATGATGATTCGAAAACTTGCACGATTAAATTATAAGAAATCGACGTTTTTTATAGGATAGTGTGACAAACGAGCACACAGTTCACCTGATGGTAAGTGGTTACTGTGGCCCACAGACCTACATCTATCCTCGATTACGAATCAAAATGCAGATGCGTTGTCACCCGTGAGGACTAAGATGAAATGCCTCGTTTCCTTTAAAAAGGGTCTCTGGTTCTCTACACTCACTATACGAAACACAGCATCATTAAGCTACTATTTTACGCTGATATTCTGTGAGAGCGTGGTCCTTCCCCGGTCGAGTCGACCTTCGTGCTGCAACTATACTTCTAATATATATGTAATATGTTCTAATATATCTATAATATGTAATAATGCATGGTTCTACCACGTATAAACGACGTGCTTCATTTTTTTTTCATTTTAAAATTGTTCTCGTAATAATCTGATGTAAAAAAATGTTAATTTTTTTTGATAAATAGCTTGTTGATTAAAACAAATGTTCAATAATAATTAAATCGCGCTAATTAAAGTAGTAGGAATGGTTAAAATTGAAATTGGCACTAGAAGGCTGGTAATTGCCATCCATCCTACAAAGCTTGAATATAAAATTTAAATCAGATGCGTGTAATCACTCTGGGAGCTTGTAGCAAACTAAACGCGCGGCCAACGTGTGGACGCGGCGACCAAACTTCGCCAACAATCCTTTGATCTTTTGTAAAAAACCGACACCACACGGATCTCGCGCCAACTTGCGGGCCATCGTTCCAATACATACCAATGAAGCCCAAACACCCCGTCTACACGTTGGCCAATGCTATTGGCCACTACATTCGCCGCTGTGTTGGCCAACGTGTAGAGGCGCCGTCAAACAAAAAATGTGCGCTACTCTGTGTTCGCGCGGTTGGTTTTATTATCATAGAATAAACATAGGTAGAATGATCCGTAGGTAATAGCAGATTGTACCTATTGTTAAATAGGTAAATTATATCGAGAACATTATTTAAATTTTGTCATTTATTTTGTATATTATATTTGCTTATGTAATAAAACATTACATAATATCACTATTACATTTTAATGATATTTTTATCTGAATATTTTAAAAGGTATCTATGTCAAATATAAAAACATACTAAATGTATGTTTTACAAAACTTATTAACATAATATTTAAAATACAAATGTATTTATTTAAATTGGAATAAAAATCGTTCATAAATACTGGGCATTTTATTTATTATAGGATCCCAAGCAGATGGTAGCACCCAGCCATCTTCTCTATTGAAATTAGGATGTTTTTTGATTTCAATAGCCTCGCGAATCATCCTTGGAAGGAATCCTATAATAAATAAAATTAAATCCCAACCCAAGCATACAACTGCAAGACTTCAAGATACCATAAGTTCATACTGCATAGATCGGAACAAAAGTTAAATTTTAATCTATGGTAACCGCGGTTAACTATGACATATGGACGTTGAACATCTCAATCCTGCCCGTGACCATGAGTGCTGTAAAGCGTTCTAAACGTCGGGTATTTAAAAAGTTAAAATATACGCGATAAATTCCATAAAAACTAGTATTATTTCAATGTGTAGTGTTCGCGTAAATATAAGAAATCATTATATTAATTTCATAATCTATATTCCATGACACGAGATGGCGTCTTAGGAATAATTTGTTTTATTATTAATCTATAATACTTTTTTTATTGGTTAAGTATTTTATTAACCGATGAAAAGTAATTCCTTGGTTTTTACTGACATTTCTTAAATTATTTGTGCAATATCTAAGTACACGCGACGGCATATTTTTATTAAGAGATTTTTTTTAAATAAACACGACACGTGAAAACTCTACAAGCGTCTTCTTCTTCTCAGTCGATACGCTCTTGATAGAGCGGTCGTGGTCATCACTTGGGTGTTGTGGCACGCTCTACAATACGCCTCCACTCCTCCCTAACAGCTGCCTTTCTTGTGCACTCATGCAACGGGACATCCACCGCAGCCCTCACCTGGTCTGTCCATCTCATAGGCGATCTGCCACGCGCTCTAGTGCCCTCTACTCTTCCCTGGACCACTAGACGTTCAATCGAGATATCATTACGTCTAGACACGTGACCAAAGAAAGTGAGTATGCGAGCTTGCACAATAGATGACAGACGTTGCTTGATGCGGAGTTCTTCGAGAATGGACTTATTGGTCCGGAATTCGGTCCTGAACACTCTCAGCATTCTTCTCCAGCACCACATCTCGAGAGCGTCTATTCTCTTCTTTTCACTTTCTCTCAGGGTCCATGTTTCCGAAGCGTAGAGGAATATGGGGAACACAAGCGCTGTAACTAACCGGGTCTTAGTGGCTTTTGTTATGTTACGGTTCCTCCATATCTTCCGCAACTTATCCATGGCTGTCCTAGATATCGCCATACGTCGTTTTATTTCATCTATGCACCCCCGTTGCTCGAAATTAGCGCTCCTAAATAAATGTATGATTGGACTACTTGACATTTCGCGATTTGTGTCACTTCCGGCGAGTTATTGTTGATGCGATCGACAATCATAACTTTAGTTTTGCTGCGATTGATCCGAAGGCCGAATTCAAGACTGACGTTTTCCAGCCTTTGTAGGAGTTCTTCCATATGGCCGATAATAGTCGCAAATAGGGTAGTGTCATCCGCGTATCGTAAGTTCGAGATTTTCAGCCCTCCAATTGAGATTCCATCAGTCCAGTTCTCGAGAGTGCGTCTCATTATTAGCTCTGTGTAGATGTTAAATAGAAGTGGGGAGATTATACATTCTTGACGGACGCCAGCACTAGGATGAAAGTGATCTGACAGCTTGTCGTCTGTTCTTACGGATGCAGTACCACCTTCGTAAAGACACCTGAGCAGATGTATCAGATGTTTTGGTGTGCCCATTCTCAGCAGGGTGTCCCAAAGTTTAGGCCACTTGACGGAATCAAATGCCTTGGAAAAATCCACAAAGCAGATGTATGTTGCCTTATTGTACTCGCGGGATTTCTCAATAATTTGTCGCACGATAAGTATTTGCTCCCTGGTACCCCTCCCTCTAACAAAGCCAGCTTGCTCTGGAGCAATCTCCTTGGACATGTAGGATTTCAGGCGCTCGTTTAAAATGTGCAGCAAAATTTTACTTGCATGAGGAATTAGCGCAATAAGGCGATAGTTGCTACACACTTTCGTAGAACCCTTCTTGTGAAGTGGAATAAAGACACTATGAGCCCATTCTTTCGGCCACGCACCTGTCTGCCACACCTTGTTACACAGTGCATGAAAAATTTGGACGCCATATTCTTTTGAGGCTTTGATTGTTTCAATGGGAATCGAATCCTTGTCTGTAGCTTTTCCAGTCTTCAGATGTTTTATAGCCGCTCTGATTTCGTCCTTCAGAATGTTTGGCTCTTTTTCTTCGTCCATGGGTTCTGTCGAGGGAAAACACTGTGATTCCACGTCCTCAAACAGTGATTGACAGTATTCCTTCCAAGTTTCCGATATTGCTTCTATCTCTGTCACTGTTTGACCATGAGAGTTCTCTATAGCCCATGTTTTGGTACAGAGAGATCGGGTCATCGATCGAATTTTTTGATGAAGGTCCCTAGATTCATATTTATTTGCATGGCTTTCAACTTCTGCACATATATTCTGAAAATGGGCGTTAAGGTCTCGCCTACATGCTGTCTGTATGTTTGCAGACTTTTCATTTAATGTCCTCACATCTGTTCCCGTAGCCTTCATCTCTCGTCTTTCCTTTACAAGAGCCAGAGTGCTGTCACTCATCCAGTGTTGCCTTTTACGAGTACCTGAGGTTGGAGCTGTTTGCTTGACAGCGCAACTAATAAGGTTCTTTGCGCAATCCCACATTTTATCTGGACACTCGGTCTTAGAGTTCACAATTGCCCACTGATTCCAGTTTTCCTCTAATGCGGCTAAAAATTTTGATCTATCCTTTACTTCGAGCCTCCGCTGTTGAACAATTTTTCGGGCCGCTCTTAGCTTAAGCTGAATTTTGGCCATCAGCAGTTGGTGATCTGAACCACAGTCGGCTCCTGGTAAAGTGTGGGTGTTCCTGATGGATGTCTTCCACCGTGATCTAACCAATACATAGTCAATTTGGTTACGATAATTGCCGTCAGGTGATATCCAAGTGTAAAGTCTCCGAGAATGGTTTTGGAAGAAAGTATTTGATATAACGAGGTTGTTTTCTGCTGCAAATTGAATTAGTCGTTTCCAAGCGTCTAGCGAGTGACTGATTAAAGTGCGGTGTAAGCACCGCAGTTGAGTGGAACAGAGTAGCTGAATGCAGTGTCGCCTCTAGTGCGTAGTAGGTACATAATAGCTCAATGTTCTTTAGATACTAGAAATTAAAAAAAAATTGTCTTAAAAAGAGTTTCGCTAAAACTCGAAAACGGCTCTAACGATTTTCATGATTTTTTTTGTGTGCGTTTGGAATAAATCCTGGATGGTTTGGATTCATAGCTGGACCCAATAGGTGGCGCTTTTGTCGAGATCAAGAAATCACTCGTGCAAAGCCAGGGCGGATCGCTACATAAGTTATAAAACTGGCAAACTTTTTAGTTACGCCCCTAACACTCTACAAATTGTATTTTAAAAATTTCACAAGCAAATATATTCAGCTGCCTTGTTTAGTTAAAATAACTTTAAGACAGGTACGTTGATGATTGTGAAGTAACTGATAAAAAGTAGTCAGAACGCCTCACTAGACACGGTCCGATAATTCGCCATGACCGTGCATTGGGCATTGTCTGTGGATTCCGTGTTTCGGATAAATGGGCAGTGGTTTATTTAATAAATTAGTAACGTTTGAATAATAAATGTGGGTCAAAAAGTCATTTTAATGACTAACACAGTTTTGAATATTGAAATAACGAGTACTAGATTTTTTATTTATTAAATTATAGATATTATTTACATAACTTATTCAATATTTAATGCAATAAATATCCAAACACTAATTAATTAATCATTAACACTAATACATTATTCAATATTTAATGCAATTAATAAGAAAATGGGACCCTTCTGCGAGAAAAGTAGAAGAAAGGAATCCCACGGACTGATAGTCTCTACAGCAAATGGCACAACACAGACCTTTAACCCGTGGCAGCACAGTGGAATGATGAATAAGATCTTGATAATGATATCATCATCATCATTACAGCCCCACACAAGTTCACTGCTGAACCTAGGCCTCCCCCAAGGAATGCCACAAAGCACGGTCCTGAGCCACCTGCATACATTGACTTCCTGCATATCTTACCAGGTCGACACTCCATCTAGTGGGGGGTCACCCTACAGTACGACTACCGGTACGACGCTGCCACTCTAGAACCTTTTCTCTTCATCGGTTGTCGTTTCTTCGAGCTATATGGTCGGCCCATTGTCACTTCAGCTTACTAATCCGTTAGGCTATGTCGGTCACTCTAGTTCTACTGTGGATATTCTCATTTCTAAGTTTATTACACAGAGAAACCCCAAGCATAGCCCTCTCCATAGCTCGCTGAGCGACCTTGAGCTTCCTCATACGGCCAGCAGTGAAGGACCACGTCTCAGATCCATAAGTCATTACTGGCAATACGCACTGGTTATACAATCTAGTTTGCAGGTTTTGACGTAAACCTGACGAGAAGATGTGTCGTAATATCCCGAATGCTGCCAGCCGAGTTGAATTTGTCGAATGACCTCTCGGTCGAAGTTGGGCTTAACCAGTCGAATTATTTGTCCCAAATAAACGTACTCGTCAACAACTTCGAGCTTAATGCCCTCAACAAGTACCGGCAAGGTGACATGGACATTAAATATGATCTTTGTTTTGTCTATATTCATCTTAAGACTATTGAGGTCATTGAGCATAGTGCTTAGGTCCTCCAGTCGTTCTGCTATACTAGACTATATAGTCGGCAAATTGAAAGTGGGTGATGTACTCGCCATTGATGTTAATGCCGTATCTTTTCCAGTTCAGTATGAGTTCAGTAGCTTAATTTAACGTCACCCTGTCTGATACCTCTTTGCAGTTGCATAGGTTTCATACTCTGATTCTGTACTCGGATAGCCATCGCAGCCCTATTGTACAAACACTTCAGCACTTCGATATACCGACAGCCAACATGGCACCGCTGAAGGGACTAGCACTTCCAAATTTCGCTTTTTCGTAGTCCACATACGCAAAGCAAAGTGGCTGACCGTGCTTTTCGGTCTTCTGTAGAATCTGCTGTAATATGATAATGATATCAAGTATGTGTTTTATAAAATATAATATTTATCAAATAAAATGTACTTTTACGCGTAAAGCCAAGTTAAACATTTGTTATTAAATCTAGACCCATTGAGTTTTTCTGCTTCTATTTCTTCATCAGTCCGCTATTGGATATTTAAATCGAGTGTACCCATTACGTGTGTAAAATTTGCCTAATATAACGTCTGATTCATGATTAATTAATAGCAAATATGTTAAAAATTAATTAAATAATTAAGTTACTTTTCATCTCCCAATACTTAAAAAATTATTTACTTGGAACTGTAAATGCTTACCTAGCTGCTTTTTCTTGGAGACCACTCGACTACATTTTTTGTGTAAACTTAAGTAATTGTGTTTGAGGAAATAGCAAATTCACTTTTTACTGGTTGTTGATAGTAACAAAAAAGTTGTTAATGATCGGTATAAAAATATTAATTAGTTTCTGCATACGGATAGGTTTCAGTAATGAGTAATGACTCTGTAAAATTAAATTGAAAAAAATAATAATTTATTAATAGAACAGTATCGATGGGTTAAGTATGCGGTATATCAAAGTAAAGGAAGAACGTACTTAATATGAAGTTCTGTGATAATTTCTATAAATATGTGTAAATGTTATAATTTATTTTTAGTTCGAGGATTAAATTAATTTAGATTAGATTATACTGCAAAGTTAGGTATCTGTTAATGAAACTGTGTAAGTATATATTTTCCGCATTAAATTATTATTGTTGGATATTAGTGTAAAATAACTTAAATAAAAAAACCCCGCTAAACAAAAGGAGCGGATGATCTTTAAACGGCAAAAACAGGTCTTCTTGAAACATAGCTAAGAACAATCTCGTTTAAGATACCTTTGAAACGAAAAAAAAATCGTCAAAATTGGTTCTACCGTTCAGGAGCTATGTTGATGATAGGCACACGGATGCACACTACAAACTTATAACACACCTGTGTTTATTTCGTCGGGGTTAAATAACATATTATGGGAAATGGTGCAATAAAAATAATTTATTCCCGATAAATATGCGATTAAATACAATTAGGTAATAACCTTGGCAATAAGACTTGTGCTGTTCAATTTAAGAAGGATTCAAGGCATTGGCCTTTTATTACCCTGCCCTACCAATTAAGTTAATCGTGGAATGAAAGTACATACAAACTACAATTTCTATAAGCAGATATTATAATGAACTCATTGTTTAAATTGCGTATTCAATTAATGGCCAAGTTCTGTTACACTTTGAAATACACATTATTTTTTAAGAAACAGTGTAATAATAATAAAACTTACGTGCATATATTTACCGAAGTGTGAGCGTTTAATAACAATTTTTTTTCTTGGAAGGACCACGCTCTCACAGAATACCAGCGTAAAATAGCAGCTTAATGGTGCTGTGTTTCGTATGTTGAGTGTAGAGAACCGGAGACCCGTTTTACTGGAATCGAGGCATTTCATCTTAGTCCTCAGGGGTGACAACATATCTGCGTTTTGATTCTTAATCGTTAATAAATGTAAATGTCTATGGGCCACAGCATCCACTTACCATCAGGTGGACTGTGTGCTCGTTTGTCACGATTGTCCTTTAACAAAAGAAATAATAACTCAAAGTAAATACCCTAGTGAATTCCTTTACGAGTATGTTGATAAAAAGTTTATTTTGGATATTATTAGAAAAAAAAATGTTTTAATGGCCTATTATGTAATTTGCTACTTAATTGATTACGCATGTAGGTTTGAAAAATTAAGATGAGAGTATTCGCTCGTTTGACATAGGTTCAATTGGTTTTATTTATGATGTAGTTAGTAGCTTTA
Organism: Parnassius apollo; assembly: GCA_907164705.1. Lineage (NCBI taxonomy): Eukaryota > Metazoa > Arthropoda > Insecta > Lepidoptera > Papilionidae > Parnassius > Parnassius apollo. The sequence continues at coordinate 2,741,129 of CAJQZP010001706.1, forward strand.
GCTTGATATACATGGAACATATAATTGGAAACTATCAAAATTGTATATCAACTCTTTAAATACATGTCGTAGTCGTTAAAGTAGTATAATTCAATGCTTATAGTATTGGTTTTGGCCTCAAAAAATACAGCAATGACATTGTATTCAGTTTAGGTAATTTTACCTACTAGGCTATACTATGCATAGCTTACTACCTATCTACTATTCGCCCGCATTCTCTTTGATTATTCCAAGCTAGGTATCAGGTTTTTACGCAGGCGTTATTTCTTTTTAATTTATTGTTTTCTGTACTTAGTTGTTTTATACTACGTGTTAACCTGTAAAACATTTTAGGAAATAACTTTTGTTTAAAAGTTATTTAAATAAAAGGGTAATAAAATGGTACCTCCTTTTAAATAATATTTTAAGCTAACACAAGTTAAAATTTATTTTTCTCATATACTGTGCATATACTTAATATTTAATCGTAAAATACTAGTTGGAAATCAAAAGAGCTCGATAGTGCCGCTCCTATGAAGTCGTCACTGGCTGGTCACATGACCGCCTGAGACAGTCGCCCGTGCACACGGTCAAGGTAGACCGACCATCGTACCTCGCGAATTGTAATTAAGAACTAATTACACTTCTCAAACGATCTCGTTCAAGTTTAAAACTATTGCCTTACTACTCACGTGACCGTGTTTTACACGTGTTTTTGTTAAAATTAGTTAATTTTATCCAATTACACCATTGAATATTACAATTATTTTAAATAGGTAACCTAGTAAGCTTGTGTCCGATCACAGAACAATGGAAGCTTCTTGTATATTTTAAAACAGGTCGTGTCATAAAACCATCGAAGTGCGATTGCCTTGTAATATGACGCTAGTTAGTGCAGAAATTCATTTGCATTCTAATGAAATTACTCTATCGACATCTGATGACAATGAGGCGATAGAATCAACCATTTTGATGCAGATAAGCGCGTGAGCTGGCACCTTACATGTCGCTCCGACCTTATAAAACCGTCACGAACAACTATTATTTGATGCGTAGTGTGTTTATGTTAAATAGGCTATTACCAAATCGAATTTCCTTATCCATGACCTTGCAATTAAGGTAAAACGAACTCTATCGACAAAAATCGATCAAAATAAAGTGAAGTACCTTGGCAACATGCTTTACTAAAGATATGCAATTTCAAGGGTTTACTTGTGGCACCTGATAGTAATTTACAGGAAAATAATGTCACTATAATATTATAGTTGCGCAATGCGCAAAATTATCACATTAGAGATAATATTTGTTATTTGCTAGTTACTCTTTAATTTGGCTACATGAACACTTAAGCTTAATCAGGTCGCAGCTTATAGCCGACACTTTTATATTGTGTTTACACAGTGTGGCATTGCGATAAAAAATGTAAATTTGCTTCTCAAACGAATTGAGACAGATTAGGTCATAAAATGTTAGTAATTAAGATTATGTTATGACAATTTTAAAGTATACGAAGATTAAGATAAAATATCTTAGCAATGAACACCTTGTAAGTAAATATACTAGTGACAAAATGCTACTCATGAGTGCGGATATGGTTAGTGTTGAATGTGAATCAAAAAAAATATTATTTAGTTGTTGTCAGAAAAATGCTGCTACCCATGTTTAGGTTCCTCTGTAGCCTCTTGCGATACCCACAGCATGACATGGGTTCAGCGAGGTCTCTGTGATCGTGAATGAATACTGGTGACGATCATTTAATGGTAAGAGGCCACTCAACACTCCTTCTCCTCAGTCCTCACGATCCAGAACCCCGAAAATTATTAGTCCGAATCACTTGATCGTTGTCAGCGCCTAAAATAATGCAATACAGTGTACAATATAAATCACAACGCGCAAACCAAAATTGAAACTGGAACGCACGCACGCATGCACACGCGCACACGTGCACCACTTTAATATAATTTGTATAGTATTGCCCACTTTTATGTTTATACACGTGATTGCTGATCATGAGGTCCCGGGTTGGATTTTCGGGTCATCTCTGTAGCAGCCCGGAGTTAGGAGCTTGGCAGTGTTTCGGTGTCTCGGTGCGTACGTAAAGCTTGGTCCTGCGCCTAATCTTTGTCCGGTCGTGTCGAATTATCATCCTATCGGACTATGAGAGCGAGAGAATAGAGAGTGCACCTGTACACTCACTACTATACTATAATCCTGGCCTGCACAGAGGGCTAGTCTCCGTTCAGTGAAGCCGCCGTGACTGAAATTCGGTCTGGAGGACATTATTATTATATTATGTTTATTTACTAACTACTTATATAGGTAATAAGTACATAAACGTAATAATAATGGAATATACTCATTAATACTTTTCATTTGACACAACACATCACATACCTATTTGTTTATGATTACGCTTTTTAAGTTATTGACTCGCGCAGGTTTTTTTGGTTTTCTTATTTACAAATTATATATATTTGGAATGTACTCATTAATACAATTTACTTATGATATTAATATAAATTTAGCTGTGGTGGCAGCGTCGATCAGTTTGGGCTCCACGGACTTTCATACAAGAAAAGTGCAGGTAGGTTTTCCCGTCACGGTTCTTTAAACGAAGTCATCCGAAAGGCTCTTGTCTCCATAAATATGCCTTCGGTTTTAGAGCCTTGCGGGATATTTAGAGACGATGGCAGGAGACCCGACGGTATGACTTTGGACCCTTGGGAGAGAAGTAAAGCCCTAGTGTGGGATGCTACTTGCATTGACACTTTGGCGGCCTCTCATCTCAAGGGTACCTCTTTTAGAGCCAGGGCGGCATCAGAGGCAGTTTAGTAATTTATTACGAATTTAGTAAATGGCGCAAATATGAGTCTTTGAGAAATGACTACATATTGGTGCCATTTGCTGTAGAGACTATCGGTCCGTGGGGTCCGCGTGCAGTGAAGTTCCTAACGAAAGTGTATCCACGGCTGGTCGTCGCTGCTGATAATAAGACGGCTGGTTCTTTCCTCGCTCAAAGAATATTCAGCGAGGACACGCAGTCAGCGTTCTTGGTACTATGCCACGGGGAGCAGGACTTTCTGACTATTTAAATTTTAAGTGTTAGTTTTTCTATATTAGGTATACATAGTTTCTTTTTTTATTGTGTATAATTAGCATTAATTGTTAATATTATAATTTTAATTATTATTTTTATTTAATGTTACGTATATTTATATTATATTATTAATTACTATATAATAAATACTAATACATTTTGAGAAGTGACAAGTGCGAGTGGCAAGTGCAACTGACAAATGACAAGTGCTTAGTGTGTGTGAACAGGCAGTGACAAGTGATAAGTGCGAATAAAGTACACACTTGTCATTTCTCACTTGCCACTTCTCACTTGCCACTACGCACTAAGCACTTGTCATTTGTCAGTTACACTTGCCACTCGCACTTGTCACTTCTCTAGATGTAAACAGGGCCTTGTAAAAGAGCATAATAAGACGGATGGACATAGATACAGACATACAACCATTCCATCCATGCATTATGACCTACAAAGACCACTACTAAACATAAGCCTCTCTTAAAGATTGCTTCATGGAGAGAATTTTGCCATAGCTGTCACGCTTAGCAGTTGGGTGGGCAAAAGATGCTGCTGCCCATCTTCTGTTTCCGTTTACGTCTATGATCTCTTGCGACGCACACAGAGCGATATGGGGTAGTGGATATTTTTACACCGCTTCTACAAGGCTTACCCGCAGCTGGGTATTGACTAGCACCAGCTGTCTCATTGTGTAACTCTGGTGGGGATCACGTGCCGTTGGGGATCACGTGCCGGTGGGAATCACGTACTGTTGGGAATCACTCTACAACTGCTTCGTATGTTTTAATTATAATATTTTGTAACCTTAAAAAGTAAATGGCAACGGCTAATAATTGATTCTAACACACAATATAAATCAATAATATATCTTCACAATACGAAAGTAAACTACAAAAGTCAACCACGATTCCCACGAATTACAATTTCGGATTAGGCGAGTAGTCATAAAAGAGAGAAAATACGGGAAGACGCTACGAGGACAATCGCCATCCGCCAGCCAAACGTACCTATAATTACAATAAATCCATGATATAATATGAGTATCCAGCAGTTACAAGAGATATCAATTTAACAGTTGTGATGTTAAGAGAGCCATAATGTCCATCCATTCAAATTCGATTGGTAGTGACTGCATTAGTCGGAAAATGGTCATCCCTCTCATTGATCTCCTTTTACCTATAATCACGTCTATACTGAATAATTCACTGAGTTCTGCTTTTTTCCCTTCAGCTTGGAAAGACGCATTCGTAGTTCCTCTCGAAAAGTCAAATCCCTCTAGTTTTTCCGATTATAGACCTATCTCTATTTTGCCTTTCTTTTCCAAAGTTCTAGAACGTCTTGTGCACAATCAAATAAGCACCTATCTTTTAAAACACAATCTTTTAAATCCCTTGCAATCCCGTTTCCGTCCTGGCCATAGTACGACTACTGCACTTTTACAAATCACTGATGATATTCGGTATGGTATGGAGAAATATCCATCTGACGTTGCTTGATTTTAGTAACGCATTTAATACTGTAGATTTTGATATCTTGTTAAGCATCCTACGCTCTCTCAACATATCTCCAACTGTAGTTGATGGTTTCGAAGTTACTTCTTTGGTCGCCGACAGCGAATTCAGGTGCTAGAGGTTTTTTCCATCTGCACTACTACAGCTGCTGGTGTACCATAAGGTGGCGTGTTGTCTCCTCTCCTTTTTGCAATTTTCATTAACTATATAAGTCATAATTTGTCCTCTTCCTACCACTTGTATACTGATGATATCCAAATCTATACTCAGTCCTCTCTTGAAGATCTATCTAAAGCAGGACACTATTAACGCTGATCTGACTTGTATTTCGAATTGGAGTAAATGTTATGGTTTAACGATTAATCCTAAGAAAACTCAGGTCATTGTCATCGGTAGTTCTAGATTAATTGGTAAAATTGACTGGTCTTCCCTACCTAATACCCTACTATACTAGACTGCACTCTAATCCCTTACAGTAACAAGGTTAAAAACCTGGGGTTGTATCTTGACTCCTGTATGTCTTGGACCTCACAGGTTAATGAGGTCAGTAGAAAAATGTTTGCTGCGTTAAGCTCTTAACAAAGCTTACGTAATTTTCTTCCCACAGCAACTAAAATTACGCTCGCCCAGTCTCTACTTCTACCTATCCTTGACTATGCTGATATTTGCTATCTTGACATTACCGACGAGCAGCTTAATAAGCTTGAGCGCATTAAAAATTTATGCATTAAATTTATATTTGGGCTTCGCAAATATGATCATATCTCCGAATTTCGCAAACAGCTCAAATGGCTCCCGATCCACCTTCGCAGGAATTACTCACATTCTCCCTTAGTAATCCTTCCACTCCTCTTTATTTAAAAAACCGTTTCCAGTATCCTTTCTCTCACGCATAATCGGTTCCTTCGATCCTCCGTCAATCTTTCTCTCTCTACACCTTTGCACTCTTCTTCCTTTTTCAAGAAATCCTTCACCGTAACCGCTGTGCGATTGTGGAAATCCTTACCTCTCCATATTCGTCGTGCTAAATCTCTTCACTCTTTCAAAAGTCTTGTTAAATCGTATTATTTAGAACGCTATTAGTTAAATTACTTTACCTTTCTCGTACTCTTTTCATTTAATAAAATAATATATATATATTATATTTTATATATAACTTTCACTTATTTTTATTTGTATGTATTATTATATTTTTTTATTATTATTTTGTATGCCCCCCTCTATTTTAACTTTTGTTCGCATCATTCCTCTACGCAAAGGTTGTCTGGAAGAAATCACTTTCAGAGTGATAAGACCGCCTATTTAATTTAGTTTTAACTGTACTTGATGTTTTTGTATTGTGGTGTACAAAAAAGAATAAATAAATTAAATAAATATCAATCATCTGTCTTATGTTATTTATCTTAATGATCATTTTTTAAGTTTCCTATGTGTTGAAGTAAACCTACCTCTCTCTCTCTCTCGCTACCCTATCTCTATATTTAAATTTATAACAAAGACTGTTGCGTTTCGCTAAAAATTTCTCCTATATCGTTGATTCCGTTTACATACGAGGGTGACACTGAAAGTTCTTAGAAAATGAAAAACTGAACAAACTTGCAAGTTATAAGTTTCATTATATCTTGTCAAAATAGTGTCCATTTACCTCTTACATCAATACATCGCTGCATCCGATCGAACCACTGAGAAAAGCACTTTGCCCGCTCGTTCTTAAGAGTCTCTTCGACGGCATTTTGAAACGCAGCTACTGCTTCCTCGGCGTCCATAAAGTTTTCCTCGAAGTTTTTCTTTTATTTTCGGATATAATTAAAAATCGCAAGGTGCGAGATTTTTATCGGTCGGGGCTATAAGGCGGGTGACACAGCAATTCCAAGTAGCCGCAATTTTGCTTGTCGGTGTGCGACGAGGCGTTGTCGTGGTAATGGAGGATCCTACTGCGAGGTAGTTTCTTCCGAAATTTTTTCAAGAAAAGTGGCAACAAAGTGTACCACTCTGCAGTAACTGTTTTTCGATCCTCTAAAACAATTGTTGCGCAACGACCTGTTCTTCCGAAGAATGAGGCCGCCATCTTTTTTCTCACGCATCGACATCTCTTCACTTTAAGAAAACTTTTTTGGAAGGAAACACCCAGGCAGAAAACTATCTTTTAGTTTCAGGATCATAACAATAAATCCTGCTTCCGTCACTCGTAAGTACGCCGAACACAGCATTTGGTCACCTCCGTTAAATCTTTGAACCATTCCATGCACCAATCAGCACGACGAAGTTTTTTGGCTTCTGTCAAATTATGAGGTATCCACCGGGCACAAAACTTCATGACCGCTAAATGTTCATGGAGGATTTTGTGCACTTGTCCAAATCTGCTGATAAGTCACTCTTTTGTCAGTCTCTATCATACGCCGCACAACACTGATTTTATCTTCAGTCCTTGCCGTAGAAGGCCGTGCCTTACGCAGATCATCGGTGAGATTAGTGCGACCAGGTTTAAACTCATTAAACCAGTTGTAAACAGTGGCATGAGATGGGGCTTTATCGTGATAGGCCAATCGAAGTCTATCATAACTTTCTTCATCAACTTTCTTGTTGACTTAAATGACATCGAAAATCATAAAAAATCACTGTACGACACTTTTCTCGCATTAAATTCATGCTGACGTGACACAGACATTTTTCAGTTTGCCGCCAAATCTTAAACCAAATGACAAATTAATAAAATACATACGCTAGAATATTAGCAAAGAGTTCCATTTTCAGTATTTGAAATTATTTTTTATTATATCGTTTAGAAGTGGCCAGTTCTAAAAATTTTCATAGTCGCCCTCGTACAAATACGTGTTCCGAACGGGATTCGAACCGGCAGCCTCAGCGCCGTAACTTTATGAAAAGCCATTGTTTCACGGATCTGTCGATTCCTCGTGAAATACATTTTAAGAACTCTTGTTTTATAGTTTACTAACGGCTAGCCCGACATGCGTCCATAAATTCCTTTTTTGTCAGAAAGCACCAATCACCAATGTTTCATAATAATCGGAAGAATATCAAAGGAACGCATATCTAACAAGCAAACAAATTTTCATTTTTATATATTACTGAAGAGAGATCAAAGTATTGCATATTAGGTATTCATATGCAATACTTTGATCTCCTTTTCAATCGTGTTTATCAGACGTATCTTCGATGTTTATTACTAGGGATATAGTAAGGAAATGCCAGAAATATCTCATGATCTTTTGTAATGGGGAGCATTGTGTAAGGTGTAAGACATCTTGTTTTTTATAAAAATGAAGTGTCAAACGATTTTTTTTATTGAATAAGATTGACAAATGAGCATACAATCCACATGATGGTGTATGCTGTGGCCCATAGATATCTACATTTATCCTCAATTAAGAATCAAAATGCAGATGCGTTGTTATCCCTAAGGACTAAAACGGAATGCCTCATTTCCAGTAATGTGAGCCTAATATATACAATAAATCAGCGTAAAACAGCTGCAGTTTTACGCTGATATTCTGTGAGAGCGTGGTCTTTCCTCAGTTGAGTGGACAACCTGATAGTAAGTTGACACAATGACTTAATTGAAAAGCTTAAAGAACATGGAATACAATGCCCACCAAACAAAAGGTATAAAAACTATTTTGAGGAGAGATCTTAATCTTGGGTTAAGATTGTAGATAATATGAGTACTCGTACAATATTAAAGTCTCGTCGTCACTGCGTAAGGATCCGTACCTAGGCCACTCCATTACATCACATACGTAGACAACGCAGTATAAACCGTCAAAAACTGTAAAATATACTAATTAGATGATGATATGTGCCTTATAGAAGCTAACAAGAATCCAGAATTTGCTATCAAGGAATTGTAATGCGATTTTACGAATTTGTCAAAATGGTCACATGACGCTGGCCTTGTTCTCAATGCTGACAAAACTAAATTGATGTACATAAGTTCCAGTTAATGCAAAATACCTCGTGACTTCACACTGATCACACAAAACCATACCTAACTGTTTGCATACCAATATGCAAAAATGCTCTTGTTTTTGCAACTATGGATTTTGTTGATAAACAAGAGTACCTAGGCCTAAATGACTGACAATACACTTAAATGGATTGAACACATTAGTTTTGTATGAGTGTACATTTACCATCATTAAAAGTAAAATTCCTTATGAGTCACTTTTTAACTTGTACAAAGCGTTTGTGAAAACTGAATATCAACTTGAATACCAGCGTAAAATAGCAGTTTGATGCTGTTTTGTTTCGTATGGTGAGTGTAGAGAACCGGAGACCCGTTTTACTGGAATCGAGGCATTTCATCTTAGTCTTCAGGGGTGACAACGCATCTGCATTGAATAAAATTATTATTAAGAAATCATTATGTGAACGCATCTGCATTTTGATTCTTAGTCGAGGTTAAATGTAGATGTCTACGGGCCACAGCATCCACTTACCATCAGGTGGACTGTGTGCTCGTTTGTAACCCTAATTCTGTAAAAAAAATACTGTTTACTATATAATCAATAGTTACAGAACTTTAATCTTACATCTTTTGTATTACAGTATTATCTTTTGTATTACAGAACTTTAATCTTATCCCAATCTCATCAACTCTCATCAATTTATAGACTACATATTAAAAACAATTGAACCTAAACACAATTAAACTAAAATTCCTAAATACCTGCAAGGAACTTTTTTATTCCTGTAAAATTATAAAAATCCACTACCAAGTAAAAACATACTCAGTGAAAAAAAAATGCCATAAAACTTTTATAACATAATATATTTACCGAAGATTACCGTCGTAATATAACGTAGCCACACGAATTGCTTTCAACTAATCTGTAAGTTTTTATCTGATTGCAATATATATACGGGGAACAACTGTTTTACGGCAGAAACAGAGGTAAGAGAAAGGGCACCACCCAGACAATCTCCTAGGCGATATCAGAGTCCAACCACCTAGAAAATCTTCTCCTGTGATAGCCAAGCTTATCATCCCATTCTGTGCCCAGCTGGAGAATGTTACGGGTTGATAAAGAAAGGAAATTGTGGCTGATTTTACTTCGTTTTATTAAGGGGAAATATTAAAAATACTACCTCAAATGGCTTAGCAAGATCCTCCTTTATGCCGAAAATATTGCAGCTTTAATTTTCAAACAAATATATGGTAAAGTTGAGGATTAATGTTTTAAACGAAAACACGATTCCGTAAAATTTTCTCGATGAAAAAAAACCCAAAGCTACCTCTAAACTGAACAATAAACCGCTATTATTCATAAAATACTTTAAATTAGATCACGAAACTTTGCATACTAACTGAACTAATTATAAAGCAGGGCTTATGTTTTTATTTTTTTTAATTACCATTATTTTCACTATAAAAAGAAATTACCTAAACTATCGGCGTCTTGAAGCTTGTTTCTAACCGATTAGTCTCGCTTCGGATTTCGAACGGGAAAGCTGTGTCACTTACGAACAGAATACACATTACGCAACAACACGACGTAAAATTAAAATGGGAAATAACCATAATAAAAATAAGAAGCGACTGGGTTGGCGTAAAGAAACAGGCATAAATATGATAAACCTAATGAAATAAGTATCTAACATAGCATACGATGCGCGGGGAAGATGGGGCGAAATTAGAATATGAGCTGAGTTACTATATCCTCTTAAGGCACTTTTTTGTTTGTCTGTCGTTCCGGGTGGAATTTAGTAATTGATTTTTAACTAACTTCTCGATGATCTGGAAAGTTGAAATTTTGAATATAGCTCAAATTTGGATGAGAATACAAAAATACGATAAAAACCATGGTAAAAACAAAAAAAAACCTTTTAATAAATTTAACTTGTTTATTTTTACTGTATGACAAGCAGCAGAGAAGTATTCTTCACACTAAAGTTTTACTTCCATAAGAATAGAATAACTTTTTATTCAATATAGATTACATGTAATTCTTATTGAAAGTATTTTTTATTATACCACTTGTTCGGAAAAAACCTCTGTCCTGGGAAGAATCAGCAAGAAACCTAGCGCGACTTTTCTTTAAATAAATTTTACAATGCGAACGGTTACAAAATATTTACAAAATTTATTTTAGAAACAGCTTGGAAGTGACCACCTCATTCCCAGGGATTTGTAAATTGCAACGAGGTATTATATCTTAGTCCTCAGGGAAGACAACGTACGTATAGTCTGCATTTCGATTCTTAATCGAGGAAATATGTAAAATGTCTTTGGCCTTTATTTTTCTACTAGCTGTTACCCGCGGCTTCGCCCGCATGGTCACTGGGAAATAAACATCCATTGCTTTTTGAATTGAAAGTAAACTGAGTTTTATAGATTTGTCAGAGATGCAGCCATTAAAAGGAAACTGAGCAAAATTGATTCGTCAGCCTATTTAAGCGTTTGAACGCAGCGCATAAGAAAGCATGAAAATAGCCTGTTTATTCCAAATGGAAATGGGATATTTTTTAATTAATGGAAACTGAGCATAATTATTCGTCAGGGATGCAGACTTTTAAAAAGAAACTGAGCTAAATTGATTCGTCAGAGATGCAGTTTTCTGAATTGAAAGGAAACTGAGCCAAATAAAAGATCCGTCAGAGATGCAGCCTTTTGAGTTGAAAGGAAACTGAGCTTAATAGGTCCATCAGAGGTGCAGCATTTGAAATTGAAAAGAAACTGAGCTAAACAGGAAATTTTGAATTGAAAGGGAAGATCTGTGGGAATTCTGATTAATTGATTGTGGGAATTTTTTAAAAAAAAAAAGCTAACTGAACACTATTTTAAGACGCTACTGTACACAATGTTATATGTTTTTCCATTCGGGGGAAAGAATGTGGAGATTCTGGGCATTTGACACACGCGAACATGCTACATACAGCTGACCATGAGAGAAGCACGGTTTTTCTAGGTTGACCCCCGCTACCTGTAACGTTTGCCCTTGCGCTTTATTAATTGTCATTGCAAAACTGAGCTTAATAGGGAACTGCAACCTTTTGAATTGAAAAGGAAGATCTGTGGGAATTATAGGGATCCGTGGTATAATAACATTTTCACCTTTTCCTACGCCTGTCACAATTGTAGCACCGATTATGTTCCGTCCAAGATGTGTCACACGCAGCCTTGTCCCGTTACATAACCGAGGAGCATCTAAATTTCGCATTAGCATGACTGGGACGCCTAATTTTAATTGAAGCTTATGTGAGGGCACACCTGACAACTCTAGAGAATTTAGAAACTCTACGTGATATGAAGTGCTCTGTTCTGTGTCCATAACTGTGTCTACTGACAAATACTCTGTTATTTCTCCTGCTACTTCGCTTAATATATCTGAATTTATTTTGTTAACGCTCTCATTTTTGGTACAAGAATCGCCCTTTCACATAACCATTTGTCTTCATACATGTTGTTCGTTAAATCTGAATAAACGCTCGCAATTAATTCGGAATGATTCTGTACTAAATTACAAAAATCTCTCGTCAATTTAACGCAGTCCACAGCATCCGTTTCCAAACGCCCATCGCCAATTTTTAATAGTGTGTCAGCATAGTTTCCAGCATTGATATCATTATACAAATGCACTCTCATATTCGTAGTTAAACTGAATTTTGTCACCTTGTTCCATAAAATAGACGACTTGAGGCATGATTTAATTTCATCTGCAGGTGTGCCCTTTTGAATGACAGGTAAAGTTTGGCGAAAGTCACCAGCCAGTAAAACCACCATCCCTCCCTCCCATTACACCGGTATTGCTGCGCAAATCCTGGAGCTTTCGATTTAGTGCTTTTACAGCTTTTTATGCGACATTGTACTTTCGTCCCACACTAAAAGTTTGCATTGTCGTAGCATTATACCTCGTGCACTATTTTTGCTAAAGTTGCAGATCGACGATTCTTCCTGGGCTAGATTTAGAGGGAGTTTTAAAACAGAATGTGCAGTGCGGCCCCCGCTTAGCAGCGTGGCGGCTATACCGGAGAAAGTTACGACCACAGCAATGTTTTTATCTTTCCTCCCAAAAATTTAACAAAATGTCTTCCCAGTTCCTCCAGGGCATCTAAAAAGAAAAGTGCACCATTTCCAGATTTCCTATTTGTCCTAATACTTTGACAAAAACTCGTTTTTGTTCGGGAAGCAAGCGGGGTACAAATTCGGCTACTTGCTGCTGCAAAGCTGGTATATCGTAGTTTGTTTCACGTATAATTTCATCACTTAGTTCATTTTCGGTTGTTCGCTGAGGGCTTATCATTCCAAAGTCGATTAATTTTTTTGCCTACCATTGGATTACTTTATCTTCAATTTTTCCAAGTGCTTCATTGTGCCTACCATTGCCATTACTTTATCTTCAATTTTTCCAAGTGCTTCATTATAAATGTGTTCATTGTATGTCATGTTCGCGTGTGTCTGCTGTAACCATCGCAAACTATCTTCCGCCATGTACTCTTTATATTTGTCCCACAATTCATGTGCATTAGATAGCCCGCAAGATGATATGAGAGTTGAATAAAGATCCCTAATTTTGGCTGGTGACTGCCACTGCACAGCTTCCTCCATGGTTTCATCCCAGTGATTATCGTTTTCTAAAAGATGCAGAGCTTCACATGCTTCTCTATTGCCCCATTTACATTCAGCCCGTTTGGGCAGGGAAGTGAGCAGGGCAGTGAGCAGGGCAGTATGTAAACAGGTTACTCGCGCTGACACTGCCACTGCCCCTGACACTGCCCGAAATGTCGGTTTTTCGTGCGGAAGTCAAAGGACGGGCAGCGCGAGCGGCAGTGTGTGTTCACATTCAGCTCCATCGCTCACTTCGCGACGAGCGCCTGGATGAACGGACGTGCGTGCCGTCTTGTTATTAAATAAATACGATCTACCAAAATACCTTTCGAGTGGATTAATGAAAATACAATAAAGTTTTTAGAACTGCTGGAATCAGAAAAAACTATATGGGATTTCAACGATAAAAACCACAATTCATCATCTTCTACGAATACGAATTTTCTTTTTGAGTTAACATAGTACCTATGTACATAATTAATTATAAATTCGTCAAATTTAATATATTAATATAAAATTTAGTTTAAGGAATTAATGAACATTGACATTTTATTTCTAAAAACGATTAGTAACTCATATTGATTATTTATTAATTAAAATGTAAAATAAGTAAAAAGGTAATATTTGCATAATAGCCTTAGATTTTTAAATTATAATTTTATTGTAATTAAAATTAAGAATTAGTTTATACTGAAGTGTAATTAATAAAATAATAATAGCTTAACTAATCTCATATAATATTTAATATTATTTATGTAACAATAATATAATAATTCAATTAATAATTTATGAACAATTTACTGTATAAGAATTCAAATAGAGTGGATCTGTATAAGTATTTAATTGTACATAATATTTGAATTCAAAAAGAACGTGTGTACCTAACTTTTAAGCAACATCGGGTTTGTGTAATTAGCTGTATTTCATATCATTTTTCCATGCCAATTATGGCAAAACATGTCAGTTCCACGTCATTGATCATCTTATGTACCATGTTTTTAAGCAAATAAATTTTCTATCTATCTATCTATCTTCTTTTGAACTTGATATCTTTTTAAATTATTAACATAATTTTGTATTGCAAGAAGACACAGCGCGGACGCTGTAATTATTTCGACGTCCGCCATAGTCGAAAGCCGAAAGCGATGTGAGTGGTAGGGCAGAGTGTGAATACACACTTCCCGCGATCCTGCTACGGCAGTATTTAGGGAAGTATTGCCGGCAGCGCGAGGAGCAGTGGCAGTGGCTGAATGTAAATGGGGCTTATAAGTTGCGAATTCCTGAACGTTGACAGTTTTAAGGTTATATCCTATAGGACCCCGAACATGGTGCAGCAGCAATCGTAAACAGAAACATTCAAAATTAGTTACATGGACGGTATACACACGACCAAGGGCATCTGATGACTTTACACCGGGCCAATTTGCAACAGGCGCGCCTTGAATACGGCGTTTTCACTCCTTCCTAGATGTATTCCAAGTATAATAACGGGGGACTTCAGAATATAACAACGTTTTTGCAAAGAGGTCGGTTTGACAAAGTTGAAAGAAGGCTGTTAGTGTAGTTTTTGGCGGTGACGCAATTCTTTCTTGGAAATTTCTTTCGGTGAAATATACACGCTCTCCATTTTCTAAGTGCACAGCAAAGTGAGTAACTGTTGGGTGCCTTTCGTGTAAAGGGAAGCCAAGGAGACGCCACGCTGCCTCGTTACTGCTGACATAACGCCCTGCTTGGAAGGTCTGTACTTCATTAACGGGATTTGCCTCACCTTCACTCCTGAGATTAAATATTGCTTGGTCGCTTTCTTTATTTATGTACTTACAGATATACTTGATTGTGCGGACAGAGCTACATGCTTCTACATTAATGTGGGCATTAAACATTTTACATAGAATGGGCGAATACGGGACAATCCAGCTGTTATCTAAGGTTTTGAACGCTCCAGAGCGAGATTTGATTGTAACTTTCCTGCCACCATCTTCGGGAGCTCTGTGTCTGTATAAAGGGTAGCCATTGTCATTGTGCACTGTTTCTTTTAATAGCTGTTTAGGGAATTTCTTTGTACATTTTCCTTTTTTCATACATGGCGATATTGAATTTCGTGCTCCACATGGACCGTGAATCATATTTCGGACGATGGTATCATACTTTATCTTTATCTTGCTCAGGATCCGGAATCTCGGCGCTTATTATGTCGTCTATTTGGCTGCGCCGCAACTTCTCTTTAAGCCATTAGAATGTGGGCATGCGGTAATCCTCTTTTTTGCCATTCAATTGAATACATGAAGCACTGCACCTATCCGAAAATTTTCCCTTTGTTAATTACATACATTAATTTTTGTACTTTTAATCTAAATACTCTAGCAACTAAATCGTGCCTGTCAGTACTTTTTTGGCCCGGCATTAGCTCCTCGGTTATTTCTTTCCATATGGGATTGCAAGTAAAAGTAACAAAAAGATCAGTTTTTCCGTAAGTTCGTACATAGGCGAATGCGACTTGTGTGTACTCATGTAGGTAGCGGGGACTGTTAACGAATGATTAGGGCAGGATTACCATTTTACCTAAATCTCTGGGGTTCACATTGGCGTCGCTAGAAACTGCATCTTGTAAATGTATATAATTCTCAACACGCAGCTTTTTTTGATTTAAAGATATATAACGGAGACGTTCACTTTCCTTTCACAGAGGTTCTTCAGAGGTTAAAATCATTTTCTCGCAACATCATATGATACGCATAAAAATCCATACATGATACTTTTTTGTTCGGAGTAGGCTCCTTTGTGACCAGGTTAATGAGTGGAATTTGAAAATGATAACCCTCTTGTCCTTTGCAATAAATCAATGGGTATTGCAGAGCGTTATAAAACTTGTGTGTATCGGCTACCCATTGCAACGTATCATCACGTGCTCGCAAGACAATGTCTCGTGAAGAAAATTGATCACCACTAATTACGGCTGCTATTTCGTTTATCAAAGGTGCATTGTAGCGCCTTTCATGC
This sequence comes from Parnassius apollo, assembly GCA_907164705.1. Classification (NCBI taxonomy): domain Eukaryota; kingdom Metazoa; phylum Arthropoda; class Insecta; order Lepidoptera; family Papilionidae; genus Parnassius; species Parnassius apollo. Next base: position 2,757,279 of record CAJQZP010001706.1, read on the forward strand.
TCTCCTCGAGGGGTCCGATCTGCGTTAATGACGACTTTATAATCCTCTTCAGGTAGGTTTTCTAAAGCAGTTTTAAATGTTTTGACTAAAATATTACGTTCATGTAAGAATCTTTGAATTTTGAACACTGTGTCTCTCTTAACTCCCTGGATAAATTGGCAGCAACGGTCTACCTCAATTTCTTCGTCACCCATAAAATATACTTGTAAAAATTTATGCTGTTCGTTTTCAGCTGGAAAAAGTGAACCTATTCTATGATAAATTAGCCCTTGCACCATAAATGTAGGCGAAAATCCCGGCATTATTATTTCCCCGGTCAACTCCGAAGGACGTCATTTGAAAGCATGAGTTATATTTCCGGATCCTGGTTAAAAAGCGCCGTGACTCATTAGCATCATATAAAAAGAGAGTTTTCAAAGGTTCTTCCGGTTCCCGTAATGGAAGAGACACTTTGCCATTGGAATAGCATATGCCTGCGGTCTCATCTTTCCATTTTAAAGCGCTGCAAAATCGACACGCCTTGTCTATCAGTTCGATAACAACTAACCTGTGATTTTTATAATCAATCAACGGATCATAATTGAATGCTGCGTTATTAAAAACCGACCAATTGTTTCTTTGAAAATTTTATCGACGTTCAGCTTGGAGCTATGTACTTGCATCTCTTCGCGCCTGTATCTGTTCTGGTGCTTCAGATGCCCTTATAGTAGATTGACGTTCAGCTTGCTCAATGAGTCTGTGTTGAGTTTCATCAGGTGTTTCCGCGGCTCTTAAGGCGGCCTGACGTTCCGCTTGTTCGAATAGCCTTTGCTGACTTTGATCAGGTGTTTCAGTAGCTCTTAAAGTAGATTGACGCTCTGCCTGTTCAAGACGCCTTTGCTGACTTTGAGCAGGTGTTTCAGTAGCTCTTAAAGTAGCTTGACGCTCTGCCTGTTCAAGACACCTTTGCTGACTTTGAGAAGGTGTCTCAGAAGCTCTTAAAGTAGCTTGACGCTCTGCCTGTTCAAGACGCCTTTCCTGACTTTGAGAAGGTGTTTCGGAAGCTCTTAAAGCAGCCTGACGCTCTGCTTGTTCTTGCCTTCTCAGTTCAGAATCTTCTAAAGATTCTAGCGATCGAGCTAATCTTTTCGCTTGTCTTTGAGAAGATACTCTTGAAAGGCTGGACTTACGTTTGCGAGGCATTATGAAGTAACAAAAAACCTATTTATAAAAAACGTTAAAATACCTAAAAGGAATTAAATTTCCTTTTAAATCTTTTTTTTTAAATCAAATCCAAAATACCTAAAAGGAATAGGTATTCCTTTTAAATATTTTTTAAAATCAAAACAACAAAACCAATTCAAGACACAACACGAATCCGAAAACGATAGCCAAAAAAATCGAAACAACTTAAACCAAATCACAAAACAAATCGCAGAGAACCGAAATCAAAAGCAGTAATCAATATAAATATAACCAACGAAAAAAGAAGTAAGTGTATAGGTACCGTAAACACTATCTATACTATTAATATTCCTTTGAAATATTGTTAAACAACCCAAAACGACGAAAACCATTTCACGATTCTAAATAATTCACGATTCAAAATCCAAAATCAAAGCCAGAGTCTAAATATGTATAAAGGAATACCAATACCAACCAAATCAACAAAACCGATCTAAGAAAATATACAAATCCAAAATGAAAGCCAATATAAATCCATTCAACCTTAACCAAATCACAAAGCATATAACAAACAACCATCAAACGGTAGTCGAACAAGCTACGAAATAGAAACAATTTAAGCGTATAGGTACCGTATGCACTATAAGTTGACGCGCGGCTCAACGGCGGGAGTTAAGTACATGTCAGGAAACATTTCGTTACCGCGTTTGAAAACCTAGTAACGACATCTAGCGGAATCAATTTAAACTATGTATACGTTAGTTAATAAGAACTCTCAAAAATATTTTTCTTATAATTTTGCACAATTCTTCTTATTGTAATACCGATTCATTCATAACCACATATAAGAACTGTATTCATTTCCGTTCAATAAATATTACTAAGACTTATTAATAAGGTTTACTAAGAACTGTTTCTACCACAGTTAAGTAATAGTTAAGGGTGAAAGTGTGAGAGGTGGTGATAGTATTTCTGATCCATACTTATAATCACGCCTGTAACCCTTGCGGGGTAGGCAGAGCATCAACGGACTACTTAATATCGTCTGCGAGATTATCGCCTATTCTGTGAATTACAATGCACCAAACCGTTTGAAGAAAATCAGCTGGTGAATTTTTTGTTTTTTATCGCTCTCTTCCCGGTCCTGCGTGGAAAAATACAGATCCATACATTTTTTTATCTTAATTTTGGTAAAAAGAAATAATAATCCGGATATTCTGACCTTCTGTGTTCGTCCATCGTTCCGTCGTCCGTCTTGTAGAATCAAGGTGGCGCCACCTAGCTGAATTTAATTTTGCAACATATTCGATTTTCTCACGGGAATGATATGTTTTTCCGCGGAAAAAGTAGCCTATGTCACTCTACAGCCACCGAACTATCCCCATACAAAAAATCATGCCATGCCGACGCTCTGTTGCGACGTTAAAGAAGGACAAACTTTTGCAACATATTCGATTTTCCCACGGGAATGAGATGTTTTTCCGCTGAAAAAAGTAGTCTATGTCACTCTACAGCCACCGAACTATCCCCATACAAAAAAATCATGCCATGCCGACGCTCTGTTGCGACGTGAAAGAAGGACAAACTTGTGCAACATATTCGATTTTCCCACGGGAATGAGATGTTTTTCCGCGGAAAAAAGTAGCCTATGTCACTCTACAGCCACCGAACTATCCCCATACAAAAAATCATGCCATGACGACGCTCTGTTGCGACGTGAAAGAAGGACAAACAAACAAACACACTTTCGCATTTATAATTAAAATTTATAAGCTCGGCAACATTACTCATACAATTTTATCTTCAGTAATCACATGCATACAATATATGTGACACATTTTATTTTTAATTAATTTGTTTTTATTTAAATGCGATACTGCGCAAAAGATAGCGAAACCTTCCTTTGCACAGTCACACGCACGCTAACATTAATAACATTATTTAAAAAATAATGTATTAATGAGAGAATTTAATATCTGCGTATACAATAGTCAGGTGTAAAATACACAAATATTATTTAAGTACAAACGGAACCTCACGAATTATAATCAACCCGGAAGTTTATGAAAAAATGCTATCCCCTATCTTTTTTCATGGGTAAATGCTGCATACCCACCTCGCAAAGGAGAAGGAGTACAAGGACAGTTGGGCTTGCACGAACTAAACCTTCTTGGTGTTAAATGAAGCTAATTTTTACGAATTTTATCGCGCTTAATTTAACTTTTTTATCCTCGACGTTTCGGGTGCTTTACAGCACCCATGGTCACGGGGGACTGAGGTGTTTGACGTCCCGATGTCCAAGTTAGCCCGGCTACATTCAGTCTTTGATATTAATTTTTAGTCCGATCTACGCAGAATGAGCTTACAGTATCTTAAAGGCTCGCAGTTGTATGCTTGGGTTTGGATTTCATTTTTTTTTAAATAGAATAAGGGTGACAAACGAGCACACAGTCTACCTGATAGTAAGTAAAAGCTATGGTCCATAGACATTTACATTTATCCTCGATTAAGAATCAAAACGCAGATGCGTTGTCATCCCTGTGGACTAAGATGGAATGCCTCTTTCTAGTAAAAAGAGTCATTTCATTTTATTGATTATAGGATCCCAAGGAGATGGTTTTTTATAGAATAAGAGTGACTTACGAGCACACAGTCCACATGATGGTAAGTGGATGCTGTGGCCCATAGACATCTACATTTATCCACGATTAAGAATCAAAACGCAGATGCGTTGTCCCCTTGAGGGCTAAGATGGAATGCCTCGTTTCCAGTAAAAAAGGGTCTCTGGATCTCTATAAGAAACACAGCAGTATTACGCTGCTATTTACGCTGGTATTCTGTGAGAGCGTGGTTCTTCCCCGGTCGAGCCGATCCATTCGTGCTACTACTATCACGTCAAAGATGGGTTCCGGAAAGTTTACAATCTGTGAACATGTTCAAGATCGACCCCGCTATTACATCAGATTTAGTTTAGTACGCCATAAATGCTAGTGTTCGTGTAAATATAAGAAATCTTCATGGTGTTGCATTTTTGCCACATATCAGCAAAGCCTCGCGAACGCCTTCTTACACACTCGTAACCCGCCTCTAGTCGTTCTTATCTCTAAAGGATGGACCGCATAGGATCTCTCCTTAAGGACAAATAACCTCCCCTTCCACTTTATTTAATAGGAACCAAGCCAAGTCATGTAAGAAGCGCCTTGTGTAAGTGTCAAGGATCCGCCAAAAGATTAGATTGATGACTTTACTTCGAACATGACAAGATGATGAAGATGAAGGGAGAGAAGCAACCTTACCCTCCGCATTCTTTCAACGCACACGAGTGGGCTTTGAGTACACTTGGAGCGAACTTTTGTGGCCCATAAACACCTACATGTATAACATATTAGCAATGAAAATGCAGTTATGTTGTTACTGGCAGTGGGTAATAAGTCGTCACCCCTGAGCACTAGGTGGAAATGCCTCGTTACCAGTAAAAAGGATCTAATGGTCTCAATATTCACCTTAAAAAACACAGCAACATCATGCTGCGGTTTTGTGTGGTTCTTCCCCAGTTGCGCCAACCGTTTATAGTTTATATACTTTACATCACCCATCGTTACGGGAGACTGAGGTGTCTATCTCCTGATATCGTATTACCCAGCTTACCTTTAGCTTTTGAAAATTAATTATTGGTAAAATTTTGGTCCGTTTTACACAAACAAGCAAACTTACAGTATCTTGGCGTCTTGCAATGGCATGCATGGGTTTGAATTTAATTTCATTTATTGTAGGATCCCAAGCAGATGACACATAGTCAACTTCTTTGAAACAACTTCCAATTGAAATTTGGATGTTTTATAACCTTCATGAATCATCCCAGAAATTGGTGTTTTTTTTTTGCGAGGATTGGTGGCTTATGGAATGTGATGGCGGGGATGATGTTGAATATATTCGCAGGCTGCAGTTCCACCTACTGTAGATTGTATATAGATACTTTAAAACACCCATAACGTCGGTAATAAAAAGAAAGTAAAAATAAGATAAATTAAGCACGTTAAAATCTGTAAAGTTTTTTTTCTAGAATAAAATATTTTTCACATATTATCTTCTGGAATTGGTGACAAGACACAGTGCATCAAAGAATGAAAATTCTAACTTCAGAAGCAGTAATGGGGAATTATTTTTCTTTTTAGTTTTTGAAGTTATATTAATCCTTTTGAGTGGTCTAAGATATACGATAAGTACAAGATGTTTATTTTTCTACCCCTAGGGGTGACATTTTTTATGTGGAATCGCTCCGGAAGTTCAACCTATTTAATGAAAAAAGAATTATTAAAATCGGTTCATAAATAAAAAAGTTGCGCCCATACATGCCCATACATAAAAAATATATTCTTTTTATATTATAGTTGAAATGAGAACCTCTCTTGTAGTGGTGGTGGAAGAATATCCACTATCTCAAATTGCCCCTGGGGCGTCGTAAGAGGCGACAAAGGAATACTAAAACTGAAAGAGGACAGCAGCATCGTTCTGATAACAACTCAAAATAATAAAAAACCCGCCTGCCATATGTGGCAACTGTGGTAAAATCCTCCCTATGAGGCAATCTATTGGAGGGGCCTGTGGCAGCAGTGGACTTTTATATGCTACAATGAAACCTTTTGTCAGTGGGTGAAAAATTAAAATAAATGTATTAAGTCCACGATCGGCGCGTATACCAACTAAGCTTTACTTCGCAACATTTTTATGGGTAATATATTTTAAGAATTAGGTATGAATAAGAGATAATGAATTAAATATTGTAAGCTGTGTCTAAATTATTTCGCCTATGAGCTATACTAGGGCACACATATAATAGTTTCTGCGTTCTTTATGAGGTGCCAGAAGCTTCTCATAAATGTTTGAATTTCGAATGCTAAGTATATTTTTTAAAACATAAGAAACTCATAAACTATTGATTAAAATATTTTTGTCATGAAATCGAGTTTCAATTGTTTTTTTTTTATTAATAACAAGTTGATGTTCGTCATCCGTACAATTATAAAAAATATGAAATTAACGCGGAAAGATTTTACGGCTATGATTTTTTATAATTTTGAAAATTCACTATCTCCGCATGGTTGCATGCATTGCACGTCTTGAAAATGGTTTTGGTAGGGGGATAAATCATTTTGAGCACTGCAAGTCGTTAGAAATTTCGTGGCCGTGTTTCCCTATGATGAAATTGAAGGTTGAGGGTCGATCTTCAAATGCGTTCACTGAGGAAAATATGGCTACTGTCAAGCAACTTCTTGAAGAAACTGGCGCATCACCTTTGAGGAGATTCGAGGACATTTGGGTGTTGGTATGAGCCAAATTAAAAAAGTTACATCAACATTAAAAAGTAAAAATCCTCATTAACTCATTCGAGAACAAAAGCGGGCTTGAGTTGCGTGTTGTAAAAAATGTTGTTAAAGTATGATCACGGATGTTCAAATGCGTATGATATTGTGACAGAAGATGAAATATGAATTTATTTTTACATTCCGGAAAGAAAGCACCAGTCTTTTGTATGGGTGTTCGAATGCGATAGCACCAACAAATTGAGGCAAGCAAAAAGCGGGAGCAAAAAAAATTACTTAATTGGTAAATTTTTAAATAACACAAACACACCGACCAATGTTTTTGTAAAAGTTGGGGAAAACGGCCAAGAGGTCGGATTCTATTGCACCATGACAATGCTTCAGCGCACACCGCGCAGAAGTCATATTTGGCTTCTGAAAAGCATCATGAGATTTCTTCATTTTCCCAAATATCAAAGTTTTATGAGATAGAAGATGCTGTGATAGCTTTCAGCCAGCACGTGAAAAACATGCCCTCAGACCAATTGTCCTTACGTTTTTAAAAATGGTTTGAACGAATGAAAAAAATTTTAAAAAAATATAATGGAGAATACTCTGAAGTCTAAAAAGCAGTAAATATATTAGTTTACTTAAAAATTGATTTATTTATGAGTTAAGCAAAACTTAGTATACCCCATGTATAAAAAATCAAAAGTGATTATGAAAAGACACATTGATATTATGATGAAAGTAAAAATATAACTCGCCTATTTGCATCGTTGTAGACGGATAAAAGAAAGGGCTAGGTATTGGCTTACTTAAGCCATAGAATAAATACTTTAGCCTACTACTAACATTGTATTTAAAGCTCCACTTTAATTTGAATATAGGCTTGTACATGTTATTTGTTTTTTTTTAACGGTTCAATCTATACCTAACAGTTAATAATAATTTATAGGATATCCAGACGTCAAGGAATTGAACTATATTGATATACGGGATGCAGGCATTTAAAGAATAGGATTTTAATGGCTTTTATTGATATTTTGCTGTAGCACTACGTATTAAAAAAAGACCGCATTATAATAGCAATCAATAGTAACCAAGGAGAAAACAGAGGTATACATTTGTATGGACTAAACGCCGTCTAGATATCCCCGTGATCTAGTGTTGCCCAAATGCAAGAACAAGACGAGATTTAGCCAGTCTTGGTCTTGGTCTTACGCCAATACACCTGGTCTTGTTCTTGGTCTTGGTATTGCGCTCTCAGTCTTGTTCTTGGTCTTGGTCTTGCAGCAAGAGTCTCGCAAGTCTCGAAAATTACCTATTAGCCTATTGTTATTTATTAAACGTTACTTTAGATCTTAGAACAACTTAACAGAGTAGGCACATTTTGAGCTTGAATTAACATAGCCATAGAAAGACCAACCAAATTAATAAATGTCTAAACATTTAATGAGAAATTCGAAAAATCAACTAATACCGGGTGGGGTTTGAACCCACGACCTAAGCGATCCGTACCGATGCTCTAACCAACTAAGCTGTCTACCAAGTGTCACGGCCACGGGAGTTAGTCTGTTTCTTAATAAACGTTTACATTTAATAAGCTTACATGTGCTAAAACTTAGTCAAAACATATAAAAAACAAATTAATGACATTAACTTGACTGTATTATAAAGAACATTATCTGTCTAGAAAGAGATTGATAGACCCTTATATGAAATGGAATAAAAGAGTTATACAATTTACCATTTATTTAAATAAAAACATAAAATACAATACAAATTAAATTACATAACAGTACACAACAGCTTTGACATTACGGTTACTTTATATTAATTCTTTTGACCAAGAATTAATACAAAGTAACCATCTGGCTGACTCATCACTTAACCTATTTCTATGTTTTCTAATTACTAATGATGCTTTAGAAAATAATCTCTCAGCAGGTATTGAAGTTGCAGGTATTGAAAGAAAATCACGGGCCATCTTCGATAAAGTCGGATATTCTGTCTCATGCGTCCTCCACCACTCTAAAATGTCTTCCGAACTGGTGGCTCTGGGTTTACTTAGGTACTCCTCAAACTCGTCTATAACTAAGCCTTGATGAAAAGATTCAGATCCAGATGACGTCGAGGGACATGCATACAATTTCTCAAAGTCTATTACGTCTTCATCTTCATCATATTCACATACTTTCTTTTCATTTCTTGGTGATTTTAGAGATGTATTCACTGAGTGTAGACTTTTATATTCTTTATAAAGTTCATTAAATTTGCGCAGGCTTTCTGTTTTAATTTGCTTCCCCCATAATGTCATGTCAAAAGTCTGAGTCTTATACCTTGTGTCTAAAATTAAAGAGGTACAAAGCTCTTTTTATAATGCTAAGCATTTTGTCTCGACTGCTTGAAAACCCAGAAGAGCCTTTTATCCACTTCGGATCGATTAGATTTCTCATCTAATTGTTTTACCATGGATTCAATTTTATCCAGCAAGAGATTGAATGATACAATGACTAGCGGTAATGTAACATATTTTTCTCCACCAAGTTTCGTTGATAGAAGTTTAAAGTTTATAAGAAACTTATGTATTTTTTCTAGTATTTGCCATTCACTATCTGTGATTTGAAAATCATTCAATTCGGTGACAGAAGTGCACAATATGTTAATGCCAGTTCTCACTTTTAAACCAAATCCAATCATATCATGTGTGGAATTCCATCTCGTTGGACAGTCGAGTATGGGGTTCAGATTCGATGACACGCCAGCTGCTTCACAAGCAGACTAAAACTTCCTCTTCAATATCTTACTTCTTTTTATTTTACTGGAAATACTGCGTAATTTTGTTATAGCTGTACGTGAGTCAGCAATATTTGGCGCATATTCTTCATCTTCCTCAGTTTCGTGTTTTTCTATTTAGTATTATCTTCATACTGCTGTTCTTGTCCCTTATTGTCAGTTTCAATGTGTAAAGCTAAGGTCTTTAATAAATCTTGTACACCAGGGTTCAAAATGTGAGCAAAGTACCGGAAATGTTGATTGTCTGAATCAAAGTGTGGCATTGTTTGTACAATTCATACATAAATTTTGGTATTTGCAGTTGAGTTGTCGACCGTGATACCCTGTATTTTATCAATTATGTCATATTCCAATAAACATTCGTGGAAAATCGTTGTAATATCTTCCCCAGTATGTCGATAGCGTGATGGTATAAAATCAAGAACTACAGATCGATACTTCCATTCGTTGTCTATATAATGAATAGTAACCCCGTAGTAACTCCTACCTGCAATTGACGTCCATCCATCAATGGTAATTGACATTTTAGATGAAAATTGTTGTAATCGTTTCTTAAGATTCAATTGAAGATCTTCTATTCGCTCTTTGACCTTCCTCCTAAGTGGGGACCTTTTATGAAACACCATATTTGAGCATATCGATCGAAAATATACTTGTGTAGCTTCGTCATCGAAAAATGAGAAGGGAAGATATTTTTTAACCATCCAATCAACTGATGTTGTCACTGCTATTTTCAGACTGAAATAAAACAGTAAATCATGTGTCTCGCCGAGTATAAAAACAAATGAAAATATGAGTGAATTATAAATACATATTTAACACTAAATAATCTATATATTTATATATATATATATATATATATATATATATATATATATATATATATATATATAACTACCACTCACTGACAGACTATAACGATATAAAACATACAAACTTGAAGTTTGTAAGGTAGGTTCCTTTTATGGCATAGAGATCAGTTAAGAAACGGTTTTGAGAAAATCTATCTCTAAGGGAGTGAAATGGGAGTTGGAAGTTTGTATGAAAGTCCTACGTTTTTGAAGTTAGAGACACGAAAATCGTCATTAAAGTTATAAGTTTTCAATAATAAAATCCTGAATAAGTTGTTTTACGAAATCCTAACCCTAAGGGGGTAAAATTGGGGTAAAATGGTTACATGCAAGTCCTATATTTTTAAAGTATAGATATGAAGATCGACATTTATTTTATTAGTTTTAAATAATAAATACTTGCATAGTTAAGCTTTACCTATATAGCCTCTTTATACTTAGGTAAGACTTTGACAGCGAGAAAATTTCAAAATCTCATAGGAAATCAGATATTGTACGCGGACGAAGTCGCAGGCAGCCGCTAGTTACATAATATATGTGTTATGTAATTGTGTGATAAGTATATTTTTTCTTACCTGTCCACCTTTTCCGGTGGTTATTAAAAAGCTTGTGATATCTCCACTTAATTTTGGTTTTTCAGGAAGAAATATTTGTGATTCCTTTTTGTGGAAAGATATTAGATGCTTCCTTAAGCCTGAAGTGTTTCTGTTTTTCATTTTTATTTCAACCTTTTTATGTTGGCATAATTTACATAAAGCAATTTGGGATGCATGAATTATTTCGATAAACTCATCAAATTTACTTTTAGGTCTTTTAGATCTATAACTCCAACTCTCACTACTCCGACTAGAACTATTCGACTCTTCGTCACTCATGTCAAATTGTAAACTTATCACTCCAAGAACAACAAGGACTAGAGTAAAAACAATTAATACATTAGACTCGAAGCAAAGCTCAATTGGGAATGACTGGAATTAAAATAAATACTACTATTTGTAAGTACACGCCGAAAGACCGACAAAGGATAGTTTGGCATCCTTTGATAAAATTAAATGATTCTTCAGAAGATTAATAAAATAGATGCGTTGCCAGATAGGTATAGTGTGCCTACGTAAAAATGAAATGTAAATATGTAAATAAAATTGTGTATATTATGTTCTTCTTGTGATTGAATTAATCTACGTTAATTAAATTAAATTTGCCTTCACTCGTTTGAAATTCAAAATTCAAATATGTTTTATTCAAATAGGCATTAAAAATACACTTTTGAATAGTCATATAATCACTGTTTTCCCAAATTTTTTCTTTTCTATGTCCAGGGGTTCTGATTCTACTTAGAAGAATCATGGAAGAAAGCAAGAAACTCAGTGGCTGCTCTTTTCAAAATATATTTACAATAGTTCTATAATTATGTAAAGCGATAAGTCAAACATAAAATGTCAAATGTATATGTAGATACCAAATCGGTTTAGAAATTTCTAGTTAGTGCTGTGTAGTACGAGAGGTCAGTTCCAAGTATTTTTGTCTGACTTAAATTGAAAAGGTGAAAGATCTAACATTTCTTTTGGAATCTTATTATAAAAGCGTATATCGCTACCCACGAACGCATTATATACTTTGTGTAACCGGAAAGCAGGTATTGTGATTTTATTTTTATTTCTACTATTAAAATTGTGCAAATCACTATTATTTACATCAATTCTTTGCAATCAATTTCTTTAAACGGTTCTCTAAGAGATACTCGGGCTCCTAAAAAGTACATAGATCTTATATTACGCTTTTTATTTAATATGCACACTTTTTATATTATTCGATTAGCATTGTACAAAATGTTTACACGTTTCAAGTGTGTTATAAGTGTCTACAATATTTATCAAATGGGTGACGACTTTGTGTTCAAAAACACACACTTCCAAAAATCGAGATTTGCAGTGAACTTATTGCATGTATATCTATTAGGTAATAATAATAATAGTAAGTAATTATTATAAACCCATATAGTTAATATTATAATAATTACTTACTAGAATAAATTATTATGGTATCTACCTATCCTTACCATTATCTAATTACAATATTCCTTGCGAGATCAGCATAATGTATTCGTGTCCATTCTGAGCACCCGGAAACTTATTTTATTCTTTGGAACGTGTACTCTGTGGCGGCATTCAAACAGTGTCAAATGTAGTGCGTGCGGCGCGGCGGCGACGATTGAATGCGATATCAATAGAAGCCGCCGGCGCATGTATCTTGACCTTGTACTTCCGAATAGCTGCAAAATTTATTTGACAGGTCAGTATTCGACCTTTGATGATGCCGACAACAAGACGCCGCACACTATCAAAGTGCCGATGGTCAAAACTAGGGATTTTTTTCTTTTAATGGGTATTTTCATCCGCTATGTATGTTTATGGTATTATTCGTAATGCGCATAAGTCCAATTTTCCAAATTTTTTTATATATATTTTGCGTCTCATAGATTCCCTAAGCATATACCCGAACTCCTATACTCCCTGAAACGACACTCATTCCTAACTGCAAGACGCAAGAGTCTCGCAGGCTTAGTCTTGTTCTTGCTCAAATCTTGCACGGTCAGTCTTGGTCTTGGTCTTGCTAAAATTAGGCGGTCAAGATCGATTTTGGGCAACACTACCGTGATCACTTAATTAGTACTTGTTTTTTCCAATAGGTGACGTATATCAGCACGCGGTTAACAGAACGGTGTAATACATAATCTGTTATGTAAATGTAAATAGTCCTAAAGTTGGTAAAAAGTATCTATTGATTAAAAATATACCTTTTAGGTAATTTTGAAACCACTTCCTAACTTTTTTAGTGAATAAAAGACAAATTAAATGTTTTGTTTGTACAGTATCGTCGAATATATTTAATGAACACGTAGCGAGCAGCTTAGCTGGTTAATCTAAGAGCAAATCTGTTGCTATCACAGCAAATTGGTTCACAATGTTATCAGTATACAAATATTTGCTGCATTTCCGTCGGCAGCTCTTACGACCTTGTTCTACCACGAATATATATTATCTGTAATATATCAACCTAAAATAACGACCTGCTATAAACAAAAGGTAGTGTTATTTAGACAAAAGCTTGAAACGGTAATACAAATGCAGTGTTTTCAGTACGTGACTAAGTAAATGAGTGTATGTATGATTCCTTTCTTGCATATCTACATCTAAATACATGCATTATCTACATGAAATGGGCGTAATTATGCCTGTTAATAATAATAATAATAATATTTAAATTAGTTGGGGTATTGTTTGCGGCCATAATGTGCGTTCGTCGACGTTTCCACGTGATGCAACATATACAGGCTGTTGTAACTTACCATGCAATAAATGAAAACTCGGTTGTTACGATTTAGATAAAGTATTTCAAAATAGTTGATTCAGTTCTTATAAAGAATATCGAAACGAAATAAACGTTATATAATTTTAAAAGAATAACAACAACATTACTCACTCGACCTTCTTTTCTGTTCACGCATATGGAATTCATAATATTATGTCGAAAGGGTAGTCTCGTTTTGATTTTGTTGGGGAACTTTATTGATCCGTCCTGTTTCTGACGCCTAAAATCAATTGATAGTAGAGATGGTGAGTGTAGCCGCTTAGTGTAGAAGCAACCCAAACTACGCCACTGCTGCCCGCACAATCAACTTCTCATGTGGTGAATATTCTCCCTTAGAGACCAGAGATTACAAACAGCTGCAATTAAAATTAATGCTGCTAACTGCTGAATCTAAATTCCATAACTGAACATGCTGAACATTGGCCTACTTATAGATTACGTCATAAAGAGTATATTTGTCATAATTGCCAGACTTGGCAACCGTAGTTTTTTTCATTTCCTAGTTGTTTAGGAAAACGTTACTGCACATTTCTCCTACATTGTTTCCGTCTGTCACCTTTTACGACACACACGGAATGATAATATGGTAGTATTGGATAGTGGATATTTTTTCATCGCCACTTTTTTTACTTTTACTACTTCGAAAAACAACTCTGTCCGGGGAAGAACCCGCAAGAAACCCAGTGGGATATGAGTATGCGTTTGTGTATTAGTGTGGTGTGCGTGCGTGTGTGTGCGTCCACGTGAAATTAGGCAAAATAGCTTCCGGGGATCTCAAAACGTCGAGATCTGATGAAAACTCGATTTTCGTAAATCGGTGTGAAACCAATAACTTCCCTATTTTTGAAAATATTCAATTTTCTTAGCGGAAAGTTAAAAATAATACCCTTAATAAATAATAATTTGTCTATAACGTCTTCACAACACGAGTATGTTGATGCGCCACATTGTAAAGTTTTTACGAAAATTTGACGGTACATTGAGCCAACGGACAGTCGATGATGGTAGTCCCACCATCGGAGCACTTGTTTCATCGCTTCCACTGTTAATTTACATGCGCATCATCAAAATTAACTTCAAACCGTAATTTAAATAAGAACAAGGAGCAGAAATCCGCCGGCTGTTTAGTACCCACCAAAATTATATTTAAAATCTAAAAATATCTAAGCTAGTTACAAATGATTAAGCTTAGAAAAGCTGATTTTGGGGGCGTCCATTAATTACGTGAGGTGCTTTTTTAAATGTTCTGTCCCTCCCCCCTGGTGCGATGTCGTGAGATTTTACTCAACCCCCTCCCTCATCCACCAATCTCACGTGAGATTTTTCAAAATGTGGGTTTCTTACGTAAACGTGTTGTGTGTAAATGTTATTGTAAAAAAGAAAAAAAAACATTAAACGTCCTATAACTAACAAACTATGGACATTAGAAAAAAAAGTTTTAGAAAATAAACTACTCCTTAAAAATAGATTTATGCATTTTATTGATTAATCTAATATTTCAAGAGTTATTGGCCGCGGTAGAAAAACCGGTTCATTAAATGGGCCATAAATAGTAAACAGTAAGTTTTACAAAAAAGTTTACTGGAAACAAAAGATGCAAAAATTTATTTTCTACAATAACGTTTGCCTTAAAGTACATAGTTTCCGATATATCAGCTGAAAACGTTTTTTCAAGATGGCGCTTGAAGCGCCACCTAGATCTGTCAGCATTTTGTGATTTTATGATGAGTAAGTGATCCTAAACCTTATAAAAAAGTAACATTGCGCGAATTTAGTGCAAAGTAAAATTCTATTTTTACTGTACTATTTCATTAAACATTTTATTTATCAACAACGTCTTACAATCGTCGTTTCTCTAGCGCTCACTGCGTGACCTTCATACAAATAATTCGATATTTTTATTGTTGATAATTTTTATTTTTGGATAAGAATATGGTAATAACTCTC
Source organism: Parnassius apollo (assembly GCA_907164705.1). Classification (NCBI taxonomy): domain Eukaryota; kingdom Metazoa; phylum Arthropoda; class Insecta; order Lepidoptera; family Papilionidae; genus Parnassius; species Parnassius apollo. The sequence goes on from CAJQZP010001706.1 coordinate 2,772,715, forward strand.
TTCATTAAAAAAAATTGTCTTTGGCCAAACCTACTATACTCTTTGGCTTGACCATAGGTTTGACTAATTGGTTTAATAATCTGACATTTCAGTAGTGGTTAATCGTATTACGATATACGCTTAAGATTAAATCTTAAGCATGTACAATCTGGATTAAATGGACCAAAATAGTATAATTTTTATTTTGTTTCAATCAGAAAAAAAAATTGCGTGATATTAGACGAGACCCCCCCTTACCAACGTAAGATTATATAGATGAGATTTGACTCGAACCCCTCCCCCCCCCCCCTTAAACATCTCACGTAATTTATGGACGCCACCTTTCCTTTCATGAAAATATTATTCTTTCGCACGCAGAAGCAAAGCATTTGTTCCTGTTTCCAGGAATTGTATAATATTACTGTAAAATTTTATGCCTAAACTCAGGATTCTTGCTGCTTTGCTTCTTTCCGAAACAGACTATTCACAAACCATTTTCAAGAGATATTTTCATACCAGTTTATTTTCAATAAGTATTACGGTACCTATATATTGAATTAAAATATTGTATTCTATTCTATCATAATTCTCCAACTGTATATCAAAGAAGTTTATAGAAAAGTAAAAAAAAATATACTTCTATTAAACTAAAAATAATGTGATAAAATTTGCGATATTTTATAGTCAGGGAAATAATTACCTCTAAATTCAGGTAAAGCATACAATTTTGTAACGATAAGAAGCACTAACTATGACGTCATTTTACAATGATTGATGACTATTATGGCCTTCACACTTTCCGAATAAAACTAATGAGGAAATTTAGATGGTATGTGATAGTGATTAATGTTGACATCAGAGATTCCTCATCAATTAATAGCCGACGTGGGCTTAAATTTTGAAAATGGTAAGCAGATGATTATCGTACAGCGAGTTCGGATCGCGGGTTAGCTTTCAGCACGAATAAAGTGATTGAACCTATATCCTGTTTCTTGTCTGCGTGTTAGTCCATATTTAAATTATGTGTGGGCGATTTATATTGCGGAAGGAAAAACTAAAATAAAATTGTTTCCACATAATTTAAAACGTTTCTGAAATTGGTTGAAATCTTTTTTGTTTTTGAAGTCGATTTTTGTTTATATGTAATATTTAATTCTTGAACCTTTGTGGTTAAATATTTACATTACATATATAATGTATTACATAAAATGTTAAATTAAAACTAAATTTTGATTAGAAATTTAACGAAATTATTTTATTTTTACAAAATTATGTATTGAAATATAAAATTATTTAAATGTAAAATTAATTAGGTAGAAATTAATAAAAGTAAGATGCGAATTTTACACCATTTAATTTAACTAATTTAAATTTTATGATTTCATTTCCCGATGTTTCGGGAGCTTTACAGTACCCAAGGTCACGCCGCTACCTAACTATGAATTAAATAAAAATTTTATTTCATTACAACAATATTCCTATTTCTTAGGATACCTTTTTTTTTACAAAAGCAGTGAGACGCAATTGTATTTTAGACAGAATCCAGCGCTGGTGTGTCCATCGCTCGACAATGGAGATAGTTACACGCAGTCCGAGTTCATGTCGAGGTTGGCGAACGAGTGCCGCTACGACCGGCTGTTGCTACCCACATACCAGACTGGTGAAGTGGTGTACGTCCACGCCAGCGCCTACATCTACTTCATTCAACCGGCTGAAGCACACGATTTGGTAAGCTTTTAATTAATTAACTTCATTAGACACTAATATCAAGCATAAACGCAAAACATTATCTTTATCAATCCATAACAACAACAAACATGACCACAGCTGGAAATGTTTACCCATAGAATACTATAATACATACACAATAGAACGGGCAAGTGGGCGGAGCCCGTGTAGCCACTAACATGTCACTAACACGTCACTAACACGTCAATTCACACGTATAAATGTCAACACAATCAAGCGTTTCCAATTTTAGTGTCAAGCGTCGCTGCATGCAAATTATTTAAAAAATGGCAAATTGTGCAATAATTACGTGTCGAAAGAACAGTAGGAAATGGAATTTAAATAAAGGAATTCATTAATTTTACAACCAGTAAGCCGAAACTATTTATATTTTGTGAATATCAGAAACAAAAATAAAGAAATACTTATGCGTCAAAAACATTAATCAAAAGTCTAAAATGTGTTTTTAGTAGTGATAACTGATAATACCACGTAATTGCTTGTACTATATGTGTGTTCCCGGCCACGCCAATCCTCCTACAAAGTAAGGTTGACAGCCATTCTACTGTGTATTATAGCATTCTATGTGTTTGCCCATTCATTTGTATGCCCAGTGTTTTTGAAAAAGTTATCGGGAAACGACCAAGTACTCGCATCATGTTACAACATGACAGTGCTTCGGCGCACACCGAGAACACGACAAAGTCATTTTGTCTTCAGAACTCGCACCATGCGTTGTTTTTATTTTCCTAAAATCAAAGGCTTAACATTGAAATATTACGTACGTATAAGTACATATTACTTCAGTGCGATTTTATGAGAGGTTTGACACCTATGGAGTCAAAAGAGGCCGTGATAGCTTTCAACCAGTACAATGGTCCTCATGTTTCCAAAATGCTTTGAACGAACGAAAAGGATTGTTTAAAATATAATGCAGTATCGATAATGGAGAATACTTAGAAATAATAGAAAGACTCTACATATAATTAGACTATATATAAATTGTTATATTAACATTAACCTTATTAAGGAAACCTCAAATGAATACTTAGATGAATACATAAGCGGGATCATATACCAATTTTAATTGTTCACACAAAAGAACAGGAATTAGAGTAAATCTTGATTAAAGCGTCTTTTTTACTGTGGCAACTAAATTACATCGAACACATATCGTCAGTTAATTCATATTGCCCGTTTAACATTATGTCATAAATTAAATGACTATGAAATACAAAGAAAGAGTAAAAAGTAGGTAAATAACGCAAATCTTGTAATTTATATCTGAGATTTTTTTGATTATTGAAACGATATCTTTCTAGGTCTATGTCGGTGTACCTTTATAGATACGGCTAGGGCTAACAATTTTGTAAAATTGTTTCGGAAGTTTGAATGTAAAGACGCTTTGTTTTTTGAAACAGTAGGTATTTCGAAGGGATTTTATATGACACCCGACACTGGATTTTAGCTTCCCATTTAATTCCCCAAAATTTTCCGTGTTACAAATTTTACTAAGTTCATGCGAGCATGAAGCCACGGGAAAATGGAATTTTTAACAAAACTATTATCTGCCATTATAAAATTAAAAAGTAAGGAAATGTAATCATAGTTTTTAAGAACTTTTTTCAATTAAACAATTTAAGACTATTTTTGTTGAAAAAGGAAAAAAATATTATAATATATATATAAAAAGTAAAAATATAAAATATATATATAAAAAGGAAAAAATCCACAATAGTAACCGCTTGGTGGGATAAGAGCTTTGCCTTATTTGTAGGGGAAAGTATATGTTTTTATTTTTATTTTGTAGTATTCATATATTCAAAATATGACATTTAATAATAACATACAAAAATTAATTTACGATAATGCCGGACCTAAAATCGTCCAGGTGGGTTTCAACCTCGGTGTCTGAGACTATTAAAAGTCTTAAATTTCCGACTAATAACCCGTGATGGAATTCAGACGGAAATTTTTTATAGAATAAGGGTGACAAACGAGCACATAGTCTACCTGATGGTAAGTGGATACTGTGGTCCATAGACATCTACATCTGTCTTGGATTAGGAATCAAAATGCAGATGCGTTGTCACCCCTGAGGACTGAGAATGCCTCGTTTCCATTAAAAATGCTCCCCGGTTCTTTACACTAACCATACGAAACACAGCAGCGTTGAGCTGCTATTTTATGCTGCTATTCCGTGAGAGCGTGGTCCTTGCCCGGTCGAACCGACCCATTCGTGCTACAACCATAATATAGCTGCAGCGTGGCTCTACCATGTAATGATGTTACGTTTGACATTAAAATAATATATATAAATCTACATAATTCTTTTACAGAACTTCAAATTGCACTTTCTTCTGCAACTACGATGGACAGATGCACGACTTGCGTACGCGCTGTATTCACCAGAACGTACAAAAATTATCGGAGAGAACGATCTGCGGCAACGGATTTGGGTGCCGCATTTATACATGTCCAACGAGCAATCGTCGAGCCTCATGGGTACCGACAGCAAAGACGTCCTCATCTCTGTAGCACCCGATGGAGAGGTGTTATTCAGTCGTCGCATGCAAGCAGTACTTTACTGTTGGATGAATTTACAGAAGTTCCCATTTGACGATCAAACGTGTTCAATGAATCTGGAGAGTTGTGAGTACAGTTTAGCTTTAAAAAGCAACAGTAACATAATATTTATTAGAAATTTGCGTGCAAGAAAATAAGCTTAATTTCCGTATACTATAGCGTAATTTTTTTTTTTGGTTACGGTTGTGATCGGTCAGTTGTGGAAGCGGTCGCGCAAAGAACGTTTGTTTTGTCCACGTAGGGTTTGTCCAGACCTGTTCTTAGAAGCGTTCTTCAACAAAATATGTATTAAAATGGATGAAATCGACATCGATTCGCAAAAAAAAAATTTTATTACGACTCAAAAAAGCAATTGAAAACTTTTTTTTTTTAATAAGATAAGGGTGCAAACGAGCACACAGTCCACCTGATGGTAAGTGTATGCTGTGGCCCATAGACATTCGATTAAGAATCAAAATGCAGATGCGTTGTCACCCCTGAGGACTAAGATGGAATGCCTCGATCCCAGTAAAACGGGTCTCCGGTTCTCAATACTCACCATACGAAGTACAGCAGCATTAAGCTATTATTTTACGCTGATTTTCTGTGAGAGTGTGGTCTTTCCCCGGTCGAGCCGACCTATTCATGCTACAACCATAATATAGCTTCAGCGTGTCTCTATCACGTAAAAAACATTTTCGGTCGAACGCGTTTGAATCATAATTTTGTGTTTCGTCACAGATTTTAAAAACGGCCGATTAGATTAGCGTCCATGCGCGCTCATAAATAAAACACCAGAGTTAAAGCTGGCGATAATTTAACCGGCCATTCACTTTGGCCTACATGCGCAGGCATAAAGGCTTAAAAATCAAAAACTTTGCTAGATACCTGTCGTGAATGATAAATGCTGAGCCTATTATCTTGTATTCTATAAAATTGAAAATCAACAATGTTCGTTATAATTCTATTCGAATGTTTAAGATCTTATGTCTGATTTAGACGTATATATGTACGTATGTAATTGAAGTAATTAACTAAATTTTAAGTTACAGCCTATGTACGTCCCACTGTTGGGCACAGGCCTCCTCTCATTTCTAAATGGGTTTTAGGGTAAGGAAATGTTTGCAACGCTGCCCCAATGCGTGTAGGCGAACTCCACATGTCTTCAAAAATTTTTTTTTCTATTATCTCAGACATGCAGATTTCCTAAAGATGTTTTTCATTACCGCCGAGGACTTAGTAAATTAATACTTAAAATTGCAATTAATAATTTCAATGGTGTCGGCGGTATCGAACCCGGGTTGCTCGCGTACTGTGAAACTTGGCTTAGCCCCTGAGCTACCACGGCTCAGTTAATTTTAAGTCTTTACTTAATTTATGTAAACAACGAATTTAGTAAGAAGTTAAAAGTTAAAATTAAATGTATAAGTACACAAGCAGAATACAACTTTGTATTTATTACTTATTCATTTGACATATTACGATAGACACGATTTAGATAAAATGTATACATTTGAGACGTTCATATATTTCGTTATACCTACTTCACGTTCGGAGTTGCATGTTTTGAAGACTTTTTTTAAATCTCAAAGTAGACGAAAGATAAGTTATATGATAATACATGACTACAGTAACGTTTGTTTAAGAATACTTAGGAATCCAGGAAAAAAAATTATTTCTAGTAGCGAGAAAATATAACACAATCTAATACATATATAATCTTATACATATATTAAAATTAATATTTGTTTGTTCGTATTTTATGCGCTACCATACCGTTCATCAGATTGTGTTAAAACATTGTCAACTTATTGCTTACACTTGCGCGAAGGTTTTGGGCATATTTGGACCCGCTAGGTGGCGCTGTAGTAGAATCCAGATATCACCCGTGCGAAGCCATGGCAGAACGCTAATATATTACAATTTTAATTTTGATTGTAATACATTTTGATATCCTGTGATTTTTAAACAAGAAGTAATTAAAAGATTTTTCAGACATCTATAGTGCAGAGAAACTCTATCAGCCATATTCATCTTCCTACCCCCAGTCTTTGAGGTTTTTGGATCCTGAATTTATGACATGAATTTTCTTACTATTAAATGTCCATCTTGGATAAATTACGGCTTTAACAAATATTAAGTGCCGGTAACGTGTAAACGCTTTCTTAAAATTAAGTCGCTTAAATTAATAATTTATAATTTAGTTAATTACTTGACTCCTTAATACAATTAACACACTAACATTACACATACAAAAACTATTTACGCGATTTTTAATGTTTGGTTTAATTACAGGGAAATATAACGCGTCGATCTTACGTTTAATGTGGGAGAGAGATAATCCTGTTCGAATGTCTTCTGAGCTCCATTTGACAGAATATTCCTTATTGGACTACTGGACCAATGAATCAGTTGTACGAGGTGACATTGTCGACATGCGCCAGGGGGGAGGTAGATGTAATGTCCTTTTATGTGTTTGTGACGTCCGTGTTATATATGTACAGTTTAACTTATGTTGTTGATTTAAAAATTGTTAATTTCCAGCTGGAAATTACAGTGCACTCAAGTTCACGTTTAAACTTGGACGTGAGGTTGGTTATTACTTGATGGACTACTTCATTCCATCTATGATGATAGTCGCTATGTCGTGGGTTACATTTTGGTTGCAAGCTGATGCCTCAGCTCCAAGAATCACGTTGGGTAAATATATATTTGCACTTTCGAAAAAAATCTAGTGAAAAGTCTATTTATATAATATCAATGATTTTTAACCTTTGAATGTGGATATAATGAAATAACACACTCATTATTTAATAATTTCATCCAAAGGATAAGCAGTTATGTAACCCGATATTTTTTAACAAAATTATTGATTTGATGATTAATTAAAGTGGAGACTTTTTTCTTCAGGAACAAGTACCATGTTATCGTTTATCACACTCGCATCGTCGCAAGCAAAAACTCTACCAAAGGTATCTTACATTAAAGCCAGTGAGATTTGGTTTTTGGGTTGTACTGGATTTATTTTCTCAGCACTTGTCGAATTTGCGTTTGTCAACACAATATGGCGAAGAAAGTAAGTAATAATATTTTAATTTTCTCACCTGGATTGACTTTATAACATAAATTGTTAGCTGAAACATTTTTCGTCCTGAGCACGTAATATGAGTGGTACTTAAGTGTACTTTAACTTTTAACTTCTTACTAAAGCATTACTATGACTAAAGTTTTGCGTAACTCCTAAATTAAACACTTTATATATAAACTACTTCATATATTAACTGCTTTTCAAAATAATCTTCATCATATTTTAAACATTTTTTCGTACGTTCAAACAATTTTATAAAACATAACGACCACCGGTCTGAGGACAAGCTTTTCACGTGTTGGTTGCAAACTATCATATCTCATCAAATCTTTATTTTTAAGGAAAATAAATAAATTGCATGGCCATGAGGCCTGGACTGTGTGTGGCATGGGTAACTAGATCCTTTTCGGAACCCAAAAAACTTAGTCTTGTTCGCGGTGTGCGCCCAAAGCATTATCATGGTGTAACAGTATGCGACTTTTTAGTCGTTTTTCCCTAACCTTTTCAAAGACACTGGACAAAGAAATGGTAGTGTGGCATTAATATTCCCTTGCTCATCAAGTGGGATCATGAAGACAGGACCCATCTGGGAGAAAAAATGCAATAAGTTTTTTCCCACGTTTATTGAGTGCTTCAACTTTGTTGGTCTGCTGTCGCTTGTTGCCTTCGAACACCCGTACAGAAGATGTTGTTTTCTTTCCGGAATGTAACAATATATCCATACACCATCTCCTGTCATAAAGTAATATTTTCCACAATTCAACTCGATGCCCTTATTGATCTGGGGTGAGTTCACGAGGAATTCAGCGGCAACAAGTTTCTAACTTTTAAATGTTTCATACCATCACTAAAATGTTATCCGAATCTCATCATAGGTGATGCGTTTTCTTCAATTAGTCGCCTGACAGTTATCTACATTTTCCTCAGTGACCCGTGAAATTTACGGAGAGAAACACGGCCACATTGCAATCTTGGAGATCAAGGAGCAGTGCAATCTTGCAGAGAGAGTGAACTTACAAAATCATAAAAAGTCATCTCCCTAAAATCTTTTCGAATTAATTCCATTTTCGCTATGGATGTCAAATTTCAACTTGTGATATATACAATGGGCGACCCCCCCACTAGATGGAATGACGACCTGGTAAGACATGCAGGAAGTCAATCGATGCAGGTGGCTTAGGACCGTGCTTTGTGGCATACTTTGGGGGAGGCCTATGTTCAGCAGTGGACTTGTGAAGGGCTGTAATGATGATGATGATGATGATATACAATAAACACGCGACTTTTTATCAAAAATCTAATAACCAGATAAACGCGTTTCCTATGTTTAAAAAAATACAATATTCGAAATTCAAATACTTATGAGCGGTCAGGAACGCAGAACTTTCAGTGTGCCCTACTAACTCTATGATGTCAATTAATACTAAATCTATGATGTCCTACATAATACACAGCTGGGCTGGAATTGGTAATCACATTGACAAATACCTTGCGCATTAGACACTTTTCTCCGTTTCTGGTTTTAATTATTGTTGTCTTAGTTGAAATTATCTTACAATTTAGTTGCAGCTGTAGTAAATTTTTATCAGCCATATTTGTATAGTTTTTTACGTATACATACTTACTTCGTTATAAATCACTTATTGCAGGAAAGTTGTAAGTTTGAAAAAGGTTAACAGTAAATATATCCTAAAGAGCACGCTGACACCAAGATTAGCGCGAAAGGAACTTCAAAAAGAGCTGAAAGAATCTTCACCGCATCTCAGCAAGTCGCGGTCGTGTTCATCGTTACACCAGGAAACTAGCAGTGATCCTGCTGGCCCAGGATATAATAACTATCTGACAGTCCACGTATGTATTTCTAAAATATTTACTTTACAATTATATTGGTATTTGCGATCCGCCTTGGCTTCGCACGGGTAATTTTTGGATCTCGACAACATATGCATATATTATAGATATTATAAACCTTCCTCTTGAATCATTCTGTTTTTTGACGAAAACCGCATCCGTTACGTAGTAAAAGATCTAAGCGTACGGACTGCGGTAAGCGACTTTGTTTTATACTATGTAGGGATGTGAGTGAATGGCGGTTGTAAGTCATAAGTCGAACTTCAGTTGAAGCGGAAATTTATTGGTTTCTGGGTCAGAACATATTTTAATTTTCGCCTTGTCCCTTTTAAGTGAATCCAAACATACCTTCGATCTAAATCAGCTTAGCCCAGAGCTCTCGCTTTAAATTACATAGAAACTACTTACCGGTCAGCTGCTAGCCAGGATCGAAATCGGTTTGTTTTGAAATATGGAAAACTACAAGCTTCTAGTGGTCTCGAATCCGCCAAATTTTGGTTTAACCGAAATTAAAAGATTATATTTGAGTGGACTAAACAATAAGCATTCAAGCCCAAGAAGACCACTAGAATGTTTAAAAAAAAAGAATATTAACAATGCTATAAACATTACTAATATTCCCCTTAACCACTCGTGGTAAGCTTAAATTGCTTGTGTTACGAGTGGTTCACGCCAGTCGAATGGCGGATTCGAACCCACGACCTTTTTGAGTTCGCTGTCCGTGCCCTGCAATTAGGCTACTGTCGCTTTTAAGTAGAATGTTGACTTACATTAATTTCATCCACTATTTTTTAGGACTACCGTCGAGATTTTTTTTATAGAATAAAGTTGGCAAACGAGCGCGCAGTCCATCTGATAGTGGGTGGATGCCGTGGCCAATGTACATATTCATCTATATTTAATTAACCACCCCTAAGGACTGAGATGAAATGTGTAGCCATAGTAAACACAACTATTTTACGCTGGTATTCTGTCATTCAAGCCACAACCATTATATAGATAGAGCGTTGCTTTACCAAATACATAAATAGGGTATATTTCAATTTTAAAAAAAGCCGTCGTCAAATAATGAATAATGGCTTACTCAAATCTCGTTTTATTCGTAAAAGTATAATTACTATAAAAAACTACGCTTGCCAACTCGTGTACCAAGCCTTGTAACTATAGGAAATATTATGGCAAATACCTATGAGGCTCTATATTCACTATGGATGCATATATCTTCACTACATGAACCACTGGTAAACGAAACAAAAAAGTGTATTCGAATGGTATTATTTATAATCTACTAACAATCCGCCCCGGCTACGCACGGGTGACTACTGGATCTCGACAAAGCGCCATCTACCGGGTAAAATTGTGAATCTAATTTAGGGGTCCCATTCGAACACACACAAAAAATTCATTATATAGTGTAGACCGATTTTCACACTAACAGTCAGCAATTGATTTTTATATATAGAGAAGATATCAAATAAAAAAGTTCCAGTTTCTGTTTCACCGTTATTATCTATCTCATAAAAAATAAATAAAGGTTATGTGTGTATTAATATTATATTTTAATATTTTCGTTTTCTTGTTTACAAGCTATCCTTGGATTAGCACAGGTACTTCTAAGTTTATGCTTACGATTTGAACTTATTGATTTTTTTAATTTTATTAACACTAATTGTATCGCGTCTGGGCAATATTGAACCATCAGCCCAATTAGTGACCAAAAAAACTAAACTTCATTCGTTTTGAACATGGTGGAACTACGTTTAATACAATAAATGAAAACTTGGTTACTATTAATTATATAAAGTATTTCGAAATATTTAAAGTTCACTAAAAAAAAAAAAAATTAATCTATGTACACAATAAAAAGTGTAAAACTGTATACATAAGCAAGCTATAGAACGCACGTCACTCACTCGGCTTACTTTATCATCAAGCACTGTCTGCAAATTTCTGCCAAGCCTTCTGCATAGTCTTGGGTTATTAATTCAAATTAAAAAAAAATCTGGCTACTATTTACTTGAACGATACTTGCACATTGCTTTTAAAAAATTCTCTCAGGATACTATTTCGTATGTATATAATATATGTTATATAAGGTATGTTCTGGCTGCATAATGTAATTAGGTTTCAGACATACAATCAGAATTGGGGTCATTTCGATACTCAAGAAGAAGAAAGAAGCAAGGATAATTGACTTAGTTAATATTTTCTCATACAGTTAAAATAATTAACAAAATACTTATAACAAACCCTAACCCTGGCAACAAATAGAAGTCAGTGCTTGAAAAGGTCTCATGGAACTATGGTTTTCTAAGTTCATATTATCTGTTTATACTTTCAGAGCTTCCCATCAGCATTGAACTTGCCAACTATCACAACACAAAGCTACGACGAGTTAATAGCTGGCCAAGGTGGGAACGGCCAGCGGTCTGGTGGCAGCGAGGGCTCTGATGAACCGCCTAAGCACCACACCTGGACTACTATGACGCCGCAGGAAATTGCCACGTGGATCGACAAACGCTCCCGTATTCTGTTCCCTCTGCTATTTGTCTCCTTTAACATTGTGTATTGGACATTTGTTTACTGTCTGTGATCTAAGTCATAAGTTTAAGTTTTTTTGTGTTATATAAAGATAGCACTGGAATATATAAGTTCCTGTATTTATTTTGTCAGATATTGTGTGAAGAGTGTGTTGTGGGTTGTAATTTCGATGGCTGCGCTTTTGGTGAAGTATATTTCTACGTACAACTTAACAGGGCTCAGTGATCCCTTGAATGGATGCAAGCTAAGAAAAGCATCAATTCATGTCTTGAGGTCTACTTGAATACGATATCTTTAATTGATTCAAAATCAAATACCCTATACTTCTATTAAATTATTTTCACGTTGTTTTACTATGAATGCTATTGAAAGTAGAAAAAATCGCTTAGAAAAAAGGAAAAGTGTTGCTTTGCAATTAAAAGCATTTAAGTTTAAGCCAAAAATGGTTCTGTCGGAAGTAGGTAATGTATACTATACCTTCTTTATCTTAGTTATACTTATAATGATGAGCCTTATTTTGTAGTATTTCTGTATTTATTGAAATGCCTTAGTTAATTATTATTAAAAGAACTTTGAACTAATGTTTTTCTTGTCATATTTTACTCGCGAAATTGTTGCTTAGAATTTTAGAGTAAAGAAGCTTATGAAATATAGGATATAATATAACAGCTGAAAATACAATAATTTATTTTCTTATTACAACAGTTGTATTTAATTACCACATTATGCTTTATTTACACATAAGTTAGCAAGGCAATTTTTCTGGAATATGTAAATGCGCTATGCAACTGCTGGCTGCAAGCTTTCACTTATATCTTAGAGGATTATTGAGCAGCGTGCCTCGATTTTGCTATGGGAATTAGTAACACAAGGCCAGACCCTTGTGTTACCTTCCTTAGAAACAAACAATTCGAGTTTAGTCCCTGTCGGCAGAACTAAAGTTGGAGGAAAACATCTTGAGGAGATCGGCATGTTTTAGGAATTTAAAATATTTTCATAAGATGATTTGATGGTGATAGTTCGAAATTTTAATTTATGAAAATAAAAGTAAGATAATAATGTAAAAGAAAATTTAGAACTAATCTTTAAAGATAAAAAGAAATGCCGACATATTTTAACTTTTTTTAACAGAAATAGTTAAGTTATGTAGGAATAGGTTTGTGAGATTATTATTGAATAAAGTATTTTAGTCATATTTATATTTCTTTTGAATAAATTTAACGACATAGTTTTAAATACAAATATTGCTTCTGATTGTTTGTTAAATTGTATTGAAGATAATTATGATTTTGATGATGATTTCAATCAAATCAATCATTTATAGATTTTATATAATATTTTCCAAAAACAGTATAAATTTATTAGATTGTTAGAACTTTCTGATTTTGTACGTACTTAAATTATTACTTAATTTAAGTTACTACATAGTTTATAAATTATAACTGTATATTAAAGCATGTGAAAGTATTTTTTATGTATTTTTTTTACACATTTTTACTATCTCTTTAAATTTTTATATAATGATCTACACGCTGATCACATTTTTTGGAGAACTTTTTTTTTAAATTAAGACCTTGCTCTCAGCCGACTTGCCGGTTACTCTCCGAGGCAGTGATGGATGGATATAATGAGGCACACTAACCTATGATGCCTAGGGCACCACAGCAGAGAAGGCATCGGTAGTAAAATTTTTAATAAAAATATACTGAAGTTTTATTAGCAAAAATATTGTCAATCACAATATAAATGAATCTCTCGCTAATAAAAATTCCCTAAATACAATTCGATTTGATTCAATGTGTAACATAATTCAAAATGGAAAAATTAGTTTTTTTTTTTAATTTATCGATCCGTTATTCTGTATATTGTGATATCAGTATTCGCAATGTTTTTTCTCATAGTTCATACCTTAGAGTTTGGTGGTTACAAATTATTCAAACAAAGATATTAAAAAATCCTTGCCGTACTATGACGCCGGAAGATTGGATGCATTATGACTACTTTGCATTGAAAGTGATTTCCTACCTGAAATCAATTTTGTCGCTATTATCAGGAATTTCGCTATAAAAAAAGTGAAGGAATAGAAGGAATTAACCACTGTAACTATTTTACTTCAAATAAAAAACAATATAAAACGAAAAACTAGGCCACCATTTGCTATGAAACCTGGAGCACCAAAAGTTAAACCCAACGCCGCTCAACGGTCTAATATAGAACACTTTTTTTTTTTGAAATTTTTAAAAAAGTTTACTTTTGTACGTTCATAAGAGATTGATATAGTTCATCTGATGGTTGATGTTGACTGCCGCCCATGAACAACTGCAACCCCCCCTCCCCCCACCCACCAATCTGTAAAACTCGGGCCTAGTGCTTATATATACTCTTTGCTACAGTGCAACGGAGGGAATTTGGAAATATCCAAAGACCTCTTCACTGGAAGCAATTAATCTAGCCACCGAATGATGGTAAATAATTACTATATTATAAAGGGCAGAACCTAAGAAAACTAAAGATCTTATTGTTTACCTAATCTGTGAATTTTTATTGTATGATGTGCAATAAAGAAATAAATACATCATGTTAATGTATTATGTTTTAAACTTAAAATTTCAAGCTTAAGGCCAGAACAATATCTAATACCTAGTTTTTAAATGTTCAAGACAAGCATTTTGGGATTGTCTTTAGCTAGTGTGCTCACGGCGTGACTTTAAATTATATATTTATATATTATGTTAACATCAGCGTTATCATTATACGTCATTAATATTATGGTTATAGCACGAATGGGTAGGCTCGACCGGGGAAGGACCACGCTCCCACAGAATACCAGCGTAAAATAGCAGCTTAGTACTGCTGTGTCTCGTATGGTGAGTGTAGAGTTCCGGAGACCCTTTTGTACTGGAAACGAGGCATTCTATCTTAGTCCTCATGGGTGACAACGCATCTGCGTTTTGATTCTTAATCGAGGATAAATGTAGGCAGGTGGACTGTATGCTCGTTGTCATCCATATTCTATAAAAAACAAAACATCCAGCTCCAGTTGTAGAACGGATATGCTTTAATCGTCACGATTGATTGAAACACACGTTGGATTGATGATAGCAATACCAGGTGTCTCAGTACCAGGAGTCTAAGTACCTGGAGTCTAAGTACCAGGTATCTAAGAACCTGGAGTCTAAGTACCAGGAGTCTAAGTACCAGGAGTCTAAGTACCAGTAGTCGAAGTACCAGGAATCTGAGTACCAGGAGTCTAACAGCGTTGGCGCTGTTTCCCGTCGCCACCCTGAATATTTTGTGTATAGTGTAAGCACACCGTTAAGTAGTTTTTAGGACATCGTAAGGTTTACTGGCATTTCTCATAGTCGCCTCTTACGACACCCGCGGGACGAAATGGGGTGATGGATCCTCTTAAGTTACCACCACACCAGACTTATGTTGGAAAACGTCATTATCTTCAACTATCATTATCGATAAGTAGTATTATATGGTACGATGGTAGATTTTTGTGTGTTGGCGGCTTATAATAACAGGTGCACTCTCTATTCAGTCCGTGTCATAGCCCGATGGGACACACACGACCGAAATGAGATCGGGCACACTGAATCAACAGCTTTACATGCTTTTCGAGGGGCATAGATGAAACACCGTCAACTTCCAGACTCCGGGCTGCTACGGAGAATTTCTTGACAGAAAAAGCCAAAAATTGATTTTGGCTCCGGGATTCGAATATGGAACCACATGATTAGCAGTCACACTTATGAACAATAGACCAACGAGATAGTAAAATTTAGCATATACATAATTTTTGAAACACCATCTATTTGACATTTGACATCCACGTGGAATTTCTCAGTCTGCTCTAGAGACACGTACTTAGGGCAGCTACGACACGCGATATCAAGTTAAATTTTATTCGTCGCCACCATACACCGATTTTTTTACGCACGTACTCTTTTTTTTTATTATTCTAAGCCAGCACTTAGCTACAATCCCACCTGATGGTAAGTGGTGATGTAGCTTAAGATGGTAAAGCGCACTGACTTAACAAAAACCTATTCACTCTTGCCTTGAAGACACCCACATTGTGATAGGATGGAAAGACAGACGTACGCATGACGAACGACGTAGCAAATCGTTTGATTCAAATGCGTGGTAAGCCAACAATGAAAGGGTGGAGACTGGCCGAACGTCTGGTTGCCCGATGGTGGAAGGGAGAGGGAGGAATTAAATTATGCAACTGCAACTGCGCACACTCTCCGAAATGCATCCGGTAGAAGACCGAAAGTCTGACTACTTTGCGCCTGTGTTCGAGGCCGGTAAGATTGGTTTTAACCAAATTCGGGTCACCAATAAGTACTCATAGAACTTTAGTAGAAAATGGACTAATCTAATGAAAAATTATAGCAATTATAAAGCATTCCAAGGACTTACTTAAGCTCTACAGTGCCATTGACTTAGAATATAAATACGTAAAACATAAATCAAGTGAAATTATCATTCACACACGACACTTTATTAGTTATTCACTAAGGTCAAGAGATAAAGTACAAGTTGTCGCCATACTGATTAACGCCTTTTTCACTAGATGTTTATTTGTTTTCTGATCACAACTGCAATAAGGCCACGCATGTAGCCACTTAGTATGCATAGCGTCAACCAAATTGATATCCGAATTCATACATTTGAGTGGGCATTGTTCGGAAAGTCCCATTGGCGTAGATTATTAGGCTTCTTGATTAGATTACCCTTTGCGAATAAAAGGCGGTTGCAATTAGGTCTCCTCATCCTCGTCCTCCACTTTAAAAACAAACACAACATTAAGTATATTTAGAAGGACGCAGAAGGTATAATATTTATTCATGTTTGGATACAGGTTTGTATATCGATTAGATACCAAATACTTATTATTTTAACTCGAAAGGTGTATCATTACAGCTCAGTTTCAGCTGAGAGCTCACTGTAAAATTCACAGTACGCGAGCATCCCGAGCTGTGACGGTGCTAGGATCTAGAGTCGCAGAGTGGTCTAGCAACACTGAAACTTGGCAATACTGCGCGCGAGAATTGGGGAGTACCTGAGTAGTTAAATCTTTCTGTTTCTTATACGATACCGCCTCCGAAAATCAAGGAATCCCAGAGTTCTTTCTGTTTCATTTATCGTTCAGAAAATTCATGCTCTCCTGATTTCTTTCACAGAAAACAATGTAATATTAACTGCTCTACCGTTTTTAGTGATAGTGAGAGGAAAATAGTTATTTAAGCTAAGCTAAGAGCTAGTAATATATAAGTCAATGTTTAAAGGAGGTATTAATTTACAAGATATTATATTGTTCTAATCGAAGTTTAGTAACTCATTTCATATATGTAAGGTAAGTAAGTATTCAAATACTTTTCTTATCATATATTTGTGTGTAAAATGTACCAAAAAAGTGCTAATAGTACACATACTGTAGTCCTGTGTTATAAACGCCGAAGTGGCGGTAAACGGCTGAACTGTATCTATTAAATTTTATAGGCTGACTTGATTCCACTGAATAAAAACACGATTATTTTACTATTTTCGACTCGCTTCTGGCTTAGTTTCTAAAATTTATTTTGTCTTATTCACTGTAAGTTTGGTTTAAGTACTGTATACTTAGTTACCATTTACTTAATTATTTGCTCATCGAAAAAAAAGGCTAAAACGGTTCTGTCCCATCAAGCTATGAGTTCCAGTATAATGAAATTTATTCAGAAATCTGCGTCGGGTGTAACTGCTCCAGAATCGTCTCTGAATATTTTATCCAAGGTTCTTTAGTTTCTGAAACAGAACCAGCACCAGGATCGAAGGACCCTTTTACCAAAATTTCCGACACCGTTTCAGAATCGAGTGAATCAACTGCGATACAAAATTCTGAATCCAATAAGGAGTTAGAAAGTTAGAAATTTGCGATACAAAAAATTAAGAGGCAGCAGATAAATTAAGAGAGTTACTTATAGATCTCGATCCTGAGAAGTGGGTATTTCCGCAACGTCATAACTTAATTCAAATAGATCCCGATTAAAATCTGGAGAAATCTGTGAAAATTTACCACAAAGAGGAGAATAGTAGACATTTTTCAAAATTTTCCAACCCTTTGGGATCGAAATCAGTTTCCCAGAGCTTGACTTTTTTATAGAAGATGGGGCAAACGAGCATGCGGCTCCCGCGACTACCACCACCCATGATCAACCGCAACACCACGGGAATTGCAGGTGCGCTGATGGCGCTTTAGATAGGAGTAAGCTCTTTTCTTGAAGGTCCCTAGGTCGTATCGGTCCAGAAAAATCGCCAGTGGTAAACTATTCCACAGAGAGGTCGTACGCGAAAGAAAACTCCCTCTGGAACGTACAGTGGTGGACCGCCAAGCATCCAAATGGTGTGGATAGTATGGGACGTTTGCCGCGTAATGCGTTCACGAAATTTGGCGGTTGGGATGAAACCGAACAATTCCTCAGAGCACTCACCATGGTATATGCGAAAGAAAATGCAAAGAGATGCAATATCTCTTCGTAGCGCCAGTGAATCGAGCCAATCGGAAGCCTAGCTCAATTACAAACTTTCAAAATCCCCCTCCAATTGTTAAAAACTACTTAAACAACCTACATGGAGACTTTTCCCGAATCCGAAGCTCACCAACGCTGCATCTGCAAGCAATGAATGTTACGGGCTTGCAACATATCATTGATATGCAGAAGAAACAGCGTTGGCGATAGAAAGTAGCCTTGTGGAACACCAGCATTAATAGGCTTGTAATCGGAGCTTGCACCGTCTATAACGACCTTGATGCTCCGATCTGCAAGAAAGCTGGTGATCCAATTGTACAATTTCTCGAAAGCCCATAGGAAAGGAGCTTCGAAAGAAGCGCTTTGTGCCAAACCCGATCGAAGGCCTTCGCAATGTCCAAACTAACGGCAAATGCCTTCCCCTTGGACTCTACTGCCTCCACCCATCTATGAGTTAGGTAGACCAGAAGATCACAGATGGCTGACAGAAGTTCCCCTGGACAGCCTTGGCGAGAGACCAGAATGCACGGGTTCCAGAAGAAGAAGAAGAAGTAGTTTATTGTCAATTCTGCCTATGTGATCTGACTTTGCCTTGGCAATCACTCCTTTGAAGGACCTGGAGGCGGAATTATACTTCTTTTTTAGAGCGCTGATGTTTACATCCCGGGACGTTGATGTGCCAACCCGGGCTTGGTAGCACTCCTGCTTACAGCATGATGCTATTTTACAGGAGCGACCAAACCA
The DNA here is from genome assembly GCA_907164705.1 of Parnassius apollo. Lineage (NCBI taxonomy): Eukaryota > Metazoa > Arthropoda > Insecta > Lepidoptera > Papilionidae > Parnassius > Parnassius apollo. The sequence continues at coordinate 2,791,735 of CAJQZP010001706.1, forward strand.
TGGCTGAGATTTATCTGTGTGGAATCCGCGTGGGCGAAGTAACTAGATCTCCCCGCATGATCGGTTAAACATGAACCAAGCCATTCGGCGTGATGAACCTACCTACCGATCATGCGGGTAGATCTGTTTATGACTTTGCCTTGACATATGGTCTGACACAACTGGTTACCTTGCCTACGCGGATCCTAGATGTCAAAGACCATGTACCTTTCCTGTTGGACCTTCTGCTGACCTCTCATCCGGACGGATATCAGGTCTCCGTCGATGCCCCTCTTGGCTCCTCGGACCATTGTCTGATCCGGAGTACGGCGCCATTCACGCTCTCGTGGTTGCATACTGCAGTTTGCCGCCGTGTTTGGCATTATGTTAGTTATATTTTTTGCATCCTACCCTTGGAGGCGGGTTTGCTTTTCGCCGGATGATACCAGCGTTGTTGCTGGTTCTGTCGCTTATGTGGTGCTACGAATGTATGGGTGTGGGAATGGAACTTTTTATTCCATCATCATCTGTGGTACCTATTGGAGGCAGAACCCAGCCTTGGTTTGGTCGCTCCTGCAAAATTGCACAACGTCATAAGCAGGATTGCCACCTACCACCACCCTGGGCTCGCGCATCGATGTCTCGGGATGCAAATACCAGCGCTCTTAAAAAGAAGTACAATTCTGCCTCCAGGTCCTTCAAAAGTGTCATTGTCAAGGCAAAGTCAGAGCACATTGGCAGAATTGGCGAGAAACTAGTTCTTCTTCCTTCGGGAACACGTGCATTCTGACCTCTCGCCAAGGCTGTCCGAGGGAACTTCTGTCAGCCATCTCTCCCATCTCTGCACAGGGAGGACGACTCACTGACCCATGCCGCTAAGAACAAAGCTGATCTGCTGGGCTTTCTCGCTCTCTTCGCGTTTACCGCTAAAAAACTCCTTTGTCGTATCTCCTCTGTTTCAAGGCACTCCCCTTGTTGCCTCAGCCAGTATCGGAGTCGTCGGCGTCGACATATCGAGTGACGTGCAGTTTCGTGTCACTTGGAAGAGAAGGCCAAATTGGCCTCTAAAAAGCTTAGCATGCTCAACAAAGCGGGACAGTATTTCGTGACGGCTCACCGCCTGCAACTTTACAAGGCGCAGATTCAACCGCACATGGAATACTGTTCCCATCTCTGGATCGGGGCTTCCAGTGCCGGCTCCTTGCATTTGATCACATCCAGCGCAGAGCTGTTCGAATCGTCGGCGAACGAGCTCTTTCCGATCGTTTTGACTCACTGGCACTGCGAATATATATTGCATCTCTTCACGTATTTTATCGCATCTACTACGGGGAGTGCTCTGAGGAATTGTGCGGACTAATTCCAACCGCAAAATTTCACCATCGCACATCGCGACAAAACTCGCGATACCATCCATACCATCTGGATGACTGGTGGTCCACCGACGTGCGATTTAAAAGAAGTTTTCTTCCTCGCACAACTTCTTGTGGAATCGAATACCACCAGATTTTTCCGGACCGATACGACTTAGGGACCGTCAAGAAAAAAGCCTACTGCTTTTTAAAAGGCCGGCAACACATCTAGAATTCCCTTGGTGTTACAGTGTTCATGGGCGGCGGTAATCACTTACCATCAGGTGAGCCGTATGCTTGTTTGCACCCTCTCCTATAAAAAAACTCTATCTCTTCTAAACTCAAGATTTAGAAGGTCAATTGAACCTAAGGAAAGACTTGTTGTATGTTTGAGGTAAACATTTTTATTGATGATTAGGTAATCAGGTATAATTGGGTTTTTGAATTAAAATTAATTGAGTTTATGAATATAAATTATTTTGTCGCTAAGTATTCAAATTGATAATTTATGCATTTTTTTTCAAATTATGTATAATTATCAACGTATTATTTAAAGGTCATATAAAGTCTTGTGTAACGACTCATTGCTGCCTACACAGTAAAGCTATGTGCTCCTGAAATGAAGTAAAATATATTTCGAAACGAAAGTCGAAACCACCAGTTAAGTAGAAAATCCTCTCAGTGGCAATATTAGACAACACTGTATCAGCACGCACTGAACGCGCCGTATTATATGACTTCATCAGCATTCGTCCTTCAATATTCGGATACCTACCGCATTTTATAAAATGCGGCGCGTAAGGTGCAATTGTAAAGTACGAGTTTTCATACGATTTCCTACAACGAATCCTAAAATGTGGCTCGTACGGCGCGTACGGCGCGTTCGGTGCTGAAAAATGTGTGTTCAGCTTTAGCAGGCATACGTTTTTGAAATCACCGGCGGATTGGTAATGCTATAATGCAGAACCGATAACTTGACATTGCTAATGCTAGACTTTTTATATTCCGACCAGTTTGACATTTTGGTTCGAAGTGGTTGTATGGATTTGGATCGAACCACCCATCTTCGTAAAGAAACCTATGTTATAATAATATATAAACAATTTCTAAAATATATTGACAATAATAAATATATCAATAAAACGTTTCTATGTAACCATTAAACACATTTATTCGATAAAAATACATACATATATGTATCTATACATAATATTTTCCGTATATGATAAAGAAACTATCTTGTCACGTTTCCAGGAATTAAACAAACTCTATTATAATATGTGTTGAAGTTGAAATGATCAACATTGGACTATAGTGAAAAGTGGGGTACAGTGAATAACTGTTTTAAACACTAAAGAAAGCAATATAAATTAATTTTTTTACAGCTTGATTTGTATCAAAGATGTTGATTATAAAGTATAGCTAAATTACCAAAAGTTTTTATTGGATCAATCTTTTTAAGGTCTGAATTGATCCACCACTGTACCCCACATATGGGGTACACTTGATCCCTTGTCGGGTAATGTGGATCGTAGCGGGGCACAGTGAACCAACGCATTAAATTACCATGATATTTCACCTGGGCAACAATGCAATGACGTAGGTAATGTGTTATATGAAAAAGTTGTTAATTAAATTAATAGTTGTAATCAACATTATTATACAATAATCTTTCTGTATTTAATAAACGTATATCACTGTTTGCTAATTATTGTCTTAAAATCACAAAATTGATGACTTATACTGTATCAAACAATCAACATAATACAGTAGATCGCAGTACACTATGCCCCGTCAAGCAACGGTTTATTGTTGCCTGACACGCCATATTTTAAAATCTAACGTATTTCTGTAATTAAGAGACCTGTACCGTAAAGTCAAAGACCAGTAAAGTTAGTCTTCATTAAGAGAGCTTTTTAGGTTATTTTATACGTAACAGAATAATATTTAAACAATTATAGTTTCGAGTGAAAAACATTCAATAAACACAGGAAAAAATTATTTGGTAATTACGGATAGCGCGATGGCTTTAACGCTCCATAGTAACAGCGTGACTACTACTGGTGTGAAGGACGCGAAAGGGTTACATGACACGATTCATCTATGTTTTATGTGTGCATAGTTAACAGACTACGAATTATACGTGTTGATCCACTGTTTACCACGGGTCAGTTTAGTGTACCCCACGTTTCCTTTGTCTCAGTTATTATCATTCACTAAAAGTTTCCTGCACAATTATTGTTTTTTTTATGATTTTGCAATCTTATGCGAAAACTACGACAAATTTGTTTTACCACAATTTGTAGAAACTCGCTTCCGTGGATTTCCGTTCAGGTTGATTTTAGTAATCGATTTTAGATTTTAAACTAACTTCTTGAGACTTGAAATTTTGAAAATAGCCCAAAATCGGATGACAATGTAGGTAGGGTGTAGATAAGAATATGAAAATAAAACAAAAGAGAAGTTTTCTACTTTTTAATCCGACAAAAAATACCGATTGACTTGTAAGAAATCCTAAATAATAAACGATTTAAAATCGTATTATACGAGTAAAGTAATAAAATGTTAAAACAAGGTTTTATACAGCTCCAAAATACTGGCAACTTTTAAACGTTGTAGCACAATATAAATGGTTGTACTTAGTAAAATAATTTTACGTATTCATGAGTGCAAATTAATTATTAACGGAATCCTGCACTAGTGGAGTATTGTGAAAGATCGAGTAGACTATTATGTATTCGTATTTCAAACTAGGAAACTGTAACATATAATTATATTATGAAACACCAAAATTATTAAAATTATAAATATGAAATCGTTCATTAAAGCCCCATGACGCAGTATCTTAGCATTGAATTAAGGCGCTTAGGGCCGCGGGTTCGAATCCCGCAAAGAACAAGTATTTGTATGGCGCAAAAAACGGGAATGTTGGAAAGTGCGGGCCTAGGAGTAATAATTTTCTGTGAGTATTTACTCACCTTGACTTGACTGCCTCGTTGGCCTAGTGGTTATAAATGCGACTGCTGCTCGTGAGGTCCGGGGTTCGAATCACATGTCCGCCAAAAAAATCAGTTATTGTGTTTTTCAGCCTGAAGTCAGGAAGTAGGACACCCTTTAGCCTTGGGAAGCACGTAAAGCCGTTGGCCCTGCGCCTGATTAGTCGTGTCAGATTTACGTCCCATCGCATTATGAGAGTGACGCAGTAAGGGAATGGAGAGTGCACCTATGCTAGCACTGTTCTGCGCAGATAACGACCGTTTTTTATTATTATCTTAATTGTTGGAGTGTTGCTTACAAATTGATACAAATATTTACAAATTTGAAAAAAAACAATTAGAAAAAATTAGGCTGTGTTCAGCAACCAGTACGGTAGGCAGAAGTGAAGAACATTCTGCAGAAATCTGAATGTCTGAGAAGTTAATAATATATTGAGGACTGAAAAACTGCTAACATGCACTCAAGTAGCGCGACGGACACTTTTATTGTCACAAAACACTTCCAATAACGAAAGGGCTGTGCTAGACGTTTGTAGCAGCTTTTAACGATATTATTGAACACATAAAAGTTTTTTAATCTAGCAATTATAGTTTTAGAGATATCTAGATTTTTAGATTGATTTCATATTTCACATGAGTAGGTATACCCTAACGGACTCATGAAGAAACACACTTTTATAAGGAATCTATAAAATCAAATGTGATTAGTTTTTTTTTTCGGAATAAACTGAAATATTATGAAACACAAAATAAAGACAGAATACTTTTGAAATTAAAATAATATAATTTAAGCTCGAAAATTAATTCGATTTTACACAAGTTAACGTTTGTATGGGTAACTGCATAAATATGTCCAAAATCAATTACGTGAAAAAGTCTCTAAGAAGAACGCTTGTGTTAGACAAACAGACATGCTGACATAATGAGATGATCGTAAAAGTGCACCATTTTGCGAATTTCGGCATGTTACACTAATGATGTTGGTAAAGTCAACCCGAGTAAAGGTAAACAGGTAGTATATTAAAATTAGTCGATCTCAAAATTACCAAAATTCAATCGGTTTAATCAAATCAATTTTTTATCCTATACCTTTAAACGAGCAATTCTTGTATATATATATATATATATATATAAAATGCGATTTGCCGACGATATAGTCCTTATGGTAGAAAGAAACGCTGGAGGACTTAAGCACTATGCTCAATGATCTCAATAGTGCCTCCCAACGGATAGGTCTTAAGATGAACATGGACAAAACAAAGATCATGTTTAATGTCCATGTCACACCTATGCCGGTAGTTGTTGGGAGCACTATGCTCGAAGTTGTTGACGAGTACGTTTACGTGGGACAAATAGTCCGACTAGGTAAGTCCAACTTCGACCGAGAGGTCAATCGACGGATTCAACTCGGCTGGGCAGCATTCGGGAAATTACGACATATCTTCTCGTCAGGTATACCTCAATCTCTAAAAACTAGATTGTACAACCAGTGCGTGTTGCCAGTGATGACTTACGGATCTGAGACGTGGTCCTTCACTGCTGGCCGTATGAGGACGCTCAAGGTCGCTCAGCGAGCTATGGAGAGGGCTATGCTCGGAGTTTCTTTGCGTGATAGACTCAGAAATGAGGATATCCGCAGTAAAACCAGATTGACCGACATAGCCCAACGGATTAGTAAGCTGAAGTGGCAATGGGCCGGCCATATAGCTCGAAGAACCGATAACCGATGGGGAAGAAAGGTTCTCGAGTGGCAGCCTCGTACCGGTAGGCATAGTGTAGGGCGACCCCCCACTAGATGGAGTGACGACCTGGTAAGATATGCAGGAAGTCGATGGATGCAGGTGGGTCAGGACCGTTCTTTGTGGCATTACTTGGGGCAGGCCTATGTTCAGCAGTGGACTTGTGAAGGGCTGTAATGATGATGATGATGATATATAATCGGAATCTCGGTAACGACTCCAACGATTTTCATAAAATTTAGTGTCCATAGAATTTCGGGGGCAATAAATCGATCTAGCTAGGATTTATTTTTAGAAAATGTCCTTTTGTCCGTGTTTTCAGGCAATAAAAACTGCTACAATATAAGAAGGTAAATTTCGACAGATCACCAAGGATCGTTATAGCTCAGGTGGGATGTCAGTTGGGCGTGATATCGAAGTTCCGTGATTCGCGTCCTGTCTCTGATCCGGCTTTTTTCCTTTTTTTTCAAGTTCCCTTCTTTTGTGATAAAATCTATTATTTCAAACCCTTTTTTAAGTATTTTTTAAAAATACGAAAATTTTAATAATTTTTTATGCCAATAACCAGTTCAGTTTTTTCTATTCTGTCAATAAGAATAAAAAATATTATTTATGTTTCATCAGTATGTAATTTATAAAACTAAGTTCAAAAAAAGACCGGTCATCCGGGTACTATAATTTTTATACTACGTTATTTGTCAAAATGTATTTAAATTATTCCGTAACAATGTGTAACCTTTGCTGGCATTAATTTGTACCTATAAATCTTTCTTTTATTCATTACAGCGATGTCGCTTCATGCAAGCAATACCGTAAACAATTAACAACATTAGTTATATCCCATATTCCGTAGACATTTTGTTCAAGATGCCTCGTCGCTCCGACGAGGTGCCGCAATTACTAAACTGTCATCACTCGCATATCGTTTCAGAGTTGATGCGCTTGCTTTACTGAAATAATTAATAATAAATAGTTTTATAAAAATAATAATTTTATAATAATAATAATATTAAATAATTTTACGGGGTAGAGTCACACTGCAACTATAATAGTTGTAGCATGAAAGGGCTCGGCTCGAACGAAGTAGGACCACATTCTCACAGAATACCAATGTAAAATAGCAGCTCCATTCTGGTGAGTGTAGAGAACTTGAGAACCTTTTTTACTGGAAACGAGATATTCCATCTCAGTCCTCATGGGTGACAACGCATTTGCATTTTGATTCTTAATCGATGATAAATGTAGATGTCTATGGCCCACAGAATCCACTTCATCCAGCATCAGGTGGACTGTGTGCTTGTTTGTCACCCTATTCTATAAAAAAAAAAAAACAATTTTAGGTCGTCTTCATCCTTTGCTCGGAAACTGTCCTCAACTGCACATGGGCATCTCTAAATGTTTTATCGAGATGTGCTATAATCACCACACTAAGTAGGTGGTATAACGATTGCAGAATAAAACGCTTTTCAACTTCGACGCTAGTTTGAGGGTTTATATGTATATTATATAAATAAATATAAACCCTCAAACTAGCGACTAACACAAAAGAGCTAACTGTTCACATAAGTGACTAACGATGCCTATCGGTACCTGTAATCAAATACAAATAAAAAAGTCTAGATAGGTTGTCATTCTAAAAGATTAAGATGATATCCCTCATAGCCTGTTGTCCTTGGAGCCGAAGTTCAGCGGTTGATGCACGATTGCTTGGCGACAAAAATAGACCAGAGGTTAGTAATCACAGACAAATACCTAGTAACAAAAGGAGCTCTACAACCTTGTGGTACCAATGGGACATATATTATGTAAATCGACCAAAAAATCAAAGAGTGAGAGAAATGGATTGTATTGTCTGATATCTTGGATTTCATATCATTATAATTGTCAATCATGAACAATCAATGTCTATCAAAATATGTGCACATTTGCCACACCAATAAGCAGATTGATGAGTTTTTTTTCGTTACCGCCTAGTGTGATTTTGAATGAAATATTTTGTTCCTTATTCCTTTTAATATCCTGAAAGATCGAGATCACTAACCCGTACTTAGTGCGCGGTCGCGGTGTGGGCGCCAGACGCGGAAGGCGCGCGTCGAAGGGCAGCGTCCCGCCCGAGCCCGAGCTCGAGCCGCGGGCCGACCCACTCGAGCTTCCCGACCACCCCATATCCGAAATAGTGCTGTAAAGAAATTCTCTCGTATTCTTTTAATCTTCCTCATCATCATTGCCTAGAAGTCCATTGCTAGACCTGGGTTTTTCGGAGGATTTGCCTTATTCGTCACGATCACAATACCAGACGTCTAGGAGCTTCGACGCTTGTTCCTGTCACCAGTTATGACATTTTACACCGAAACGAGGTGATGAAATCTCTTAAGTTACTGACGCCGTCTCCACGCGACATCCTTTAAACACATTAAATAAAATTTATGTTACTTTGACAATTTTATACAAAGTTAAAATTTAAAGTGAAATTTAATTTAATACCAATGAAATATTGTAAAATTGAAAGCAAAAGAATAACCATGTTAGACATGACCTATGTTTGATCTACGGTAGTCAGTGATAATGCCTGCGCACTTCTTAGCTTTTACCTTTAGTCCCGATGCTGTTGTGATTAGAACCCAGGAATTTCGACTACTAGGCCTTGCATTATCTTTAGTAGATATCTAACTACTAAAGTCGATTCGTCGTGAATCCTTTGATGGAACTAGCCTTAGTCAACATCTACGGCTGGAACACAGCAAACGCATGCGCGTAGTGTGTACGGCTAGTTTTAATATATGGAACCATAAATCATATACTATATACCAGAGATATGAAACTCTATGGAATATGTCACACTGCCTGCGGCATTTGCTTTGCGTTTAACTTCTTTTTATTTGTGATTCTAAACGAAAGATACCATACGAATAATTCAAAGAGGGATTTTCATCTACAGTCTAGACAAACAACCTAGATTATGAAATTATTTATCTTCCGTTTTTAACAATATATTCATTAATTTTCTCAAGATAAAAGTTGTTATTGTTATTTAACTATAATAGCTGGACATATTACATTTTTGTAGACAGTGATAAGTTTTTAAACGCATAGTACCTACTTACATTGACATTATGAAAATTATTGGTGTTGTTTTACCATCAATAATTTTCACAGCGCACGCCGAGTAATGATTTACCTATATAGGTAATTTTCTGATACCTTACGTTACTATATTGGAATTTCCTTAAAGATCTCTTTTTAAAAATAAAATATAGGTTATGTTACTCACTGATAATGTAGCTTTCTATAAGTATGTGAAAGAATTTTTAAAAACGGTTATGTAGTTTATTAATAACGAACTTCTCTTCTTAATATTATAATATTAATTATAAGTATAGATTATACATTATTTTAAAACTCACGAAGGATTTACTTAAGCCCAAAAATAATACTGGCCAAAAATAAATACCACATATAATTCAAGTGAAAATATCATTCCTACACTACACTTTATTGGTACGAAGGTTAAGGGATAAAGAACAAGTTGGCGCCATACTGATTAACACTTTTTTTTCTTTCTAAATGTTTATTTGTTTTCTGATCACAACTGCAGGAAGGCCACGCATGTTGACAGTTAGTATGCATAGCGTCAACGAAATTGAGATCCGAATTCATACATTTGGGTGGGCATTGTTTGAAGAGTCTATCGCATTGGCGCAGGTCATTATGCTACGTGATTAGATTACCCTTTGCGAATAAATGGCGGTTACAATTCAATGTCCTAATCTTCTCAAAACTAACACACTTTATTTAGCAAGACCACAGTATAATAAAAACATAATTTATAGACTGTGGCAAGACGGGAAAAGTGTAAAATATTTTTTAATTTATTTATTTATTCGTTTGCGTAATACAGGTTTGAACATAGTTTGGATAATACTTATTATTTTAACTTATGATTAAAGCCTTTCACAAGTCCACTGCTGAACATAGGCCTCCCCCAAGTAATGCCACAAAGCACGGTCCTGAGCCACCTGCATCCATCGACTTCCTGCATATCTTACTATGTCGTCACTTCATCTAGTGGGGGGTCACCCTACACTACGCCTACCGGTACGAGGCTGTCACTCGAGAACATTTCTTCCCCATCGGTTATCGGTTCTTCAAGTTATATGGCCGGCCCATTGCCACTTCAGCTTACTAATCCGTTAGTTTATGTCGGTCACTCTGGTTTTACTGCGGATATCCTCATTTCTGAGTCTATCACGCAGAGAAACTCCGAGCATAGCCCTCTCCATACCTCGCTGAGCGACCTTAAGCGTCCTCATACGGCCAGCAGTGAAGGACCACGTCTAAGATCCGGAAGTCATCACTGGCAACACGCACTCAATCTCTGAAAACTAGATTGTACAATCTAGTTTTCAGAGATTGAGGTATACCTCACGAGAAGATGTGTCGTAATTTCCCGAACGCTGCCCAGCCGAGTTGAATCCGTCGATTGACCTCTCGGTCGAAGTTGGACTTACCTAGTCGGACTATTTGTCCCACGTAAACGTACTCGTCAACAACTTCGAACATAGTGCTCCCAACAACTACCGGCATAGGTGTGTCATGGACATTAAACATGATCTTTGTTTTGTACATGTTGGGAGACACCATTGAGGTCATTGAGCATAGTGCTTAATTCCTCCAGCGATTCTGCCGTAAGTACCATATCGTCAGCAAACCGAAGGTGAGTGATGTACTCGCCATTGATGTTAATAGCGTATCCTTGCCACTCCAGTAGCTTGAAAACGTCTTCAAATGCAGCGGTGAAGAGTTTCGGGGATAACTTCACCCTGCCTGCCTTACACCTTTCTACAGTTCTGTACTCGGATAGCCATCGTAGACCTACTGTACAAACACTTCAGCACTTCGATCTACCGACAGTCAACTTGGCACCGCTGAAGGGACCGAAGCACCGCCCAAAATTCGACGGAATCAAAGGCTTTCTCATAGTACACATACGCCAGGCAAAGTGGCAGATTGTACTCTTCGGTCTTCTGTACAATCTGCCGCAGGGTATATATGTGGTCTATGGTACTGAAGCCTTTTCGAAAACCGGCTTGTCTTTGTTCGGAAGTCGTCAAGTCTGCATGTGATTTTAACTTAGTTGTTTATTATTACACCTCAGGCGCTAAGCGCTCGCTATAAATTTCACAGTAAGCGACCAATTCAGGTTCGATTTCCGCCGGAACCAATAAAATTGTTTAAATTTAAGTGCTGATTTAGCACATGCTCGGCGGTGAAGGAAAACATCATGAGAAAACCTCTTGCATGTCAGAGAAATTAAAAAAAAATCGAAGACGTAAAGTCCGCCAACAAGCATTGGGCCAGCGGCGGGCTTTAATAGCTTAGCTATGTCTTCTTCGCACCCAACAGGCAAAGTAAGAATTTTATCTTTGTTAACTTAATTTTTTAGTATTTTTATCTTAATATTTTACTTTAGTCGAATGTTTTAAAGATTGAAAAAGTCTTTTTATCAAATCTGAATTAGGGTCTTTGTGACAGAAGTTATTTTGATTTCAAAACGATAATACCTTTTCTTATAGAAAAGGGGTGACAAACGAGCACACAGTCCATCTAATAAGCAAAGTGGATGCATCATATGTGTTGTCACTCCTGAGGACTAAGATGGAATGCCTCGTTTCCAGTAAGGTCACCAGTTCTCAACACTCACCATACTAAACGCAGTCGCATTAGCTGCTATTCTGTGAGAGCGGAGTCTTTTCCCGTTTGAATCGACCCATTCGTGCTACAAACATTATACATATAGCTGCATCATGACTTTGCCACGTATTTAACTACGCTAGTTTACTGTTTTTGAATAAAAACAAATATAATTTTAAACTCACCTGGCAGATATAGGCGGCAAAAGATCCGGCGGAGTGTAGACATCGTTACTTTCTGTGTAGGTCGAGGCATGAATTTCTTGCTGATACAACTCGTACAATTGCCCTAATTCGGGCTCTATTCCTACGCCCAACTCTAAAATATGTAAGAGCATTATTATTCTTTTTATGCTTTATATATGATTTCAAACTAGTCATATTTCATCATTTATTTATTAATTACAGTCCATCAAAGTGAACATAGTCTCATAGTACTATAAATTACACTTCCAACGAATATTAACAACTATTGTGCGGTATTCGACCTATTCGGCTACTTTTATCTTATTCATTTGAATATCGAATATATACATAGCAAACTATTCGTTGAGTATCGAATACTTAAGTATGTGATAATTAGTAAAATGAAAATATTGATTTATTTTATAATATACCAGCTTTTTATCCGCGGTTTCGCTCGCGTGAGCTTCAATTGAGGAACATCATTAATACTACTCCGTACCAAAATCAGCAAAGTTGGATCACTTGTAGAGTCGTCTCGTTGTCGAAATGTAGTAATTAGTAGTTCATTTATAGATTAGTAATTAAACTAAAAACCATCTGAATGTTGGTAGATGTCACTATTATTTATTTAATTTAATAACTAATAAAATGAAATAACGAAAACACTTAAAATAAACCTTGGAACTTTCAAAACATTTAATAAATATAGTTTTTAAGCATATAAATGCAAGTTATTTATATTATATAATTTATTTGTAACTGAAGGCAAAATATACTACTTTTTAATTTTTTATGATACATGGCGCTGTTTCGAAAACGTACAATATAGTTCGGTGTAGTTTTAAATTATTACACAACGGTTAAAACTAATTTTTAACTTTATTTATGAATAAGAGTCCCGCTTATAATTAACAAAGTCATATATAATAAATAATTTACCTCTAAAGAAACGAAAATACTTAACCCTCCTTTTTAAAGTTCCGTAATCAGATAAAAAGCTAGCTAATAAGTTGCTCCAGGTTGCTAACTATCTACATACATAATTTCATGGAGATCTGTCCAATAGTTTTGCGTAAATTACACACACACTGTGTACAGTAACACAGACAGACAGAAAGTCAGACAAAAATTCTAAAAACCATTAATTTGTCTTCAGTATCCTTTATCTAGTTCCATGAACTTGTTTTTTCCAGGAAATATTAGAATACAGACACGAATTTTCTACAGATTTATTATATGTAAAGATTTTTCTTATAATCATCAAAGTAATCATAGGTACATAATTAACTTGCATATTATAAAAATTAACAAAAGAAATCTATCAAATAAATTTCTAAAGACTAATTTTTTTGTATTTTAGGCATAACTTTTCTTATCGTAGACACAATAATAATCCAAGCTTCAGAGAAAAGACGCTCTGAATAAACATCATTTCTTGACGCGGATAAATATTTTGCTGCCTGATTCACAAACACGGATATTTATCTTTCCTTTCCACCATATGGTGGCAAACAAGAAAAGATAAATTTTCGTGTGGATTATCGTGAAGTGATATTTTCTTAATACTTAAATACTTAGATTAGCTATTTGACCAGGAATCCCGTAGTATATTCGGTATTTGGTGTGTTGCCGAATAAAAAGTATTATTGGTCGCAAGTCTAATATACTCAACTTCATATTTTATTTTATTACGCAAATCTGAGCTCCGTTAATTTGTAACAACTTAATATAAAGGATTTCCGCAGCAACTTGAGACGTACCTCCCAGCGCAGTATGCTGCGGGTAGACGCACAGTGAGCTGGCGACGTACCTTCCAGCGCAGTGTGCTGCAGGTAGTCGCACAGTGAGCTGGCGACGTACCTTCCAGCGCAGTGTGCTGCGGGTAGTCGCACAGTGAGCTGACGACACCTTCCAGCACAGTCGCACAGTGAGCTGGCGACGTACCTTCCAGCGCAGTGTGCTGCGGGTAGTCGCACAGTGAGCTGGCGACGTACCTTCCAGCGCAGTATGCTGCGGGTAGTTGTACAGTGAGCTGGCGACGAACCTTCGAGTGCGCGGCGCTGGCGCGTTATGATCTCGTCGGAGAGGCGGCGCTGCGCGTCGCGGCGCTGCAGCGCGAGGTCGCGGCGGCGCAGGTCGTGCGCGCGTGCCGCCCGCTCGCCCTGCAGCGCCAGCTTGTCCGCCTCCAGCTCGTGCACGCGGCACACCAGCGCCAACACCTCGCGCTCCGGCCCGTTTCCGATGTGCGCGGGCAGCTCCTGCAATGCGAGTCATCATCGTGCGACGCGCGTTGTCGTTATGTTGACGACAATCTTTTCAAATGTGCTTATTATCATCATCATCATCATCATTACAGCCCTTCACAAGTCCACTGCTGAACATAGGCCTCCCTCAAGTAATGCCACAAAGCACGGTCCTGAGCCACCTGCATCCATCGACTTCCTGCATATCTTATCAGGTCGTCACTATTCTCAGTCAACTATTCATTCTATTTTCATTTATTATATATTTTAATTGATTTGACAGGCCTGTTGGTCTAGTGGTTAGTGACCCTGACTGCTATGCCGGAGGTCGTGGGTTCGATTCAAACCCAGGACAAATGTTTGTGTGATGAGCTCGATCATTTGTTCTGTGTCTGAGTGTAATTTATCTATAATATTTATGTATTTAGAAATATATAAGTATGTTTATCAGTTGTCTAGTACCCATAACACAAACTCTGCTTAGCTTGAGACTAGATGGCGTTGTGTGATAGTTGTGGAATATATATATGTGGAATATTCCTTTAGCAATACTGCATAGTTTGTAATGAGAATAAAATCCCATCGAGTATGGAGTAAAACGAGGCAGAAACCGAAAATACACTTGATAAATATAACAACTGTCATTAGTTATCTATAGTTTTATAATGAATAAAGGTGATGAAAAAGTTCACATAGAACAAAGTGGTCTATCTTTCATTAGACATTAAAAAGGGACAAGCATTGTCGTAGACTAAGACGGAAAACCTTGTTGTAGTAAGAAGAATCTCTCTCTCTTTACCATAGCCGAATTTTCACTATACGAGTACTCTCGGACCGAGTGGATAATTTTATGGTGACAAGATGGCGCCAACTAAAAAGAAGTGGAACGAAAATGTTACTCTGAGGTTTGTGCAACTATATGAAGCGGAAGAAGTGTTGTTGAACGTGAAATTAACTGAATATAAATTATCATTCATAACCTCAACATACCTCGCAGCAGTTGATCAGTCGTCATCGCTTACAAAGAGACAAAATTAAATGCCACTTTGGCTCTGATGAACTCGTAACGTGTCAACCAAGATCAGAGTGGACTCCTACACGATCTAGCTCGTATGAGCGCACTCGGTCCAAGAGTACTCGTATAGTGAAAACCCGGCTTAAGCGTGGTTCTTTCTCGGCTATACATAATACGACGCGGATCTATCACGTATCCACGTATAAATAATACTAAAAATGTTATGTATTTTTATATGAGAGATCTCCCAGCGGGGAAGTTGTTATTTTGACACACACTATATTGTAATAACATGTACTGTACACAGCGCATGTGTACAGTGCATGTTATTACAATATAAAATAAGAATAAGAGTTCATAATCAACTTTTACCTACGTGAGTCACGGGATGAGATGAAATAACGAACTTTTTACGGCACGTATATTTTTCTTATAAACACTGCTCAAAACATGATGAGAAGTACCATTACCAGTACGGGAGTTAAGCTTTAAGAATAGTAGTATTCTGTGTTCAATCTATTCTCATCCAGGCGACTGGTTGTGTAGGTATGTGCAAATTATTCTAAAAAACGTCTTTAGTTCATTCTCGAATCTATATCCAGTAGAGAATTGTCTAGACTGTTCAACTAGAATATTTAAGTTTACACATACTTACATAAATATAAAATATTTTTCGTTCCTATTTAAAACATAATATTTCAACGTCATTATCATCAACATCACAGGTCCACTAATTTTATTTCTAGGAATGCCCACAAAGTACGGTCTTGTTCCACCTCGATCGACTTCCTGCTCGCCGCCCCATCTTGTGGGAAGTCGTTCTACTCCCCGGTACCGGTCCCGTACCGTTGCCATTTAATACTAACTGATAGTAAATTTTTGACTTGGGAATAACTAGCAAGAAGCACAGCGTTAGTTGGTTATGAAGAAAGATACCTGGTAGAGCCATGCTGCAGTTATATTAGATATGTAGTTGTAGCACGAATGGGTCGGCTCGACCGGGGAAGAACCACGCTCTCACAGAATACCAGCGTGAAATAGTAGCTTAATGCTGCTGTATTTCGTATGGTGAGTGTAGAGAACCGGAGACCTATTTTACTGGAAACGGGGCATTCCATCTTAGTCCTCAAGGGAGACAACGCATCTGCATTTTGATTTGTAATCGAGGATAGATGTGGATGTCTATGGGCCACAGCAATCACTTACCATCATGTGGACTGTGTGCTCGTTTGTCACCCTATCCTATTAAAAAAAAGAAAAGAATAGCAAGCTGTACCTGCTCGAGCTGCGCGCCGCGCAGTCGCACTTGCTCAAGCTGCCGCTCGACGCGCGCGCGTTCCGCCCGAGCGGCCTCTTGCTCGCGCTCGACGGCCGCGAGCTCGGCCCACGCCTGCTCGACCGCCACCTCGGCCTCCGCGCGCTCGCCGGCCGCCGCGCTCGATCCCGACGACGTACTCGTCCCACCCGTGCCGCCCCTCCAAAACACACCATATTTCACTTCTCCCGCCTCATTATAGCCCTTAATACGTGGATCGCTAGGAAAAATTTTTGACATGGGGATTTTTATATTGGGGATAGAACTTAAAGAAACGACTACCGTACTTTTTCAATAGTTTCCTGAGGACATTCGACGTGAACCAGTAAAAAACATATTTAAAAATAAATTAAAGAAATATTTATTGGCAAGTCTCAGTGCTTAAATAAAGTAAAAACGGAAAAAGAACAAAAAAAAAAAAAAGATTAATATTATGTATTATGTAAATGAGACTCAAATGTTCCTGCAGACAAACTGTGTAAGCAGTTTTGCGGGAATATGTATATTTAAAAACGAAATTTTGTATTTTTAATAAAAAATTTAAAATAAAATTTCGGTACTAACATTGGCTTATATATTACTGGTTACTAATATCTACCATTACGTGGTAGAGCTGCGTTGAAGCTATCTTATGGTTGTAGCAGAAATGGTTCGGCTTGACCGAGGTAGGACCACACAATGACAAGTGTAAAATAGCAGCTTAACGCTGCTGTGTTTCGCATGGTGAGTGTTGAGAACCGGAGACCCCTTCTACTGGAAACGAGGCATTCCGTCTTAGTCCTCAAGGGTTATAACCCATTTGTATTTTGATTTATAATTAATAAAATGTAGTTATCTATGGGTAGCATCACCCACTTGCATCGTGTGGACTGTGTGCTTGTTTGTTAACCATATTCTATAAAAAATGTACAAATTTTTTTTAGTCTGAATCAATATTTGAAGCACTTTTTCCATTCACTTCACTTTGGTAGGCGTGGGTAAATTTTGAAACAACCAAACCGTCGAACCGTCGAACCCGTGAAGCACTATATACAGTCAGTGAGTGTGTTAACACTTTTGGCAATCAATTGGTGGAACTATACTATTCGGAATTGATAGATACTACTTAGATTTTGTGTAAGAGTATTGACCAGATACCAACCCCGTCATAGTGAAAATAAAGTAGTGACAAAAATCATCCCTATGCTTAAAGCACAGGCACGTATGTTCCAAAAAATCTTTATTGTAAAATTTGAATGCGACGCATATTTTTAACCAACTACAAGAAGAAAAGATTTTTATTGGTTTTGAAGTATTTCATATAATTTAAAAAAAATTGTTGACGGATTAAGACGGTTTAGAAAACGGATTTAGCAAATTTTTTATTTACTGTTACACTGTGATCCATATTCATATCAATATCAGCTAGATCTAATAAGAATTGATATTAGGTGACATTTAAAAAAGCAATTTCTGGACACTAAATTACAAAGAACTTCAAAAGTTAAAACACTAAAAAAACTCGACTTTGTAAGTAATACTGAAAAGAGAAATGTTTTAGATGTCGTCACACTACTTGTCTTTTCTAAACGATACTTTAAAAAACTTTTCTCATTACTCACTCTTAACTCATTAAAAGCATTCTCAACTCTCAACTCATTTGGTACCAATATAGTTGTAATTTATTTTTAAAAAAACCTTCCCCTCTCTTTTTTGTATTGGCAGATGTACTATATATTAATATTATATATAAAATATATATAAACACTCACGCCTGTCACCCAGAGGGGCAGGCAGAGACTACGGACTTCCATTTGGCACGATCCTGACATACCTCTTTCGCCTCCTTTACATCCATATATCTACGCATACATGCTCGTCGGTTAAGGGTACTTCTAACGTGGTCCATTTTCAAAATATCGTCAATTTGGTCGATAAACTTTTTTCTAGGGCGTCCCTTTCCGACTCGGCCATTCACATCTGCCATATAAATTTGCTTTGTCACTCTTTCCTCATTCATTCTTTCTACATGACCAAACCACCGAAGCATTCCTTTCTTAATCCTGGTCACAACATCATCTTGCAAACCACATTTATCTCTTATCACGCAATTTCTCACCCTGTCATTCAAATTCAAGCCTAGTATATTCCTTAAAGACCGCATTTCTACAGCATTTATTCTACTTTCGTGCTTCTTCCGCTACACCCAGCTTTCACTGCCATACATTAAAGTAGGGACTAACACAGCATTATGAATTACCATACGTGCCTTTTTTGACACATTCTGGTTCTTCATAATAGAGTGTAGTGCCCCATTCACTCTATTCCCTTGCATTTACTCGTCGTTCTATATCTCTATCATATCTACCATCCCTGCTAAATACACATCCCAAATACACAAACTCATCCACTTGCTCAATTAACTCTCCTTCCTATTCTTATTTCACATACCGTTTTGCTTTCTTCTCTTTCAAAAATCACCACTTTCGTCTTACTTGCGTTCACTTTCATTCCCCTTTCTTTTAATTCCAGTTCATTAATGTAACCATCATTTGCAACTCAGCCGCCGATGACGCAAATATGACTTGATCATCGGCATACAGAAGGCATTTGACGGTTAACTCGCCCATTCTTAACCCACATTCTTCATCTTTCAAAGTTTGCAAACACCTGTCCATAAATAGGTTGAACAGCCAAGGGGAAGCTACACAGCCCTGTCTGACACCTTTTTGGATGCCAAACCAGTCCGAGTAGACCCCATTGATCCTCACACAAGCACTAGAGTTCC
Source organism: Parnassius apollo (assembly GCA_907164705.1). Taxonomy (NCBI): domain Eukaryota; kingdom Metazoa; phylum Arthropoda; class Insecta; order Lepidoptera; family Papilionidae; genus Parnassius; species Parnassius apollo. Next base: position 2,811,017 of record CAJQZP010001706.1, read on the forward strand.
TATAAAGAGACCTTAATGCCTGTATCAAACCAGCGCTCAACCCATATGAGTTCAGTGTTTGCCATAACACATTCCTGTCCACTCTGTCATAAGCCTTTTCCAAGTCCATGAACGCACAAAAAACTTTCTGGTTTTTGGCCAAAAACTTCTCCGCAATCATGCGCATGGAAAAGACTTGATCTGTACACCCCATTCCCTTTCTAAAACCCGCTTGCAACATCCCAATTTTTTCCATCAGTTTCTTTCATAACTCTTTCAATTAACACCTTAGCATACAGTTTACCCACAATACTAAGCAGGCTGATACCACGGTAGTTTTTGCAGTCCTACTGTGACCCTTTTCCTTTATATATTGGTACTATAACTGCTTTACACCAGTCATCCGGTACCCGTTTTAATTCCCAACATAAATTAAACAAGGTGTACAGCAGGCCTGTCACCACTCCCTATCCAGCCCTTAGCATCTCGAGTGATACTCTATCATATCCAGCTGCCTTACCTGCTTTCATGTTTTTCATTGCTTTCATTATTTCATCTACACTTATCTCCATACCCCTTTCCACTACTTTCGGAATTTCTAGTTCATTTAATTCAGACGACTCTTCACTCATAAACACGTTTTCAAAGTATTCCTTCCATTACTGTTTAAATTCGAAGCTTCATCATTCAGAATACATCCATTCTCGTCTCTTATAGCATTAATTATAGGCTGTTTTATATTTCTCCATGGCAGTTCTTACGAGTTTCCAGAACATTTTTATGTTAGCCTGGAAATTATCAGATATTCTTCTATCATTCTTATCCGTTCTTTCTTTCTTTTACCTTTCAACAACTTCTTTTACTCTCTTATTTAGACGTCTAAATTCTGCCTTTTTTCTTTCAATCTCATCATTCATACCAGAAGAATTACCAGCTTTGGTTGCTAGTAAACCTAACCATGCTTTCTTCTTTGATTCAACTTCCACCCGTACCTCATCATCCCACCACAACGTATTAATACATATAATATTAATATATGACACATGCTATACATGTATAGCCTATATCACCTCCACAATTAAAAATAGAATATATAAATAGACTATACATGCATACATATATATGACTCTGAAAAAACATTACCCTCCTTCTGGGGCAGTCGGGTAATAAAAGTAAAACGTACTGAAATTAAAAGAAAACATTTTAAAGACAAGTATAGTAAGATAAGTAGTAAAATATCAATGCCATGGGCTTCTACTCCGTTCACATGTTACACCTTATTGTTCCCATACGGCAAAAAAGGTCGTACATTCGCAGTTGAGTTGTTGGTATTATTAGATAAGTTTATATATAGGTACCTATAACTCTGTTGTGTGCTGAGCCTCGTACCAATACTGATAGGCTTATACAGTCGGTTGAACCGCGCCTCCCAGTGCGAGATGGCAGCGTGCTGACGCTCGGCGTCCAGTGCCAGCCCCAATAAATGGCTATCCAGCTCCATCAACCTTCGTCGCAGACGCATTTGCTGCTTGAATGTCGATACAATGGCTTCACGTAGAGACTTAAGATGGGCAGAATTCTCTATTGACTCTTCTCTACTTATTTCTTCTTTGCTTAAGTCTTCCTTGCTTCTGTTGATAAATTTTAACTCCAGTTTTATAAAATTTGATTCTATTTATATTTGAGTGTGTTAGTATTAGCGTTACTTTATTAAACTTATTATACGTGGTAGAGCCACGCTGCAGCTATATTATGGTTGCAGCACGAATGGGTCGCCTCGACCGGGGAAGGACCACGCTCTCACAGAATACCATCGTAAAATAGTAGCTAGATACTGCTGTGTTTCGTATGGTGAGTGTAGAAATCCGGAGACCCTTTTTTACTGAAAACGAGGCATTCCATCTTCGTCCTCAGAGGTGACAACGCATCTACGTTTTGATTCTTAATCGAGGATAAATATAGATGTCTATGGGCCACAACATTCACTTCTGTGTCTCGTTCGACTGTGTGCTCGTTCATCATCCTTATTCCATTAAAAAAAAAACTGTATTACTAGTTATCAAATAATGTTTCTTCTTATTATTTTTACCTGTTTATAGTTGTATTGATTTATAAATTACTCAATACGCAACTCAAATAATTAAACAATTTATTAGCTTAGTTACTGAAAATATCTGTCCATCCACACATTACAGTCTATACAGTCCACTGCTGAACGAAGGCCTCTCTTATAGATTGCCTCACAGGGAGGAGGGTGCCATAGTTGCCACGCTTGGCAGAGGGGTTGATAACCGTAGTTTTTTTTTTTTTTGAGTTGTTATCATCGAGGCTGCTACCTACCTTCTGTTATAAATGTCACACTGTCGCTTCTTACGAGCTTACAACAAATATTTAATTAATAAATTTAAAATTGATCATTAAATATTAAACATACATGTAAATATTTCCATACAAATATAAGTAATAATACTTGCAAGTAATATTATAATAATCTAGCGTCTCTGATTGGCAAGATTTTTATAGAAGGGCAGATAATTCTTTGTAGAATACTGAAGGTATTTATTACTCAATAGAACTAAATTACTATAAATTAAATTAATTTACCTTGAACGATCATCTTTCATTTTAACCTTCAGACGAGATATTTCTTCTCGCAACTCATTTATAACGGTTCGATATTGCGATAGATGCATTGGAGTCTCCACCACTTCGCGCTCGACCTACGAATAGCCATATGGATCATATTAATCTATAAATGAAATAAAATAAATAAAAATAGGGATAACAAGAAAATTTAAATACATTTTCAGAAAATTCAGTTAGAAATTTTTGAGTTTTTGTAGGATTTTCTGAAAATAATAATAAATTAAGAACTTGACTGCAAACGGATCCCCCCATGTGTTATCATTTTATGCAGGTTAATTTTTCAAAGGGTAGCTAAATCTTAAAGTTCAGTGCAAATATATAAATAATGATATAACATTATTGTAGTTTTTGAAAATACGAGTAAATAAAGCTTCTACTTTTATTTGAAACTATCCCAAAATGAATGTGATTTACGGGCAACAACGTTCCGATCGATCTCTACGAATGTGTGTGTGCATGTAAAATTAAAAATAATGCATTACCTCGCATTTTAATTTAAAATATGAAAAGGACAAAATATTTGGGATTTTGAAATCAATTTTTCTTTACCATTCGCCGATATCACTTATTCTGAACCCTCTCTGCAAATTTGGCCGGTTATCGTAAAATAATCATGTATAATGCTTATCTTTTATGGTAATAAAAACCTTAACATACTTTGTTCATTTGATGTTCACGTAATGTTTTACAAGATAAACATTAAGATAGGTACTTGTGGTTTGACGCTTACGTGACAGATAAACCCTAAGTAATTTAATACATTATAGTGCCTGTATCCATAGGTAGAGAGAGTGTTTCGTATTGTCTGTGAAGAGAACCGGAGACCCTTTAACTGGAAACAAGGTACTCTTTTTTTATAGGCAAGGGGGCAAACGAGCATACGGCTCACCTGATGGTAAGTGATTACCGTCGCCCATGAACAACTGCAACACCAGGGGGATTGCAGATGCGTTGCCGGTCTTTTAAAAAGGAATAGGCTCTTTCTTGAAGGTCCCTAAGTCTATATGTTCCATCTTAATCCTTCCGCTGCTGTGTCCCAAGTCCCAAAGCCGTGTTGCGCTAAGAATCTATCATCCCATTTCATTATTGATTGCAGGGTCCCAAGCAAGTGCTTGGGACCCTATAATCAATAAAATTAAAAACTAAACCCAAGCATACCACTGCAAGGCATCAAGACACAGTACATATAGGGTTTAACAATGACATCAAGACGTCAGTCATCTCAGTCCCCCGTGACCACGTCGAGAATTAAAAATAATTAAAATTAAACACGATAAAATCCGTAAAAGTAGTTTTAATCAAAGAGTAATATTAGCTAATTTAATTACGTATCTCATTCAGAGGTTACATATTATAATACACATGTTCTATATCTAGATTCTAATTCAGACTAATTCAGACGCTCCGGGCAGTCTACAGTCTGTGCTCAACACGCCCGCGTCACTACATCAGATTTGATAGACCACAAATCCTCGCTAATGAACACCGATTTCTTCCAAGGATGATTGGCGAGGCTATTGAAATCAAAAAAACATCCTAATTTTAATGGTGAAGATGGTTAGGCGCTACCATCTGCTTGGGATTCTATAATTAATAAAATTAAATCCCAACCCAAGCATACAACTGCAAGACAATTAATAATTCTAATCTGTGGGTAACCGCGGTTAACTACGACATCTGGACGTTGAACACCTTAGTCCCCCCCCCGTGACCATGAGTGCTGTAAAGCGCTCAAAACGTCGGAAACATAAAAAAGTAGCGATAATACACATTTAAATAAAAAAATAAATAGTTTTATTCAAATGTGTAGTGTTCCCGTAAATATAAGAAATCATTACAGCGTCTTATTTGTTTAACTGAAATCTTTATTGTTTTTAAATTATTCGTTGGATCGACTTCAGCCTATCACCATAAATAAAACATTGTGGGTTCCAATAAAGATATTAATTAATTTGCAACCATCGGCTAACTAAATACAATGATGTGTCTTACCTGGATTGAAGAGACACGTCATTGTATTTAGTTAGCGGAAGGTTGCAAATTAATTAATATCTTTATTGTAATGGATTTCCGCAAAGTAACGCCTGATTCTATCAATTATTGTAGGTTCCATAAGTATTAATTAGCCAAACTAGAGTACGCTACGCAAACATTAATAATCTAAAACTTTGATTGTTTTAACATTGGGGAACTGACAGCTCGATTTCAACAAAAATTCCATCGTCATGCTGGCATTTTTCATGATATCAGCGTTGATCATATAGTAAGTTGGCTTCAAATCGTGAATTAGGCATTAGTCACGTATCTCTTCTGCAATTTTAAGCTCTTGATGTTTTTATTTTTAAGGTCTGGGATTTTATTATTGCGATTTCATGTCATTGAGTCGCATTTTGCTGCGTTTAGATCTTTTATTAAAGTTGACAATATATTTCAAACCTGCAAGGGTCGTGCTGTACGTTTTAGCGATAGGTCTCGGAGATATTTTGGAGATAAGGTAGAAGATATTATATTTACTTATACCTATATATATATACAGTCAAACCTGAGTGAGTGAGAACTGGATAAGTGAGAAAACTCTATAAGTGAGAGTAATAGCCAGGACCCGTCATTTTAAGCTCCCAAAACCTCTATTAGCGAGAAACAAAAACCTCTGTAAGAGAGAGTCGTTTTACTAACTTACCACGTACTCGGCAGTGGAGGAAAACATCTTGAGGAAAGTTGCACGTTTGAGGAATTAAAAAAAATCGAAGACTGGTGAAATCCGCCGTAATGCATAAGGGCAGTGTGGTGGACGTTTGTCGTCCCAAAATAAGCACTCTCAGTTAGGAGTTTGCTTTAGTTTTTCTTTTTCTACGTGAATTAGTATGTGTTAATAAAAAATTGCTTTGTAATAGCGCCATCTACTTTATTCTATAGGTAAAGTCATTTTATCGAACGAAAAATAATGTAAAATAACCGCTAGATGGCCTAAACACGACTGATTTATTTTAAACGGTAAATTACGAAATCGTAGATTGTTATGAATGGATTATATATGATAATTTTATTCAATATAGTTAATATTTAATAAATTTGTTAACTTTGTGGACTGTTTATTTTAACAGTTAAAAGTTATTTTAACCACCTTTAAAAAATCAGCTCATAAAGACAGATAATAAATATTAGACAAAGACGAGAACGAGATAATAGGAACATGTATACTGTATTCTATCTGATTCTCACATTCTTAATCCTATAAGTGTATATGTTTGTCTCTTTTTAGTGTCGAGTCTCAAATCAAAACGATCATAAATTTTTCATTTCAAAATAAAAAAAGTCGCACCCTGTTAGTGATGGTGGCGGCTCGCTGCGCGTAGTGCAGCGTGGAGCGCGTGGTGTCGCGCTGCGCGGCGCCGGGCGCCACGTGCGCCACCATCACCGTGCGACAGCGCCCGCCTAGCACCTCGCGCAGCAGCCGCGTCAGCTTCGAGTCGCGGTAGTTCACGTACCTGCCCCGACACGGTTACGTGCGCAGTCACAACATTCGTTCATACAATTCTTCCACCTTTTTTAACACTTTTTTAATATAATATAGGTACCCATAGATATCTACATTTATTCTTGATTAAATATCAAAACGCAGATGCGTTGTCACCTCTGAGGACTAAGAAGGAATGCCTCGTTTCCAGTAAAAAAGGGTCTCCGGATATCTACACTCACCATATGAAGCACAGCAGTATTAAGCTGCTACTTTACGCTGGTATTATGTGAGAGCGTGATCCTTCCCCGGTTGAGCCAACCCATTCGTGCTACAATCATAATATAGCTCTACCACGTATAAATGAAAGTCAAGCTGTATGTGGTAATGTCAAGCTATTACTCTGCGGGATAAAGTCAGTAACAAGGATAATACAAGTGTAACAGATATAGCTCTGCGGTTCAGTAAGCTGAACGGATTGGCCATTTAGCACGTAGAACCGACAACCGATAAGGAAGAAAGGTTCTCGAGTAGCAGAATCGTACTGGCAAGCGCAGTGTTGGGCGACTCTACACTAGATGGAGTGATGGGGTGATTAAACTTGCAGGCAGTCGATGGATGCGGGTGGTTGAGGGACCCTACTTTGTGGTAATCTTAAACTTGCAGGCAGTCGATGGATGCGGGTGGTTGAGGGACCCTACTTTGTGGTAATCTTAAACTTGCAGGCAGTCGATGGATGCGGGTGGTTGAGGGACCCTACTTTGTGACAATCTATGGGGGAGGCCTATGTTCTGCAGTGGGTGCCATGCTGCTTAGGATTACGGTTATAGCACGAATGGCTCGACCGTGGATAGACCACATTCGCACAAAATAGTAGTGTTTTGTACAGTAAGGAACGACAACTGAAAACCATATTTACTGATAACGGGATATTCCTTTAGTCTTTGGGCGGGACAAATGCAAATGGCATTTTAATTCTTTATCGAAAATAGATTAAGTCTATGAACCATAGCAACCAGGTGCCATCGTATGAGTTCTGTTTTTGTCTTTATAGTTGTGATTCTTCACACAAATAGTATGTTTGCCGTTTTACTAGTTAAAGCCCAAGTCAAACTCTGAAAGAAACAGATTCTCCTACGGCGCCAGCTGACACTCACACTCCACACTAGGATTTTCTCCTGTATCATGGGGGCAGTTTACATACATAAATTTCAGAAGGACAAACACCCAGACTACAAAAACAAGGCCATACAAATACTTTTCCGTGCGGTATTCGAACACGCGGCCCTTAGCAGCTTAGCACTGCAACTCCACGCCAAGCCACTGCGCCACTGAGCTGTCAATAATTATAATAACGTCGTGCGTCATCATTTCCTGTCAAAAGTACCTTCGTTTTTTCAAGATAGGACATTTGATAGGTGTAGTATATTTGGACAACCTTCCATATGTTGTCTAAGAACGTGACTTGTCTTATAAAATCATGTTGAAAATGATTTAAAAATTTTATAACTGTTAAAATACTCAGGTCTAATTTAGTAACTAACACTAACTCTTAATAATTTAAAAAAAATATTGTTACCTGGCTCCACCGGATAGAGCCATGATGCAATTGCCCAACGCTAACAGTGATCGATTGATATGAGCTCCCTCTAACCTTCTCGCGCGCAGCCCGGCCCGTTCAGATCCAGCCAGGTCGATGAGAAATAAGCGTCCACGCTGTATGCCTTCGTCCACTTTAGCACACACTGATACGCTGCAATACACACCCATTATGACTTGCGATGGAAATATATGTAGGTTTCATGCTTAACAGTTAAGTGATATCCTAAATATACGATCAAAAAATTACACACTTCATTCTCCGATGACTTTCCAGAAATAGTAATATAAAAATATTATGTAATACTTGCAATAAAGTCATATAATACAGAGGCGAATTAAATGTCGACAGCGTCCTAAACTAGTACGCACCTCCTCATCAGCGCCTCTCTGGCGGCCATATATTTACATGTACTTATTTTGCAAATAAACCATACTATAATTTATAATATGGTAAAATTGCAAAATAATTAGAACCCGTAACAGGTAGGCGTAAACGAAAAATGTGAAGAATGAGTGACTGCAGTGTAGGAGTACCTAATCAAGTAGGCGGGACGCGCTTTGAAAGCTCTATATCTCTATAGAAAGTATAATTTTAAGTAAGTTTTTAATTTTGCAAGTAAGTACTTAACTTTTTTCGTTTAAAAACATCCGCGCGCACCCATTTGTTACCTAACCCCTAGGCACATGCGTAGTTTGCCTCGAGGATAATCCGCACTGCATATTAAGTTATAACCTGGCCATGTGTTTGCGAGGGAAGAGAATCCGTAACCATGGATGTCGTAAGAGGCGACTATTACACCTATAGCGTAAGATCAGTGTCAAAGATGCAAGACATATAGCCAACAATCATAAATCCGCTTGAACAAGATGATTACAAAAAATATGGTCTTATACAAGTATATACCGTCTCACCGCTGGACACAGGCTGCAAAGTGCGCCGTGCAGCCCAAGTGCATGTTGTAAAGTAAAGTAAAGTTACAGCCTATATACGTCCCACTGCTGGGCACAGGCCTCCTCTCATTTCGGAGAGGGTTTTAGGGCGAGGAAGTGTCCGCCACGCTGCCCCAATGCGTGCTGGCGAATATTTTAATAATATAAAAATATTTTAATGCATGTTTATTGTTTACTTCACATGTAATATTTGTTACTCTTTACACATGCAAATTTTCTCACGATGTTTTCGTTCATCACTGCACACTTAAAATTCTAATTATTAATTTCCACTCGCGTACTGTGAAATTTACGGCTAAAGTTTAAACCCTTTACCCCCCCCCCCCTTACTGTGGCCTGGCGGTGTAAGAATATCAATTATCACATATCATCCCGTCTGTGACGTAAGAGACAATACAGTGAAACAAATCACATGGGCAGCAGAGTCGCCCCCAAAAAAAAACCCGCTTGCCAAGTGTGGCAACTATGGCAAGCACACTTATGAGGTATTTACGCGGTAGAGCCATGCTGCAGCTATATTGTGGTTGCAACACGAATGGGTCGGCTCGACCGGGGTAGGACCACGCTCTCACAGAATACCAGCGCAAAATAGCAGCTTAATGCTGCTGTGTTTCGTATGGTGAGTGTAGAGAACCGGGGAGCATTTTTAATGGAAACGAGGCATTCTCAGTCCTCAGGGGTGACAACGCATCTGCATTTTGATTCCTAATCCAAGATAAATGTAGATGTCTATGGGCCACAGCATTCACTTACCATCAGGTGGACTATGTGTTCGTTTGTCAGCCTTATTCTATAAAAAATAAGACAGGTCTCTGTTCAGCAGTGCACTTTAATAGGCTATAACAGTAACGGTAACGGCTTGACTCCTGAACTACTACGGCTTTTTCATACATAATGATTAGGACAAAATCTCCCTCGGTGAGAGATAAACCAGAGACTTTAACGAAAATTATGCATGATCGAGGTAAGGGTCGTGGTAGCTCAGATGGTTAACGCTCGCTGTAAATATAACAGAACGCGAGTAACCCGGGTTCGATTCCTGCCAGCACCAATGAAATTGTTGATTTCAATTTTAAATTCTGATTTATCACGTGTTCGGCGGTGAAGGAAAACATTGTAAGGAAACTTGCATGTCTGAGGAATAAGGAAGAAAAATATTTCGAAGACATGTGAAGTTCGCCAACAAGCATTGGGGCAGCGCGGCGGAGACTTCCTTGCCCTAAAACCATCACAGAAATGAGGGGAGGTCTTTGCCTAGCAGTGGGACGTATATAGGCTGTAACTTTTCTTTAATTTTTTGAGGTAAGCACAAATTATATCCTTTTCTCCAAATCAAAAATCGAAGACGCTCTTGTGGCTTTTGTATTGATAGCAGAAAATAAGAAAACGCCGATCTCAAATTCTTGATGAATGGGTACAGTATCATTGCGAAAGTATCGGTTCCGTTCTCACCACCCTGCTAAATCAGCAAATCTGCATGACAGCTGACGCATTCCAGAAATAACTGTGTTCAGCAGTGTTCTTAGAAACGTTGGTGAAATTATGTGTCAATTTTGACGAAAAACGAACGAATTCCATTCGGACGAAAAAACGAAATTTGTTTAATATACTATGGTTATACTTTTATATGTCATATACTGGGTTACTGGTAACTCGACGTATTCCCGCCAAGGCGTGATAGTTGGGGTTGGGACCAATGATTTGCACAATTGATCACATACAATTATTTTCACAAAATCATTTTTATTTTTAATTACTTATCTTCTGTTTGGAAAAAGTTGTACTTTTAGTAGCGTTACTTCGAAAATGATGAGACTTTTTGCACACTGTAGTATTGATAAATAAGTATCCAGGTTTTTATTAAGTAAAAATAATAAAATGAAAATAATACACCTGTAAGTTTTTTTTTAGAAATTTTTGATACCAGACCTTTGGGATTTTTGAAAAAAATAATTAAACCTAAATATCTCGAAATTGGTCCACATTTACATAATGCATTTTATGGTTCATTTGATAGGTTATAACCCCAACTATCACCCCTTGGCGGGAATACGTCGAGTTACCAGTAACCCTGTAATATAATGAACGAGTAGTTCAACAGTCTCTTCCAAGCATCGATTTCCCTCACTCCGTTATAATTTTCAATACGTACCTAAGCAGCGCGTGTCCCCTCGAAGAGTGATGGTTTGCGTGTGTGGATTCCGCAGTGCGTGCGCGGTCGCCACGCGCTAGTAGCTCAGCCACGTGTGCTGAGCTTAGTGCACGCACCTCCAAACATACATAATACAAATGTCAATCAAACATATCAATAAAACTATTCTTATCAAAAGTATTTCATGTGACAATTGTAGCCATGGCTTAGTCTATCCTAAGAGACAGAGCTTTTCTTGGCGCTAGAAAAAAATTTCGCTGGGATAACACCTATCTAGATAAATTATTAATGTCTTCCAGACTGAATTTCAGCAACCAGTCTCCTCTGCTACTAGACTAGACTAGTGCAGTTTAAGATTATAGTGTATGAACGCACACAGCGCAAGCACTGTGCACTCTCTATTCCCTCACTTTTATACCCCCATGGGACGGCAATCCAACACGATTGCAGCGAGATAAGCCGCAGGACCAACGGCTTTACGTGCTTTCTGAGGTACGAGAGAGAAACTCCGCCAACTTACTGAATTCGGACTGCTACTGAGAGTTTCTTAACAGAAAAACCCAATAACTGATTTCGACCCGACCTGGGACTCGAATCCATGACCACATTACCATGTACATTACGCTTAAAATCACCAGACGTACGAGGCAGTTCACTTGACTTTTTATCGACTTGGAAAGTAGAATATTATCTGAATACAAATCGTTTGATCCGGTTCCGAGAAACCAATTTCTAAAATATAAAATTTATATATTTAATATATTATACGAGGGCATTAAATGTATTCTCGGTATGGGTATGTTAGAAAAAAGATAAAATTATGAAATATTTTTATTTATATGGTCTCCCATGATATCTATACATTTACATGTACGTGAAAAAAGATTTTTCTATTCCCTTGAGAAAATACTATTTGTCTTGGCTTAGAAAATGCTAATTTACAGCGGACTTGAGCTCATTATCGTCAGCAAATCACTTTCCCCGAAGGTCTTTTAGTAAGTTTGGGAATAAAAAGTAGTCACTAGTGGCTAGATTTGAACTATAAAGTGGGTGGTTAATTTCAGCAGTACTCCCCTGGTCAGCTTTCCTCTTCTCTTTTCTTGTATTGCTTCTCTCAAATGGCATAAAGTGGCTGAGTATTTGCCTGCGTTGATGGTTTTTTAGATTTTACCGGCCGATGGAGTGACTTTGAGCTTCTTGGGGGCTGATCCTTTCTTATGCCATTTCATAGACATCTGTTTACTGTCATGGTCATAGTGATGAACCTACATTTCATTTTCTGTAACTATCCTATCGAAAACGCTTGTTGGGTCGTCCCAACACAGCTCTAAAACATCCTACAACAGTCAACCCGCGCCTGCTTTTGCGCAGTAAGCATTCGCGTAATCCATTTTGCACTGACTTTTGTGAGGTTGAGATAGTCATGCAATATGGTGTGTATTGTACCAACGGATTGGTTAATCATTTTGGATAACATCTTATTTATAACTCTTGCATCTTTTAATACAAGTTTTTCAATAATTTCCACATTTTCTTCTGTAGCCGCTGTGATTGGCCCACCCGGGTGTGGGTCATCTTCGATGCTTCCCCTGCCTCTTTTGAATTCAATTGACTACTTCTGTATGATGAAATTGAAGAAGCGGAGACTTGGTAAAAAAAGAGTTTTTCCTTCTTTAGTGAGAAATTTAATCATCGCACGGTGTTCGATTTTTTTCAACATTGTTAAGTCAGTCGTTCCCGTCGTCTATGACTTAAGGTTACATAACAAGTAATAAAGATATCAAAACGAAATTCCATATTTATACCCTCAGGTTAGTAGTGTCGTCAGATAATTAATGTTTTTAATTATCCACATTATTAGCAAATCACCCTAATACCGAAAACACATTGTTGCACCTCGTACATAAAATGTTATAAATATAAAGCTTAAAGTATATAAATACACTTTATAAAGTATATGTATATACTATATACACGAGCATAAATAAACAAGGAATAAACTTTCCTTCGACTTTCCTTCTATTAATTCGACAGCAATTAATATAAAAGGTGTGAAAAGAATATCAAAAATTTTGTAAAACTTAAAAAAATTTAGTTACTTCGCTAAGACCAGCTACTACAGGAGCCCCGTTGCCACCTTCGTCGCGCAACTCTAGCGGACCCGCACTAGGATTAAACAGGTCACGAATGTTTTCGTTGTAGATCTCGATGTATGACAACTTTACCTAAAAATGATAAATTCTATTAAAAAAAGTAAAAAAATATTCACAGTGAAACATAATCATCACAATTATCATTGTATCATTACCACTTTGTTACTAATCCAGATATACTCGTAGGATATACAGAGCAGACATAGTATATAATATCTATTTATAATATTATATATATATATATATATATATATATATATATATATAAATATTATATATAATATCTAATTAGTTGAAAAGATTTCCCCCCATGGGTGCTATAAAGTATCCGAAACGTCGGGAAGTAAAAATTAGTTAATTAGAAGCGATAAAATCCGTATCAATGAAAAGATTTGTCGCATTCACCGTTTGCCAAGCAGTTTAGTGACAGTGTAGTAAAAGAGAGACACCTTTGACCTTGCCGATACGTTCGCCATCACTAGTCGGTCACTAGTTTCAGCGTTTTTATTGCCTATCATAAAATACCAATATTTAAGGGGTTATTATCGTTTTGTTGTCATTTTCAAAACCAAGTTAACCTATTTGGAGGATTTTCTTACCTAGCCACCATACAGCGAAAAAATTAATGTAACTCTTACAAAAATTAATGTAACTCTTACAAAAATTAATGTTACTCTTACGAGTACGATATTACACACAGCCTATTGCCCCATTTACACTCAGCCACTGCTACTGCTCCTGTCGCTGCCGGAAATATTTTCCTAAATACTTCTGCGGCAATTACGACCCGAGTGGGTGTTCACACTCAGCCTTCATACTTCTTTATTGATCAACTCGCAACAATGAATGACGTCGAGTTTGTTGGTGTGACAGCCTTATGTTTGCTCAGTACAAGTAACTAATACGTGCAATTTGTGGTTTTTAACATGAGGATCTTATATTACCCGCTGCATTTCAAACAATTCTAAAAAAAATAATTGTTTCATCATTATAAAATATCATTAAAACACTGGACAGATTAATAAACGACGTTTTGACGTTTTTAAACGTAGGCAGCGGCAGCGGCAGTGACAGCGCGAGTAGCCTGTTTACATACTGCCCTGCCCACTTCCCTGCCCAACAAGGCTGAATGTAAATGGGGCATATAAAAGTCCACTGCCGGACATAGACCTCTCCATAGATTTCCTAATACATTTTGTGAAGTTGCCACGCTTGTCAGGCGGGTTAATAACCGCAGTTTTTTTTTTTATAATTTTGAATTGTTTTTAGGAAAATACTGCTGCTCATCTTCTGTTTCTATTCGTGTTTTTGACTGTTTAGTGGCGGTGTGATACCACGTCACGAGATGTCGTTAGAGGCGACAAAGGGAAACTGAATCATAATGATTACAAACGATAAACCTAAATTCGTAGCGTTAACACAAGAATACACATGTTAAATCGGTCATATTTCGACGGAAAAAATATAATTACGCGGAATCAATAATTTTACAGTTGCCTTTTAACACAAATGACTAGAAAGGTCGTGAAAAAAAGATGTATCGTACTAATTCTTTACCAAGCATTCCATATTCATAATAGCCTAAGCTTACCCCAAATGGCTGTTTGTTCAGAATGAAAAGTGTCAAAGAATCAATATAAAAGGTGGACTATGTAAGTATTTAAAAAGTGGCGACTAACGACCGCTAATGACCTACCTATGAAAGCTTTATAAATGTACCATTTATAAAAAAGAATTACGTAGACTATTTTAAAATCGTACTCTATTTCAGCAGGAGTAATATTAGGATTTTTCTATATTTTTTTTCTTAATTAAATTAATCATCCACGCCATCGATGCATCTTTGCCAACGTAGTGACAGTTTATTGATGTCCTTTTGAAGAAATTAACTGGACGGGAGGCAACAAATTCATCAAAAGCGTTTTGTACTGCCTTTCGGGTATTGATGTTTTCCCGCCAAAAAGTTATCCAAATTTTGGAAAAAGTAGAAGTCTGTAGGCGCAAGGTCTCTTGAGTACGGTGGATGACGGAGAGCTTCCAACCACAGCTCTTGTTTCTTGGAAACCGTCTGTTGTTCAGTATGAGGTCGCGCGTTGTCGTGCAGGAGCAGCGGGGGCGAACGATTGACCATAGGTTGGAGACGTGCGAGCCTCTCCACCATTCTGTTCAGTTCTTTACAGTTCACATCTGCAGTAATGCTTATCCCGTTTGGTATGTGCAAAAGCTGTGATGAATCACACCAGCGCTGGATCACCAAACAGTAACCATCACTTTTCTAAAGGTAAGTTTTCGCTTAGGGCATTGTTTAGTTGCATAATCAGGATCCAACCAACTAGCTGAGCGCTTGTGATTGTCAAACAGAATCCATTTATCGTCACAGGTAACATGCGGTTCAAAATTCCTTCGTTTGTGTGCATTTTAAGCAGTGCCTTTGCACTTCTTTCCTGGTGTTCTTCTTGGTGTTGGGTTTCTTGTTGGTTCTTCCCAGGACAGAGGTTTTTTTTGTTCCGAACCAGTGGTAAATTAAAAGAAGTCACTCTTTATAAGTATTATTAATAATCTATCTTGAATAAAAAAAACTGTTTCTCTAATATCGATTGGGCTGTATTTGTCCTTTGTCTATCAAGGGATGAAATAAAAATGATAGCGCCTTTAAATTTTTAGTAGCAATAAAACTTATAACAATTTAAAATAATTTTATTAACAAACTACGCGTACTAAGTTATTGATATGAAATAATGCACCAGTTGATGTAATTCTGAAGTTAATAAAAAAAAAAACAGTTTCTATATGTCAGTTTTTTCGGAAGTTATCGTGATCCATACAAAATCAACATCCGGGCGTCCACTTAAATTATTCTTCGAACCGTTTTTTTTCAATGTCGCAATATAAAATTATTTATTAGAAAATATAAGATGGATTAATTAGTGTTTTCTTGATATACGGCTACGTAATATTATCTTATAAGTGCAATATGGTTATGATAAAGACTTTTTAAGACCATAAAATTGCATGACCTTGACGTGTCGAGAGAAGAGCATTATACCTAATAACGCTTCGCGTTATGAAAATTTTATTGATTCGGCCGTTCAGCGATATTGGCAAAATTAAAGGAGTACTTTCGGTATCTATTCGGATATGTACGTTATAGAGCAAATTTACATTTTATCCACTCCCCCTCCCCCTCCCGGGTGGGCATCCCCCCACGCACCGCAAAAAAGTAGTTTTTTCCAGTTTCAAATAAAACAGTACAAGGTACAGGTAAAGTGTATTGGTACCAATTGATCTTTGATAAATTTGTTACTCAGGAGGGGGAAGGAGATTAAGAAAAGTACTCCATTTATTTTGCCAATTTTTCCATGTCTATAAGTATATTGCTATCTAAAAAAACTGTTGTCTGCTTGAACTAGCTGTCATGCCATGTCGCGCGGCTCGGCGCGGGGCATAGGCACAGGTAATGCAGATATATAGACGACAACGAGTGTTGAAAACAATTAACTTTAATTAAAAATAAAGGGGTAAAGTAGGGGTTGAAATTTTTCTCCAAATTTATGTGAGCCACAATTTATTTAAAAAAAGAATTATCAAAAGAGTTCCCAATCGACGAATAAATATTATTAATATATATAAACTTATATTATTATAATTAACTTACCTACAATATTTTATTATTAAATAAACTTTTATTATATTACTATTTTTATATAACTATTATTATATAAACTTATATTATTATAATTAACTTACCTACAATATTTTATTATTGTAAGTAAGTTAATTATAATATTATAAGTTTATATATATTAATAATATTTATTCGTCGATTGGGAACTACTTTTGATAATTCTTTTTTTAAATAAGTTGTGCCTCACATAAATTTGGAGAAAAATTTCAACCCCTACTTTACCCCTTTATTTTTAATTAAAGTTAATTGTTTTCAACACTCGTTGTCGTCTATATATCTGCATTACCTGTGCCTATGCCCCGCGCCGAGCCGCGCGACATGACATGACAGCTAGTTCAAGCAGGCAATAGTTTTTTAGATAGCAATTTACTTATAGAAATGGAAAAATTGGCAAAATAAATGGAGTACTTTTCTTAATCTCCTTCCCCCTCCTGAGTAGCAAATTTATCAAGGATCAATTGGTACCAATACACTTTACCTGTACCGTGTACTGTTTTATTTGAAACTGGAAAAAACCGCGATTCAGGATACTTTTTTTGCGGTGCGTGGGGGATGCCCACGTAAAGAGATGCAATATCTCTTCGCAGTGCCTGTGAGTCAAGCCGATCGGAAAGAGCTCGGTCGCCGACGATTCGAACAGCTCTGCGCTGGATGCGATCAAATGCAAGGAGCTGGCACTGGGGAGCCCCAGCCCATAGATGGGAACAGTATTCTATGTGCGGCCGAACCTGCGCCTTGTACAGTTGCAAGCGGTGTGCCGGCATGAAATACCGTCCCGCTCAGGTGAGCACGCCAAGCTTTTTAGAGGCCAATTAGGCTTTCTCTTACAAGTGACTACGAAACTGCACGTCACTCGATGTGTTGACGCCGAGGATTCCGATACTTATTGTGGCAACAAGGAAAGTGCCTTAAAACTGAGTTTCGAAACTGTCCATAATAATCTAATATAATTTAACTGTATAAATCTATGCCAAGAAAAGTCAATCAGTGGTACAACACGATTAGAACTTATTTGGATTTTCTCCTATACAGTGAAAATGTTTCACATTCATGAATTAAAACGATTGTACGAGTTATTTATATGTCATACAAGCTTGCCTTGTTAGAAATTAAACCTTCGACTCGTAGCGCCGCAGATATGAGCAAGGCTACCGTAGTATCGAGTCGTCTAAATAGAATAGAATAAATGGAAACTTTTTTTATTCAAAATAGATTATAAATAATATTTAAAGTCTCATTGAAAGTCGCTCTAATTATCAAATACTAAGCATTCATGTTTCTAAATATTCTAAGTAATCTAAATAAGAAGACAATATTGTTTAGATTTCTGTGGTATTTTAGTAGCGAGCAAAACTTAAAATATTCTGTACACTTAAATACGAAATTAATATAAAACGCAAAATTTTATTTACTACTACATCAGCGGCCCACATGGCGACTCCCCCTTCGGAAAGGAATGCCCCCTCTTTCGCCTCCGGTAAGATGCTTTTGAACACAAGGCGCGCTTTCCTTCACGGCTTTCACGTGTGCCCGTAAACACAGCCTTCGCGGTCCCAGAGGAGAATCTGGTCCACGGAGGGTAGGGAGAGCGTCGCTCCTTTACCTCTGCGGCCCCAACACTACCACATTTTCGATGCTGCGCCATTAGTGACGCAGGACACGAGTGACGCTTCGTCAAACCAGCAATCCTCTTCTTCCGCGACTCCATCTCAAATGCCACGTTAGAGGACATCCCTCCCGCAACAGTCCATTAACGCGTAATCGTAATGGGCACTGAGCGGTTTGACTTATAGAACATCGAGGGTGACCAAACCACTACTGGAACACCAGCCACGACAAGGGGACACACCAAACTACGAGTACCTCCTTGAAATGTGTGAGCAAATGTTCTCACTAATGATTGAAGAAGTTTTGACTTTATGAAGCTTTAGTAGATTTTTAACCGGCAACGATTTCTGTATATAAAATTTGGTTTATAATCAAGGACTGGTGGCAGCTATTTACGTACAGATGAAGGCCGGTCTAGATGGCATACCTTGGATCGTCCATTCAACATATGTAGGTACATATTTTGAGTGGCAGAATGTTGTAGCCTGACGATGAATAGAAATATTAGTTATAAAATATTATGTATGACACACAGATAATCTGTGGTATGACATGACTACAATAATTTTGTATTGCCCTAAACGCACAAGTGATACACGCAGTAAGCGTGGTAGAACCACCCTGCAGCTATATTTTGATTGTAGCACGAAAATGTTGGCTCGGCCGGGGAGGGACCACGCTTTCACGGAATATCGGTAAAATAGCAGCTGAGTTAAGTGTAGAGAGCCGGTCACCCTTTTTACTGATGTCTCATGAGAGGCAACAATCTGCACTTTGATAAAAAGAAGGATAAAAAAGATGTTTATGGGTCACTGCAACCACTAACCATCAGGTGGACTGTCGTTACATATACAACCAAAACAGACGTGAAACTGAAATATAGATACATAGATACAGGGCGATAAAAGAATGCAGTCTAAAATTTGCAGCAATGGCGCAACAATACAACAGATCCGTATCAACAATGCCGCATGACCCCATTCGCCGAATCGCACCGTAAATTTCACTAATGCATGGACAAGTCACGTTATCACGAAAACTTAGGCCTTACCTACCGCAGCATTTATGCCCGTTTTATACGATTAAAACGGAATTCGAGCCTTATCCTAGCCACCTTGACACATATACTGTTTAATAACGTTAATAAAAACGAATAATTGGGTGCCGCTGCATGCAATTAAATTTATTGTGTCAGTATTTCGTTACATTGAAAACAAAACGAATAGGTATTAATAGGTTTTAATTGTATTATTATTTATTATTATTATTAGGTATTATTTTATAGGTATTATAACTTCACGTTTAACGACTTAACCACCATTACTGCTGGGTACCATTCAGTCCAGTATAATACAGGCTGTGGAGTAATTCAACCAACAACTTATATGTGATATTCAATCTGGACTGCTTTCGATTTTTGAATATCCTTTTTATTTTATTTTTTAAATTTTGTACAGTGAAATCAAGAATATAATCAGTGGAATGAAGCATCCGTTAATTTTTTGACCTTATTCTAAGGCTCAGAGACGGTCAAAAAATTTGTACGACTTAGCTTAATCTTAGCCCGATGCAACTATAAATTCAGAACAAAAGATTTCAATGTTATAAAAATATTGCGCAAATTCAATTAGAATTTCACAAATATTTCTGGGTGATTTTCTTGTATATCATATGTCTGTCTCTTGTATATCATGTCTTGGTATATCAGCTATTGGCCTAATAGCAGAAGTGTCCGGGTTGGTTTGATTTTGTTTCCAAGAACGTACTCGTACATTCGTTCGTTCCTTCGAACGCATGTATAAAAAATTTGTGTAACATAATACAGGTCATTTTTATTATTGATACATTCTGTATATATATCACAATTGGTTTTCTAAATATTCAAAAAACATTAGTTAGGACACCGGAGATATTTTCAACAATTACACGACAACTTGAAAGTTTGTAATTGAAAGTACGTTCCATTGTGTTAATTACTCGTATTATGATTACCAGAAAATGATTTCATTCTAAGTTTATGTTAAGCAAAAGCTCCATCATTTGAAACACATAAGGTATAATTAATTTCCCTTCCGGGTAAAGGCGCGTCTGGTGGCAATATTAAATGGTCTGTGTCAAATTTTTGCCAAAGTGAACAGTTTTGAAAAATTCCTCGATCACTAATGCGTCCGTGGCCACCAATATCATCAAAAATAAAACGGTATTCACTATCAACTAAAGCCATTAAGAAGTAGTCTATGCTTATCATAGACTCAGCTAAGTTTTTCTAGATCTCAGCCTTTGACCTCAGAGGTAAAAACGCATCGGTAGCTTTTTTATTTGAGGTTGGTTGCAGATGTACACGGGCTGCTGTGGTCACTTACCGTCGGGTGGACTGCAAGTTCATTTGTTTTTTCATATTTAAAAATATAACTTCACGTTATTTATTATCCCACCGTTTCGCGATAAAAAATTAGATTGTATCCATAAGCAGTGAATCCTCTTAATGCTTGTTGGTTCATTTTAATACTTCTTAATGGTACTGTTTATAACGAGAAAGTAGTGGAAGCTAAAGGAATGCAGGTTTAGACTAAATTTTATAGTAACTTATAACTATTAAAACGCAGTTTTGAACGTTGATTATTTATCACATGCCCGGTGATGAAGGAAAATATCGTAACGAAATTTAAATATCTGAAAAACAACCCGTAAAAAAGTACCTGTGTGATTTATATACGACGGACAGGAAATTACTTTTGTTTATGAAACTTACAGAATATACGAATTCTGTAAGTTTCATAAACAAAAGTAATTTCCTGTAATAGGCCTCTATTTCTCTAATTTGTTCACTTTCTATCAATAGCCTTGACATTTTTATAATTCAGAAACCTATCTAGTATAAAATT
The DNA here is from genome assembly GCA_907164705.1 of Parnassius apollo. Taxonomy (NCBI): domain Eukaryota; kingdom Metazoa; phylum Arthropoda; class Insecta; order Lepidoptera; family Papilionidae; genus Parnassius; species Parnassius apollo. The sequence continues at coordinate 2,832,135 of CAJQZP010001706.1, forward strand.
TTTAATACAATGCGGGAAGCATAATGCTAATTCAAACTATGATATATACAGACTGTATAAACGACCGTAACCTGAAATTCTAACGATCCATTTTTACGAACTTCTATTTAAACACCGTAACCTGTGTTCTACTGAAGCTATTTCCTAAGCATACTGCAATGAATCATTAGGGCGGGGCTTAAAAGCGCTATAGTGTTGAGAAAGCTCCAACAGCATCTTGAAGATATTATTAAGTTATGCGGATAGAATAGAATAATTTTTATTCAATATAGATTAATAGTATTACAGATGAATCAAAAAAGGTAAAGTAATATTTAACGTGGTAGAGCCACGCTGCAGCTATATAGTCGTAGGACGAATGGGTCGGCTCGACCGGGGAAGGCCCACGCTCTCACAGAATACCAGCTTAATACTGCTTTTTTTCGTGTGGTGAGTGTAGAGAACCGGAGACCATCTTTACTGGACAAGAGGCATTCCACCTTAGGCCTCAGGGGTGACAACGCATCTGCATTTTGATTCTCAATCGAGAATAGATGCAGATGTATATGGACCACAGCATCCACTTACATCAGGTGGACTATATGCCCGTTTATCACTCTTATTCTATAAAAAAAGAAAAATTGTTGGATGTCACGTTAAATACATTTAAATTAATAAAAGGTTATTTCATTTTTCAAAAATTGATAATATCCTACCAAAAACATATATGTGAAAAGAGGGCCAATTCACTACAAAAGACATTCAAGACAAGAATCTATTTAAACAATGGAGCTTGACGTCCATTGAGATCTTTACTCTTTTATCGGTGAAGGCGGCAACCCCCGAACGTGGTTTGTTTCGAACTTGGTCTCCTTTTCACATCTTATGTTTTGGTGCTTTGGTTTAAAATATTGTATTTTTGTCTAGGATTTTATTGTAAAAATGGATAAATAGCCCCTCTAAGGGATTACTCATTCTAAGGAGTCGAGTAACCGATATTAATAACTTTTGCTTGTTCTGCGCATTAACAACAGAGTGTACTTTCACTATTTATAATTTTGTAAAACTATTTATCTTTTAGTGTATATACAAAGATATATGTGTATACGCATTACGTATATATATATATATATATATATATATATATATATACATAAGAGTAGTGATAATTCAGGGAATACAGGCGATCGCCCTAAATTGCATTGTACCCGAACAGTTCAAGATCTAATTCCGCCAGTACCAACAAAATTATGAATGTGATTTTTAAGTACTTATTGATTTTCCACGTGTTCGGTGGTGAAGGAAAATAAATTACATGTTTGAAATGTAAAAAAATTGTTTGAGACTTGTGAAGGTAGCAACAAACATTTGACGGAGCGACGGCCTCTTTTCTGCTCCTAGGCCCTCTTAAGTAGATAAGTATAAGGAATAAAAAAGTTCAATAAAACTTCTTTCTTATAACTCCTTAGTAAGTAAACGTGCCCAGTTATACCTAAACAATAATTAATTCTGGTCAAAGAAAACTGACCCCGAAATAATAATGCCCTCCTCGCATTAACCAACTTAACGTTCTTTTAACTGACTTCAAGGTTACTCGTTACGTTACTCGTTAAATCCTACGAATCACTATATTTTACACGTTATATATATATATATATATATATATATATATATATATATATATATATATATAATATATAACGTGTAAAATCTGAATTTTGCAAAGTAGCTGCCTTTTATGTGATGGGCATCTACTAAGAAGGGTAAGTTTGTATGAAATTTTAATTTTTAGATGATGGGGAGTATAGGACTTCCAAGTAATAAGCTTTGACAATTTTTTTGAAGAAAAAAAAAGGGATTGACCAAGTAGCACAAGGAGTTCTACAAGCATGCAGCTGTAACAGAAAATAATTTATTGAAGAAGAAGGATATGTGTTTTCTAGATTACAAACAAAGATTATTAGAAAAAATGTCTTAGAACAATATATAACATGCATAGTACCGAATCATTAAAAGATGTTTTCAGAACAAAGGGATTCCTAACACTGACTGGAATCTTTATCCTGGAATTATGTCTATTTGTAAAACACAAAATGAAATATTTTAATTTGAAATCTGATTCAAAGAAAAACATTCGCAAACAATATAAATATGATATAAATTTACCTGTTATTAAAAATATGATTTACTATAAAAGTACCTATATTACTGCTATTCGTGTAGTATACAATCAGTTACCACCGGCTATTAAACAATTAAATGGAAATATGTTTAAAACAAAATTAATGAAATTGTTAATTGAAAATGTTTTTTACAATCTAAATGAGTATTTTAATAAAATTAATGTTAGTAAGTAGAAAATTCTAAATTTATTTTCTTTCTTATTGCATATCCGACATGGGTAGACCGTTGAGCCTAAAACACATAGTTTTGTACTACGATCATACTGTATTGTATAGTTATGCAATAAATTTATCTATCTTTATCTTTAGAGTGGTTTTCACTATTCGAAAGTTGGATAAGAGATGCTGAAATATGAGAAAGTTTTCATATGATAACTTGAGCTCTCCGTATTATGCGATCTCGATCGTATAAAACGAGTGAGTCATACAACTTGAACGCGGGCAACACTGCCGGGCAAAAAGTTAGTTTACTATGCAAAACAGTTAATTTTTTCGCTTTTCTATGCCACTTGCTACCGTAGGTAATAATCAGGAGTACCTATGATAGTGTAACTTTGGTAGAAATCACTTGCTGGTTGGTATCAACTAGCACGTAGTTTAAATACATTAATGTAATAATCACAGTCATTATGACTTATAACAACATGTAGTAGTGGTTCTGTACCTGATGACTGCTCGTAGCCTAGTCAGTGGCGTAGAGTAACAGCGCTGTAGCATATTACTACAGCTGCAGTATAATATTGAGTCGGTGGCTTTTTCGCCATCCCTCATTGCAGATGACACAGCCCTTTACTCTAAAGGCAACTCACTGCCACAGATTCGGAACAAGATCCAAAAGTCAGTAAGCGACTTAGGAGCTTGGTTCCAAAAATGGCGTATCGACGTAAACCCGGAGAAAAGCTCCGCCGTTTGCTTCGAATATAAACGACTTCGTCCCACCACCACTCCGCCAATCAGGATGTTAGGAACCCCTGTCCCATGGCAAACTAAAGCCAAATACCTAGGCGTCACCCTTGATGCAAGGCTCACTTTCGAGCCCCATATCAAGAAGGTTACTCGCACCGCACGATTTTACATGGGTAGGCTCAACAGCATGTTGGGCAGACACAGTAAAATGTCCCTCCGCAACAAGCGAACCCTATATAAGGTCTGCATACGACCTGTCATGACCTACGCGGCCCCCATTTTCGCACATGCTAAGCCCAAAGCTATAAATGAACTTCAAATAGTTCAAAACCTATTCTGTCGTAGGGCCACTAAATCGCCCTATTATGTCCGTAATGCCAACTTACACCGAGACTTAGAGCTCCCAACAATCCAGCAGTTCCTTAAATCACTCTCTGAGAGATTTTTCAAAGCTTCAGAGTCCCACCCAAATCATCTCATTCGTGAGACAGCTGCCTATGCAGCCCCTATCCACACTCGCTATAGTGTGCGCAGACCGAGAAACTCTCTCTCGGACCCCCCCCCAACAAGCTTTCGGCTGACCTGAACTGCCTCCTGGCGGCTCAGGCCAAGCCTACATAACACATCCCTTAATCTGCCTTAGTTAGGCAGTCGTCTAAGCGGCTTTTCGCCGCTTGCGCCCTCCTTTCTGCCAAGGAGGGTCGCGTTCGTATACGGCTTAGAGATCTCCAGTTAGACCGTTAAGCCAGTCCCTAAAATGCGGTGATTAGTGGGTAAAAGTCTCCACATAACCACGCAGCCGGCTGCGTGGTATGCTATGAGCATTGACCGCCTCCCTCCCCCGCTTTCCGGAGGGTTGCCCTTATTTGCTTCGGGCGCAAAAAAAAATTTTTTTTTCGTCATTGCAAAACGGTAATTTATTTATATTAAATTAATTTGTTGTATAATTTATGTATGTATATTGTTATGTAATAATCTATAAAATTTATTTTATTAAAGAGATAGTTAAATTAAAATAAAAACTGTTTTTACACAATTAGGAGTGGAACTTGTGTACCACTTTAAACCCCTAAAATATATAATTTATATTTAATTAAAAAAGTATCATCTAAATCATTGAATAAAACTAAATTTACGGATTTTATCGCGTTTATTTCACTATTTTTACTTATTTTTAATTCCCGACGTTTCGGGTGCTTTACAGCAACCATGGTCACGGGGGGGGGGACTGAGATGTTTGACGTCCCAATGTCATAGTTAGTCCGGCTACCTTCAGTTTTTGAATATTAATTTTTGGTCGACGCTCCGGGAAGTCTGCAGTCTGCGAACATGTTCAAGATCGTCCCCACCATTACATTCGTTTTGATAAACCACAAATTCTCGCAAAAGAACACCGATTCCTACCAAGGATGATACGCGAGGCTATTGAAATTAAAAAACATCCAAATTTCAATAGAGAAGATGGATGGGTGCTGCCACCTGCTTGGGATCCTATAATTAACAAAATTAAACCCAAACCCAAGCATACCACTGCAAGACTTCATGATACTATAAGCTCGTTTTGCGTAAATCGGACCAAAAATTAATATTCAAAAACTGAAGGTAGCCGGGCTAACAATGACATTGGAACTCAAACATCTCAGTCCCCCCCGTGACCATGGTCGCTGTAAAGCACCCGAAACGTCGGGAATTAAAAATAAGTAAAAGTAGTGAAATAAACGCGATAAAATCCGTAAATTTAGTTTTATTCAATGTAGTGTTCGCGTAAATTTAAGAAATCATTATCATCTAAATCAGTTCAACCGGGGAATCGGTTAACATACATAGAAAACACTATGCTTGGAATTAAGAACTTCGTCGTTATTTGAGCGAAACGTCGAGTATTTAAAAAGTTAAATATATACGCGATAAAATCCGTAAAAACTAGTATTATTTAAATATTTGAACTCGGATATTAAAAGGACCGCGCGCCCATTAGGATAAATGTTCCCATTTGAAAATGGAACGTATCAAAAATGGGCAATTATTCACGTACGTAAACTAGGAACAAATGTACGGAAACGAATGCTGGACGAGATGAATGATGAATTTTCGGAAAACAATTGCGAAAATTTTCTTCAGGATTTAACACTCGACCACATATTGCAAAATTCATCCGCCATCCTAGAAGAGCTCGGTTGGACAGCAGTACCACATCCACATTAACATCTATTCCTGACACATCTCCATTGAACTACATAAAATCTGTCATGTGCCTAAAAAAGACATCTGAAAAAAAAATTTGAGAACTATGACCAATTTCAAAATTCAATAAATTGAAATTTATTGAATTCCAGGCGCTATGTTTTTGGGTAATCGTTACAGATTGTTACACATTGCTGATTAAAACGGTTATAACATTGTTATGAAATTAGCTAGTTATTATAAAAAAGTTATGAAATTAGTTTAAAATTATTAAGTGTTAGAGTGTCATAATATGGACCTTTGCACCAACTCACTAATTGAGCATATTTCAATTAAAGTCAACGACCTCACGACTTAAACACTACTAATAAATACATGGATATACGGGACATGCTAACGTGTATAAGGTGTTTAGTCATAAAGGGGGAGAACCCTTCACTTATCATATCAATCACACGAATAGCCTTAGCCAATGACCTTGCCCGTGTTGTGGGTGTAGTGGGTGTGCGGCGGAACCGTTTACCTAACCACCCTTCGGAAACCCTTTATAATAGTAAAGCACTAATTTGGAATACTTCGTTGAAACATACTGTGTTTTTTTAGTGAATAAGGGAGAACGAGCACACAGTCTACCTAAAGGTAAATGGATCCTGTGTCCCATAGACATCAACATTTATCCTAATTACGAATCAAAATACGGATGCGTCGCTACCCCTGAGAACTGCAATGGAATGCTTTGTTTTCAATTATCTGGTTCTATACACTCACCATACGAAACCCAGCAGCAATAAACTGCTATTTTACGCTGGTATTCTATAAGAGCGTGGTCCTTCCTCAAACGAGCCGACTCATTTCTGCTACAACTATAATATAGCTGCAGCTTGACTCTTCCACGTATAATTAATGTAATTTATTCTAATCAAGCTAAACAGTTCCAAATCCTATTCTATTATAAATACCTACTATAGGACGAATACCCACGAGGTGATAGATACATTAGTCGTAAGAAAAGACTGTGGGAAAAGAAAGTGTGGCCGTAGAAGGAAATGGGGAGATCTCCCACCAAACAATGTGTTTTGCCAGGGGAGCGGCCAACGCTCCGATTGGTATTTCAGAGCTATTTTCTATATACTGTTTTACTTCAGAATTTTGATAGCGCAATTCAGGCTTCGGTGTGTTTCGCTTGTGGCTCGACGACAGCGCCGCCACAAAAGAAAGATCTTATAGCTTCCTATGGATGGCGGAATCAACATCTTGTTCACGCCATACGTATTGTACTTAAACCGGCGACGGGAAGCGGTTCAAAGGTGTGAAACGTCCAGATCTGCGATCACGAATCCCCAGCGAAACGTGGCGATTAAGATAAATAATACCTACAGTGTGAAAGGCCCATGTGCAGCAGTGGACATTTTCGAGCTGGTGAAGAAAGTATACGATACCATTTTATTGTATTATAACGTACGTGAGGGTAATATGGTTATCCAGTTAATATGGTCATTTTCTTATAACTCAAAAACTACAGCCTTGTATGCATAGATGACACTGTGATACGATAGCTCTTCATCAGTCAATCAAATATTAAAGGGTTAAAAGAGCGCTCCTTCATTGACGCCATTTTGACAGTTGACATTATACTCGTAGTAAATATTTTAATCGATTATAGTACTGTGTAGTGTAGTTAGTCTTATTTAGCTTGATTTTTCGAAGTGTTCCTAATTACTGCCAAAGCTTGTTTGCTATTTTTTCTTAATATATTAGTTATAGTACATGACTTGGTGTTTTTGTCTGTCCTCCTACTAGTTTTGGTTTTATAAGGCGGCATAGCTTAAGGTATTACCTTCACATACTTTACATATATTATCCGACCTACTATTACCCGACCGCATCGCTGGGTGTAATCTTTAATAATAATTGTTATGAAAAGTATCCAATATCCTACTCCGACCGACTATATAACGACTATATAACCGACTTCCATGCCAATTCATTAGAATCCATTCAGTCGTTCAGGCGTAATTGAAGGACAAACACAAGAACATCAGAACAAACTTACTTTCACATTTTTATAAACCAACTGTGCCCGACATGCTCCACGCATCAACTAAAGTTTCATCATAATTCAATAAATATTATAGGAACGCATATAATACGAACAAACAAACCAACAAATATATTTTTTATCAGGAACCTTCGCGAGCGCGCACACAGTAACTCACGAAAGTTTCGCCGTAATCGGATCAAGGTATACAATATATATCGTACACAGGACGAATAAAGAAACAAACGTTTCCGTATGTATAAAATAGTAAGATCTATTTTGCTTGTTTTATGTGCCTTGTTTTGGTGATGCTTCTTTTCCGATCATCGGTGTAGGAGTTAGTCAAAGTCCTCTTTACCCATTTCTGCAATTAAAGAAACTTACTTCTGTGTTCCGGTTACAAAAGTAAAATTATCAACATTAATTACAGCTAAGGGCCATTAAATACAATCACCAGGGTAAGAAAGCATCGGTTGCTTTCTTTATTTTCATGAGCACCAATTCCTATAATCTATAATGTAAAATCAATTGCTGCCCCTTAGTCTCGCTTAAACTCGAAACTGGATCGACCGATTCTGATGACATTTTGTGTGGGTTTGAGTGGGTCCGTGGATGGTTTAGATTCAAAATTGAACCCGGTAGGTGGAGCTGTTTTCAAAATTCAGAAATAACCCGTGCGAAGGCAGCGCTAGTAATGTAATAAAAATGTTAATTTGAATGTAGAGCCATTTGAAGAAGTTGGGATACAAATAAATGCTGGCCACAAGTAAATGTGAAACAGGATTAGAAAAACACATTGTGTCAGCAAGGCGAACTCTTCCCCCAAAACTCACCTACTAATGTAAAGAAATATTAGAGTGATATTATCACACTGATGAACACATGTCTCTGTATCAAAAAAATATATGAAAAGCTTTCTTATATAGGGATGAGAAAGGTTTCATATATTTTTTTTAACTTTATATAAGTATAGTAAGGTACGTGAGGATAATACAGGCAACAGCTTTGCTGAAACCAAAGTTAAGAGGAGGACAGAGACAAAAAATACAAAGCCATAAACTAAATATATATAACCAATATATTAAGAAAACAATAGCAAACAAGCTTTGGAAATAATTAGGAACACTTCAAAAAATCAACTTAAAAAAAACTAACTACACTACACCATACTAAAATCGACTAGAATATTTACTACCTTTAATGTCAACTGTCAAAATGGCGTCGATAAAGAAGCGCCCTTTTGACCCTTTATTATTTGATTGACTGATAAAGAGCTATCGTATCACAGAACCATTTGTTATTTGTTACAGAATAAATAAGACATTGTGTCGCTGTAAGTTTTGAGTTACAAGAAAGTGGTAGCATATTAACCGGATGACCATATTATTACCCTCACTTACTATATTGATAAGAGCCGTGGTAGCTCAGATGGTTAACGCTCGCTGTAAATATAAAAGAACGCGAGTAACCCGGGTTCGAGCCCCGCCGGCATCAATGAAATTGTTAATTGCAATTTTAAGTGCTGATTTACCACGTGCTCGGCGGTGAAGGAAAACATCGTGAGGAAACCTGCATATCTGAGGAATAAGAAAAAAAATATTTCGAAGACATGTGAAGTTCGCCAACACGCATTGGGGCAGCGCGGTGGACACTTCCTTGCCCTAAAACCCCCTCAGAAATGAGGGGAGGCCTGTGCCCAGCAGTGGGACGTATATAGGCTGTAACTTTACTTTAATTTTACTATATTGATCAAATTACGTTCCGAGACTTATATATGAAAACAAATAACAGCATTTTATGTATTTGATCCTAATCAACAAACCTTCACCTACGGACTAATCGATAAGACCGAAATAAAAAACAAAACAAAGCCCATTTTACTTTCACCCTAGATTATACATGATTGATTGAGTTACGTTATACATCATGCATAGAGATCTACGTTATGCATGATTTGATGATTGCCTTCACTTTTTTACTTATTAACCTCAGGTTAACAATATTTTCCTTGATCATACCTTATTTTTCTTACTTTATACCTAAGCTAACGCGATGTTCTTCTTTGACCATGGCAACAACTTCAAAATGATTTTGGAGTGTTTTCCACACTTAATTAATTTTTTTTTACTGTGTAGTGGCGGTGTAAGAATATCTACTAGCCTATATCATCCCCTGGGTGTCGTAAGAGGTGACAGAGATGAACAAATCAGGAGATGGGCAGCAGACTAAAAATAAAAAACTGCGTTTGCCAAACCGCTTGCCAAGCGTGGCAACTATCGCAATTATATCCTCTATAAGGTAATCTATGGGGAATCAATGTTCAGAAGTGGACTTTAATAGGCTGTAATGGTAACGGTTATTTTTGTGGGGTGTTCTTTTTATTTTCTGAAAAGGATTACATAAACAGAATATCTACACAAATAAATAAAATTGAAGTGTCTGTTTGTAATGTCAAAATAACAGATTTTTACTAAATGCATACGAAAGTATATTTTTTATATGATATAAGGGTGACAAACGAGCACACAGTCCACCTGATGGTAAGTGGACGCTGTGGTCCACGGACGTCTACATCTTTACGCGATTACGAATCAAAATGCAGATGCGTTGTCATCTGTGAGGACAACTCGTTCCAGTCTCCGGTTCTCTACACTCACCATACGAAACGTTAAGCTGCTATTTCACGGTGATATTCTGTGAGATCGTGGTCCTTCCCCGGTCGAGCCGACCAATTCGTGCTACAACTATACTAGTTATATAGCTGCAGCATGGCCCTACTACGTAATAAAATAAATTATACGCGTAGAATACTATAATACATACAAAATTATACGGAACTTATAATAAAACACAATTTAAAAAAAAACTGGCTGCTTGTTCCGGCTAATCTCCGAAATGGCTGAAATGATTTTGACGGGACTTTCACTTTTTTTCTATTTATTTGATAATAATTTTACAATATTTAGATTGGTATTTTACAGTATAAACATAAGCTATACAGCTTTACCTTATACCGATGCCATCAACATACATAGCATGATAATTATTATGTCATACATCATAATGATGCAGATAGCTGATGTTATAAGGAGTAACGGCTACTTTTATTTTAGAAAAAGAATTAGGGTTCCGCGCAAAAAAATTGAAACCCTTTACATACGGGCGAAGTCGCGGGGAACAGCTAGTACAAGCAAATATATAACAAAAAAGTGGTTCTAGATTCTGCCGACTGGAATTCGATGCCAGGTACTGCGTCTAAGGATTGAAGAGTAAATGGTGGTTGCATCTAGCAAGTAAATAGTATCTAGTAATTTATCTAGTATCTAGAAAGCATATGATATTTACTTTAAGATTATCTTTGTAAAAATAAGGAAACACCGATTACAAGTTGTATTTGCAAATTTGTATTATGTAATATAACGCCTAATCTCTTAATACCGAGAACATTCTAAATTAAATTCATATTTAAAAAGTAATTTACGGTGGATATTCACGATTATCTAAAGATAAAGATACATTTATTGCATAACTGTGCACAATATGATCTTAGTACAAAAACATATAGTTTTAGGCTCAACAGTTTACCCATGTCGGATATGCAACAATTAAGAAAATAAATTTAAAATTTACTACTTACTAACATTAATTTTATTTAAAAAAACTCATTAAGATTATAAAAAACATTTTCAATTAACAATTTCTTTAATTTTGTTTTGAACATATTTCCATTTAATTGTTTAATAGCTGGTGGTAACTGATTGTATACACGAATAGCAGTAATATAGGTACTTTTATAATAAATCATATTTTTAATAATAGGTAAGCTTATATCATATTTATATTGATTGCGAATGTTTTTCTTTGAATCACATTTCAAATTAAAATATTGCATATTGTTTTTAACAAATAGACATAATTCCAGGATAAAGTCCAATCATGAGAAACCTGAAATCTCTTAATGATTCGGTACCATGCATGTTATATATTGTTCTAAGACATTTTTTTCTGGAGAACGAATGTGGATTGTATATGTGTAGAGTTTCCCCAGTATATGATACCGTAAGTTAGAAGTGGATAAATGCTTCCAAAATAGGCATTTCTAGTAACACTTATATTTGTAGTCTCTGCCAGGATGGACAATGCGTAATACTGGATATCTTTTTATTTTTGTAATATGTATCTTTCAGTTTAGATGTTAATCTATTTCGACTCCTATAAAATTTATGTTTACTTCTTCGATCCCTATATTATTCACGGTTATATTTAATTTGGCAGGTATACTTTTGTAATTTCTAAATTGTACGAGTTTGGTTTTGGACAGGTTTACTTTTAAGTTTATTGACTGCAGCCAATCAGTAACGGTTTTCAATGTTTTGTTTATTTCATTTTCATAACCAGAATCATGTAGGTCATCATTAAAAACGAATATAGTTGCATCATCGGCATACATTACGCATAGGTGTGTAATTATGTTTGGAAGATCATTAATATATAATAAGAAGAAAGGGGGCCCCAATATGCTATCTTGGGGTACACCCAGTATTACATTTTCAAATTCAGATTTAACTACCTCAACCATTTTTGTAGATTCATTATATATCTCGATAACAGCTGCTTGCATTCTATTATTTAAATAATTTTCTATTAATTTAAGTGATAGTCCTCTTATTTCTTTACCTTCTAATTTATTTAACAAAATATCGTATTTTACACAGTCAAATGATTTTCACATATCAATGAAAAGAGCACAACATTGTTTTTTATCATTGATTTTATGCCAAATGCTATTAGATAGTTTATATATTTCCAGAAATGTAGTTTTATTCTTTTGACATCCATATTGGTTTTTATTTAGAATATTATTAATATCCAAAAACTTTGTGATTCTGATATATATTACTTTTTCAAATATTTTCGAAAAACTTGGTAACAGTGCAATTGGTCTATAGTTACTTATGTCGTGTCGTGATCCTTTTTTATATAATGGCTTTATGAGAGCTTTTTTTAAAGTATTAGAAAATTCTCCCGTTTCCAACATTATGTTTACGATATGTACAAGCGGGGGTCAGCAGTAAAGGATATGCTTTCTTTGATTTCTCTAGTGGGTATATTATCATATCCGTAGCTGGGTTTGTTTTTTAATTTTTGAACTATGTTTTTTATTTCAACTTATCTACTGGATAAGGGAACATACTTTTCAAGTTAGAACTGTGTTGTGGCTTATGATTATTTGATGTTAATGTGCTACAGTTTTGGTTAATATAGTGATGGTTGAAAGTACTTACTAGTTTTGTAGGTGACTTTATAACATTGTCGTTTAGCACTATGTAGTCTATTGAAGGTTGAATTATATTTGTGTTTTGGGTTTGTCGTTTAATTAATGCCCATGTTGTCTTAGTTTTGTTTGTGCTATAAGAGATAAATTTAGCATTAGAAAGTCTTTTGGACTCTTTTATTACACGCTTTAGGATTTTACAGCAGCGAACGTATTTAATTTTTAATTCCTGCGAGCCACTATATTTTGTTTGAAGGTACATTTTGCGTTTACTCTTACTTGAGACTATGATACCTTTGGTTTTCCAGGATGTATCTTTCTATACCATATTTTAACTTTTTCATTTGGAATACAAAGGTCAAATACAAGTTTAAATAAACTAATAAATTCTTCATAAGCTCTGTTCACATCATTATAGTGATACACGTCCTCAAATTTTATTTGAGAGATGTATTTTAAAAATATTTCAATGTAATAATTTATGTTACGTTTCATTTTGTACAAGTATTTTTTTCGGAAACTTACACTACACGGTATCTTTAGACCTTGGCCTGTTTGTTGTGTATAGTCTGATATACCCAAATCCCATATTTCAGCTTTGTATTTACGATTATTTGTGATGATATTATCAATGCAGGTTCCAGAAAGTGATGTTAATCGAGTTGGTTCATTTAATGTTAAGTGCAAATTATATTTTTTAAAGTGTTTTTGAATAACTCACTTTTTCTGGAACAGATTAGTGTAACTATATTAAAGTCACCCACACAAGTGTAAATTATATTCTGGGCCTTGACCGTATGGAATTATGACCATGCTCGTAAAACAATATATTTCTGATGTCATGTCACGTTATCATTATTATGGGATATTGATTTTAGTAAATACAGTGATAAAGTTGTGTAATATTTCGCGGTCGCGTTGTGATTTCTAGTAACGATAAAGGGGGAGGAGGGGGATGCAAGGTATAAATTATTTTTTTAGTTATTTTGTTTTCTACACACGTCATTTTTATAAAAAGAAAAACCAGAATAATCTTCTTAAATACGTGTAGATTGCATTTATATTGATTGCTATAAATAATAATAATCTTTATTAGCCTCTGGCTCTCTGTTAAGATCTACCAACACATCCCTTTATTTTCATTTTCATTTTATTATTTAACTCGTTCATTGCCTCGTTGGTCTAGTCGTGAACGCATCTACTGATTCTGGTTCCGAGGGCCAAAACAATCAGTCATTTTTCAATTATCAGATTTAAGCATCAAATAAATTAAAACCTGACTGAAAATGTTAAAGTTAATGTACGTTAATGAAAATGTTAAGTGTTATGTTAAAAATCTGAAATTTGGACAGTGGTTGTCTTTTATAATGTAGGCATCTTCTAAGAAGGATTTTTGAAAATTCAATTCCTAAGGGCGTAAAATAGGGTGTTGTTACAGTTTGTATATAACTTTTTATTTTACGAGTCGATTGACTCGGAACTTAATTCAATACTCTGTAAATAAAGCAAGTTCAAATTTGTATGGAAAAAAGAATAATTCATAGGTTAATAAATTTAAAACTGGTCTTGAATAAAAGTAATTTAATATCCATTTTTTTTTTTTCAAAAATTCCCTTCAAAGCTTTAAAACTGGTGCAAATAATCCGTGCAACATGTGCAATAGGTGCAAAGTTTGTTTGAAAAATATTGTATTAAGATGGACCGCTCGAACCGCCAGACGAAGAAGACACAAGTTCTAAAGTTGGGACAATAGGTTTTGGTTTTTATTACGCTTTTCTACATATAAAAATATTGTATTAAGATGGACCGCTCGAACCGCCAGACGAAGAAGTCACAAGTTCTAAAGTTGGGACAATAGGTTTTGGTTTTTATTATGCTTTTCTACATATAAAAATATTGTTTTAAGATGGACCGCTCGAACCGCCAGACGAAGAAGTCACAAGTTCTAAAGTTGGGACAATAGGTTTTGGTTTTTATTATGCTTTTATACATATAAAAATATTGTATTAAGATGGACCGCTCGAAACGCCAGACGAAGAAGTCACAAGTTCTAAAGTTGGGACAATAGGTTTTGGTTTTTATTATACTTTTCTACATATAAAATATTGTATTAAGATGGACCACTCGAACCGCCAGACGAAGAAGTCACAAGTTCTAAAGTTGGGACAATAGGTTTTGGTTTTTATTATGCTTTTCTACATATAAAATATTTTATTAAGATGGACCGCTCGAACCGCCAGACGAAGAAGTCACAAGTTCTAAAGTTTAGACAATAGTTTTATGTTTTTATTACGCTTTTCTACATATAAAATATTGTTTTAAGATGGACCACTCGAACCGCCAGACGAAGAAGTCACAAGTTCTAAAGTTGGGACAATAGGTTTTGGTTTTTATTACGCTTTTCTACATATAAAAATATTGTTTTAAGATGGACCGCTCGAACCGCCAGACGAAGAAGTCACAAGTTCTAAAGTTGGGACAATAGGTTTTGGTTTTTATTATGCTTTTCTACATATAAAAATATTGTATTAAGATGGACCACTCGAACCGCCAGACGAAGAAGTCACAAGTTCTAAAGTTGGGACAATAGGTTTTGGTTTTTATTATGCTTTTCTACATATAAAAATATTGTATTAAGATGGACCGCTCGAACCGCCAGACGAAGAAGTCACAAGTTCTACAGTTGGGACAATAGGTTTTGGTTTTTATTACGCTTTTCTACATATAAAATATTGTTTTAAGATGGACCACTCGAACCGCCAGACGAAGAAGTCACAAGTTCTAAAGTTGGGACAATAGGTTTTGGTTTTTATTATGCTTTTATACATATAAAAATATTGTTTTAAGATGGACCGCTCGAACCGCCAGACGAAGAAGTCACAAGTTCTAAAGTTGGGACAATAGGTTTTGGTTTTTATTACGCTTTTCTACATATAAAAATATTGTTTTAAGATGGACCGCTCGAACCGCCAGACGAAGAAGTCACAAGTTCTAAAGTTGGGACAATAGGTTTTGGTTTTTATTATGCTTTTCTACATATAAAAATATTGTATTAAGATGGACCGCTCGAACCGCCAGACGAAGAAGTCACAAGTTCTAAAGTTGGGACAATAGGTTTTGGTTTTTATTATGCTTTTATACATATAAAAATATTGTATTAAGATGGACCGCTCGAAACGCCAGACGAAGAAGTCACAAGTTCTAAAGTTGGGACAATAGGTTTTGGTTTTTATTATACTTTTCTACATATAAAAATCAATTACTGTCCGTATAGTCTTGCTAAGACTCAAAAACGGCTCGAGAGAATTTGATAATTTTTTGTGTGCGTTTAAGTGGGTCCTTGATTGATTTAAACGATTCATAATTGGACCGTTAGGTGGAGCTGTTGTCGAGATCCAAAATCACCCCCGCGAACCCGGGACGGATCGCTAGTGTAAGTACAAATATTTTCATTGTGTATGTATAAATAATAAACAAAACAAAATTTAATTACACTTTCTTTATAGCATGAACTTAAGTCACACCAACTTAATCTGTATTTGACCTCTCGTCCTTCTCATTTCAAAATACTCAATGATAAATATACCGATCCCTAAATTGACCTTTGTTAATTCTTGAACATTCCACGACATTTACCTTTTACTTATAAGGCTTACTTTATTTATTTTAAAACATTCACTACTCAACATGAGTCAATCCCTTTTTTTGCGCCCGAAGCAATTAATGGCAACCTTCTGGTAACGGGGGAGGGAGGTGGTGAATGCTCATAGCATATCATGCAGCCGGCTGCGTGGTTATGTGGAGACTTTTACCCACTAAACACTACCTTTTTGGATTGGCTTAACGATATGACAAGAGATCTTTAAGCCGTAAACGGATGTGACCCTCCTTGGGAGAAAGGAGGGCGGAGTCAATCCCATAGTAACGAACTTGCTTAAATGATAAATCGCACTTTCTTTGCTTAACAAAAGCCTACTGACTGTGGATTTGTAGACTCTTCCGATCTCCTCAGAGATGAACCGGCAAGAAGTTATTGAGCCTTTCATTTTTTAAATGCCATCGATGTAAACGTAATTAATTTATAACTGATTTAATAAAATCATTATAGTAATATGGTCATCCGGTTAATTTGGTCACTTTCTTATAACTCAAATAGCCTTGTTTACATAGACGACTATGATACGATAATTCTTCATCAGTCGATCAAATATTAAAGGTTCAAAAAGGCGCTGCTTCATCAACGCCATTTTGACACTTGACATTACAGTAAATATTTTAGTCGTAAGTGTCGTTAGTTTTTTAGGTTGATTTTACGAAGTGTTTCTAATTATTCCTAGAGCTTGTTTTTGCTATTTTTTTTATTAATATATTAGCTATACTATACGACTTAGTAGTTTTGTCACTGTCTTCTTCCTAGTTTTGGTTTTATAGGGCTGCAAAGCTTACGGTGACCGTATTACCCTCACGTACCTTATAATATCAAATGTTAATTTCAATTTTATTTCTGAATGTTCACACCGGTGATTAGAGAACCGAAGACCCTTCTTACTGGATACGAGGCATATAATCTTATAATATTAGTCCTCAGGGGTGACAACGCATCTGCATTTTGAATTTATAATCGAGGATAAATATCGATGTCTATGGGCCACAGTATCCATTCACCATCAGGTGGACTGTGTGCTCATTTGTAACCTTTATTCAAACTGCGATAGACAGCGTGTTTTCGGTAACATCATCGCTTGCTGCCAGTTGGAATAGTAGTCAAACACTGGCTTATAATACTCGTAAGTAAAAAAAACTCCTAATTGCCTCACAACACCCACCGGGTCAAATAGGGTGATGGATTACTACATATATATATATATATATATATATATATATATATATATATATATATATAAATACTTAAACTCAAGGGAAATATGAGTAGAATAGCGATTCGCCCAGATTCGCGCTGGTGATTTCTGAATCTTGATAACAGAGCCACCTACCGGGTCCAATTGTCAATGTAAACCACTCTCGATTCAACTTAATCACACACAAAACATTTCATCAAAATCGGTCCCGCCGTTTAGTTCAGTCATTTACACACGGACAGAAGAATTACTATATATATAGAGATAACCTGTTAATTAACTGCAAGAAAGTTTCAAACCCTAAAATTTCTGACAAATTCGAGGTCGAATCACATTCCAATTTTGTGCCCTACAAGCACATTTGTGTGCTGGGTTGGTGGAGAATAAAACACTGACACTTTTTTCTTTCTTCTATATTTGATGTTTTCCTTGAGAGAGCTGGCCGCCGACTGTGTCGAACGACGAAAATCGCCCCTCTTTTATACTACCTCGGCCGGGTCGAGTAGTACGGCGTGCGTACCGTGTGACGGCGTCGACCAATCAGCGCGAGGCGCTACAGAGCTGAGTTACATTGTTTACCTTAAGCTAGTTATATTATTATACAAAGTGAATTACTAATTCTAATACATGAATATAAGCTTTACACTATTAGTTTTCTTAATATAAAATGCTTATATCTTCTCTTATGTGTAACTTTAAACTATAGTCTTTATTAACACAATATAAACGCTTATATCCTATTTAAGTACAAACTCTAAACTACTATAATATAAAAATGTTCGTCTTATTTAGGTATAAGTCTATTTATTTTCACTTGTCCCGCACATCACTCCCGCCGTGCGACCGCGTCGCATCAGCTTCCGGTGCGGGCTCGACGTCCGTAGATAGAGGCAGGATCACCAGCTTCCTTATTGGCCGGCGTAGGACTCCTCCCTTTGTCAGCACGTCCACTGTCCGCACGATGTTGTCAGGACCCGGATATGTAGCGATGACTCTTCCTCGTATCCACACGTTGCGGGGTAGGTTCGGATCGACGATCTGTACGAGGTCGTCGACGCGTACTGCTTGGCCTCGTCCGTGGGGCTCCCGCCGGTGTTGGAGCTCAGGGAGGTACTCCTTCACCCAGCGTAGCCAGAAGATGTCGGCTAGTCTCTGCGCAGCTCGCCAACTTGACCGTAAGAGGGTGTCTCGTTCGGTGAAAGTGCCTGGCTGTGGTACTCGTCCCGGTCCTCCCAACAAGAAGTGGTTAGGAGTAAGAGCTTCAGGATCCTCTGGACTGACTGAGACGTGAGTCAGCGGGCGGCTGTTGACTGTGTATTCTACTTCTACTAGTAGTGTTGTGAGGACTTCCTCTGTCGGATGACGTTCGTGCAACGTTGCGATGAGAGCGGTCTTGACAGAGCGAACCATTCGCTCCCAGGCTCCGCCCATAAATGGGGCTCCAGGCGGGATGTAGCGCCAGGAGATAGTCCTCTTCGCTGCTTCTTCTGAGGTCGCTGCGTCGACCGCCCGTCGTAGTTCCTTATCGGCTGCCTTCAGGTTGGTGCCGTTGTCTGACCATATTTCTGTCGGGCAGCCTCGCCGCGCGATCAATCGCCTTATGGCCATTACCGCGGAGTCAGCGCTGAGTGAGCCGGCGACTTCTAGATGTATGGCTCGCGTAGTGAGACATGTAAAAATGGCCACATATCTCTTTTGTCGAGTTCGTCCGACAGTCACCGAAAGGGGTCCGAAATAGTCCACCCCGGTGTAGGTGAAGGGGCGCTTGTGGTGAGCTAAGCGACATGTTGGCAGGTCTCCGGTTCTCGGATGCGGCGGTACTTGCGTCTTCATTCTGCAGAATAGGCATCTTCGTATTATTGCGCGTACGGTAGGACGCAGTCTCAGTACCCAATACTGCTGCCGACACTCGTTGACTGTGGCCTCTACACCGGCATGATGGAGTTGCCGATGTATAGCCTGTACCCAGAGTTTGACCGTGTGATGATCACCGTCGATTATCATCGGGTTCTTGAACTTTTCTTCCATGTCGCAGACCGCTCGAATACGACTTCTAAGTCGTAGTGTGCCGTTTATGGACTCTACGCTGAGCTGGTGAAGGCGGCTCTCTTTGTTGATCGGCTTCCCGCTGTTTAGACTGTCTATTTCTTCCGTAAAGGATTCTTCTTGAGAGGATCGCATCAGGAGTTCTTCCGCTGTTTTAAGAAGCTCGGCTGAGACCATTAGTGGCTTTATGTCTTCTGGTGACCGCTTTTTTGTCGTCGTGCGCGCCTGACATTTTACGGTAGCTTTGTTCTTTTTCCAAGTGGGATCAGCCTCTTTATTCTTCTTTGTTCGTTTGTAGTTGACTCTCTGTTTGGTGTCTCTGCAGAGTTGAATGAACTGTAGAACACGTGCGGTTGAGTATCGGAGTCGGTCCCAGTTGGAGAACTTCGCTGGATCAGGTAGACCTTCTGCAAGCTTCAGTCTTCCTTTGTTGCTCACGTGATGTGTTCTTTCTTCGTCGGAAGGTTCTTCCGCTATTGCTCTTGTGGTTTCCGTCGGCCAGAAGTCTTCTGTTAGATATAAGAAGTCAGGTCCTTTGAACCATCGATGGTCTTTATTAAATGCTGCTGGCACGTCTCGTGTGGCATCGTCCGCCACGTTCAGCTTTGTTGGCACCCAGCGCCAGTCGTTAACTTTGGAACTTTCTTCTATTGCTGCTAGACGATGAGCCACGTAGGGCTTATATGAACGTGACCCTGTCCTTATCCAGGTTAGTACTGTCTTGCTGTCCGTCCAGAATACTTTGCGGTCAGGTTTCCTCTCGTGTTCTTCGACTACTGTTTCTGCG
Organism: Parnassius apollo; assembly: GCA_907164705.1. Classification (NCBI taxonomy): domain Eukaryota; kingdom Metazoa; phylum Arthropoda; class Insecta; order Lepidoptera; family Papilionidae; genus Parnassius; species Parnassius apollo. The sequence continues at coordinate 2,852,392 of CAJQZP010001706.1, forward strand.
AGCCTGGTGCCCATGACTGCAGCCTGTAGTTCCAATCTTGGGATGGACGTCAATTTTAACGGTGCCACCTTTGCTTTCGCCATAATGAGGGATAGGTGGGCCTCGCCTACTGTTGTTACAGTTCTCCAAAAGAGAACCACAGAGTAGGCTGACTCGCTGGCATCGCTGAAGACGTGAAGTTCTAGGGAGGCCGCGTCGCTGTAGTGAAGATATTGCCGCGGGATTGCTACTTCGCGGAGGCCTTTCAGATGCTCCATCCACATTTCCCACTGCTCCGCCAGGTCCTCGTCGATCTTGTCGTCCCATGCTGTTCCTCTACGCCAGACTTCCTGGAGTAGTTGTTTTGCCCTGATGGTGATAGGTGAGGCGAGCCCGAGCGGGTCGAAGAGCGACATCACTATTCTCAGTGCTTCCCTTTTCGTCGGCTGCTTCCCTTCTAGGAGTGTTGAGGATATTCTGGCTAAGTTAAGGTTGAAGGTGAGTTCGTCTGAGTTGATCTTCCAGACAACACCCAGAACTCGTTCCATTTTTTCTTCTGTTTTGTAGAGTTCCATGTCTTCTGTCTGATTGTTTTCTCCGAGTGTTTCTAGGAGTGACGCTGAGTTCGATTTCCACTGTTTCAACTCGAAGCTGGCTTTCATGTGCACGGCTCGTACACTCTTCGTGATGCGTTTGGCATCTTCGAGGGTTCTGAAGCTGTCCAGGTAGTCGTCGACGTAGTGCTTCTTTATGATGGCAGCTGCGGCTTCTGGGTGAGTTTCCCCGTGCTGTTTGGCGTTCAGGTTCTTGACGTATATTGCTGTCGAAGGCGAACTCGATGCTCCGAAGATTAACGATGTCATTCTGTATTCTTCCGGAGGTTGGTTGTCTCGTCGATCCCCACGCCACAGGTAACGCAGTGCGTCTCTGTCTTGTTCTCGCAACTTGACTTGCATGAACATCTCCTTGATGTCCGCCGTAACCGCGATCATGTGTTGTCGGAAGCGCATGACGACACCCGGTAGCGATTGTAGTAGGTCAGGCCCTTTGAGTAGCATGTCATTAAGTGCCACCCCTTTGGTCTTGGCTGCGGCATCGTGTACCACCCGCAATTTCTCCGGTTTCATTGGGTTGACTACTGCAAAGTGAGGTAGGTACCAAGTCTTGTCAGCTGTCTTCTGTTTTGGGGCAGGTTCGGCGTAGCCCTTTGCGACGAGAGCGTCCATTTGTTCCACGTATTTCTTCTTTAAAGTAGGATCACGATCTATCTTCTTCTCTATATTGAAGAGCCTCTTCAGCGAGTTTTCATAGTTGTCTGGTAACTTGACATCGTCTTTGCGCCAGAGAAGACCGGTCTGGAATCTTCCTTCTTCTATCTTTGTTGTGGTCTTTTCCAAGATACGAAGTGCTTGTTCTTCTGGATCAGTTTTCGGTCTCTTGGGTTTTATGCAGAGTGCGTCCATCTCGAAGTATCGCTTCACAAGGTCCTCTAGATTCTCGTCTGGATCCTCTGCGATGTGTGACACGAAATCGATGTTCCGTCCGAAGCTTCGTGTCTGACTTCCGTGGAGTACCCAACCTAGTGGCGTGAGAGATGCCACTGGGTGGTTCTTGTCTCCTCTTCTTACTTCTGATGTCAGCAGAAGATGCCAGTTATCTTGACCGATCAGTACTCGTGGCTTTGCGTTTGTATATGTGAGATGTCCTTGGATATCAGAGAGGTGTTGACACTCCTCCACTAGTTCCTGTGGGACCCGTTGAGATGAGACTTGCAGGTTCTTCACTGTGCGCGCTTGTATTTGTTCTTCATGATCGTTGAGCCCCTTTAGTTTGATGGTGACTCTTCTTGATGCTGACTCCGATACTTTCTTGTCGTTGATGGTTTCTATCTTCAGTGGGTCTATGGGGCCCGTTGCTCCGACGCTTGTTACTATGCTATCGTCGACGAGCGTGACTGTTGAGCCGTCGTCCATCAACGCGAAGGTGTTGACAGCTCCTTTTGGTCCTTTAACCTGGATCGGTAGGATTTTTAAATACGATTGCTTCTTGACGGTCCACGTTGAGTTGATGACCTCTGATTGATCTGATGCCCCTTGATTTTCTTTTGCTTCTGTGTCTACCGACTTCTTTTCGTAGTGCAGCATCTTGTGGTGGGAGTACTTGCAACTGTTGACATTACATGACTTGGGTCGGCAGTGGTGTGTCTTGTTCCTATAGCGAAGACACCTGAAGCAGAGGCGCTTGGACTTGGCCATGTCCCATCTTGCATTTGCATCTAACTTCTTGAATTGTTCACATTCTGTGGCGTTGGTGTGCCCCGTATCTTCACATACAACGCACCTTGGTATGTATGTCTTCTCAGTCACGTTGTTGATCCTTTGAGTCTTCCTTTGTGGTGCGGCTGTAGTAGGCGGTGTCATCTGTTCGGGCAGCGCGTAGGGTCCACACAATTCTGCTTCCCTTTTGAAAAACTTCTCTATCTTGACGAGACAAGGGTCTTCACGTGGCTGCATGGCTGAGAAGTCGTAATATCTATAACGCAGAGTTGGCGTCAGTTTGTCTACTATTGTCTTCGCGAGTTCAGGATTGTACATGTAGTTAAAACAACCCAAAGTCTTCAGAGTCGCCACTACGTTGGAGACCTTGGTGGCGAATATGCATATATCTCTTGGTGACTCAGTAAGGCGCGGCAGACCTCTAAGCGTCTCCATCTCCAGCATGGCTATTGACTCTGGTCTTCCAAATCTTGACTCCAAAGTCTTCATTACTTCAGCCGGGTGTGCGTTGGTCATAAGTAGGCCTTCAACTGCTTCCTTGGCCTTCCCTTTCAAGTTTCTTCTGAGTCGATTCGTATTTTCAACTGCGCTAAATGTTGCTTCTGTCTCGTAGTAGGCGGCGCGAAAGGGTAGCCATTCCTGATGAGACCCACTGAAGAATGGTAACTCGACGAACTTAGGTCGTTGGGCGGCGTTGACAGCCCGAGTGATGGCTTCAGCTAGGAGGGCTACGTCAGTTTGACCTCCCGCCGGTGACTGATGTGTTTCTTCATGCTTTTTCTGACTTGGTTCTTCTGCGTGGGCGGTTGTTGGTTCTTCTATGGCATGGTGAGGTTCGTTGGTGATTGCTAACACCGGGCGATTCACTTGATTTTCCAACCAGTCGTCCACTCTTGCATTGACTTCTGAGTAGAGGGAGGCGTCATCTTCTTCTTCCTCCTCCTCTTCTGAGTCTTCCCTTTCCAAGGCAGCAAGACGTGCTGCGGCTAATTCCACTTGAAGGCGTAGCAAATCTTCTTTCGCCTTTGCAAGCTTGAGCTGCTTCGTTCTACTGTGTGTAGATCCCCCCCTCCTCCCTTCTTGCTGGGCAGGCGGGGTTCCTGTAATGCGGTTTGCTTCGATGGACCGGCGGTGCTTCTTATGGCTCGCTTCACTGTATCAGTTTCTGTTTCTCGGCGAGTTGCTCTGGTGACAGTAGCGGGCGGCTTCATCAGCTGTTTGGCCTTCGCACCCGCAGTTAGCGTCGTCGCCGCGGATGGAGTTACGGAAGGAGCGACGGTGCTGGCGGGGTGCGCGGCGGGGGTGGCGGTTGCGGCTGAGGTGGCGGCGGACGAAGTGGTTGCTGCGGTGGCGGAAGTCACGGTGGATGGATCAGTTGCCGCGGAGGTGTCTGTATACTCCGAAGTCTCCGTGGCGGTCGTCCCTGTAGCTGTCGATTCCGTACTGGCTTCCGCACTGTTGGTACCGGTCGCCGAGGTGGTAGCCTTGGACGACGGCGGCTTGCTGCCCCTTCCCTCGGAACGCGTAACGGCCATACTGTTAGCTGACTTTTTCATCGAATAACGATTTCCGAGGAGTCTTCTTAACTCGATGTAGCACTATTTGAAGTCTTCAGGTAATTATTTTCCACAATATTCGGCTGGCGAAGGACCATTAAATGTGCCCTACAAGCACATTTGTGTGCTGGGTTGGTGGAGAATAAAACACTGACACTTTTTTCTTTCTTCTATATTTGATGTTTTCCTTGAGAGAGCTGGCCGCCGACTGTGTCGAACGACGAAAATCGCCCCTCTTTTATACTACCTCGGCCGGGTCGAGTAGTACGGCGTGCGTACCGTGTGACGGCGTCGACCAATCAGCGCGAGGCGCTACAGAGCTGAGTTACATTGTTTACCTTAAGCTAGTTATATTATTATACAAAGTGAATTACTAATTCTAATACATGAATATAAGCTTTACACTATTAGTTTTCTTAATATAAAATGCTTATATCTTCTCTTATGTGTAACTTTAAACTATAGTCTTTATTAACACAATATAAACGCTTATATCCTATTTAAGTACAAACTCTAAACTACTATAATATAAAAATGTTCGTCTTATTTAGGTATAAGTCTATTTATTTTCACTTGTCCCGCACAAATTTATTATTAAAAAGAAGATAACAATATGGTACTACATATTGTTATTCTATTTTTAATTACATCTTACACCAATAAAACAAGGATGAATAGATAGAGCAACGATCTGGGACGATATGCAGTAAGTAGGTCGATGTAGTTGAATCTCTGTTCATAAGGGGATTTATGATTTTGTAAGTCTACTAGAAAAAAACTCTTCCAAGAAATTGGCTACTGGTAATGGCAATCACTGTCCATATTCCCTACGCTAGGTTGATGAATGCAGAGCTATGAAACCGTTGTACCGGAAAACCAATATAAATCGATGAAAATTTTCGTTTCAGCTTAGAAAAAGCCATTCGTCATAGCAGCGGATTATTTTTCCGTAATAATCGTGATTTGCGACATTCACCGCCTGCGGATTGTTTGGCTCACTGCCAAATTCAAAAATAAATGTGTCTATCTCCAAGTTTCATTTATGGTTTCTTAATTTTTTGATAGACGTGAGTTTGTATGGAATACGTTTCATCAGCATAAGGTAAGTGTTATAAATAATTACTATGTATGCTCAAATTCACCATAAATAACGTGGTCCTAATCTTTCTTCTTTTATCAGCCCATAGGACAAAGAGAACAGCCCATGTGACACTATTAAGCCATCTTTTGTCAGATTGATTGATGGTGCCAAACGTCTCACAAATTAGACTGCTTTCCTAAGTATCTTACATTTAGTACGTAGTACTATTATTTATTCTGTGCATTTAGTGTATATGTCGCAGTAAGATGGTTAAAGCCGTGATATAATTATATCCCTAGGGATATAGCTATATACCGTAATATAGTTATATGACAGCGGTTCCTAACTATCTTACTACACTAATTCTAATGAAATAATTATAATTGTAAACTGAACGTACAGGAGCAAACTCGTGTAGAAAATGTTCTTATTATTTGTGGAGTATCGTCATGTGGTGAAGGTTACTGATCGCAATTGTTGTGCAATAAATTCAAAAACGAAAAAAATATTCAGGACCAAAGAGAAAAATCCGTAGGCAACTTTAAAAGAGCAGCTGAAAAAATTAAAAAAAGAGTCCTCGAACTAATTTCACAACACTGACACTGGATCTTTAGTTTCTGTTGTACTGTTGTTGGCCATTGGGCCACCCTGAAGCCACGTACATTACAATGATATGAAATATAATATTGAAAGTATTGAACTTTTTAATTTAAAAAAATTCAAAAAGTATAAGTCAAGAGTAGTTTTGACTAACATTCTTAGTCAACATATTTATGCTTACAATTATTTCCCTAAATTAGTCTCAAAGTATATTACTTTATCATGCTCGTATCATAGTTATATTCCGGTGTATAGCTATATCCGTAGGGATATAACTATATCACGGCTTCAAACATATATAAGATTTTATATTGTCACTTCGCTTGAGGTCTTTCTGGTTTTTTCTATATCCCTCTGCCGTCGCTTGCGACACTTACGGTACGAAAGAGGTTGATGTATCCTCCTTACACCTTTATCACTTATCACTTTTGTAGAATACTAGCGACTTTTTCGGCTTGGCCTAGATAAGATGTAATAATGTGGTGTTGCTTAGATTTGAGATAACCGTCAAAAACTCTTTTGATTAAATTTCTCGATTACCCAAAAAAATCTTCAAGTTTTTCGGATAAAATATAGATCATTGATCTCTATTTTTTGTTAAGTTTCATTACGATCGGTTTAGTCATTACGAACTTTAGCCCCGACAGACAGACTGACAGAAAGACAGATAAAATATTAAGATTAAGCTTTGCCGCCCGACAAAACCAAAACTAGGAGAAGGATAGAGACAGAAACACAAAGTCGTATACTATAACTAATGTATTAAGAAAAATTGCAAACAAGCTTTGGCAATAATTAGAAAACTTACAAAAATCTACTTAAATAAAACTAACTACACTTCACCATACTAAAATCGACCAAAATTTTTACCATAATATCAGCTGCCAAAATGGCGGCGATAAAGTATCGCTTTTTTCAACCTTTATTATTTGATCTACCGACGAAGAGCTATCGTATTACAAAACCATCAAGGCTGTAGTTTATGAGTTATAAGAAAGTGACCATATTAACTGGATAACCATATTCTTACTCACTCTATTATTACTCACATGCTATAGTTAGTCATGTCTTAATGGAATGGAAATAAGCTCTTTAGCTCAATAAAATGCAGGTACTTCGATATCAGAGACAGATATTTTATTAACAGGTATAGATTTAAAGACATTATTGGCACTGCGGATGTGGCGGATGATTGATAGTATTTTAGAAGTTTTAATATAAAAATAGTAGTTAGTAAAAGGCCCATTGCTTTTGTTGGCTATTATTAGTAAAATAGGAAATATAGTTTGCCGACTAAACTTAATAAATTTATGCTTAGAGTAAATACTAACATTACCGATCCATGCAAACTCTACTTAATGTACATATAGATATATATTCCATTGCATTACAGCCTGTCCACCACAAGGCCACTGCTAAACAGAGGGTTCCCCAAGGAATTTTCATCGACCTTCTGCATGTCTTACCAGTTCCTTACTCTAATGAGGCTAACTTGAGAACCTTTCCAATCAGTTGTCAGCTTCGAGATCTGTGGCTGGCCCAGTTGCAGTGCAGCGTATGGCTTGAATTCGCTACATTTTATTGTGTATTGAAATTTGCATTTAAAAATTGTGAAATTGTTGAGATGATTTCTTTATAAAACACAAGTTACGAACTCACAGTCCACTTAATTACTCTCGGTAGAGAGTAATTGTGTGTGACCTTGGCTGTCAAAACTATGACGCCATTGCACTATATTTTCCTACAATTTCAACAGAAATGTTTGTTTTGAAAATTTTAGAAAGGATTTCTAGGGATTTCTGTTGACTGTTATGTTGCTGTTTCTGAGAATAGTATATATAGTATACTATCAATATTATATTTTATACGTGGTAGAGCCATGCTGCAGTTATTTTAGTAGTATAGTTGTAGCACGAATGGGTCGGCTCGACCGGGGAGGAAGGACCACACTCTCACAGAATACCAGCGTCGAATAGTAGCTTAATGCTGCTGTGTTTCGTATGGTGAGTGTAGAGAACCGGAGACCCTTTTTACTGGAAACGAAGCATTCCATCTTAGTCCTGACGGGTGACAACGCATCAGCATTTTGATTCGTAATCGAGGATAGATGTAGATGTCTATGGGCCACAGCAACCACTTACCATCAGGTGGTGGTGTGTGCTCGTTGTTACCCTATCCTATAAAAAAAATCTTAGTGTAATAAAAGGTAATAACACACATGTTGTGTCAAATACTCATTAACATGTGATTATCGCAAGAAACAACTATGGAAATGCGATATTGCGAAATATCTCCATTTAGGTCTTAGGAGCTTGGGAGATATACGTAACGCCTGCTTTGTTTCATGTTTAACATTACTTTATGATAAATTAAAATAAAACAGTCTTTTAAAATACTTTTTAAAACTTGGTTTACTATAATACGTTTTCTTGGTTTTTATCTATTTTTTTAGCGTCACCTGACTTAAAATTTCGCTGAGATAACGTTACACAAATATTATGAATGAGTACACAATCCTACACTAATTTAAAGTATGCATACGGCATTGGAGTAATATGTATTACGTAGGTACAGTACATTATACTTCAATAGCATAATATAGTACTTGTTTGCTGAAACGATGTGTGGTGACGGTTTTCAACTTACAAAAAACGTTGGCACCATGTGGAACGACCTCGTGTTTGCGAATGTGTAAAGGATTGGATACTAAAAATCTAAACGTACAAAAATGATGAATGTGTTAAAAAGCCAAAGAAATCACTTTTGTTAATCGAATTCTAACCGTACCGTGACCTTACTTAGTAATCATTGGACTGTACTCTACCTAAATGAATGCGATGTGGTGGAGTAAAGTTTGAAATATTATTACTGCATTTGTTACATCTTATTTATTAATAAGTTAAAAATCATTACTTACGTTTGTTTAGCGTAATTATTTTGAATAAAAAACGTCCTTGTGGTGCATTTTGATAGGACAAACAGTTTAGACATTCACAAACTCAATATTTTCAATGAATAGATTATACTATTAATTTTTTGTTGTTTTAAAATAATTCTAAGTTTTTAAATTTATTCAAAACTATTAAGTCAAAGATTTATATAAATAAGCTATAAGACGTACCTATAAACCTTTGAAAGAGAACATAATATTATTATAATAATAAATAATTTAAAAAACTTGCACCGACTTTGCAATCGTTAGTTAAAATTTAGTGCAAAATACAACATAAACAATTCAAATATTACGGTCGTATGAATTCATTCAATAATTCACTACAGCCGATCAAAAATCCACTGCTGAACATAGGCCTCCCCTTAGATTGCGTCATAGGAGGGATTTGGCACAGTTGAGCCCACAAATCACAGATGATTTCTTATATTTACGCGAACACTACACATGATTAAAACTACTTTTACGGATTTTATCGCGTTTATTTTTGCTTTTAATTACTTTTATTTTTAATTCCCGACGTTTCGGACGCTTTCCAGCACCCATGGTCACGGGGGACTGAGATGACTGACGTCCCGATGTCATTGTTAAACCCGGAGTACCTTCAACTTTTTTAATTATTGTTTATGGTCCGATCTATGCAAAATGAACTGACTATGTCCTGAGGTCTTGCAGTGGTATGCTTGGGTTTAGTTTTAATTTTATTGATTATAGGATCCCAAGCAGGTGGTAGTACCCAGCCTCCTTCTCTATTGAAATTAGGATGTTTTTTAATTTCAATAGCCTCACATATCATCCTTGGTAGGAATCGGTGTTCTTTCGCGAGGATTTATGGTCTATCAAATCTGATGTAATGGTTGGGGCCGTCTAGGATATGATCACAAACTGCAGACTTCCCGGAACGTTGATGCTTCACATCAGCTATATGTTCTTTTACGCGGGTTCTAATTGATCTTTTTGTTTGTCCTATATAAGAGAGACCACATTCACAATCAAGCTTGTACACTCCTGCATCTTGTAGAGGAATATGACACTTGACGGATGGTAGGAACTGACTAATCTTCTTCGGCGGCTTGTAGAATGTTCTAATAGAAGCTTGCTTCAAGATATAGCCAATCTTGTCTGTGACACCTCTGACACATGGTAGTACAGCAGGCACACGCTCGACTGTGGCCGGCTTCACTCGGTCACTGTGACGTAGCGCGGGACCCGAAGCTTGTTGTCGTGCAGAACTTGCTTGACGTGCTGAAGCTCGGCTGCCAGGTATTTGCTGTCACAGATCCCTCGTGCTCTCTGTAACAAAGATTTGCCCACGGTAGCTAACTGTGAAGGATGGTGGTGAGATTCACCGTTTAAATATCGGTTTGTATAGGTCTTTTTCCTATACACAGTGTGACCAATGGTGTTATTAGGATTTCGGATGACTAACACATCTAGGAAAGGTAAGGAATTATTTGCCTCTAACTCCATAGTAAATTGAATTTTAGAGTTTATGGAATTAAGATGTTCTAAAAATGCAGTTACTTTGTCTGATGGTAAAATTGTGAAAGTATCGTCTACGTACCGCTTGTAGATCCTTGGTGTAACAGGTGCAGTAAGGAGGGCTTTCTCCTCAAAGTCTTCCATGAATATATCGGCGACAATGGGAGATACAGGTGAGCCCATCGCAACACCATCTACTTGCTTGTAAAACTCTTCCTTCCACAATAGATAGCCAGATGTAAAACAATGTCTTAGTAATAGTGCATATTCTGCTGGCATCTTATTTTCCTCTAGTTTACTAGTTATAATTGATAGATAGATGCAGTCTTCAACAGGTAGGCATTTAAATAGAGACTGAACATCAAAACTGACCATGGTTTCATTGTCAGTAAGATGTAGGTCATTTATTTCACTGACAAAATGGTATAAATCCTTAGTGTGTGCTCTTGTGTGTCCTCTGAGTGGTGATAATATTTTAGCTAAGTATTGAGCCAATCTGTAAGTTGGCGAAACAATCTGACTTATAATGGACGTAATGGAGCATTCGGTTTGTGTATTTTTGGTAACCCATACAACTTCGGTAGTTTGGCACATGAAGGTATTATCGAATTATTTCGATACGAAAAAAAAAATATTCTGGGTATGCCAGAAGCAGCATAAAAGCAAGTTGAATGCAGTGGAGATGCGATCTCTTCGTAAAATGTGTGGCGTTACCATAGCCAACCGAAAGCGAAACGAAGAGATTCGCAATATGGCAGGATTGAAAGATGACCTTATCACAAAAATTGATAGGGGCGTACTCCAATGGTTTGGGCACGTTGAACGAATGAGTGAGACCGAATGGTGAAGAAAATATATAGAGCGAAAGTAAATATTAAAAGGTGTCGAGGTAGACCGAGACTAACTTTCGAAGACCATGTGAGCAAATTGCTCGAAGAGGGGAGGGTCAAGAGTACTCGGATACCTAGACGTGCATGTATGAAGAAGTTAATGAACCTGAAAGAAGCGAAAGAGGTATGTAAGGATCGTGACACTTGGCGATCTGTTCTCTCTGGCTACCCCGTTAGGGATTGTGCGTGAAGATAAGTAAGTAAGTAAGTAAGTAAGTAAAAAAAAATATTCGAAATAATTCGATAATACCTTCATATCGAAATAATTCCTATCCTAATAACACCATTGGTCACACTGTGTATAGGAAAAAGACCCATACAAACCGATATTTAAACGGTGAATCTCACCACCATCCTTCACAGTTAGCTACCGTGGTACCGGTACTACAAATCTTTGTTACAGAGAGCACGAGGGATCTGTGACACCAAACACCTGGCCGCCGAGCTTCAGCACGTCAAGCAAGTTCTGCACGACAACAAGCTTCGGGTCCCGCGCCTACGTCACAGTGACCGAGTGAAGCCGGCCACAGTCGAGCGTGTGCCTGCTGTACTACCATATGTCAGAGGTGTCACAGACAAGATTGGCTATATCTTGAAGCGAGCTTCTATTAAAACATTCTACAAGCCGCCGAAGAAGATTAGTCAGTTCCTACCATCCGTCAAGTGTCACATTCCTCTACAAGATGCAGGAGTGTACAAGCTTGATTGTGAATGTGGTCTCTCTTATATAGGACAAACAAAAAGATCAATTAGAACCCGCGTAAAAGAACATATAGCTGATGTGAAGCATCAACGTTCTAAGAAGTCTGCAGTTTGTGATCATATCCTAGACAGCCCCCAACCATTACACCAGATTTGATAGACCACAAATCCTCGCGAAAGAACACAGATTCCTACCAAGGATTATACGTGAGGCTATTGAAATTAAAAAACATCCTAATTTCAAACAAGGAGGCTAGAAGAGAGACTAGAGAAGGAGGCTGGGTACTACCACCTGCTTGGGATCCTATAATCAATAAAATTAAAACTAAACCCAAGCATACCACTGCAAGACCTCAGGTCATAGTCAGTTCATTTTGCATAGATCGTACCATAAACAATAATTAAAAAAGCTGAAGATACTCCGCGTTTAAAATCGGCGATAAAATCCGTAAAAGTAGTTTTAATCATTTTTCCCTGTTTTAGTTTCCTGTTAGCTATACTTGTACTATGTATTGTTTGTAAAGTTCAATTGTATCACTTGATTAATCAGCCAGGATAAATAGCATTTATCTGACGATTTAAAAATTAGTTCTAAATGAAGTTAATAATTTATAGGTAGTATATTAGCATAATTATCGCGTAGAAAAGGAAACACACGACTGTTTAATAATAACTATAACGTCATATGTCTGCTTTCAGTTTTAGCACCACCGCTGACCTCGTACAGAACTAACAGAGTTGAGAATTATGCATGTATAAGTATGTACCTATATAATTTAGGGTATAAATAATATGTTGTGCAATATGAAACGTAATACTATACTTATTAATAGCACAATCATTTTTTATCGTCTTTGTTTTTATTGGGTACTAGAATCTTTCAGACGGCTGTAAAAGTCTATTCCATCAAATATAGTTTTTCATAAAAATCTGTATCGTATTTGAAAAAAACTCCGAAACGGTTTAGAAAAAATCGTTTTCTTTTTAAACCTCCTTCGTACTCATCAACTCTTATTCTAAAACAACCCAGTGATGCTCAAAGCTTAGTAACTGTATCGTAATGTAGATATTGTATCTGAATATTTTAGTAAGTTTATTATACATTACTGTAGTTTGTCAATGCATATAACAAAATACTAAAAGTAATTTACAGTTTTAATATGTATAGGTCCTACCTACGCTGCATTACTTTGAGAAATAAGTCTGATCTGTAGACTAGACAGTAGATGTTATATAATACAAACATCATCACAGGATATTTCAAATAAGAGATATGACAAACACACTCAAAATAATACTTGCAACGCATTAATATTGTCATAGGGTCAGAGTCTCAGCCTCTCGGTATTCTATATCCATAGGATACATTTCGTATGCGCAGAAACATGTAAGAAACATTAAATTTTCAATAATACCAAAAGAGTGCTAAAGCTTTTTACATATTACCCCTATATCCCCGGCAAGGGCCCCCCCTTTTGAGGTGTAGAAAAAAAATAAAAAAAAAAAAATTTGTCACGTTTTCTGCAATTAACATCACAAAATTAAATACATGCGACCTTTCTATTCAATTAATAGGCAACCGGTTTAATATGATAAAAGTGATAAAACCTACAATTAAAAAAAAAGATTCACGTGATGTTTTAAATTAGACGACTTACACCAGCATTAATATTCAGTCGTCGACTATTTGCTGACTGTGACTATTGATTACGACGATACTACAGTGTGATCTTAGTGAAAGCTAAGCCTTTCTTTCTACATTACTTTCTTCGAAACGGAAATATTTAACAGTCAATTATGTAACTGTTAATTTAGAACATGTTTGTACCTCAAATGCATCAGGGTCCTCGCTTTCAGCAATGCTTGTGAAGAGATGACTCAGCGCACGAGACATCAACCCGGTCATCGTGTGAGTTTTTCCGGCTCCAGTTGCTCCATATGCAAAAACTGCACCAGCGATCCCGCGTAAAGTGTCACCCACCAGTGGCGCACATATCGCTTCGTATACTTCTTCCTATATCGATAATAATGTTAAACATGAATAACGAATAAACTAATGAATATAATTTAAGGGACATAACAATATATGAATGAATAGTTTAGTACGTGAGGGTAATATGGTCATGCGGTTAATATGGTCACTTTCTTATTACGCAAAAACGACAGCCTTGTTTGCATGGATGGCTGTGTGATACGATAGCTCTTCATCATTCAATCAAATAATAAAGAGTCAAAAGAGCGCTGCTTTATCTACGTCATTTTGACACTTGACATTATAGTTAATATTTAAGTCGTAGACAGAGAACGTTGGGGACTTCAATAAAAGACTTAACCACCCCCACTGTTAACAAGGAGGCGCTGCCGTGCCCCCCTTCTTAAAAAAGAAACCTATAGACGAATTGACGCCTTCTTTTGCATTCGCACACGAAAGAGATAGATTTATGCATAAGTCTTGCATAGAAATGAGACAGAGCGGTGTGATTGTTTGTCCCTTTCTCCGTGCCGGTTTTTTTGTTTAGCAAACTACACTTTGCTAAACAACTTTGACAGTTCGTAGCGATCTAAGGAGTTTGCAAGTTGGTTTAAGTGAGAAAAAAAGTGTTTTGTGAGCTTAAGATTGGTGAATCTTGTTCAGTTCAGTTCTTAGAACGATTAAATGTTTATCTAAATATGTTTAAAAGTCATAAATATTATTGTATAACCTAAAATTAAATAATTAATAAAGTTGTCGCCCTTTCTCAGTGGAGACCACGCTAATCATCAATCTATAGGTTTCTCAGTCTACGCAATCAAATAATAAAGGGTCAAAAGAGCGCTGCTTTATCGACGTCATTTAGACAGTTGACATTATACTTAGTTAATATTTAAGTCGATTTTAGTATTGCGTAGTGTAGTTAGTTTTTTGAGTTGATTTTTCGAATTGTTTCTAATTATTGCAATAACTATAATATTGTTTCTCTAATTAGTTATAGTATACGAATTTGTGTTTTTGTTTCTGTCCTCCTCTTAGTTTTGGTCTTTTAGAGTAGCAAAGCTTAAGGTGACCGTATTACCCTCACGTACCTTATATATTAAGTGATAAACCATGTAGTGTGCTTGTGTAAAAATATCCAGGGGTAGTCAACCCACCTATCAAGTGAGCTAACACAAGTATCCCCCTAGGCAGGGGTCGGCAACCTTTTAAGTCAGAAGAGTCAAAAATTGCAATTACCAAAATTTCAAAGTTTTAAAGAGCCACAAATTTTTCCTTGCCAACCATAAATAGTACTTGCATAAATAAAGTATTTTGATAGAAAAAAACTGATTCGTTCATTCATACGAAACATATATATTTATTCATCATATAAAAGTAGTTTTTTTCACAACAAATTAGAATCTAATTTCTATTATTATTATCTATTTATTAAATTATATATATACACACGCATAAGCACATGTTTTTTTTAAATCGATCGAATTTTTGAATCAACATTTCTAGAAATCCAGTATCAACTTCAAATGGACCAGTGTGGATTTCGTGTGTGTGGTTTCGGTGAAAAGCGAGTACAAGTGGCTAAGAGATAGAAATGGTGCCTAATACTCGTTAATCGATTCAGAAAGATTCTTAAATGTTTTTTTTTATTAAATAATTAACATTTGCGTATGGAACTAAAGAGCCGCAGCTTCACATCCAATGAGCCGCACGTGGCTTGCGAGTCGCAGGTTGCCGACCCCTGCCCTAAGGGTAATATAGGCATTCTATGAGAAGGCCCGTGTTCGACAGAGGACTTTTAATATGATATAATGATAATGATAAGTATATCTATACATATAAATAAAATTGAAGTATCTGTCTGTAATAACGAAATAAATGGCTTCCTTTAATCTCAGGGGTCTATTTCCATGCTATTTATTAAGACATCAATAACCATAGAATACTATAATACACAATAGAATGGCTGTCAACCTTATTTTGTACGCGGGTCGGCGTCGCTGGGAGCACACATACAAGCAATTACGTCGTATTATCACTACTACAAACCCGATTCGCTGTGTTGACAGACTGAGTAAATTTAAACATTTTAGACTTTTGATTAATGTTCAAGATCATCATTAAAAAAATCCTTTAAATTTTAATACATATTAATTTGTAAATAGTGTGCAATTTGGCATTTTCTAAAAATAATTTGCATGCGAAATTTGGAAACGATTGTAACGTCAAAACACATCTCGTGTTGACAGTTATACGTGTGAATTGCCGTGTTAGTGACATTTTAGTGGCTACACGGGCTCCGCCCACACCCCCGTTCTAATATGTATATATTGTAGTATTCTATGTGAATAACCATGTTTTTTAAATACGGCCACCTGGACGTTCAAAACGAATTTGAAAACCAGACCGATTTAAAGGAGCTTAATAGAGGAAAAAGATTTTATACGTGATAGAATCGTGTTGCAACTATATTATGGTTTTCGAATGGCTCATCTCTACCGGGGAAGGACTACACTCTCATAGAATACCAGCGTAAAATAGCAGCTTAATTGCTGTGTTTCGTACGATTAGTGTAGAGAATCATGTTTACTGGAAGTGAGGTATTCCGTCTTAGTTTTCAGGGCTGATAAGTGATAAAGCATAGGTATTCACTTTGATTTTAAACGAGGATTAGATGTAGATGTGTATGAGCTTCCTACAGCATCCGCTTACTATCAGGTGGCGCTTCTATGTGCTTTTTGTAACCCTTATTCAATAAAAAATTATCCACCTATCTCACTAAAAACATCTGCTGTTTATTTTATTCGAAAAATGTTTCCTACGAAGTTGACAGATTTCGACAGTATTCAGAAGTTGTCGCGATTGAAAATGGACGGGAAGACATAACCATCATGAAACTTTTTTATAAAGATGCATATTATTATGCTTCACCTGAGTGCTGTCCTCGTTGAAAACTCGGTCGTATATATAATGCTTGTCGTTGATTCGCCGTTGTCGGAGCACGTCACGACGACTGTCTGCTTCCTCCTCTAACACCAACATCTATAAAATCAAAATGTTTTCAAGTACTTTCAGACATATAAAAAAACTTGTTTAATAGGTGCGTTTGGCAGAAAAAAGCGCTAGCAAGCGCTTCTAAGCAAAATGGCGAAACTAAACAGTTTTCGGCCAGGACACGTTTGCTAACTTCAGTAGCGCTGACACAATCCGCCATTTTGCTTATTTAATTTGTTTGCTTTGTACATAGAGTTTATAAGTTGTTCTTTGCAATATTAGTTTTAAGTAATATAATGACATGAAAGACATATACATGTTATTAAAAATTCATGATATCATCATATATTTAAATTAGGTTAGGTTCCCCGGTTAAAACTAACTTCGTGTCCTAGAGGAAAATAGCTATTTACCATTTGACAGCGCTTACCGCTTACGATCGCCATTTTGCTTACAAGCGCTTGCTAAAGCTTTTTTCTGCCAAACGCACCCAATAATAATATCCGAGTTGTTCCGAGTGTTCCGAGTTCTATCTATCTTATATGTCTGTATATCATATTATCTTTCTCTCTCAAAAAAACAAAACTTTTTTTCTAATGCCGAGCAAAGCTCAGTTGCATTAAACTTTTTTCAATTATTTCGTGTCTTTTTTTTATATCCTAAAAATTCTAAACTAATTTTCGCACAAATCCATATCAATTTCTGATTGTGAACTCTTTGATTTACTTAGAATACAAAAAAGTTATTGTCCTCTTATATTATATATATATTACTGACCTCTAAATGAAATCTATTGTTAGCGAGTACTTATTAGCAAATGCATCCCTTTAGGGATAGAGATTTATCTCTACGTCACATGATTTGATGATATCCCTCCAAATATAACCATTTCACATTAATACAGTATACAAAATTTCTTTCATTTTAATTTATATATTTTCATGTCTGCTTATTAGAATGCCATCTATGGCAAATATTTACATTATACGATTCAATATTGTAATAAATTGCAAATCATTCGGGAAGTGTCCGAAAACCTGCTACATTATTTGTAATATTTCTTTTTAAAAGGTCCATGGGCCTATATAAATATGTAAAGAGTGTCTTATAAAAGCCTACCTCCAAGTTCTGTCACACAAATCATAACGTAAAAATTCAATTCGTTACACAAAGATCATCATCACCTTATCGCTGACAACGTGCACGATGCGTGGGCCCTCATTCCCGCTTAATGGTCGCACACGCACTGCCACCTGAAAGAAACAATCTTTCCATAATGCGATTCATATATTTGCCCTTTTTGTATATTATGTACACAAGTGGTAAAATTAAAAGATTTGTACAAACGACTTCAATATAAATAAAGTGAGAAAATCATCAATTTAGTCGAAGTCAATTAAATAGGTAAGCATTATTAAGGATAACTCAAAAACTACTCGACAGTTCTTGATCAATTTTATATGGGGCCACACGAGAAGCACCAGCTTTTAAATAAAAGAAAATCATTAAAATCGGTTTATCTAGAAAAAAGTTCTGAGGTAGCACACATAAAAAATACAGTCAAATTGAAGACCTCCTCCTTTTTTGAAGTCGGTTGAAAAATAAGCTTAACAATGAGAAATAATAAGTTTAACAATGAGAGATTTCTACGCTCAATTGTGGAACGCAGTGACGCAGTATGGGTTGCTGTCGCCCAGGTTTGCTAGAGCCAAATCTTAAAAATCTAAAATGTTAAAACAAGTCTTCTATAAGTCTTCGTGAATCATTTAAAAATGAAATTTTAACTTTGTGCAAGTGAGTGTGTGATTATCTCTATTTTCAGAACTTTCGATGCTATATGTTCATGATTTTAATAAAAAAATTTAAATAACACAGATTTTTGAGAATTTCCCTGTTGTTAATGAAAACGATAAGGCGTTACTGAAAGACATAACCAAAATGCCGCCCCGTAGAATCTCTTGTAGCGGGCGATGCTCTGTGCTAATGTTTTACAAAACATACTCGTATAATATTTTTCAATAGTTTGGTCGAGTAGCGGCGGTGTAAGAATATTCACTACCCCATATCGTTCCGTTTAAGAAGCGACTGAGGGAAAAGAACCCGGAAATGGGCAGCAGCGCCTTCCTTATAGCAACTACAAAATAAAATAAAATAAAATCATCATCATCATCATCACAGCCCTTCACAAGTCTACTGCTGAACATAGGCCTCACCCAGGGTACGCCACAAGGTCCCCGTGTAGTGGCGGTTGAGAATGTCCACTACCCGGTATCTTCCCGTGGGTGTCGTAAGAGACGACAAGAGACAGGCAGGAGATGGGCAGCAGCATCTTCCTGATAACAACTGTGTTATAATAAAAAACTGCGGTTGCCAACCCGCTCGCCAAGCGTGGCAACTATGGCAAATATCCGCCCATAAAATAAAATATTCCAGTCCAACTGGCAACTGTGGCAACTATAGCAACTGTCCCCCTTAGGCGGTCCATATTCAGCAGTGGACTTTTTCATAATTTATGCATTACAGCCTCAAAATTCTGTAATGAATAAAGAAATGAATAATTTTTGCATCCTTTGCACTTGTACCTAAGTAGTAGGTACTAGACTGTGACCTTCATCTATAGGAGAATATTAGTAGTAAGGTAGGTACGTTGGAGTAATATGGTCACCTTAGGTAAGCTTTGCCGCCCTATAAAACCAAATCTAGGGGAAGGACAGAGACAAAAACACAACGTCGTATACTATAACTAATATATTAAGAAAAAAATAACAAATAAGCTTTGGCAATAATTAGGAACATTTCGAAAATATTTACTTTAAAAAACTAACTAAACTACACCATACTTTAAATGGACTGAAATATTTGCTACAATGTTAACTGTCAAAATGGCGTCAATAAAGCATCGATTTTTGCCTCTTTGTAATTTGATTAACCAATGAAGAAGTATCGTAACAAAGCCATCCCATGCAAACAAGGCTTGTAGTTTTTGATTTTTGAGAAAGTGACCATATTAACTGGATGATCATATTACCCTCATGTACTATAGTGTTTTTTTTTTTTGTAAATGATTTTTGTCGCTCGTTGTACTCGATCTTGTCTCATTCATAGTTATTCGGCGAAGAAACGCAGCCAGCGTCCTTGGCACTAGACCACGGGGAGTAGGACAATATTACATTTTTTAGTAGAAGTTTATTTTAATATAAGTATCGGATATTTTCATCGTATGTAATTGAATGTATATATTTTTTTTAGTAAAGTATAATATAATATTAAAGATATAGACATTAATAGGTATCTATGACTCAGCTTAACCGATTTCTGTACGTTTATATCAACTTCATTACATACTATACCAATATTTACAAGCAAATCATTTTACGAGTAACTAAGCAAAACCAGTCCAACTACTAAATTTAACAAGTTTAGTATTTTACATATGTACTTAATGCAATACCTTCATATAACCTTCGTCATAAGACTCGCAAGACCTTCACTACTAACCCCATTCCAATGTGAAAAATAAGTGCATTGAAAGACTTCTGTTTTCTATAACTTTTTACCCAAACATTATTTGTTTGCAAAACTAAATTAACTTAAATTATTGTACCATTATTTTAAATACGTACCAATTAAAAAATGCTCAAAATTTATTTTTAAATAGGATTTAACTTTAGAATCAACTGCTTAATTTAGATGCAACGTTACAGGTTCTACGTAAATATCTGCCATACCATAAAACTACATAACATAAAATACCTGCACTAAAAGTATCGGGAATAGAATATTTCCACTGTTCCTGTCATATTAAAATCTTTTTAATTGAAAACTCCTTAGTTTTAAAAATCGAATACCATTTATTTATTTAAAAAAACATTCTCAGTCTTGTCACAAGGTTTTGTCAAACTTGTTTAGTCGTTGAGAAAATGGAAATGACTCGAGAAAATTCAAGAGCGATGATTTATTATGACTTTCGAAGTGGTTTAACACAAAAACAGTGTGTTGACCGGATGATTTCTGCATTTGGTGATGAAGCCCCACCAGAACCCCAATTTATCGCTGGTTTGCTGAATTTCAACGTGGACGTGTCAAGCTCAGTGATGATCCCCGTCAAGGTCGTCCAAAAACTGCAGTCACCCAAGAAAACGTTGATGCTGTGCGTAAGCTGATTGAGGAAGATCGACATGTGACATACCGCGAAATTCAGGCAACTTTAGACATTGGCATGAGTCAAATACAAATAATCTTGCATGAACAATTAGGTGTAAAAAAGTTGTTTTCCCGATGGATACCGCATTCGCTCTGTGAAGAGCAAAAAGCGGCTCGCGTTACTTGGTCCTTAATTCTGTATACGCAGGATCCTCAAATCTGTATACAACATCGTATCAGGTGACGAATCCTGGATATATGCGTACGAACCCGAAACAAAAAACCAGTCACGAGTTTGGGTGTTCGAAAATGAGTTAAAGCCAACAAAAATTGTTAATTCACGGAGTGTTGCAAAAAAAATGGTGGCCACGTTTGTCTCCAAAACCGGCCATGTTACGACTATTCCTCTTGAGGGACAAAGAACGGTTAATGCAGAATGGTATGCTTAGCTAGCATTTGTTTGCCACAGGACGTTTCTGAACTCCGTAAAGAGAACTGCAACCGCCGCATCATCCTCCATCACGACAATGCGAGTTCTCACACCGCACACAGAACAAAAGAGTTTTTAGAGCAAGAAAACATAGAACTATTAGACCATCCGCCGTACAGCCCCGACCTAAGCCCTAATGATTTCTATACTTTCTCTAAAATAAAGAATAAATTGCGTGGACAGAGATTTTCATCACCTGAAGAAGCTGTGGACGCCTACAAAACGTCCATTTTGGAGACCCCAACTTCCGAATGGAATGGTTGCTTCAATGATTGGTTTCATCGTATGGAAAAATTTGTCAAATTTCGCGGAGAATACTTCGAAAAGCAATAAATACATTTTTAAATAGTAATGTTGTGTCACTTCCTTGATTAACGAAATTTTCAGCGCCGCCCTCGTATTTGTTTTTTTTATTTATGTACTCACAAAGAGCTACAGTCTTAGTCAGTTAGTAAAAAGGTTCTACTTATTCCATAATTTGCTGAAATATCATCCAGTATATAATTTTCCATAAAGGATAATATTTTTTTATAAAATGAAGTACGTCAACAACCAGAATTTAATTCTCAGCGGCACAGTGGAAACAGTATTGAAATTTTAACAGCTGATTTACCAAGTACTCGGCAGTGAAGGAATACACCGTATAATAAAATCTGCATGTCTGAGAAGCAGCAAGTTCGTAAGACATAAGTAAAGAGAGGACTTCTTTTCTACCTTGGATTACGTCTGGGGACAACTTATCTGCCGCCAAAAATACCTAGCAGTGCTTACATTTATGTGTTCAGGTTTTTTTTTATAGGATAGGGTGACAAACTAGCACACAGTCCACCTGATGGTGAGTGGTTGCTGCGGCCCATAGACATCTACATCTATCCTCGATTACAAATCAAAATGCAGATGTGTTGTCACCAGCGAGGACTAAGATGGAATGCCTCGTTTCCACTAAAAACTGTCTCCGGTTCTCTACACTCACCATACGAAACGCAGCAGCATTAAGCTACTATTTTACGCTGGTATTCTGTGAGAGCGTGTTCCTTACCCGGTCGAGCCGACCCATTCGTGCTACAATATAACTGCATCATGGCTCTACCACGTATGAAAGGTCTTATTCTTTTCTAGTTTGCCACCCGTATAGTATATATACGGGTGGCAAACTAGCACACAGCGCACATTATGGTAAGTAGTTGCTGTGGGCTATAACATATACATATACCCTCGATAACGAATCAAAATGCAGGTGCGTTGTCATCCCTGAGGACTAAGATAGAATGTCTCGTTTCAAGTAAACAGGGTCTCCGGTTCTCTACACTCACCAAACAAAACAAAGCTGCTATTTGACGATAGTATTCTGTGAGAGCGTGGTCCTTGCCCGGTCGAACCGACCCATTCGTGCTACAACTATAATATAGCTGCAGCGTGGGTCTACCACGTAAAATATAATAAAGGATATAGAGAACAATTATTTGTGTATGTTGTGAGGCATTTCATCTTGGCGTACATTACACGCTCATGCAGGCTGTCAGTTTTACAACAATCACGGTTGTGTTTGACGAATAACCTACCGTGTAATGCAGTGATTGACGCCTGCATGAGTCGGTCACCATCCGTTTTTATCAATCATGATTGATGGAATTGATTGACGCCTGCATGAGTCAGTTACCATCCCTTTTTTATCAATCATTATTGATAAAATTGATTGACGCCTGCAAGAGCATGTAATGTACGCCTTAGTCGTCAGAGGTGACACTGACAACACATCCGTAGCCTTCTTCCTTTGTCGTTGTGTGCAGCTGTCTATGGACTGCAGTACCTACGAAACTTCAGGTGAACTATAAGTTCGTGTATAGGGCATGGAATACCGGAATGATTTTCATACCGGTATTGATACCGGTATTGAAATTACAATAACCGGTATACCGAAATTTCGGTATTATTTCGGTATTTTTAAATACTGCTAATAACTATTTAAATGATTCCAATAACGGTTGGTAAGTCTTGTTTGTGGAGAGCAATTAAAGCAATTTCCTACGCTATATGGCAGAAACACTGAAACTATTTATCAACTTCCTAGAGTCCACAAAATAAGATAAAATAAAGGTAATTAAGAATAAAAAAGAAAACACGTTATTTGATCCAACAATTGTTTTTATATTGTTTCATTGGCACAAATATCACAATCGGTAATAAAATCAGTCTTACTATCTAATGATAGGAAAACATTTAACAATTTTAAATATCTTTCTTAGTCACAGTATAAACTACGAGTATGAACTATTGTTAAAACAAAATCAAATTGCAAATGAAAGTATCGAAAGTAATTATTCCAAAATAAATCAAAATGTAGACGCAGGCTTAATTTAACTCAAGTATTCAAGTCTTTTAATCAGGCAAATAGCGTTTGTTGCAAAATCGAAGGAAGAAAGCACAACGCGTCCAAACTGGCGTCATTGAGCGATGATCTTATTTTTTTACAAATGTAACTTGCAGCTGAAAATACCTTTTCTGATTCAACGCTCGTGGGAGGAATACTTAAGAATTAATTGTAAACTACGTCCGAAAACCTACCTCCCGTACCTCCATTTTCATACAATGTCATTTCAATTCGAATAAATGTTTGAATGTCTTCTTCTTCCTCGCCGATCTGGGATCTGTTTTTCTTTTTGGTCATAGATTTTTCTATTGCTTTATTAAGTTACTTCCCCATCACTGAATAGTACCTGTGTCATCTTCACTTGTTTCCTTTTCACCAGAAGCATAAGCGGCAGTAGATGAGCTCATCGCACTCCTGTTTTGTAGAAAGTTGAGAGTCTGTTCTTGCAATCGATGAATATGTTCAGTAATTGACGTAATCATTTCATCACAACTCATTCTAGGAAACTGGATGGTTATCTCGGCGTGTCTCTGCAATTTCTTTGAAATATTCTTCCGGGTTATGAAGATACTGTAAAATTGCAGTCATAGGTTGTCGTATTTCCAATATGCGCTTTCTTAGAGCTTCCGCCAGAGATTTACATAAACTTGTGTTTTGGTTATTTAATTTTCGTAGCATATATCTAAGGGCAGCTTCTGCAGTTAAAAGTGTCTCAGTCATCTTGACTATTTTCGGGCTCTTTTGAATGGAATGCAGCAATTCAAACTCTTCTTGGGAGAACTTGACAGCAGAGTTTAAGTTTATCAGAGTATTTTCAATGCACGTCTTCAGTCGGTAAGTAGCCGGCAAAGATCAGCGACGATATGCATACAGTGTCTTGCGTAGTTGATTTTGAGTTTATTTTTCTACAATCCAGATTATTCGTGATTGATATCATATAAAAACTGAACGTATGAACTGTAGAAATCGAGCGTTCTATAGTTTTTAAACTACCTTGCAAAAATAGATCACTTATTATGAAATACCGAAATACCGGTATTTTATCCTCAAATACCGGTCTTAAAAGTACCGAAAATTTTACCGGTATAGCGGTATTTCGGTATACCGGTATACCGGTATCCATGCCCTATTCGTGTATCGCTTTAGTTTTATAAAAAAAATACAAACTTAAACTAAACAAGTGGTCAAATTAGAAATTTTGTACAATCAACTTCAGTATAAATAAAAAGAGGACATCATCAATGTACTCAAAGTCAATTAAATACGCATTTTTAAGTATAGCTTAAAAACTACCGGTCAGATCTTGATCAAATTTTCATGGAACCACATGAGAAGCACCAGTTTTTAAATAAAAACGGAACCATCAAAATCAGTTCAAAACACACATAAAATATACAGTCGAATTGAGAACCTCCTATTTAGAAGTCGATTGAATACAATAATCGTTTATTGGTTGTGTTCCCTAAAATTTAATCTTTAACAATGGAAAACCAATCTAGTCTTATTTTCGTTCGTATTATATTTGGAATAGGAGGGGGTCTAAGTTAAAATTCACCAACCAGTTGGTAAACTGGATTTTTAAAGCAATATAGAATGGACATTTTCTAGGCTAACGAGTTTACCATATAAAATTCTATTACGACGTTTCGGTAGCACGGTTGCTAAACGTTTAGTTGCGACGCCGGACCCGTGTCAATTATTTGTACGACGCCCATACAAACACGATCATAGAATACTTCAAAACATACAAGTTTTTTATGGTCTGGATGTTTATTTATGTGCAATTTTAACATGTAAAACGCCTGCGTGGCAATGGAGAAAATGTTAAAATATAGGCGGGGATAGCCTTTTTTCCGAGCCGTCACAAAAACGAAAAAAAAATACAAATCGTATCCTTTGTATTAGTATATGTGGATTCAGCAGTAGAAGCTTAACAATGTCCAAAATGTAAAATAGGAAGAAAAACTACTGGCATCAATTTGATAATCCTGTATCATAAACGTTTCTTGCTGCTTCTTAAGAACTATTCAAACGATTGGTGCAAATAATTTATATGAAGAACTGCAGATGAATTCTTCTAAAAAGTCCAAGAACTGTAGACTTGGAGATTGCAGACATTCCTGCACTCATTATGAACTTACAATATGAATTCACCATCATATCAATACATTTTATTGCTGGACAACACTCGCCTATTGCAAGGATGTTGCATCAGGGGATATCTGGCGCTTGTCGTATGGTTTTTACTAAATATGTATCCATACTAATAACATGGCAAAATGATCATGAAGATCCTTTCTGTTTTCTTGCAGTCAAAACTCGAGCAGAAGCGAATTGTTTATACAGTAGTATAAACAAGAATAACAGTAGTATTATCAAAATTCGATAAAAGTGTTACTTCGCATCATTAGCGTATTAAATTAATAACAAGCTTTACTTTATTTTACATATTCTTTCACTGGAAACGAGGCATTCCATCCTAGTCCTCAGGGGTGACAAACGCATATTCTTAATCGAGGATAGATGTAGATGTGGAGAGGTGAACTGCGTGCCCGATTGTCACCCTTGTTCTATCAAAAAAAAAACGACGGGTTGCACTCCGGGAGTGCCGACAGAAGTGAAAACTTGAATATTAACGTCGTGCATTTTTGATATTTTGGAATGGTTAGGGAATAATTTTGCACGAATTGCTTTAATTATCAGTATAAAAGTACTATCATTTATATGGTAGAATACAATATTTATTTATTGCGCTATCGTACACAAACATGACAATTTATATTACATTAAAAAGTTTATCTCTCAGAAAACGCGGCGTACTATCTACTCTCCATCCGTCTTACGAATTTTCGATCAGGTCACGTGTCCTGACGCGAGTTTAACATTTTTTACCCATTACAAAAAAGTGTACAACGCCGCTAAAGAAGTTTTCAATTCAAAAATCTTCTTCTTCGCCATCAAAAATTCCACTGCATGATATGGGCCTCCCGGTGTTAAGTGGGATTTACGCTACTTTTGGTTGCTGATCTGGTTATATTCTACGAAAGATAAATATTACATGCAAATTGCATAAAATGTATTTATTGAAGTGAAAACTTCTTTAGCGTCGTTGTACACTTTTTTTGTAATGTTTAAAAAACGTTAAACTCGCGTCAGGACACGTGACCTGATCGAAAATTCGTAAGAAGGATGGAGAGTAGACAGCCGGCGCGGTAGAGTTGATTTTTCTGAGAGATAAACTACTTTTACACTGATGATTAAAGCAATTCGTGCAAAATTCCCTAACCATTCCAAAATATCAAAAATGCACAACGTTAATATTCAAGTTTTCACTTCTGCCGGCACTCCCGGAGTGCAAGCCGTCATTTTTTTAAATTAATTTTTCTGATTTTCTATAACTTTTTTATGTAAGTGATATAGTAATAGTAAATTGTTGACAAAATTAAACGAGACATTTATTGTTTTATATGTAATTAATGTAAATAGGACGATACAAAGAATTATTTTTTTGACATCTATAAAAATGGTTAAAAGTTATAGTAGGTATAATTTACCATAAGCTTTTCCTCACTAATAGTGCGGACCCCGCCATGGAGTCTGTAGTTGCTAGAAGCGCTACTTTGGGTCATGGCATCACTTATCTATGTAACTACGCTAACAACATACACGACACCACACGTGGAATGACTTCCCAACTCAACTAGTTTTCTTATTTCCTTACTATAACGCACTGCAAGAGTAATCAATCATTCCAATCAAAAATGTATTGTTTACTTAGAAAAGAAATGTTTAATTGTTTACGATCGTTTGTCATAATAATCGAGGCATGCGGTATTCAGCACCGTGCCCCCACATGGACTGTACGTTAGTCCAAGTTTAACCTTCGGCTTGGGTGGTCGCTGGGGCAACAACTAATCACCACAAATGAAAGTTTCATGCGCCGTACACCAAAATTTGTACGAATTGCATGTTAATCTTAAATTAGTGTAGGTACATGTAATGTGATAGTAAGTATTACATATAGTATTGTAATTGAACACTACATTATTTATAATTTAAACGAACTGCAGTTTTTTTTGCGCCCGAAGCAAATATGGGCAACCCTCCGGAAAGCGGGGGAGGGAGGCGATGTATGCTCATAGCATACCACGCAGCCGACTGCGTGGTTATGTGGAGACTTTTACCCACTAAACACCGCCTTTATGCATTGGCTTACCGATCTGACGAGAGATCTCTAAGCAGTATACGAACGCGACCCTCCTTGGCAGAAAGTACTACAGCTCAGTGCAACCATTTTATACGTGGTAGAGTCACGCTGCAGCTATATTATGGTTGTAGCATGAATGGGTCGGCTCGACCAGGGAAGGACCACGCTCTCACCAATGCCAGCAGAATACCAACGTAAAATAGTAGTTTAAAGCTGCTGTGTTTCGTATGGTGATTGTAGAGAACAGGTGACCCTTTTTATTGGAAACGAGGTATTCCATATTAATCTTCACGGGTAATCGTCATAAGTCGTATCGAGGATAGATGTAGATGTCTATGGGCCACAGCAACCACTTACTATAGTTCATAAAAGATAGCTTGATCTCTGCGATTTTCTTAGTAGTACAGATAGTACCTGTCAATGTCATACTTTATGGGCATGCCGGCCTAATTAGTGCAGTACTACTAAGAAATTCAGGACTTCATAGGCGTGATTTTTACTGACAGCTGTCGCAGAGATCAAGCTATCTTTTATGAACTATATCAGGTGGACTGTGTACTCTTGAGCTAATCATACATATTTTCTGTGCATGGGAGAATTTAGGAGATGCTTTGGGTATATTTTGTAATCTTTCTAAGGCTAACGTGTTCACCATGAGACTTTAATCGGGTAGCTACATCATTATGATGTGAAAGACCTAGCGCTTAAACTTATTACGTCATATCTAATTAATAGAACGTAAACAGTTGTAATTATTGGAAGCAGTTCTTCTAGATCGGTAGTTATGGGATATGGGGAGGAGCTTTGCCTTGTTAAATCCACTGCTTTTCTCGAAATCACAGTAGACGCGAAGCTTCAATGGGACCCTCATATTATATCCAAACTAGCGAGCAAACTTAGTTCTGCAGCATATGCTGTAAAAAATAGAGACCTTACATGTGTTGATACAGCTAAATTAGTTTATTTTAGTTATTTCCATAGCATAATGTTATAATTATGGAAACTTGCCATGAGAAAATGCGACTGAGATTGAAACTATCTTTGTTTTGTAGAAAAGAGCCATAAGAACAATTTATAACCTAGGTCCAAAAGAATCTCTTAGAGAAAATTTTAAAGAAATAAATATATTAACTTTGGCTTCCCAATATATTTACGAAAATTTTATGTATGTACACAAAAAAAAACAAAAATATTTTTATTAACATTGTGACATTCTGTAGACACTAGGAACAAACATAAGTTAGTTAAACCAGTTACTCGACTCCAAAGAGTTAGTAATTACTTCATGAGGCAATGTATACGCTTTTACAACATAGGCCCATAAAATGTAAAGACCTTATCTATCAAAAGGTTTAAAATATTTACTAAGCAAAAATTGTTAAGTGATAAGAACCCCTAGGAATGAGGTGGTCGCTACCATGCCGTTTCTTAATGTTTTACATAACAATTATATGAAATTTTATATTGTAAATTGTGTTTTTTGAAGTCCCGCTGGGTTCATTGTTGTTTCTTCTTACGACAAAGGTTTTTCTGAACCAGTGTTAAAATTAAAAAAAAATTCTTTCAATTATATTACATATAATCTACATTGAATAAAAAATATTTCTATTCAATTTTATTCCAGTCTCTTTCTTACTAACATATTCCTGAACCAATACTAAAAATGCATCAATATAAAATATAAATATGCCTATATAAGTAAATTCTGACGTAAGAGTGCGGTAAAGTTAACTGTATGTAAACTTAATTTTAATAAAATTTCGATGTGTTATGACCAAATTATGTATTTTTCTTAAACTAAGATGTTGAAACTTGGTCATCGTTATCTTATAAGTAAAGTGCTATAATTCACACTTACATTATATTTTATATGCGGATTTAAATTCTTCGGGCTCTACATTTTAAAGAGTTAGAGTTATGAAAATTGTACTCTGAAATTTACAGCGAGCGCGATCGCTAACCATCTGAGCTACCATGGCTTTTTATTTCTTATTTTATTTCTTAGTAAATTTTAAAATTTTACAATTTAAATAATTTTAGTGTCTTCGAGAACAAATTTAATGGTAGTAGATTATATTCTTTGGTCTTTTAAACAATTTGCAGAAGGGTATACTATGGTAACTAAAGCCTTTTCGGAAACCGGCTTGTTTGGAAGCTCGGCTTCCGAGGTTTCCGTTACTCAACAATAGATGTCAGTGGTAAATTTTGGAAAGGAAAAATCGATTTCTAAAATTTTCATAGTAAATACTAGATTTTCTAGCTTTTCATAAGACTGGAGTATATGCGTAAGTACGGGACATAGTGCGCCACACAAGTTAAGAACAAGAAATAATTCGGCGTTCATAGCAGTACTACAGTGGCTATTAATATTGCTATAGTGAGTGTTTGCAGTAGTAAGCAAAGTGACAGTGTGGGTTATCGAACAGAACAGTGTTCAAAAATTATCACGTATATAATGAGAGAATATTGGATAGTGCAGACAAATCATGTGGCGGAATAGTAACAGAACAGTGCGAAATGTAGAATGATGTAATAGTAAGTTATAGTACCTACAGTTGACAATTAACCGCAGACAGTGACAGTGAACAGTTAACAGTAAAGACAGTGAATAACATTACAGAAAATTAAATACACAGTGCACAGTGGCAAGTGAAAGTGAATTGTTAAAGGTAAGAAACAGCGGAGTTTTTGTGTTTATGTAATATTATAATTTAACCGGTTACCCAAATGTTAAAAAGCGGGAGTCTTATCATTGGTAAAACAAAAAAAGAAAGAACAACGTAGAAATGAAAGAAACATTTTATGCTTCACAATCACCTCATTCACTGGGGTTATTTTCATTACAGAACAATTATTTATTACAGAACAATTATTTCCGAGTAGTGTAAAGCAGAAAACGCGGGATAGTTATCAAGCTGATGATGCATTCATTTAGTTATCTATTTCTGATCAATATGATGGAAAATAGAGTTTATAAGTAAGTTAATATTTATAATAAATACAACCTACGGACCTTCAAGAAAAGAGCTTACTCCTTTCTAAAGCGCCG
This sequence comes from Parnassius apollo, assembly GCA_907164705.1. Classification (NCBI taxonomy): domain Eukaryota; kingdom Metazoa; phylum Arthropoda; class Insecta; order Lepidoptera; family Papilionidae; genus Parnassius; species Parnassius apollo. Next base: position 2,883,134 of record CAJQZP010001706.1, read on the forward strand.
GTAACGCACCTGCAATTCCCCTGGTATTGCAAATACAACAATGCGTTTAAGATGTTGTTTGGGTTGCCGCGTTGCGCGCAAAAACTGCATTTACCCACAGGCTAGTTAGTTAGTTTACGACGGGCTGTTTTCCGCAACTCCACGTCTAAGCGCGTATTTTGCGTGTGGGCAGGAATAATATGCTTATTCGAGCCATGATATCTCCCCGAAGAAGCTCAGCAGTCCCTTGATGTTGCAAGCAACTTCGGGGAGCGATCCCGGCGTGCCGAGATGTTTAGCCCTGTATGAAGCGACTTCTGGGCATGTCAGCAACACGTGAGCCGCCGTTTCTTCCTCTCCCATGCATGCCCTGCACAGGGGGCTGTCAGTAACACCTATGGTGAACAAATGTTTGTTAAAAGGAGCCATGTCCTGTGATAGCACTTGTTACTATCCTGATCTGTGGCTTGTTCAGTCTCATTAGAACCTTGGTTAGACGACTGTTTATTTCAGGTAGGGCCTCCCTAGCTTGTCTACAGTCTACTAAATTTTTCCAAAGCTAAGCGTGTAAATTATTGAAGTATCTACGTACCAGTGAACGAACGTAGCCAAAGGGGATTGGTATTATTGGTTCCGGCCCTATAGTTGCTATGGCCAGTTCATCTGCTGCATCGTTGCCTCTAGATCCACTGTGTCCCTTGATCTATTGCAGAGTCACATTGTTGTGCTTACATACCTCATTCAATCGTTGATGGCACTCGTATATCAGTCCCGAGTTCGTCACATTGCAACTCAGAGCTTGTAGTACCGCCATACTGTCGGTCAGTATTCAGATGGAGAAGTCTTTCACCTTCCTAGCATCTATTGCTATGGCCGCTTGGATGATACCCATGCATTCAGCCTGAAAGACTGTGTTGTGGGTACCCAGCAGTGTGCATACGTGGATATTAAGGTCTTCAGAGAAAGCCCCATACCCCAAACCTTCATTTGTCTTAGAGCCATCCGTGAAAACTTTGAGCTCTCTTGGACCCAATCCTTCCAGATGGTCAGTTTCCTTCAATTGTATCCTGTACTTCTTATCGAATACAAATTGTTTTGGGATCCTGTCATACTTGGCTTGTAAGATAGTAATTTTTGAGTAAATTCTATCGATTATATCTTTATGGGGGACTCTACTATTACTTAAAAGATTTAGGGTCTAGAGTCTAATGGCAGCTAAAGTTGCTTCTTGTTGTATATGTAGATGAAGCGGTGTTAGCTCCAGCATAGCCTCCAAAGCTGCTGTTGGTGTAGTCCTTATGCAGCCCGTGGCAGCCATACAAGCTAATCTCTGGTAACGCTGAAGCTTTTGTATAGTGGTGGCTTCATTGGTTTTGGTCCACTGTACCCGGAGCCGTATGTGATCATGGGCCGAATTACAGTTTTGTACAGCCACAGTATAATTTTTGGCGTTAAACCCCATCGTTTGCCAATCATGTTTCTACATTGCCAGAAAGTTAAACTAGCTTTGCTGATTTTGTTTTCTATGTGTTCGTTCCAGTTAAGTTAACTGTCCAAGGTAAGACCTAGGTATTTTACCTCAGAAGAAAGTTGGAGTTTTGTGCTGAAAATACTTGGAAGATGATAGTTATTCAGCATTCGTTTTTGTGTGAACATTACTATAACCGTTTTATTTATATTAACGGTTAGGTCATATTCCCTGCACCATCTCTCAACAATACGGGGAGCCGCTTGGGTCAGGTCGCACACAATGCTTGCTGTCTTACCAGAAACCAGTATTGTCAGATCATCTGCATAATCGACTGTGTGGAAATGGTTAGCGTTTAATTTGCTGATGAGTTCATTAATGACCATATTCCACAAGAGAGGTGAAAGAACCCCACCCTGCGGGCATCCTTTCATGATCTGAATTGTCTGAGATTCATCAGCAATCTTTATTGTTCGTGTACTGAGCATGTTTACAATCCAGTCAATCAGTGCCGGTTCAATATTATGTCTACTTAGGGCACCTTTTATGCTGGATACCTTTTTCGTGTAGCGGTATACCCACAGGCTAATTAGGCTAGAGCCCGGGAAGCAAGGTCGGAGCGCTGAGTAAATAAGTGATGCTCTTTGCAAGCACCACTTATTTACAGAACAATATTTGGTTTAATATACTCAATAAATAATAGAGTAAGTGTGTTACTGTTTCATTATTGTTGGTATAAAACAAATTTTGAGTATTCAAACATTCAAAGAAAACAAATAAATAAATATATTGTTTACGAATTATTTGGTGTCTTTGCTTTTGATTAGCTGTGATTCAAAGATTTTAAATTGCTCATGATTTCTTCTCTAGCTCTAATTTAATTGTGGTCTCTTGCCAAGCCTGTCCAAGTGAACTTCTGTCAGCCATCTCTGTCATCTCGTCACATGTAGGACGACTCACTGGATCATGCCACATAGGAGAAAGTAGATCTTTCATACTCTATTTTGCTTCCAACACAACTGTCAATGACAGGACACGTCGCCGACCATCCCACGGAGTGAGTTCTACATGACAGATGTGCGGTTTCTGGACGTCAACAAGTCGATTGGACCTAAAGGATTACCTCCTATTTTGATGACCACGACGTGTGCCCCAGAGTTGCCATCGGGTCTAACGCGTCATTTCCGGCACCCGTACTTAATAGGCATAGTCCGGAACTCATGGAAGACAGCTTTAGTGAACCCGATCCCAAAAAAAAGAACCGCTCCGACCCATTTAACTACAGGCCTATCGCGATTTCCTATTTGGTCGCCAAAATCATGGAACTCATCATAAACTGCCAGCTCTTGAGGTATTTTGAGGACCATTAACAGTTTTTTTTATAGAATAAGGGTGACAAATGAGCACACAGTCTACCTGATGGTAAGTGGATGGATGATAAGTGGCCCATAGACATCTACATTTTTAACTTCGATTAAGAATCAAAATGCGGATATGCGTTTTCACCCCTGAGGATTAAGATGGAATACCTCGATTCCTGTAAAATGGGTCTTCGGTCCTCTACACTCACCATACGAAACACAGCAGCATTAGGCTGCTATTTTACGCTGATATTCTGTGAGTGTGGTTCTTCCCCGGTCGAGCCTGCCCATTCGTGCTACAACCATAATATACCTGCAGCGTTACTCTACAACGTTACCGCCAATACAGTTTCGGTTTCGGTTTACGGTTGAATGACGTACAGATCAGCGGTCACATGGAAGTGAAGGCTAAATTTTCGTCTAAAAAGCATGGCGTGCTCAGCAGAGCGGGGTTTCATACCAACACACAGTTTGTAGCACCTAGGGTCTGTAAGTAAAACCGCAGACGGACGGACAGACGGACTGATAGTCATGGAGGTGTTGTTTAATTACTGGAACCATAAAAGGCGCTTGTTTTAAAAAATATTGTCTTGAGTACCCTATTTTGTAGAATATATATCTATGTATAGTATAGTATAATATCTATGGCCTTTAGTTCACGTAAACTGGTCACAACAGCCACTGAGATAGTGAAATTTTAATTGAATAAGGTACTATTTGATAAACATAAAATACATGTTAAAATATAAAACAATATTTATTACATTGAATTTAAATTTACTTTACATGTTATGATGATGCTAACGGTCATAAAAATTTTACAAAAATATTCACTATTCATTAATTTGATCTCAATGATTAAAATTTTATTGGTAAGGAAAGAACAAAATGGGTTATTCCGTTTATACACCCTAGCATGGATACTCGAAAATGAGTGTTCGTTTATCCACCCTGCACGGGGTGGATAGTCCGAATTCACTTCTTGATTGTTGTTCCACCTTTCCACCCCAAGCACAGTTTAACAGAACTTATATTCATAATTTAACATATTATTAATAAATTTTTAATAACCACAAACTAAAAAAAAAAACTCATATTACATATTGCAACTAAACAAAATTAAACTTCCTTGTTTTAAATAATAATAAGTAATTTAAAAATTCTGCAACATGTCCAGGAAATTACCAACACTAATTTCATAATAGAGTAGAAGTAATTGTAGGCATATCCTGTATAAATTTGTCTCTTAATGGAAGACATTTAAAAATTTGTTAAGTACTGTACTATATCCAATACTGTGTTTATACATTAACAAAAAATTATTATAATTAAATTTAATTGTAGAAAAATTTTCCTTTTGTTATAAAATATCTCTAAAATGACGTAAATTATGTCACATCAAATGATATGTAATGAAACAATTAAAAGTATTTCAGTTTTAACCTTTAAACAAGAAGTATGTATGTATTTTAATAAGTATGCAAATATCTACTAAGTAATCTTGGGCCAGTCTCTATCATATTTTTATAAACAACTGTACACAACCAAGGGGGAAAATCAGACAAAAATTTTTTAAGAGGCTTCCGATAATCCATCCAGTCTGGGGTGGATAGCAAACACGCAATTCCGAATACCCACCCTAGGGTGGATTTCTTAGGGTGGATAAACTGAATAACCCAAAAAAATCTTAAACACACAGTTAATAAATATAATTTTAATTTTATTTTACATAAAAAAGAGAGTTTATTATAGTACACTTAATATACATTTTAATAACAAATTAATAATATTAAACTGTTCCAGGTGCAAGCAACTTAACTCCGCGATCAAATAACTTAAAAAGGTACCGAGTTGGTTTCAAATCCATGGAGAACATGTATTCATCTTCAAATTTACGACCTGGATATTTTAATGTCAAGTGGCCTGAAACATCAGCGCTCCAGCCAGATGTGAGATTTTCTACTTCCAAAACCATATGTGCCTTATGGCATAAAAGATTGGATACAACATGAGTAACATCAAGCTCATTAGCTACATTACAGTGAAGGAAAAGTAATGAATTTTTATAGCATCTAACTAAATCAATAATATTGGAACAAATTGTATTTACATCTCTTACATTATATTGCATATTTAATAAATGTGATATGCCATCAATAATAACATTTACCATATTATATTTATGTTGTATTTCTTCCACTTTCTCTTTGATACTCTCAAATATACTATCAAGTGATAAATATTCATTCTTCAGTAGTTTATCTACATACTCATTACCCACATTATAGAATTTTATAAAACCAGCATCCACACCTTTAATAAGGTTATAATTCATCTTTAAGCCTACATTTTGGTAATGCTTAATAGAGTTATGAGTAGAAATTATAAGAACTGCAGATCTATTCTTAACAAAATGCCCTAAAACACAACTTATAATAAAAGAACTATCACAGCCACCAATTTCTTTTACTACGAAAATTTTACTAAATGAATTCTCTTTATCTATTTCCAAAGTCGTTATAATATCGGAAGACATTCTGAAACAAAAACATAATTAAATTATTTTTTCATACTGCTATTATTGTGCGTGAACAGAAATTATGGTTTTAGTATAACGAGAAACGCGATAAGTAACGTAAGGCTATTGCCATTTTCAGAATACATACATACTGTACTCGTAACTTTTAATAAACAGAACTACAGGAGAGCGAGTTCAAGCTCGCGTCCTCACTCTTCAGTGCCCGTTTTACTTGCAAGGTAGTCGGTCTAATATTACATATTACATAACCCTGACCGTCAGTTTTAACTTTTAAAGCAGCATAACTAGAACCACTGATAAAATTTATGTTATTCGCCACTACACTTTGAAGTATACAGTAAGTACCTTATTAATTAGCAAAACATTTCTTTTTCACTGAATTACTCCTTTCAAATAAAATTTATTTCTGCGTATTGTTAATTTTTAAACATAAGTTTGTTATCTAGGTAATACGACAAAAACTAAACGGTAATTATGAAATACGGCGATTACTTCAATATCAAGGTTATTCACTTTAGTGATACCAACCGGCGAATCGACTAAATTCGCCATCCGGAATCCGGAACATACAGGTTAATTTTATCAGACGTCAGATCTGTAATTGTAGTGTTTTGTATTGTTAATGTCAATTGTCATTTGTCAGTCAGTTGTCACCTTGTCCTTTGAGTATAGAATATAATGGAGTAATGATTTCTTATATTTACGCGAACACTACACATTGACATTAACTACTTTTATGGATTTAATCGCGTTTAAATTTACTTTTAATTATTTTTATTTTTAATTCCCGACGTTTTGAGTGCTTTCCAGCACCCATGGTCACGGGGGACTGAGGTGACTGACGTCCCGATGTCGTTGTTAAACTCGGAGTCAATCAATTAGAACCCGCGTAAAAGAACATATAGCTGATGTGAAGCATCAACGTTCTGGGAAGTCTGCAGTTTGTGATCATATCCTAGACGGGCCCAACCATTACATCAGATTTGATAGACCACAAATCCTCGCGAAAGAACACCGATTCCTACCAAGGATGATACGCGAGGCTATTGAAATTAAAAAACATCCTAATTTTAATAGAGAAGGAGGCTGGGTACTACCACTTGCTTGGGACCTTATAATCAATAAAATTAAAACTAAACCCAAGCATACCACTGCAAGACCGCAGGACATAATCAGTTCATTTTGCATAGATCGGACCATAAACAATAATTAAAAAGCTGAAGGTACTCCGAGTTTAACAATGACATCGGGACGTCAGTCACCTCAGTCCCCCGTGACCATGGGTGCTGGAAAGCACCCGAAACGTCGGTAATTAAAAATAAAAATAATTAAAAGTAAAATTAAACGCGATTAAATCCGTAAAAGTAGTTTTAATCAATGAATATTATGGAGGTTAGAGAGAAGGAGGACGATCGCTCTGGAAAATAGTGTCCCAAAAACATGAACAAAATAAGTGAGACGCTGCAATCGCTAAGTTGTCTCAATAAAAGCGGCTTGTTGTGCGCTAGTTTGAAACGATCTATCAACGTTTAACCAGCCGTTCTTTTGTAACTGGGTTGGTTACCTGGAGTCAGCCAGTATCCCAAAAAATAAACTTAATTTTTATAGTAATAGTTTAGAGTATAAAGAAATAAAAATCACATATATTAATTAAAGGAATGTTTATTTATAGTTGCTTTAACCCTTAAAACAGCAAATAAGCTTTTTGGCGTGTTTCTTTGTAGGAATCTATAGCAAAAATTATTAAATATAAAAAATGAATCAACAAAAACTTTTCTTGTACCAAAACTAAATTATCATAAAGTAGATAGCTATATGAGATAAAAAAACTTGTAACTTATAATAAAAAAATACAAAGAAACCATAGGTTGAAAGTTACAATAATTAGTATGCTAACAATGCTGATGTACATTTTATGGGAATCTATAATAAAAATTATTAGAGATTAAAATAATATAAAAAAATACTTTTTCTTACTAACTTAAATCTTCATTAATTAAATAATTATATGTGATCATAAAACTTATAAATAGTAAAAAAACACGCTGACTGTTACAATAAGTATGTTCAGATACAATCTTCATAAATATTTTTGCAATGCCTAGAGATTTTTTTGCACTTGTAGCACAGTGCAAAATATTTTCTGTCCATTCAGCGAGGCCAGTGCACACATCGTCTCTTCTTTGGTTGCGGTTCTTCTTCATCTTCCTCTATTTCTTGAACTTGAGTTGATACAATGCGCATTATTGTGTTAGATCCTATCACCATTACAACACACACAATACCCATACTACATAACTACCATTTCTTAATTTTCTGTGCATCACGTACTGTGAAATATGCAAGTGAGACAACTTCAGTATCAATTTCGTGCCCACTTATTTGAGGCTCTATTTCATCACACCTTCTTCATCATCTTCCCAACCAATTACATCTTCATCTAACTCTTCTTCCAACCAGTTCCTAATATGTTCCTCTGGTGACAAACCTATTTTGTACTTCTAATAAAAGTTACATTTTTATAACATCGTTGGTCGCGTGGGGTCAACTGACGCCCGTGCATGAAAAATACGTTCATAGCGTTCAATTGCACGGCGCAAGCTTAAAGGTAATTCGTTTGTATCGCGTACTTAGTCATTATATGAAGGTAGCTAGAAAAAAGAAAATAAAGAAATTATTATTATTTATTTATTTTATTTATTTTATTTATTATTATTATTAATTTTGAGAATTTACTAACTTGCAAATCTTGTAATTAACCTTAATTTCAACAATTCCTTAAAATGACGACTCCGTGGCGCAGTGGCTTAGCAATGAGTGGTTGCGCTGGGGGTGACGGGTTTGAATCCCGCACGGAACAAGTATTTGTATGGCCTAAAGTAGTTGTTCTGGGTCTGGATTTTCTTCCTTGTGCAATTTATTTTTGTAAACTGCCCCCACAATACAAGAGAAAATCTTAGTGTAACGTTTAAAAAAAAAGAAAAAAAGTTCAATAATGGTTATGTAATTTAGTAAAAAAATAGACCATGATTAATTAAGCAAATAATGATTTTACATATTCAATATTTCAATGTGCAGCTATAAATTGATAACGTATGAATATATAACTTTTGTTACTTTAAATAACGATGATTGACGCAAAAATTTTTTCAGTCTATTTTTCACATCCACGTACAATACAATATTTCACCATTTTTAATGTTTATTTTTGTAAAAAAATAAAAAATTATGGAGCAGGATTATTTTCTGACCACTGCCGCGAAGAAAATTTGTAAATTACTCAAATAACTTCACCTACTTGTACTCCTAAACAGCTAACTTCGCAGATACCACTTACCGACGGCATTTCAGGGACCGGAGGGCTATGCTTTAGCACGTAGCGATCGTTCTCCTACTCTCTAACCTCCATGGTATAGACCGTTGACAGAGATAGCATTGCTATCTCGATCTAGTTCAGTGTAGTCTTTTGCCTGCACGGTCATTTTAAAGATCGCTTCGTACTAGTTCATTCTATTAGTTCTATTAGCTCTATTCGGTCATCAGTACTATTAAGTAGTTTAAGCAGTATAGATCTGTATTTATATGGAATGGCTATCTCAGTCGGTCGATATCTGCTCGAGTTATCATGTTTACTCGTACACACACACTTATTAACCCTTAATGCACCACCCTGAGTCCACGGGACTCACCACCGCTTTTAAACAACAAAAAAATAGTTTATTTTTTAGAGTTTAGACTTGCGCTTTCTAGTACCTCCCTGCGGTGAGGTGCAGGACGCAGAGGTGAGCGGTCGCATGCTCACGTCGTTCGGAAGGGTAAATATGATCGAGTGTGAGTCCTAGGGACTCATGGTGGAGTGTTGTGTGACAAAAATGGATCTACTGACTTTTTTGTTTATCTATGTTAATTTTGTTGTACCTTTTTACTATGACATCTAAACGTAGAAGGATTGAATCGGTATACATTGCAAATAATTTAGCCTCAGATATCATAAATGAATGTTTTTTTTTTCATAAAAAAAGGGGGCAAACGAGCATACGGTTCACCTGATGTTAAGTGACTACCGCCGCCCGTGAAAATCCGCACCACCAGAGGATTTGCAGGTGCGTTGCCGGAGTAAGCTCTTTTCTTTTCTTGAATGAGGCTGCAAGAAGATGATTTACTGGGCGAAGATGAGGAGATTGGTGATGGTAGCGGCTATGCAGCTGAATGTATTCGTGAGCCACATTCTGATAACGAGGACGCCGATTATGTTGTGAGTGATCACGACACCAATTCGGAATGCTCCGAGACTGAAGAACTCCCGTTCTTCTTAACTTCTGTACTATTCTTAGTAACTTGGACAACATACCATGCCTTAGAATGTCTAAGGCATGGTATGTTGTCCTTGGTTGATCAGGAATGTCCAGATCAACCAAGTACAACGCAAAAAGATGATAATTTACCGAGAGATCGGCGCAAATATTGCTACACTTGCAATCATAAGAAAGACTGCTTATCTTTGCACTGTCTGTAAGAAGCCAATCTGCCTTACTTGTTCCAAAAGTATATGCCAAGAATGTGTAAAATATTAGTATGTTAACTTAGGTACTGCACGTTTTGAAATTCTGTATAGTGCCATTATTAATTATTATTATTTTTAATTACCTCATAACGTCTTTTATAAGAAAACATATTTTATTTTGTCCAAGAGCTACAACATTTATTTTTTCTTCTGTAAGTCGTAACTGACGATTTTTGATGACTGTTAATTTTAAAGTATTTGCAAACTGCATATTAATTTGAGTTTATCACAAAATGTTACCGGATATGTACGAGTGTTTGCTAGAAGTCTAATAAATAACAACATAAATAACATCTTTCGTTCAGTTTTTATTTAAAAATTTAAAACATGAGTCCCAGGGACTCATGGTGGCGATAAGTGATATTTTAATTGCGGTGGTAAATCAAGGGTTAATTTCTTGGTCAAATTATAAGTCTAAAGCAAATTAGTGTTGAAAAAATAATTACGATTAGTGAAATAAAATCCCATATACATAGCATGCGAACATAAAAAGCGTCCAAAGACGAAACGAATTTTAAAACAATAATAAAAAACACAAAATACTCCTCAATAGTTGTTATAGTTATAACATAACTTCAACTTTTTAATTTTTTACGCGATCGCAAGTGCTGAAACGAAGTCTGGGAAATGTTTATTTGTGTCTATTTATTAGTTATAATAAGTACGATAATTTGCGAACACAACGAGTCTTGCATCTTTTCGAATGATAAGCTAAAGTAGATTATCATTCGAAAAGTTCGTTATTGCATTGTTTTATCTTACGTCTATTCTTTAACGTCTTACCGATTCCTAAGATTCCTTACCGAAAAGACCTATTAGACCGATTAACAATCAGCGTTCAGAAACGTTTCTTCTAGAACAGTGCTATTTCCTATTCGTTCATCGTCCGCGAACACAGAAGACTAGTTCATAACAATATGGAGATGGTCGGCGTCAATCACTAGTATATATCATATATAGTGTGACCATATGTGGCAGATTCCTGCCATTTTGGCAGTATCGGTTACTTATTTTAGCCTTTGGCATGATCGGTTGTCGTTTTATAAAACCTGACAGTATTTGGCAGTATTGGGGTATTAAAAATAGGTTTCACTATGGCAAGTCAAAATGCCTAAAGTGGCAGCCGTAGATACCTAGCCAGCATGTCGGGGAATTCCCTGTACTTCTCGTATTATGTTTGTATCACATTCAATAAACAATTTTGAAAGTTTATATGTAAAGTTTATAATCATGAAACAAATATTCATAAACACGAGTTTATGGTAAATATTTCAATCAGTCATAGAAGAGACACTTAAAATACGTATGTATTGCAAATTTCGCAAAGATACTAATTGTATGCTTACTAAAGAAAGAAAGAATATTCTCTCAAATCTCTCAAATAAATTTAACTAAGACAAAAACACGAAGCAGATTTATAAAGATCATGTAGCGTTTATCTTGCACGTTAAACAAGACATTGGTGGGCATGGCGATTGTATTGTATTCAAATCAACGAAAGAAATGATAAATCGATTGAATAAATCCATACAATTACAAAATCTTTATTTGCATGAAACACAGTTGACAGGGTCTTAAGTTAAATATCTATAATGTACATGTGCTTCGTCTGCTCGCAGACGTGCAAATATTTATAACAAAAAGTATATATAAGTTAAGCACATAAGTCATTAAACTAATTTTTCCATCCTAAATATTCTTTTAGGCTATAGAAACAATTTTCCAATAACCATTTCGTTAAATTATTTTTGAAAGAGGCTCCTTCTTTCTCTTTTAAATTCATGGGTAATATGTTATATAACAATATGCTCGTGTTATATACATTTCTCTTATACATATCTTTATTACAGATATGTATGTATGTTCATGTATAAAGATGAAAGAAAAAGAAGAATATGATGCTAACTGCAGTGTTTAATTTTAATTTAATAAAAATATAGCATTTTAAATGTGTATTTTTACTTTTCTTAGTTTAATACAATGGTAAATAAAGTTGGAAATATTTAGGCATATTTCACTACAGCTTTTGGCAGTTTTCGGCAGGTTTTTAACCAAAGTGAGGCAGGATCTGTATTTTTAAGATGGTCACACTGATCATATATACAGTAATCTATCCGGTCCGGTAGACCCACGGGTGGTAATCTCTAAACAAATATTCCTAGCCTTATGTCTATGGCCCTCAAAAATCGATGTTGACAGCTATTGACTACAAATGTAAAATGTATAAATATGTAGCTACGGATTTAGATTGACGTTTGTTTTGACGTTTCTGTCCACACCCTACCATGTGTCGCGGCATGCGCCGCGGCCATTACGCGACGACATAAAGTGTAAAAAATTCAAAGGTTATGTACAAGAACATAAATAAATACAGTAATCTATGTAGTATGTACAAGAACTTACATAATAATAAGTTGCATGTGTGCTACTTTTTATTATATATGTGTTATGGAGTGAAGACCGCGTCTAGGCGTAGTGTGGGACGCCTCCTGACCAGATGGAGCGACGATCTGGGCAAGGTGGCTGATAAAAACTGAATGCGTGTAGCCGAAGATCGGGCTAAGTGGCGCGCCTTGTAAGAGGCCTATTTCCAGCAGTGGACTGCTGCTGATGATGATGATGTGTGCTACCGACACTTTGAGTTGCGATTTGTTATCCAGAATAAATCTGGTATTCACCAGGATCTAAGATCAAAGTAACCAGGATGCATATCTCACGTTGTTTACAGAAGCTGAGATCACGACCGGTCAGTAATTTTTCTATTTATTTTTTCTTAATTCATTATTCCTATAAATATACATCCTATGAAAGCCTGCTGCTGACTGCAGGCATCCTCCATAGATTGCCACTTAGGGAAGATTTTGTCATAGTTGGCGCAAGATAGTGTATATGCCTTGGTTTTCAAACTTGGCAGGCGAGTTGATTACAAGATCTTGACAATGGTAGGCCCTACTTTTAAACATAACATTCTCACTACTATCATTATACGTATTTGATATTTTCATATTTGTTCTCAAGAACATAAATCACCTCTCAAAAGTAAAAATGTATCAAATGTCAAAATAAGAGTTCTAGCAAATATTGACTAGGGAAGCTGTAGACTATATTGTATACAATACAAGATATTAACAGTTACATCTTTATACATATTAGAATCATGAAAATTAGTAAGAAAATGCTAAGATAGGTATATTTCAAAAAGCTAGTGACGATAATATACATAGATGTAATATACAACTTACGAAGAGAAATGTATCAATATTGCCTAAAACCACTTTATTTTTATACAGTTCTGGACCATATTCCATGGCAGTTAAACTATATAACACATTACTCAAAGATATAATAGAAATAGACGAATATAAGAAGTTTGTGATAGCACTAAATAGCTTTTTGATTAAGAAATGTTACTATAAATTAGATGAATATTATGTTAAGTTAAAGTAAATAAATAAATATAGTAATGGAATATACACTAAATATTATAATAATACAAATATTAGTTAATACTATGCTCTAATGCCTTAACTCTAATGAGTTAAGGCATTAGAGCTAGCTAGCTTGATTTCATATTGTTATACTTTTGCTGGGTGCATGTGCTGTAATTTATCATACAAAACCACATGTAAATGCAATAAATAAATAAATAAATAAAAGACAACCACTATTTCAATACACACCACAGAGACAAACTATACCTACCACCATCAAGAATTAAAATGCTAAACCAGAGTCGCTACTACATGGCTGTAAAAACACAACATTTACAATAAATTACATATCCACATAAAAACTGAAAATAAGATTACACTATTCATTAAAAAACTAAAAGCATTATTATTATTTAATTGAAAAATGTTTCTACTCAATCAAAGAATACATTGAAGCACTAGTAACAAAACACAAATAACAAATTACATATTTTTAACACAAATAAAATACATAAAAAAGGAAAAGCCGTTTTGATACACAGTAATAATTTATATTATTGATCATTAATCTAATTTCTCTATAATGTTTGTATTTAATAATTTATTTTATCTATACTTTCTCAAATTTGCAATGCCTAAATAAAGACAAATTGTTTTTATTATAAGACCATTTATGTACACTTCGTTGGCAAATAAAAGTTGATTGATTGATTGACAAACATCATGTGTTGTAGTCATATACCACATGAAGCTTTATTATGGTGGTAGTATGTATCAACTCGACTAGGGTAGAATCACACTCATTAAATGCCCACGTAAAATAGCAGCTTAATTCTGCTGTGTTTTGTATGATAAGTGTAGACCATCAAATTAGTTCAGTCAAAACAGGTGCATTTCTGACAGTTGACTTAACATCTGACGAAGAATACAAATACATGTTGAATCAACCTGTTATAATGGTCATAGGTGTTATGGGTGCTGCAAAGCAGTGAAAATATAGGAAGTTAAAAGTAAGAAATTTAAATGGGATAACATCTGTATAAGTTTTATAAAAACTTGTTTTGCTTTTAGTGGTTTTGTTTCCTTTTATTCTACTGTTAACGAAACTTACTTCATCATCATCATTACAGCTCTTAATAAGTCCATAGCTGAACATTAGCCTCCCCCAAGCAATACCACAAAGCACAGTCCTGAGCCACCAGCATCTATCGACTTCCTGTATATCTTCACAGATTGTCACTCCATCTAGTGGGGGGCTGCCCTACACTTTGGCTACCGGCACAAGGCTGACTCTTGAGAACCTTTCTTCTCTATTGGTTGTCGGTTCCTCGAGCTATATTGACGGTCCATTGCCACTTCAGATTATTAATCCGCTATGTTATGTAAAAATATAGCCGTATCTAATATCTAAACTGGCGACAAAAAAAGTAGAATGTGAATGCTAATCTGCCAAGTACAATAGTAGATTGTTTACAAGCTGATGTCAAACAATTGAACTATTTTATTAATTCAATTGTAATTCTCATTTGTTTGTGTTAGATTTTGTTTTATGAATAACTTATATGTGACCATTGAAAACTTAACCCTTAGTGACTGATTGTATCTAAAAAGAACCTTTGCAATACTCACACAATCTTAAATAAAATGCTACTATGTTTTATCAACTCATTATTACTTTTTTTTAATTTTATTTTTGTTGCAGGTTGAAAACTGCCTAGGAGTACTCGGCTATTAAATAGATATTGCTGCATATTTGGTAAATGGGGGAGCAACAAGCACAAACCATAAATACTACAAGGAGAAAAATTTGAGAAAAGTTGTTACATCATTTGAATTGAATATGTGACCTATGTGCAAAGAACCATCAGTTCCCCCCGATAAAAAAATTAGATTGTAATTATAAAGGTTTCAATGGCTGTGGCAATATTTAAAAGAAATTGATGTTTTGCGCCTAGAAGGAAAGAATTTGCTTGCACTTGTAAATTTACACTGAAATGTAAAAATAAAAGACTTAATAAATATTTCTGTATTTTATTTCTTTATATCTAAATAAACGTTAATAGCGGTTTAAACTTATGTACGTGGTCACGTTGTGAACACGTACATAAGTTTAAACCAATAAAAATAAATTTTCAAAGTTCTAAGGGGATTTTTTACAGCCACTGGCCACTAGGCTGAAACAAATAAATACCTTTGCCTTAGATAAATTTAAAAACGTAAATGTCACTTTCAATGTTTGAGGCTGCTATAGACCAATTTTTTAGTATGGAAGATTGTCGTCTGTACGTTAGTACTCTTATTAGTTTGTGGGTAGACCAGACAGTTCTCTGTCTACGAATCTATCTATGGTCAAGGTCAATCAGTAATTAAAAAATTTAAAATGACACCACGTTATCTGTATTATCACCAAAGTAATGAAAATAGCCCCATACTAAAGGCTAAATCTAGATAGCTGTTTTAAATCAATAATAGTTTTAAAATTAATTTATTCACAGCATTATGAATAAAGTAAAAGAAATAAGGGTGTCACAATGGTACTTCGGTGGACTAGCATCAGCTGGTGCAGCATGCGTTACACATCCACTAGATTTACTAAAAGTACAGATGCAAACTCAAAAAGGAAAAAACATCTCGATGTTTAAACTTACCGGAATTGTTCTAACAAACCAAGGTGGGTATTGATAAGCACATTTTAGAGTATATTATTATATTCAGTATATTTATGAGGTTCAGGGAAGGTCTGTTTAAAATCTTCAATTTATTTTAAGAGGGAAGATAGATCTGAACCCAAACCCATGTAGGTATTTAAATGGGAGTAGCGAAATCCTGTCGTTTTTGAGAAAAAATATTTTGGTAAGGATTTCGTAGTATTCTGCTGTCTGAATACGTATGAAATAGGATTGGTCGTTACAAATGTAACCAGTTATTGAAACTATCCATACAACTGCGGTTAGCAGGTTATTGTTGGTCTGACAAAAACACTAGACATTTTGATCGGTAACATAATTCAAAAAGAGCGATCAGAATTAAATATAACAAATCGTATATTTGGCTGTTTTTGATACACATCTTAAACGGCTTTGGCTATTGAAGTACCACCAGTCCTCGAATGTCGAGTGAACATGGATGACACATTTTGTCTCACACCCACCTACACATACATTGCTTTTGCATTTGATGATTTTCGGATAGATGCGATTACAAATGAGAAAGTAGGTTTGCATATTTAAAAAAAAATATTTTCGAATTTGCATGGCCTCTTAACAAGTCTTAATTCATCTTGTGCTTGATGACACGGTTTGTTTTAGGTACTAATATAGCAGATTTCGTTGCAACAATAATAATATTTATATGTACTATTATTTATTAAAAATTTTTATTTAATTAAGTAATAATTGTTACTTAATTATCTCATCACCAGCTAATCCTTAGCCTGGATAGAGCATGAAGGAAATTTCATTGCAATATTTTTTTTAACACTAAATTCTCAAAAAAAGTAATCTTAACGAAATGGAAACACCAAACAAGCTAATCAAGCTTTCTTGTGAAATGACCATTGTTTCATTCACGAAATTTTAAATTAAACACATTGTGAAACACTCTGTTGAAGCTGCTATTAAACTAGAGTGTTTAAAAAGCCACTATTGGTATTCTATATATAGTTTTGTTTCGTTACTCAAAAATGCCGCTACAACCCACTGCTTGTATAAAAGTTTTGTTTAAGCAAGTTATGTTGATTAAATATTCGTTTTTGTACTTTGCAGTTAAAATAACTAATTTTGTATTTATAATGATTTCTTATATTTACGCAAACACTACACATTGAAATAATACTAGTTTTTACGGAATTTATCGCGTATATTTAACTTTTTAAATACCCGACGTTTCGAACGCTTTACAGCACTTATGGTCCCGCCCGTGACTAAATTCCGTAAAAACTAGTATTATTTTAATTTTGTATTGGTTTTAAAATATATGTTTACAGTTCAAAAAGTATTGCCTAACAAAAAGTAGGTTTGACCAAAAAAGTTTATGCTAAAGTAGTTTTGACTGAAATATATTGGCTAAAAAAGACTAACTTATGTGCCAAAAAAATTGAGTTTGGCTAGTAACTAAGAGCTTTTGACTGCAGATTTGCTCAAAACACAGCTTAGAGGGGAATTAAAAAAAATGCGTTTTTGAAGGAGGGTTACGACAAGAGGTGCTTCTTCCCCTTACTCCCTTCTATTTCCAAAAATTTGTAATAAAATGCTTAAAATTGGCACAAAGCCCACAGTGGGATAGCTCTGCAAACCCTTCTCCAGAAATAGTTTAGGTTAACCACCTTTTATTATTAAAATGGGAGGGGCAGGGGAAGGGAGGTAGGACTAAACCCCTACTTTCTCTGAAAAGTACCACTTCACAAACTTTGTGCCAATTTGAAGCATATTATTATTTTTTTAATAAAACAATGCAATTACATCTATTATAATTTTTGTGTTTTGTTGACACATTTTAATTTCCACAATTTTTGAAACACATATTATAAATGGAGATAATGTTATCATATAACATGAAACATTTAAAAATCTGTAGATCACATCAATTACCTTCAATGCTAATGGATTGATTGGTAGAGAATTCCATATTAAGGCATTAAGTCTGCCCTTTATATCTCTTATTATTACATAATCTATATCGAATGTAATTTTTTATTCTGAGACATTAAATAAATTAATACTATAAACATAAACATCTGATGGAATTCAATCAACATTTTATATTTTTTGTTCATATAATTTTTCTCGTTTTTAAAGCTGATTTAACTATCTGTCTTAACCAATTAGATTGAGTCATTATAAAAACATCTTCATAACATCTAATGAAATATTCGGTGATTTGTTAAGAGCTTATTCTGTAATGTTTATTTTCTTCTTAGATCATTCATCATTTAATCTATTTTATTTTAATTTTAATAGGAATAATGGGACTTTATAATGGTATATCAGCATCGCTTCTAAGACAACTTACTTATTCTACGGCAAGGTTTGGCATATATGAAATGGCAAAACAGCAATTAGCTCCAAAAGATGTAAGTTTCACTTTCAAGTATATTTATTTTAATATTTAATTATACATCATTCATATTTTTAACTAATGAAAATCTAATCTCTGTAATCTATTGATAAATGTACATTTCAAAGTAATTTTTTTAATAATTTTTTTTATAATAATAAATAAGATTTTAAGTTGTTTTCTATCTTAAAATAAATATTTAATTAATGTCTTTCAGGGCAAGCCAATACCATTTTTCATGTCCGCATTTTTAGCTGGCTTGGGTGGATTTGCTGGTGGTTTTGTAGGAAATCCTGCAGATTTAGTCAATGTTCGAATGCAGAATGATATGAAGCTTCCTCCTGAACAAAGAAGGAAGTAAGTTCTTTTACATATTTTATCCAATTAGAAATAAAATAAATAATTAAAAAAATCAAAAATCTGACTGGTGGGACCCAACTGCAAATTATAAACCGAAAGAAAATTAAAGGGTTCTGCTTGCTACTAAACTTAAAGCGGATATTTAACTTAGGCTTTCAGCTTATAATATAGTTGTTTACCTTGTTTTTAATTTATTTTAATTAATTTAATTTAGTTTAGTTTACAACGGGCTGTTTTCCGCAACTCCATGTCTAAGCGCATATTTTGCGTGTGGGCAGGAATAATGTCATTATTCAAGCCATGAAATCTCCCCGAACAAGTTCAACAGTCATTTGTTGTTGCACGCAACTTGGGGGAGCGATCCTGGCGTGCCGAGATGTATAGCCCTGTATGAAGCGACCTCCGGACATGTCAGCAACACGTGAGCCGCCGCTTCTTCCTCTCCCATGCATGCCCTGCACAGGGGGCTGTCAGTAACACCTATGGTAAACAAATGTTTGTTAAAAGAGCCATGTCCTGTGATAGCACTTGTTACTATCCTGATCTGTGGCTTGTTCAGTCTCATTAGAACCTTGGTTAGGCGACTGTTTATTTCAGGCAGGGGCTCCCTAGCTTGTCTAGTCTACAAAATTTTTCCAAACTTGAGCATGTAAATTATTGAATTTTAATTTTGTTTTCTATTCTCAATCTTGTTCGATCTTTTTAATGCATTATTTTTAAATTGTATTTTTTTCAGTCAGGTTTCCAATTTTTTTAATTATTTATTTTATTTTAGACTTTTTAGTGTCTCACAAACTTTTAAACCAATTTATTATTCATTCATATAACTTTTAAAATAATTTTGTAATCCCCTTTTAATTTTCTTTATTTTGATACCCTACTCGATAGGTTTGGTAATTTTTTTATTTACGTATTATTTCGCGCCAAAAATCCCACTTTTTTTTTCAAACAACTCAACAACAACAGTTGGGTTTTTAAGACGAATATAACAATAACTTAACTGTCGAAATCCATCCATCTGTTTGGTAGATATGAGGTAATAAAGAAATTTACAAACACATTCATACAAGATACACGCGAAAAACGTAACCCTTCCTTGGCAGTCGGTAATAAGATGAATAATAAAAGGCTAATCACCATTACAGCCTATTCAAGTTCATTGCTGAAAATAGTCCTCTCTCATAAATTGCATGAGAAGGTGATATTTGCCTTAGTTTCCAAGCTTGGCAAGCGGGTTGGCAACCACAGCTTGTTATTTTTTGTCGTACAAACCAAAGACTTAAGTACTACTGGACTAGCAATATGGTACCAATACAATGCACACTAAGTTAGGTCAGTTCTTTATAACCTCTATAGTCGCCTGCTAGTGGGTGAGAAGACTAGCTCTTTGTTAACTGCAAACGTTGTTTTCGAAAATATAATACCGATTTTTTTGAATGTGACTAAGACAACGCTGTCATTATTTATGTGCGCACTTTGTTAATTAATATGATTGTATTGAATAGTGTATTTCAGACAAGTAAGTGTCGTAAATGAAGATTTTTTTTTTGCGCCCGAAGCAAATATGGGCAACCCTCCGGAAAGCGGGGGAGGGAGGTTGGGAATGCTCATAGCATACCACGCAGCCGGCTGCGTGGTTATGTAGTGACTTTTACCCACTAAACCCAACCTTTTAGGAACTGGCTTAACGATCTGACTAGAGATCTCTAAGCCGTATACGAACGCGACCCTCCTTGGCAGAAAGGAGGGCGCAAGCGGCGAAAAGCCGCTTAGAAGAGTGCCTAACTAAGGCAGATTAAGGGATGTGTTATGTAGGCTCGGCCTGAGCCGCCAGGAGGCAGTTCAGGTCAGCCGAAAGCTTGTTAGGGGGGTCCGAGAGAGAGTTTCTCGATCTGCGCACATTATAGCGAGTGTGGATAGGGGCTGCATAGGCAGCTGTCTCACGAATGAGATGATTTAGGTGGGACTCTGAGGCTTTGAAAAATCTCTCAGAGAGTGATTTAAGGAACTGCTGGATTGTTGGGAGCTCTAAGTCTCGATGTAGGTCGGCATTACGGACATAATAGGGCGAGTTAGTGGCCCTACGACAGAATAGATTTGTTGAAATGAAGATACAACTGCGTGGCATATATACCGTGCCCGCTACCCGCCCAGCCGGCGCCCGTTTTCTCTTCTAGTAATTTACATAGAAGTTTTAGTTAACAACTCACAAAAGACTTTGCTGGTTGGTATTTTATCCATACTAACGTAGGAGAGTGATTAAGCCGCCGTTTGGCGATATTCGTCCAAAACTAAGTATGACATCCACTTGTCTTATCGTTATCTAGACATAAATTCAATAATAATTTTATTGCTTGATAAAACAACATTTTTATCCTACTACTATCAGTACATTATCTGTTTGAATAGCTTATTTCTGTAGTCTTGGTTATTTTTGATAAGATAGTCAATATCTGTATCTCTCATTATTTACCTTTATGTAATATTCCAATGCGTTGCATGTTATGTAAGCTTATAACTA
This sequence comes from Parnassius apollo, assembly GCA_907164705.1. Lineage (NCBI taxonomy): Eukaryota > Metazoa > Arthropoda > Insecta > Lepidoptera > Papilionidae > Parnassius > Parnassius apollo. The sequence continues at coordinate 2,904,412 of CAJQZP010001706.1, forward strand.
TTGCGATTTAAGCGTGCAAAACCCCATGGTGTTACACTTTCGCCGCATATTAGCTCATGATAGCTCCTCCTCGGTTAAATGTGCAGAAAAACCGAAACTGTTCTGAAGTAAGACGAGTCGTGGCGAGCGATCCCGAGCGGTGGCATGGCACGCCAAACAAACTGTATACAGGTTAACGCTCGCCTGCACTCATCCAGCTGGGCGAGTGACGAATAACAATGGCGATGCCAGACAAATGGGCAGTTACATACATAATAGAACGGGGGAGTGGGCGGAGCCCGCGTAGCCACTAAAATGTCACTAACACGTCAATTCACACGTATAAATGTCAACACGAGATGTGTTTTGACTTTACAATCGTTTCCAATTTCGCATGCAAATTATTTAAAAAATGACAAATTGCACCCTATTTACAAATATATATGTATTAAAAATAAACGATTTTTTTTAATGATGATCTTGAACATTAATAAAAAGTCTAAAATGTGTAAATTTATTCAGTCTGTCAACACAGCGAATCAACGAATCGGGTTTGGCGACGCCAAACCACGTACAAAATAAAGTTGACAGCCATTCTATTGTGTAGTATAGTATTCTATGGGCAGTCTATATATTGGTACTTGCTTTCACTCGGCCAACATGTATAGCCGGCTTTATATATAATAGGGAAAATATAAAGACATAGGTATGGTCATAGACTTAGAATATATAGACGGTCATAGTGTGCGAGGAAAAGAAAAGAATAACAAACTCAAGACTCTGTCCCCGATTTTTTTAACTCAGCACAAGTCGGCACGCAAGAATTAAGCTTCTAAATATTTTGTAATTTTTTCAAGCCCAATAGTGATTATTTTTAGTAAGTTATTGTTTTCCAAAGTGATTAGTTGTTCTGTGAGTGACTTTGATGTCAATAATAGAAATACACATTTCACAGGTAAATTTTCAAGACGCCTTTTTACATCACATTGTTGATAATTTGCATGATTTTGGTAAATAAATTTTTCATCAAAATATTTTACATGTACGCTAGGGATTGACACTATAATCCTGTCCTTAGCCAATGGCTAGTTTCCGTTGAGACTGGCCGCCATGACCGAAATTCGGCCTGGAGGGCATTATTACATTATTTATTTTTGAGTTTTTATTTAAGTATGGCCTCTCAAAAAGCCAGAAGATACTGCATAGCAGACGTGTGATTAAATAACAATAGGAATATCGACTTCTTATTCTTTTTAGACTTTTTATTCGAAATGTAAGATATTATTATTTATAGATAGATCTAAATAATTAGGCACCTAGTTACTGGCTCCATAGTTGACAAACAGACTCGACAAAGCTTCGTAGTTTTAGATTTTTTCGTGTATAATGTCAATGACCTTAAAACGTTCAGTGTAAGTAGACCTCCCAGTACTAGTTACTGCCTGTTAGTAGACTAATGCAAGATCAGCATATAGTGGTTATTAATAAAATACTTGGTAGATAAAAGAAAGAGATTTAAAATATTAGCACTTCTCATTGCCACTCATACATTAATAATGCCGTCGCGTGTCGCATGTTTTTAAACAGCAAAAAATTTCAATCTCTCCTGCATACTTTTACGGACTTAGGATCGTCTATAATGTTGTAGTTGAGTAGAATTACATGTTAAATTTTGTCTTGCATTATAATGAATTGATAAACAGTTTCTCATAATAATTTTATGCCTACTGTATATTAAAGCAATTTGGTGTATTTAAAAGATCGAAATCAACTTATTTACAAACTATAGATTGATTTTTACAAAATTACACTACAATATTGTTATTTACAAATAAAAATTACCTTTTTAGCGATATCGCAGTAATTGTTCAAAATGTCTACCGTTCCTTCTAAACATAAACTGGGTCGTCTCTGTAAATTTTTTGTTAAACTTCGAAGCGTGTCTCTATCACTTTTCATTACATTAAATGCGTCTATTATACGCTGCTTTACATCACTAACACTTTGTGCTTCTTGTATGTACACTAATCGTCGTAAAAGTCTAGAGGTAACACCTCTAGACTTAGAGATCTAGTGATCTCGCCGGCTATATCACAGGTCCACCGCGACCTATCGACCTGTCACCGAATTGCAATTAACAAACTATCTATGCGAAAAAATACTCCCCTTCATGTTCCTTAGTTTCTATTACATAATATTCTGAAAGAATTAGCGAGAAAAATCAACGGGATGAATCTTTTTAGTAAATGAAAGGGTGAGAAACTAGCACGCAGCCCACCTTATGGTAAGTGAATACGACCCGTAGACATTACATCTATCCTCGGTATATGTAATATGGAATAAAAATGCAGATTCGTTTGCATCCCTTGAAGAGTAAGATACTCGTAGTATGCCGCGTTTCAATTAGAAACACGATCCTTATACAGGTGATATTCTTTGTGAGTGAGCTTCATCCACAGTTGAGTCATAGCTCCGTGATTCTACCACATAAAGCAGTGAGGCTGTACTGTGGGAGGGTGATGAAAAAGTCAGTATTTTCCCTAATTAGATCTGAGATACATTTATTTGTTACAGCTACAAGAATGCTATACATGGTCTTTGGCGAGTGGCGAGAGAGGAAGGAGTAATGCGCTTATGGGCCGGCGCATCAATGACCTGTAGCAGAGCTGTACTCATGACCATTGGTCAGCTCTCCTTCTATGATAAAATCAAAGAACTTCTCCTGGCAACCAAACGCTTAGAGGATAATGTTTTTACACATATCACATCCAGTTTATTAGCTGTGAGTATTGTTATCATTTTTATTAAAAAAATTAAAGCAGCTTACTGCTGGGCCTGATCCTCCCGCGTTGTTGGGAGCATTTTCCATAAGCGTGTGGAGGCAGCGTAAGAGGTCTTCCATTTCGTCCCGATAGATACTGAAAAAGTCGACTATGTTAAATGTCAATAGTATTAAATTGTTTTGCGTAAGATGGCGGAATAACCAAGTTTGTGATTCTTAAATTAAAAATGCCCTGTTCGTTTATTATATTATTAACAAAATCGGATATCTGTCATACAAATATTTTTTTTAATATTAGCTTTCCTTTATTTCATCCATCCATCCATCTGCTGTAGCTTGTAGCCTATGAAAGTCAATTGCTGAACAAATGCCTCACAAGGGAATTTTGCCATAGTTGCCTTGGTTGGAAACCGCGCAGTTGTGTGTTTAGCAGAAAGATGCTGCCCATCTCTTCAAGTTTCCCTCTTTCGCCTCTTACTCATGGGACGACATGGAGTAGTGGATATTTACGGTCGCTCAGCGAGCTATGGAGAGGGCTATGCTCTGGGTTTCTCTGCGTGATAAACTTAGAAATGAGGATATCCGCAGTAGAACCAGAGTGACCGACATAGCCCAACAGATTAGTCAGCTGTGAAGTGGCAATGGCCGACCCATTGCCACTTCAACTGACTAATACGGATCTGAGACGTGGTCCTTCACTGCTGGCCGTATGAGGACGCTCAAGGTCGCTCAGCGAGCTATGGAGAGAGCTATGCTCTGGTTTTCTCTGCGTGATAAACTTAGAAATGAGGATATTCGCAGCAGAACCAGAGTGACTGACATAGCCCAACGGATTAGTAAGCTGAAGTGGCAATGGGCCGCCCATATAGCTCGAAAAACTGACAACCGATGGGGAAAAAAGATTCTCGAGTTCAAGAACCTACACTACGCCTGCCGGTACAAGGCAGCCTCGTACCGGCAGGCGTAATGTAGGGTGACACCCCCCCCCCCACTAGATAGGTGCAGGTGCAGGTGGCTCAGGACCGTGTTTTGTGGCATTCCTTGAGGGAGGCCTATGTTCAGCAGTAGACTTGTGAAGGGCTGTAATGATGATGACATTAGAAAAACATTTATAACACTTTGAAAAGCCACACATGTTTTCGGGTATACACTGATAATATAATATAAATTTGTTTAATACCTAGGGCGCGATCGCAACTACGTTGACGCAACCGGTGGATGTCCTTAAGACGAGAGCTATGAATGCAAAGCCAGGCGAGGTCAAGAACATTCTGGTGCTTGTCAGGGCAACTGCTAAGGAAGGTCTTTTTGCATTCTTCAAAGGCTACATTCCAGCATTCGCGAGACTCGCGCCTCACACTGTTCTCACCTTCGTGTTCCTAGAACAACTTAGAATTAATTTTGGTACTATTAAATCTGGTTCATAAATTGTTATCTGACACATACCAGGCATTGATTGCTGTTGTTTTGTAAAATTTTTGCATTTTTTAAATATTTTCCATCAAAGTTTACTAAGTGTTATGGAATATAACAAATTCTTACAAAATAATCTCAATACTGCAGGGAGCAGACAAATACAATAAATCAGTTTTCTAGAAAAAGATAAACAAATGTTTTGTAGTCTTTTAGATTTAAGAGTATTTTGAGTAGTTCTAGAATTATGATCAATGTTTGTAGAAATGTATGACTTAAAGTCGGTTATAGCGCTTAGCGAATTAATTTTATACTTAAAATATTTATTTTTGTTTTGCTTCACATTTTTAGATCATATATTTTGTGATAATTGTTGGGTAATGATATTTATTTGTTATGGGCCTATAATAATACTTATATACTTATAAGTATTTCATTAACCAAAATATTAAAATGTGTATGGTTATCTATAGAAAGTTTTTATGTACCTACTTGATACATGCATACACCGGTAGCGATATATTTGAAAGCATTTGTATATCTTATTTTCTACTGGGTGACTTTTATACCGTCTGGAAAATAATATGGTGTTTCGTGTAAGTGGAATAGAAGTTATTCTCGAAATATAACAAAATATAACTAATAGGCAAAATTTCCAAATATCCAAAAAATACATAAAAATTCATCCATTTGCGTACCATTTGCGTAAAACTAATAATTGGTGATAATATTGTTACGAGCTTGTGGGGTTCGTGACAATTAAAACTGCTGATTGAATTACCAAAATTTACACTTTAATTACCGAACACAATTAGTGTTATTACAAACTTAAAACACATCTCTATTATCTAGATGTTAGTGCTGTTAGTCTATGCGACTCTTACAGCTTCATCTTGTCTCAGGGCTAATTAAAAAGGGAAAGGCAATGAGGTGAAAATGATGATGAGATGGTTTATGATTTGATATTGTTACCAATCATCATGTCGCCTTTTAGGCGTTTTTCTTTGAGCTATCTAACCGCAGTTCGAGGGGGGGGGGGGTGCGGACCCCCGTCTCTGACTGCTCAGCTCTTGTCGGTTGGCGGTCTGGGCGGTGAGAACTGTCCAGGAACGCGGGTGTACGGGGTGTACGCGGTGTGAGCTGGAACGCGTCGTGCCCGTCTGCGGGTGCGACGCGTCCCATTCGTTGTCCTATTTGTGTTTGTCCCATTCAGTGTGGGTGTAGTGTCGTTGTGTGATGTGCCTGCGACGCTTGGGTCGACTGGATCGAGCGGTAGAGGTGGTTCTATTAAAACATTTCGCGGTCTACGGAGATAGGGCGCGACGTTTGTTATCGGAACGTAGTTAGCTGCGTTTGTCACTAGCGGGTTAGGGTGGGTTTCTACTCTATCAAAGTAGCGTTGGGACATCTCCTTAAAATATTCGGAGATAGATGGTAGTTGACAATCATTGTGTAAATCAGAGTTCCGTTGATACCACCGTGCACCGGTGGCTTTTCGGATGAAAAAGTTTTGTACTCTTTGGAGTTTTAAAATATGGGTCTTACATGTGTGGGCGAAAGCTACACTTGCATAGGACATAACTGGTCTAATGCAGGTTTTGTACAGCCGGAGTTTGTGTCTTAGCGACAGCTTACTCTTGCTGTTAACGAGAGGGTGTAGACGGCCAATTATTGACTTGGCTCTGTTGCGTACTACACTTATGTGCGTCTTGAAACTCATGCGGGAGTCGAAAGTGACGCCTAGATATTTGGCCGATTTTTCCCAAGGGATTGGGCGGTCGTATAAAAAGATTGTTTTGGGTTTAGAACCTCCTGTAGAATTCCGTTGAAAGTATACTGCTACACTTTTTTCGGGATTCACGTCAATTCTCCATAGGCGGAACCATTCACCAAGGCGATTGGTCGCTTCTTGGAGCTTTATCGCGATTCTATTTTTGTTGGGGTCTGACACAAAGAGTGCCGTATCGTCAGCAAAGAGAGCGGTGTTCACTACGGGGTCTTTTGGGATATCACTCGTGAGGAGTGTGAAAAGGAGTGGAGATAGTACGGAGCCCTTGGGACCCCGGCCTTGAGGAAACGTTTCGAAGAACGAGTTCCCTCCACTCGGTATCGAAAAGTGCGGTTCAAAAGGAAAGCTCGTATGATGTGCACGAGCCTATCGGGCACGTTTAGTTTGTACAGCTTGTAAATCAAGCCGTCGTGCCAGACCTTGTCAAACGCCTTCGCGACATCGAAGAAGAGGGCTCCCGTGTTTCGAGACTTTTTCCTTAATGGGTTTTGGCTGAAGCCATACAGAATGTATTCTGTTAGGCTATGAATCTGGTGAGTGCATGAGTGATTGGCTCTAAAGCCTAACTGTTCGTCTGGGAGGAGTCCGTTAGCTTCGGTGAAATGACGAAGACGTTTATGAATAATGCGCTCGTATAGTTTGCCCAATGTGTTGAGCAGGCTAATGAGTCTGTAGCTAGAGGGACGATTACGCGGTTTACCCGGTTTTGGGATCCCTATTACGTCTGCTTCTTTCCAGATGTCCGGGAAGGAGCAGTTCGTGAGAAAGGTATTAAATATTCCAACAAGGAGGCAAATAAGTGGCGCCGAAAGGGATTTGATCACCTTGTTGCTGATGCCGTCTGGCCCAGGGGCTGATCTATTTTTAAAACTTTTTATGGTTTCGGTGACTTCATCTACTGTCACAGGATCGAGTGGTTCACCTGCTGGTGGCAGCGCAGACCTACGTTCTACTTCCGTTTCTACCTCTAATAGGTGAGCGGGATCTATTGCTTAAACACACTAATAATAAATCACTATAGTTCGCAGTTACAGCTTCGAAGTATTCGCTTGAATCGCCAATTCAATACTCACTCGGGTCGCGGTCCTTCCCGGCCTTTATACAGGGCGTCTTCTACTGAAACATCTAGAATTTTCGAGTACATACCGGTCCCGACTGACTAGGTGTAAAAAGTTCTAGCATGGAAATTTTTTGAAATATCTTGACTCTCATATTCTGCTACCCAGTACTAGATGGCGCTAGTGGTAACTGATGTTGCCACGTACTATACCACAATATTTTGCGCATGCATATTTCTTTCGTTAGGTGAATGCCTACCGATGCCTATGATGAACATTATGTAGGCACCAGGCGGCCGAGTGGGCGCAGGCGACACATCGTTGCAGCCTACATTTAGAATCAGGCGTATTCAAAAAGACCTAGCTACAATACTTGTCTTAGTAATGCTTGCAACGCTAAGAGATTTTTGATACGGTGCCATTTACGAATGCAGATTAGAGACGTTCAACCAGAATGACATTACGATACGTTGACTAAAACGGCAGACAAAGTCTAGCCTGATTACAGAACGACTAGTTGGGTCCACGTTCTTTACGATAAAATTTCCAGCCACAAGATAAAAACGCTATTGAATGTTGCAGTATTAAAGACAACCCGCTGCATATGTTCGTTTTGTAATGCATGGCACTTAAAATTCAGAATTATCAGCTGTATTGTAGAACGCAAAAAGCTGATACATTATATGATATGCATTATGACTATTAGGCGTTTATTAATATGTCTTAATTCTTATTTAGCTGTGACATACACTCGTGCCGACCGAATACAGCCGATGCCACTCCCTCCCATCGGAACTGAAAACCTTTCCTTTAAGATTATTATTTTTGTGGTTTCGATTTTTTTCATACTTTAACGGGATAATTACATGTTAAATTTTATCTTGCATTGTAATGAATTCATAAACAGTTTCTAATTATAATTTTATGTGCCTATTGTATACTGCAACATCTTAGGCGTATTTAAAAGAAGAAATCAACTTATTTACAAACTATACCGATTGATATTTACAAAATTATATACAAAAAAATACCTTTTTAGCGATATCGCAGTAACTGTTCAAAATGTCCAACAATTCTTTCTAAACACAAACTACAACGTCTTTGTAAATTGTTTGTTAAACCTTCATTAACACTGCTTCTTCTGTGTATACTAATCGTTTTAGTTAGGTTTGGTGATCTCGTCGGCCAGTTCACAGGTCAGCCGCACCTATCCACTTATCATCGAATTGGCTATCCAGATATGCGCGCACAGATCGTTCATAATGAGCTGTGTATCCTTCGCGCTGGAAGTACATTCCTTGCAGATGTCTCAGAGATACATTTTAATATAATGTGTCGATGACGGAACGTATCACTTGCAGATATGTTATTCCCGTCAATCGACCTTTATTTTTTTTTATATAATCCATTTTGGACCCACGATGTGGTTATTAATGATTGCCGTCCAAACATTTACACAAAAACGAACTTGATGAACGTGTTCTTTGATTTTGTGTGGGTTTTGGAAACTTCACTAGTGCTCATTGTGCACGTTGTAAATTCCAACACGGGTAAATATTGGCTCGTCGCACCGTCTAAGTTTTCACAAGACAAGACATATAATCTCTCCATTGCTAGGTCCTCTTAGAGTATTAGAACATGGTTTCAATAACTATCAGCGGGCGGCCGATACCCACGCGGAAACATAAATAATACGACATCACGCCTTAGCTAATCACACGTGACTGAAATGAAGGACCTTTGTCCTTGTCCTTGCGTAGACCTACGGCGCGGCGAGTGCGTTACAAATTCGATGTTTTATTGCCGCTCGTAAAATAGGGTGTTTCGATCGTTTTTAATTAATTAATTTAGTTCAAAATTATCGTTTTTATTTTTTTAGTATAGAAAGTTTACTTTCAATTAGTAATATTTATTGATAGATCAATTTCATCATATATTTATGAAAGAAAAAAAAAGTAAAATATGAGTGCCATAGGCTTTTACTCCGTTCACCTATTACACCCTATTTTTTCCAGACAGTAAAAAAGTCATCCAGTATTATTATATACATTTTTATTCTCTAAGAGAACATATTATAAACGATATAATATGTCGCATTACGAAGGTTACCATTAAATTAGTTTTTTAATGAATTTTTAATTCATTCTAAACAAAAATAATTTATAAAAAAAATATTTTTTTAACAGGCGTTGTTGTTGTATTTTACTAACTGTAAGTAGAATAAATAGCCGAATTGACTAAAGCTTAATACTGATTGACTTGGAAATAATAAATTGAATTGCTAATAATTGCAGTGGGTAGGTTATTTTAATTTGATGAAAACAATATTTATTTCCTTGATAGAGAAATTTAGTATATACTTTGATTTCATGGTGCCAAAATTGTTACTGGAGTTACCATTTGGGATACTTCTCAATAGATGGTTAATAGGGAATCATAATTCCATTGAAATGTAGGTCTGATAATAAAAACGGTATTTTATTTTTAGATAATTTTTGAATTTTACATTCCTTTGAAACTATCGACAATATACCAGTATTTTTAAAAATTTTGTAGACGAATTATGTGAAGATATATTTGCACTAATTTGGATGGCAATTTATAAATTTCAATTATAGTGACATGTTATGAAGGTTAACAAAATGATATATATATTATATATATATATATATATATATATATATATATATATATTGTAATATATCAATTAATTAATGATATTAACAAACAAAAAAGGCATGACAGAAATGCGTTTCGTACATGTATTGGGCGATAGTTTAACTAAGAAATTTGAGATTAAATTTTATTCTAAATTCGACTAGTAGACTATAGCAATATTGACTTTCTCATACGATCTATACGTAACGTTTAGGACTGTTTGTGGCTACCACTAACTTTCCTGCAATATATTTCTTAACACTAAAAATGATAGCCAAATGCATTTATAAATAAAAAAAGATTAATGGACCACATATCTGTTTGCCTTCTGAGTTTGTAAATTTAAACACAATGTAATGCATCATATTCTTGTAATTATTATAGCATATACTATAATGACGTGTATTTCTGAAAATTTGGAAACCTATTAATTGTTAGAGGGACGGCAAACTTTTTGACATCTACGTGCATATTTTGGTTTTTAATAAAATATTTTGTAGTTTTGACGCGACAGCAAAATACAAAATTTGTGTAACAAAAAAGTTAACAAACATGTGATACATACCATTTTGTGTCATGATTACTCTCTGCCGAGAGAAGAACGCCTTGTCCAAACTAAAAAAATCACGCGTCTATACTTCTACTTAGATACTTCTAGTAGGCGCCCTTATAGAACTTTTCGCGGGAACTTCAAACTTTTATATTGTGTAACTTTAAACTTTTTATTTAAGGCATATTCGAGTAATTTTGGCTCAAGCCTCACAAAGCACAAACTTTGCAACAAAATTATTCGAATATACTTTAGATTAGCAAGTGGGATAAAATAAAACTATAAATAGGTATAGTTGTGTAATTTTTTTTTTTTTACTGGAAGAGAGAATGTTTTATAAACTATACATTATTATTGAAGTCAACGAGAAAAAACGAATTCCCGGAAACGGCAGAATTTACAACGATTGAAATACTTGTTGGGAAAATGTTCCTATCTGCTGTTGAAAGAGTTGACGGAAATGTTAGAAGAAGAGATATTACTTTGGAAAGAAAATATAAATTATATAATTAATATAAATAAGTCTATCATGCATGCTTTCAATATTATATAAAGTACATTCATTTACTAATCTATATATTTTTTGATACGACGCGACGTCACCCTACTATACTAAGCCGGCGAATGACCACAGACTACTTAGAGGATTCCCGACTCGACTTGCCACTTGCGACTGATCAAGCAATGACTTGGTCGTTTAGACAAGGTTAATACCGCTGGAGCGGGTGGCGGGGAGAGTGGACTGAATTCAAAATATCCAAGCCCTGAAGTCAGCACTGGCGTACTGCGCTGTACTTGCTCCAAATCATACATATACCATTCGTCACACTTCATGGAGATTCTTTTATCACTATATTTGAGAATTTTTTCAACATAAAGGAGGTGGCAAACAAATGTCATTTTTTTTTCTTGTTTTGATTCATGGCTTATTTTGATAGAATTCTGCTAATATTTAATAATTTAATTTTAATCAATTAATTGGTCAATTAATTGTGCAAACCTCAAAGTAATATGTATATAACTACTGTAAGATGCATACAAAAAAAATATTCCACAGAATTATCATTTTCTTTTTATTCCGATATAATAATTATGTACATTTGTATCTATTTTTTAATAACAATCAAACAACGAGAAGGAAAAAACCGATATATTTTTCTCGCTTTATTTTTACACGCCCAACCCACACATAAAAAAAATTATCATTTTGTGTAAATTTCTCGGATTTCTTATAAAGATGGATCACCTTGGTCATGGCACGTGTTTAAACCTTTGTCTTCCTTTCTTTAAAAAAAAATACATTGTTCCAATTTATGTTATTGGGAAGTAACTAGGATTTACGGTTTGTGTAAATCACATATTTCCATTTTGTTAGTGGTTGTGTATTAAATTGTTATTGAAAAAGAAACGTTATGTTAATTCCAAGTACCCAATTTAAGATTTAAGTACCTACCTTTTATATTTACTATGTCCCTCAGAGGAATTACTAGCATAGGGTCTTAAAAAACAGAACAAAGCCTCATATAACCGCCAGGTACTTCTTAGTAGTTTGTGCATGTAACCGAGCTGTTTATGTATGGGACATTTCATAAAGGATAAAAAAGTATATGAATGTCATTATCTCTCCGTTAAAAAAAGCTGTAGCCAAACGTAGTGATTATATTATCTTTGATTGTAGCCGTTTTTTAGCTTTTTGTATAAGGTGCATTGGAGTAATTAATACCGGACGGATTTTCAACTAGTTGAAAGAGATTAGTAAAAAATATTTTTTTGGCATCCATATAACGTCAGATTTTTATTATTAGACGTAGTTTAGCTATGAGAAGCTTTTACTTTTGTAAACTCAACGGTTTTTCTTAAAACGTTTCAGAAAACAAGACATATTTTTTATATGCATGATGAAGAATTAGCCATCTAGGAGAGAGACCGGACAAAAATTCTGCTGACAAAAATTCTGCTGACAAAAATTAGTGAACAAAATTAATAAAAGGGTTTTGTCCTATCTTTACCGCTCACAAATATATTTAAATATGATAAGTAAATTACTAAAGGCATAAATGTTCCAAACGATTCTCAGTTTTTGTTTTTTTTTTTTTTTTGTTTTGGAGCAGTATTAAATTTGCGTAAGTCTCGCCGCATGCATTTGGAGATCTGTCTGTTCAGTTGCCTGTATGCTGCCAAATCTGTTGACGATTGCAGCCTCATCTCCCGTCTAACAGCCATGAGATTAAGAGTGTGATCGGAGAGTTTTTGTGTTCTTCTGCGGCGGGTCTTGCAGAACTTAGCTCCGACCGCATGGACAGTTTCCACGAGCTTGTCATTCATATCGTCCACTGCATTGCAATCTTCTAGGCACTGAAAGCGGTTACGTAACTCGAGCTGAAATGTTTCGGGATTCTGGATTAGAGCACGAGGGGGACGGAGCGTTGACTTCATTAGACGAGACCTCTCCAACTTAACGTTTAGGTTCAGTGTGCCTCTAACCATTCAGTGATCGCTGCCAGTTTTCACCTTTGCGATCACTGAGACATCACTGAACAGTTGGCGTCTGGTCGTCATAATGAAGTCAATCTCATTTTTTGTCGAACCGACCGCTCGACCAGGTCCACTTCCTGTGGCGCCGCTTCTGGTAGAAAGAGTTCATCATAAAGAGTCTCTCTTTCTCCATGAAGTCGGCCAGGCCCCTACGGTTCCGTTGCCCTGCTCCAAATTTCGCTAACTTCAACTCACCGCTTTCTCTTGTGCCTAGTTTTGCGTTGAAGTCTCCCATCAACACCGTGTAGTGGGTTTTGGAGGAATGCATGGCTCTAGAAATATTCTCATACATTTCCTACACCTCCTCAACGGGATGTGCCGAGGTTGGTGCGTAAACCTGTATGACCTTCAGCGAATACCGTTTGGTGATTCTGAGTATCAGGTACGCGACCCTCGTCGACACACTCCCAATCTTTACAACGTTGTTGACGAGAGACTTATGGACGATAAATCCGACACCTCCTTGGGACAGATGGTCGCCCTCCCGGTGATAGAACTAACTACCTAACCCTGTTTCAAGTACTAAACACATCACATTCATTTAGTACTTTCGTTACTAAATGAATGTGATGTCCTATCCAAAAACGTATTTACATTCAGGTAAATTATAACCATTATACATAATACATCATAGAATATAATAGAATATGCTTTTTGTACACCAGTTTTTAAAACAAGTTTGAAACATATTAAAATAACAGTAACAAAAAATATTGGACAGTTGGATTTTGGATTCCAATGATTGCTTGTCCAAACTACGAGCATCGGTCGTAAAATTTGATTGCTTTTTATTAGAACTTTGTAATTCTGACTTTAAAGTCACACACGTGTAAGTTTGAATTTGTTTTGATACAGGTTGACCAGCCAGTATGTCATAAAAATTATTGCGTTTCGTACGTATCTTTGTGAATACAACTATAGGCAATGTATTTAAGGTTGAATATATTTATTTCAACTAGAATTACGTCACAACAATTGGCGACAGTTTTTAGAGAACTTTTGTATAGGATTGTGTACTAGTTCTTTATTAGGTAAGCTCTGACAGCGCGCGACATGTTATTCTTAGTGATCGATGTTATTTACTTTTCTTACACCATCTTATTGGCAAGTTTGATAATGCATATTAAATTTTTTAACAATTCTGTAAATGAACAACTGCTCCTATAGGAAAATTAAAAGCAATCTAAATAGGTAATTAAAATAAATATAAATATAACAGTTTGATTTGATATTTTAACCTATTTGATTTGACAATATCATTGATAGACATATTAGCATATTACCACTTATTACTAGCTCGCTACATATCTCTTTATCTATGCTTATTACGAAAAGTATAAAGCGAGGTTTAGATTAGCAACAAAACTTGCAGAAGTCGACTTCTGCAAGCTATTCCGTACCGTGTAAACAATCGCGTCAAGCTCGCTTCCGCAAGTTTTGTCACTAGCAGGACATGCCGCAAGTCACAAGTGTAAACATTAGTTTGAAACTATATCTACCTACCTATATCTATAGCAAATTCTGGCAGTAAGTTGTGGTTTATTTTGCTTGCAAATAAAAGTTTAAAGTTGCTGAGCAAGATGTCAGGTAAAAAAGTTTGGATGATACTGTGCAGCTAATAGAGAAGTATGAACAGATAATTATAGGATACTAATGTTTATGCAGTTTAAAAATTTCATTCTAATAATTTTTTAAACCGCGTAGGTTATTCGCACCTAAGTTCTTTTAATAGATGATTGTGGATACCAACATTATCTCTTCTTAATATCAAATTCTTAACCCACTTTTTATTTTTCCGTTTTTTTATATGATAGGGTGACAAACAGAAATAATACTGTAATACATATATAAGACAAACTAGCACACAGTCCACCTGATGGTAAGTGGTTGCTGTGGCCCATAGACATCTATATCTATCTTCGATTACAAAATATTGCCCTTACTAGTGTAAACTCATTTCCAAGTAGCAATTAAGTAATATTGCTGGTAGTGTAAACGGTTCTGCAAGTACTTGCGCAATAACTTGGCAGAAGTTGTTGCAAATCTAAAGCCCGCTTAGAAGGGATAACCCCCATTAATATTTGCTCCCGTAGCGACTTAGTTGCTACTTATTTGCTCGCGTTTACTATGGAAGTTACACCAGCCTGACTTATCGTTAAACTCGTTTTATCTATGGCTTAATAAAATGCATCGTTTGAATAAAATTGCTTAAAGTTTTCAATAAATATAACTTCAGGATACAGACTAAGACCTACTACAATGTACACGTGTAAACTGCACCTCCCCCCACTCAGTTGCCAGCTCGCCAGTCAACCGCCATTTTGGACGCTCGCTCACTCAAATAGTTATTTATATTTGATGCGATAAAAATGAGTGTCGATACTGAAAAATTTATTATAGAAATTCAAAACCGTCCTTGTTTATGGGATAGTTCATCAAATGATTATTCGGATCGTAACTTAAAAATTAAAGGTTGGGACGAAATACATTGATTTAAATAACATTAGATCAGTAATAACCGCGCCAAAGCGTTGCCACTGCACATAATTATGGCCACAGCCATATGCCTAGCTAACGTGAGTTCATTGTTCAATGCTTCCGTATATATTACTATACTCTTTGGTTCAATGTGACGCCGACAGAGTTGAGCCGCGACAAAAATGGGTAAATGCGTAGTGAAAGAATGCTATTTAAGGTCACAAAAACGTAATAAATCAAGTGGAATCACTTTCAACACATAATTTTTAGTTCTTGTTTTCTTATAAACGTAAAAAGATCTCAAATAATTAAATAAAATTATTGAATATTGCCATTTAGGTTCAATGTTGCCACTTTTCCGCATTTGTGATTATCCTACATTAATGGGAGACTATAATTAATGGAGTAAGTTAATTTGTTACTTCTGATTTTAAATATTTTGGAAATTATAATAAAAACTACGTTTTAACTTTCATACAAAATAATTAATTATTCTTATTTTAGTTTATTCATGAATTATCTATTAATTATATTTTATTACCTATTTTATATTGTTTGATTAATTAGTATCATAAAAATACGTTTTATTTCATCATTATGTTTATTTCTATTCATCTGATAAGCTTTGTATCCTTTTTTTCTAAGGGAACGTAATAAAGATTTTAAAATAAAATATACTTTTTTAATATAAAAACAATTAACTGCAGCTTAAAAAAAACTCATTTTTACTGCGTATTTTAGGTAAAATTTCATATAGTAAGCCACACCAACCCGCCATTGCATGTTTGTGTGTCTATCTTTATCTAATCTTAGCCGACGATTCGCGATTTCGCAATTTGTGTAAGTGAGATAGATATATGTTTACTTAAAATTGTTATTAGTTTCAAAGCTACGTCGTCACGTTTGGATAATGGTTACCAGGGACTTAAAACGTTATAAATATCAGAATTTTTAACGTTATCATAACGTTATAATAGTATCGTTACTTCAGCAAGCCAAATCGTTTTCAATATTTAGTATAACGTTTTAAGAGTAACAGAACGAAACTGTGACAGGCAAGTTAACGTTATTATAACGATAAATACGCGACGTTGCCGAACCTCTTCATTTTCAAAAGCGCGCGAATCTGCCTGACTTACGAGATGGGTGGAGCCTGGGATCCATTTGGTGTGAAAGATAGCTCGGACGGATGAGGAATTTCCCACACCGCACGAGCTCCAGAAGCGAACTGGCAACGTTGACATTTGCAAATAATAAATAAATATGAACTGCTTGCCAGTTGCAATTTACGACGTATTACCTAATAATAATACCCAGATAAATATCATATTAATTTTTTTTAATTGATTCTAACTACACTTAGTTACAAATATTGGAAATGGGGCGTAAAAAATTAATAAATCTTATAGATATTTTAACCTTGACAGCCATTTTTATTAAGAAAAATATTGTATTTACATACAGGTACAGGGTCTCCTAGAAAACAGGACACCAACCTACTTTCAAGGTTATTTGTACTTTAAATATGAACAGTTTTTTCTAAGAAACCTATGTCTAACCTATGTCTCCGAACAAAATAAAATCGCTTGTTTCATTTTATTTTTACTCTTGATGGAAACGGCTGTATTTTTTACTCTGAGACAGTAGGTTCCTCAGTAAAATTTGTTCATTTTGATGAGTAAAATCAATTCTCAAGGCAAATCCAGCTAAATAATAAAATTATCTCTTATATCGAATACGTGAAAGAAATACAGGAATACAATACAGATTCATTTTCTGTTTTATTTGTTGTTGACAAAGTGATGTATCTACTTATACTTTAGCTATAAATAATTAGAGTTTATACCTTGTCATTGAGTTATACAACACTAGAGGAGCAAACCACATTACCGCGCGTCGAAAAATGTGTAACCACTATCCAAACGCGACGACGTAGCTTTGAAACTAATAACAATTTTAAATAAACATATATCTATCTCACTTACACAAGTTACGTAAACAATATCGTCGCTAAAATTAGATAAAGATAGACACACAAACATGCAATGGCGGGTTGGTGTGGCTTACTATATAAAATTTTACCTAAAATACGCAATAAAAATGAGTTTTTTTTTAAGCTTCAGTTAATTGTTTTTATATTAAGAAAGTATATTTTATTTTAAAATCTTTATTGCGTCCCCTTAGAAAAAAAGAATACAAAGCTTATCAGATGAGTTAGAAGTACATAATGATGAAATAAAACATATTTTTATAAATATTTTTTACTGTACTAATAAATCAAGTAATATAAAATAGGTAGTGAAATATAATTAATATAAAATTTATATGAAATTTTAATTAATATAAAATTATTAATATAAGATATAAGGTAGTAAAATATATTTAATAGATAATTCATGAATAAAATAAAATAAGAATAATTATTTTGTATAAAGGTTGAAACATAGTTTTTATTTTTAAGCAATCAATTTTACTTGTTTATTTTAAAACAAAATTAACTTATTCCATAAATTATACAGTCTCCCATTAATGTGGAAAAATCACAAAGGCGGAAAAGTGGCAACATTGAACCTAAATTGCAATATTCGATATTTTATTTAATTTTTTAGTGTTTTAAACGTTAATATGAATATATAAATTAAAACTTACGTATGGAAAGTGATTCCGCTTGATTTATTATGTTTTTGTGACCTTGAAACGCATTCTTTCACTACGCATTTACCCATTTTTTGTTGTGAATCGTTCGGCTTAACTCGGACGGCGTCACCTTGAACACTGAACCGACGTTCGCTGAGTATAAGGCTGTGGCCTTATGTGAAGTGACAACGCTTTGGCGCGGAAATTACTTATCTAGTGTAACATATAAATCAATGTACCTTGTCATATTTACTTATTAGGTAGGTATTCATATCTGAACGCATTATACTTTCTTAGAGTTATGCAAATATTTGACACATTAAATAAAACTATCTTTTCGGATTATCTCGCGGATTTATTTTGATTTTTATTATATTGTATTGTATTGTAGGAAAACATTAAAAAGAACAAGTCCGCCATATTAGGTATTCCACCATGTTGGATTTAGAATGACGTCACACAGCTAACCATGTATTGTCATCCAAGTTAAACGTGTATCCAAACTTTCAACTTAATCGGTTAAAGATACTGCTTGAAAATTGACTTTCAAGATTCCACCCGAACATACATAGTTACATATATTGCAAATTAATTAAAAGCTTTTAAAATTGCACCCACGCAAAGGTAGAGCGCGTCGTTAGAAACATGTAAAAAAAAATATAGAAATATATTTGATATTCCGAGTTGTATGCACTTTTGTAAAATCTGATGTCTCAGTTGATGATTGAGTTGCTGCGCAGACGATCACAAAACCTATAGCTTTAGAGAGTAAAAGAATATAGGAGTAAAAGAGATGGCATAGAACAATAAATAATAACATTATTATTCTGTGATAACAATATTTTAGAAACGTTTAATTGACAAATTTATTGTAACGTAATTATAACGTTATACACATGCAAAGCTTTGTATAATATCGTTTTGATATATCGTTTCTCTTAAACATAACGTTCACATCTCATCAACATCTCGCATTTGCGCTGATAACGTTACTGTATTTTAACGTTATTTAAGTCCCTGGTAGTTACACTTTTTTCGACGCGCGGTAATGTGGTTTGCTCCTCTAGTGTTGTATAACTCAATGACGAAATAGTAAACATCATAGAATTATTGAACAGCAGCAGGCGCACGCAAAGTGAAGCCGTTTCAAGTTAGCCTTTTAAGGCTTTTAAGGCTAAGTACGACTTTCAGTGTGTCAGTACTCGAGTCATAGATTACTGTAATCTAAAAATCTCATTTCACGGTTAATTACTGCCTAGCATCTTATATTTTTGTAAAAAAACATTCATCAAAACAAAATAATAAATCTTAAATTTGACAGACGCCAATATAATGAAAATGTTGCTAGGCATAGTAAAATATTTTACCCCATATTTTCTTATTATTATAATTACATACTGCCAATATTGGACTATTATTGTTGTATTTTTATTTGACAAATAAATGAATATTGTATCATGAGTAGGTATTTTTAATTGCCAAATACTATTAGGGTTCCCACTTGCCAAGAAAAAAATTTGTTGGTTTTATTTTGTTTTGTTAATGTGCAGTTATTTTTATCTTTTTATAGTATGTGTTTTAGAATAAATAACTTACCCTATGAACATTTTATAAATTCTAATACTGATTTAGGTACATATCTTCAACATTTCCTAAAAAGACGATAAGTTTTTCCACTAGCCAACAGTGGTGTATTAAATTATTGTAAGGACAATAGTTAACATTTAGCCAAAATAGCACAAAAATATTTGTTTTGTTTTAATGAAGTGAAGTTGATAATAACGTGAATGTTATTGCCAATTTAAAATCATAGTAGCGTCTCTGTCTATTAATCAAAGGGGCTGTCCCTTTGATTAATAGACAGAGACGCTACTATGATACTGCGTGCTTGACAAGGACAGTCTCAGAACTACGACCAGAACACATTGAACCCTCACGGTTTTAGTATTTTAGGATTATTAAATGTTGCATTTACCGGTGAAACGTGACTTTATCCTTCTTGAAATTACGTTTCCTGCTATCACTACCACACCACTTTACTGCGCAAGTAGGCATGTTTTACTGTTATAATTTTAAGAAATTGTAGCGCTAAGAACGCAGTGCACAGGTCTGCTTGTCTGATCACCACTAAACAGGGTAGCGTTCGTGTTCAACTATATAGGCTCTGGTTGAGCTGATGAAGTACAGAAATTTGTCGCCTTTCGTTACATGTCTCGTAGGCTAGGTGGTCTGTGCTGCTCAATGAATTGAAAAAATTAGAATTAATCGCAAAGAAAACTAACTAATTTACGTTTCTAATTAAGTTTACTCCATTTGTAGTATTTCTGAAAATAATCTGCGAAATTATATTAAGCATAATGCACAAAAAAAACAATTCAGAGAAAGAGCTATCTCTCGAAATTATGGCCAGCCTCGCTGCAGCTATATTATGGTTGTGACATGAATGGTTCGGCTCGACTAGGGAGGACCATGCGTAAAATAGCAGCTTAATGCTGCTATGTTTTGTATGGTGAGTGTAGAGAGCCGGAGACCCGTATTACAGGAATCGAAGCGTTCCATCTTAGTCCTCACGGGTGACAGCGCATCTGCATTTTAATTCTTAATCGAGGTTAAATGTAGATGTCTATGGGCATCGCATCCACTTACCATCAGGTGGACTGTGTGCTCGTTTGTCACCCTTATTCTATTAAAAAATACAATAATAAAATACTTTAATTGTTATACCGGTCGGCTGTTAACAATGATTGTCTAGTGTGATTATAATTCGAAATATAATAATATCAATTATTACAATAATGTTCCTATTAATGCTAGAAGTAATTTTTTTATTATTTGATTAGTACATATTATTTTATTTTATTAATTAAGCACATTTATCCTAATATTTTTATACAAAAATTATTTTGAATAAAACTATTACAAAAAAAAACAAAACAAAAAATTATTTTGTTGATTCTTGTTCTGATTTTCACATGACAAACTACATGTATGTATATCAATGTTATTATTTTAAAATAAAAACGTGTTCAGTAATAAACATGACTTGTTTCATTTCTTTAATAAGTATAATTTTACATGAAAAATCGAAGTTAACCTCGTTTTATTATTTAATTTTTTTTTGTCCTGTAATTGGACGTATATAAAAATTTATTTTTGCCCAAAATGCCGGGTATTTGCCATTTTTTCCTACCGGTCATAAACATATTGCCCACTGCACGAAACGACACATGCGCAACAGTATAATACACACACATAACCCCTAAGTCTCGCTGCAACTGCTGGGAAATTACCTGAAAATAGGTAGATACTACTAACCATTGCTCTATTCTTTTATATAAAATCCATAACGGAATAGACTAAAATATCTGGATAACGTCACCTGGTTAAAGGGTTTAAACCCGAACCACAAAAGAGTATTTATTATATTCACTACGTTTTACCAGCCTCAGCCAACATCAATAGAAAATCACGCTTTCGAGTCTGAATAATTTTTGATTGTAGGTACTCTTGTTTATCCCTATATTCTGGCACTATATTGTTACAATCTTGGGGTTCGTGACAATAAAAACTGCCGATTGAATTTCCAAAATTGAAACTTAATTACCGAACCTGTAAAGACTGGAAAATGTCGGTATCAGAGGCACTCAACTCAAACTATTCAAAAGTTATCTTTCTGAGAGATATCAATGCGTTAGGGTAAATAATATTACCAGCAATGATTTACTAGTAACACACGGCGTACCACAAGGGAGTATACTCGGCCCAACCTTATTTCTTATTTATATTGATAATTTTACAAAATTTAATCTCTCTCTGGGACATATAATTTCATATGCAGATGACACTGTTTTGATATTTGCTGCGGATACGTGGAAAGATGTATTTTCGTGTGCACAATTAGGTATAAATGCAGTTACTAATTGGCTTTACAGTAATAAACTTTCAATCAATATTACGAAAACAAAATATAAATATATATATAGTTTATTCATTAAGAAAACCTATTCGAAACCTTGAAAATTTTAACTTAGTGATTCATTCATATGATTGTTTAACAAGGGATAACAGCTGTTCCTGCCTTTTACTTGAGTCTGTTGAATATATTAAATATCTCGGGGTTATAATAGATAGTAATTTAAATTTACAACACACACACACACACACACACATACACATATACACACACACACACACACACACACACACACACCACACACACACACACACACAGACACACACACACAAACAAACACACACACACACACACACACACAGACGCACACAGACATACACACATACACACACAGACACACAGACACACACACACACACACACACACACACACACACACACACACACACACACACACAGACACACAGACACACACACACACACACACACACACACACACACACACAGACACACACACAGACACACACACACACACACACACACGCACACGCACACGCACACGCACACACGACACACATTTTACACGCTCCTCTCCCATAACTGCTCACACACATTACACTCTTAACATAATTACTCCTTACAGTCATACATAACACACATCTTATGAGAGAGGAACGGCATAGTAGTATAAATTATTATTTTGTTTGTACCTTGGTATTAGTAATAAGTGGTAACATAGTATATAAACATAATATGTGGCACAATAAATTTCATTGTACTTAGGTATTAGCGGAATGTACAAATTTTTAGATAGTATTTGATTATTTAACTTTTGCTTGCATCCTAATATTTCTATAAATTTACGGTGGGGATATAAGGCGCTGACAGCAGATGCACAGGTCTCCTAGTTCGGCTGCAGATGCTATGTTTTCAAGTATATGTACTAATGTAGCTTTATTAAATAATGTTATGCAAATATCGTGATATACAACCTCTTGGAAACAAAGAACTTATTATTATTATTATTATAAAAACGTATGTATACATATATTAATAAAGAATTAGATATTGGAACCCCAATCACATCTTAAAACAGTAATAATTAACCACAATGATCACTTTAGTTCGCAGTTATATCGCTTCGAAGTATTCGCTTGAATCGCCAATTCAGTACTGACTCGGTTGCGGTCCTGACTTGCCTTATATCTGCCTTTTCTACAGAAACATCACTGAATGACTAGGTGTAGAAAGTTCTAGTATGGAATTTTCTATAAAGTTCTCCTAGTTCTGCTACTCGACACCAGATGGCGCGAGTTACCACTCCCCACGTACAAGACATTAAATATGGCGCGCAACACTGCCTCCCTCCTAAGACATACTCGTCCTGAGCATTATCGATCCCATAATAACGCGCCAGTCGATTCACATGGGCGATCTTAAGAGTACGTCTTGCACCTTTCTATATCTTTCTGTTGTTCATTTTGCGGTCATACCGGGTTTCCATCTTTTCAGAAAATTTGCTGGCCCGATTATCTGACGTGCTCATAAATGTCATTCATTTTGTTCCCTAAGTCATTAGCGTAATCGGTTACACTGCGTGGGATATCAGGTGGTATTCCGGTGATTAGGTCCGCAGGCAGCCGTAATTCTTTTCCAAAGTTTGCGAAAACCGGTGTCACCGATGTACTTTCATGAACAGAGCTTCAATATGACAACAAAAACGCTTGTATGTGATTGTGCCAATGTCGTTGCCGATTTTCCACAACTTTTGCTAGGTACATCTCCAATGTCTGATCAAATCGTTCTACCATTCCATCAGATTGTGGGTGGTAAGAAGTTGTTCTCGTTTTATCATCATCATCATCATCATTACAGCCCTTCACAAGTCCACTGCTAAACATAGGCCTCCCCCAGAGTACGCCACAAAGCACGATCCTGAGCCACCTGCATCCATCGACTTCCTGCATGTCTTACCAGGTCGTCACTCCATCTAGTGGGGGGGTCGCCCTACACTACGCCTATACCGGTACGAGGCGGCCACTCGAGAACCTTTTTTCCCCAACGGTTGTCGGTTCTTCGAGCTATATGGCCGGCCCATTGCCACTTCAGCTTACTAATCCGTTGGGCTATGTCGGTCACTCTGGTTCTACTGTATCACGCAGAGAAACCCCGAGCATAGCCCTCTCCATAGCTCGTTGAGCGACTTTGAGTGTCCTCATACGGCCGGAAGTGAAGGACCACGTCTCAGTTCCATATATCATCACTGGCAACACGCACTGGCCGTGGCCGTGTAGTGGCGGTTGAGAATATCCACTTCCCCATGTCTTCCCGTGGGTGTCGTAAGAGGCTACAGAGGGAAATAGGCAGGAGATGGGCAATAAAAAACTGCGGTTGCCAACCCGCTCGCCAAGCGTGACAACTATGGCAAACATCCCCCCCATGAGCAACGACACGAACAAACGGCCCACAGTCCTCGGCGGCCCCGCTATTCCTGGCTACGGTGGCGAACATGGTAAAAGCGGGGCAGGGTGTGCTAAGAATCTCCGGTGGAGGTTCGGTTACCACCTACGACGACTCTCGTTTTATGAGTACCCATAACTTGGCAAGTTTCCTGGAATACATGACTCAAAATTCCTTCCTTGATCGCTGTGAATCTTTAAAGGTACTCCAAAACGACAGAAGCCTTCATGAACTAGTTTTTCTGCAACTGTTGAAGCTTCTTGATTCTGAATGGCGAAGACTTCTGGCCACTTAGTGTAGTAATTCATCACAACCATGCAATATTTGTTACCACTTTCACTTTCCGGAAACGGCCCCCCCAACGTCAAGGGCTATCCTCTCCCATGGTGCACCAACATTGTACAATTTTAATGCACATTTACTACGAGTACGAGGTCCCTTCATAGCCACACAACTTGTACATTTGCGACACCAATCCTAGACATCGACAGTGGACCCAGTAAAACAGTTCTCGGGTCTTAAGTAGAGTTCGTTTTACTTCCAGATGGCCTCCTGAACAACCACTACGGTACAGCTGTAGAACATCTGGTACTTTAGCTTTAGGGACAATCACATTTGCAAATGACAGCTGTCTCCCCGACCATTTTCCCATTTACGGCACAGAACTCCATCTTGAATCAGCAAGCTGTCCCATTGGGCGCAATAGCTTTTCGTGGTCGAAGTCATCGCTGAGATGTCGCTCCACTTGGGCTAGGGAACACTGGCCTTCATCCATTCTAGAATCGGCTTGATGTTAAAATCTTCCTGCTGTGCGTGTTGTAGGCTATCGTTCCACTCGTTACTGAGGTGGTCTGTCCGATCATCCTCACAGATACCACTTCCTTACCCACTAGTACAATGCTTGCAATCTTCAGGACAAGGTCTTCTTGACAATGCATCTGCGTTGCCCATTGATTTCCCGCTGCGATGTTCGATCACAAAGACCTATTCCTGTTGCTGCTGGGTGGTGCTGTTGATCGGAGATGGCCCCTTTCACACAGCCATAGCTCCTAAGCTTGTATCCTTTATTGCGGTCGCGAACTGTAGCTACTGCAACCTCCCTGACGCGATGGGAACGATGATCCTGCCGCACGGCTTCCACCTCCAGTGCATGGGCCAAGGCGTCCTTAAACGTTTCTGGTGCCTCAGAGCACCTCTGACTTCAAGGTCGCGGACGCCATCGATGAATGTCTGCACCAGATTCCCTTCAATGAGCGCAGGTTACAGATCGGTATGCTTTTCGAACCAACTTCTCCACCTCAAGGGCCCACTGCTGCAGGTTTTCGTTAATGCGTTGCACGCGATCTTTAAGCTGCGCACGAAAGACGTGTTCCAGGTGAGCGTCGCAATATCTCGCCTCCAGTGCCTCAAGGAGCTGCGCGTAATTCACTTCCTTTCCGAGAGCTCCAGAACGGTTAAGGCCTGGTCGCGCAGGTCTAGTGTGAGAGCAGTCATGGCCTGACTTTTATTCCAGCCGTTTGCCTTCATAAGAGCTTCGAACTGGATTTTGTAGGCCGACCAGGAAGATCAGTCGAACGGCGGCACTTTGAATCCACGTAGCGAAGGTGTTGTAGCTACTACGATAGCTGTAATTACATCCCGAAGTTTGAGGTCGTTCAGCGATTTCTTCATCTCAGTGATCACGTTGTCAACCCGATTATTCACTTGGTCGATTCGGGTTTCAGGTTCCGATAGGCGGTTGTCATATTGAGCAACCCTATCCTTCACCTCCCGTATCTCTTTCCCGAAAGTAGCGTGAAGGTCCTTCATGAGAAGCATCTGCTCTCCCTTATCGCGTTTGAGCTGTTCTTCCAAATGACAGACCTGTTCCTCTTGCTGCTCTTTCAATCAACGGGCCTGTTCTTCCTGTCGGCGAGCCTGCAGCAGCACCGTCATCAGCGCAATTAAGTCGGGTGCTGCATTTGTAGGAGCTGCTGACGGGCCGGCTTCCGTGGCCGGCAGCTGGCCCTCCTACGTCTGCGGCGTTGCACCACCAAATCGTCTCTGGTCCGTCTCCTGCTGGCGTTGATTTTTTCTCTTTATAATATACGAAAAAAAAAACTCTTTATAATCTGGTATGTTTTATTTGATCTTGTGCTGTCTTCCACTCTTTTTATAAATGTACTTTGTACTTAAATAAAAACAAACAATAACAATAAAATAGTAGTAAACCACAACACTACTCTTCATCGTGATGACGTCACGACTGGACGACAACGGCGTAGCTGACCTTCCTTTTTGAAACTTTCTTAGAGATGTAGCCGTATCGCATGTTGTGTATCGATTTCGAAATCGATATAACCAAAATATATAGAGATCGACTCAAAATATTTTATGTGGCAGGGGAGGCGTAAGCCAAGTAAATCACAGAAGAAAAGTCTTACCCTCTTATGGCAATAGGGTTTTGATATGATGCTGATGCTACCAGATGATTTTGAGATAATCATAATCATCATCTTTATTGCAATCAAATGGTAACAATAGATGTGATGTTTTAAAAAAATAGTCTGCATTTGAACCCAGTTTGAGCGTAGCAATTATAAAAATATGAAATATTATTTTTAAACTACAATATTAGATTTCATTGATAAATTACATTATTAGATTATATTATTTTAAAATTCTGTAAATTTAATTAAATTAATAATCACAATGTCAGGTAAAAAATAATTATTATTATAAATAAAAATAAAATTAGGTAAAAAATAATAATTGAAAAAATATTACATTAGATAGGTACAGGCCGAAGTTGTCCACACAAATTAAATAATATTTATATCAAAATATTCATTTAAATTATAGAAACATTTTTCAATTAAATATAACTTTAATTTGGATAAAAATAATATAGTACTGGTTAAAATTTTTATGTAATTTGGAAGGTTATTAAAATTTTTAACTGCCATACAGTAGGGACTAGAGCTATGCAAAGCAAAAGTAGATTTCAGCAATAGTAGCCTATTTTATTTGGTCTAATTGAGATTTGTAATTTGTTTCACTCAATTTGGTAAATAGTTCTGGGTGGTTTTTTTTTACAAATTTGCATGTTTCCCAAATATAAATAGAGGTCAAAGTCAAAATTTTAAACTTTTTGAAGTGGGGCTTACAACTTTCTGGAATTTTTATGTTTACCAAGATTCTTATAAATTTTTTTTTTGCATTATAAATAATTGCTGTGCATCTTTACTAGTTCCCCACAAAATGACACCGTATGACAGCCACGAAGATGTGTATGCGTAATATGCTGACAGAGCGCTGGGGACATCTGTGGTTTTCTTTATTTCTCGTAATACGTAAGTGAAGGATAAGTCGCTCGCGTCCGTAGGCTATGACCACCTATTCCTAGGCCCACCCTACACGTGTCCCCCGGGTGGTGCTAAATGAGCGACAAGCCGATACCACAGACTCGGCTCCACGCCGTGGTAGCGGCGTAAAATATACTACCCCATATTTCGCACCAAGAAGAACTATATAAAAGAAATGGCCCCGAGTTTCTGGCGCCCCTTTAATGGGGCAGGGGTGCGAAGAATCTCCGGGAGGAAAACCGGCGACGAGGTTCGCTACCCGTCACGTTCTGTCTCCCGGAGAGGCGAAAAGTGGATTGCAGAGGCCCGTCTGGCTACGTTGAATATATGTGGGGCAATTAATGATAAAATGGATGAAGTATGCGATATGATGTATGATAGAGGAATAGATGTGTTATGTGTAAATGAGACGAAAAGGAAGGGGAAGGATGTCACTACACATGGCATGTATACCGCATACTGGTCTGGTGTAGACGAGATCGAGCGGGCATGCCAGGGAGTAGGTATCATCCTTTTAGAAAGAACGGCCCAATGTGTGAAAGAGTATGAATGTGTAAGCCCAAGACTGCTATGGATAGGAATGAAAGTGGGCTTAAAGAAGTTGTTTGTGTTAGGGGTCTACGCCCCAGACATGTCTAAGCCCACTTATATCCGAGAGCAGTTTTGGGAAATGGCAAGGATGGTGTTAATGAAGTGTAAGGGAAATGAAAATATTATTATGCTAGGAGATTTTAATGGAAGGGTTGGGGTGAGGAGGCTTGGTTATGAAAGGATATTGGGAAAGTTTGGTGATGAAAGTATAAACGAGAATGGTGAAAGTATCCTCACCGTATGTATGGAAAAGAATCTTTTTGTGACGAACACTTGCTTTCGCCACAAGAGGATTCACATGTATACTTGGGAAAGAGGTGACGATAGAAGTATGATAGATTTCATAATTGTGGATGAAAGATTGAGGGGCGCAGTGGTAGATACAAGGGTTTACCGGGGTTCTAACGTAGGAACGGGTCATTATTTGGTTTTATGCCGAATTAATGGTCTATTCAGGCGTTGGCGCCATCAATCATCTGTGTCTACCACTGCGTTACAGCGTATTAGAACAAAAAGGTTACAGGTGAAAAACAAGTTCAAATGTAGACTGAAAGAAAATATAAGTGGTTTGGATGAATTATGTATGAAGGAGTTAGACTTGGAGAATGTATGGCAAAATGTAAAGAAAGGTTTAGTGGATGCAGCTACCGAAGTATGTGGTGTTAGTAAGAGAAAGAATGAAAGGAAAAATATTACGTTATGGTGGGATGATGAGATACCTATGGAAGTTGAAGCAAAGAAGAGAGCATGGCTAGATTTACTAGCAACAAAGGCTGGTAATTCTGGCGGTACGAATGATGATATTGAAAGAAAAAAGGCAGTCTTTAGACATCTTAATAAGATAGTAAAAGAAGTAGTTGAAAGAAAAAAGCAAGAAAGAAGGGATAAGAATGATAGAAGAATATCGGATAACTTCCAGGCAAATATTAAAATGTTCTGGAAACTTGTAAGAACTGCCAGGGGACATTCAAAACAGCCTAATGTTATAAGAAACGAGAATGGCTATATTATGAATGATGAAGTTTTGAGTTTAAAGAGATGGAAGAAATATTTTGAAAGCGTGTTTATGAGTGAGGAAACAACCTATGTACTAAGTGAAGTAGAAACTCCGAAAGAAGAGGAAAGAGGTAGCGAGATAAGTATAGATGAAATCATGAAAGCAATGAAAAGCATGAAAGCAATGAAAAGCATGAAAGCAGGTAAGGCTGCCGGATATGATAGAGTTTCACTCGAAATGCTAAGGGCTGGAGAGGAAGTCGTGGCAGGCCTGCTGCACACCTTGTTTAATTTATGCTGGGAACTGAAGCGGGTACTGGTAGACTGGTGCAAAGCCGTGATAGTCCCAGTATATAAAGGAAAAGGGTCGCAGCAGGACTGTAAAAACTACCGTGGCATCAGCCTTCTTGGCATTGTGGGAAAACTGTATGCTAAGGTACTGATTGAAAGGGTCATGAAAGAAACTGATGGAAAAATTTGGGATGTGCAAGCGGGATTTAAAAAGGGAATGGGATGTACAGATCAAGTCTTTTCCATGCGCATGATCGCGGAGAAGTTTTTGGCCAAAAACCAAAAGGTTTTTTGTGCGTTCATGGACTTGGAAAAGGCCTATGACAGAGTGGATAGGGATGTGCTATGGCAAACACTGAAATCATTTGGGTTGAGCGCTGGCTTGATACAGGCATTGGAGTCTCTTTATAGGGACTCTAGTGCTTGTGTTAGGATCAACGGGGTCTACTCGGACTGGTTTGACATCCATAAAGGTGTCAGACAGGGCTGTGTAGCTTCCCCGTGGCTGTTCAACCTATTTATGGACAGTTGTTTGCAAAAAACTCTCTTATTAAGATGTCTAAAGACTGCCTTTTTTCTTTCAATATCATCATTCGTACCGCTAGAATTACCAGCCTTTGTTAAATAAGAATAGAAGGAGAGTTGATCGAGCAAGTAGATGAGTTTGTATATTTGGGCTGCGTATTTAGCAGGGATGGGAGATATGATAAGGATATAGAACGACGAGTGAATGCGGGAAATAGAGTAAATGGGGCCCTGCACTCTATTTTGAAGAGTCAAAATGTGTCAAAAAAAGGCACGTATGGCAATTCACAATGCTGTGTTGGTCCCTACTTTAACGTATGGTAGTGAAAGTTGGGTGTGGCAGAAGAAGCACGAGAGTAGAATCAACGCAGTAGAAATGCGGTCCTTAAGGAGTATGTTAGGGCTGAATCTGAACGACAGGGTAAGAAATTGTGTAATAAGAGAAGAGTGTGGTTTGCAAGATGATGTTGTGACCAGGATTAAGAAAGGAATGCTTCGGTGGTTTGGTCATGTGGAAAGAATGAATGAGGAAAGAGTGACAAAGAAAATTTATGTTGCAGAAGTGAATGGCAGAGTCGGAAAGGGACGTCCTACGCGAAAATTTATCGACCAAATTGGCGATTTATTGAAAACGGGCCAAATTAGGAGTACCCTTAACCGACGAGCATGTATGCGTAGGTGTATGGATGTGAAGGAGGCGAGAGAGGTGTGTCAGGATCGTGCCAAATGGAAGTCTGTAGTCTCTGCCTACCCCTCTGGGTGACAGGCGTGAGTGTTTATGTTATGTTATGGGTCAGGACCAAATTTTTGACGTAATCGCACAACGGAAATCGCAACGGAATGTATCACACTGGAAACTAAATGTAGCACAATAGAATTATTAGGGTGTATGTATATGGTCGGAAGATTTGAGGTAAGTTAAATTTAAAATAAATAAAATTCACAGAAAGAAATATTTAATAAGTAGTACAAACCAAACAACTTTGTTTTTCTTACACTAATAAAACATTATATTAATAATTAATTATCTTTGGATTTTACATTATTAATGTCCCAAAATTTTAATTTAAAATTTTAAACATACCCACAACATAAAATGATCCCTTAAAAAGTAAAACTAGAAAAGACCTCAAACTTTGTCTTTAAACGGTTGAACAGATTTTTTTGAATCATAGCTAATAACACTCGATCAAGTCGCCTTTTAAACAAAAAAAAATCAATATCGATTCATCCGTTTGGGAGCTACGATACCACAAGCAGATACACACGTTAAACTTATATGTTTGCATTGGGGGTTATAAACAACAAAATCCTTACTAATAAACTAATCAGTCAGGTGGCCTACCATGACATCTTAAAACAATATTGTTTTAATCCTGTTCTAGTTTGGAGTAGAGATGACGCTATACATCCGGTATAGTTCTGTCTTTTTCTAACACTGAAATGACGTTCAAACAATACTGCTTTAAGACGTCATGGTAACACCACTGTTCTATATAATACTGATTTTAAACTGAAAAAAAAAATTACAGCTAAACAAAATAAACTTCGTCAAAATCGTCAACCAAATAGTAGTCTTTGGAATCTTGCAATAGTCTTATTTTTTTAACAATCGAATCGCTTGTGATAATGTCGAGATCAACTTTTTTTGGTAGAATGAACTTTAGTTTTGGGGATTTTACAGTCTTTAGGAAGGAGATCGTGAATAAAGTTTTACCATCTTCATTGTGAATTTTCTGAACATATCCTACGTAGTACCTCCATATTTTTCTTACGTAATATCGGACTAAAACAACGTCATTTTTTAATAAATCATATTTTTCTACATTCGCTTCTTGATTAATCGCGGAATTAACTTCAGAACAGGATGGAATAGGATTTGAATATATATTATCAGTATTTTCTTTCTCCGATTTACTATTATTAGATGATGGTTTTTTCACTGAACTCACATCAAAGTCTAAACCTATTTCTGTAAGCTTCCCAAATGTTTTAAAAATAAATATCGGTGAGGATTTTCACTTCACTGTTTCCGTTCTTTTTTCCTTTACTTTCTGATCCTTTTTGCAGGACACTATCAAATTCTATCTGTAACACCTTTTCTTCTTCTGTATTTGTTTTTAATGTTACATTTTCTGTTCATATGTGATTTTCAATCTCTGGTTCAGTCTTATTCTGTATTATTTTTTCAGATAACATTATTTTCTCTGTTTTTTCTCTGCAGGTTTCCTGTTCTTCTGGATCATTATCATCAAAATATCCAGCTTCATTCCAATCAGATTGATCGCTTTCGGCATATTCGATCTCCGTATCCGTATCTTCTGAAGACGAATCTATTTTTATCATATTTTTCCTGAATCTATCTCTAGGAACTCTTGGTTGTTTTTCATTGATTTCTTTTATAAGAACGTGAGTTTTAGTAGAAAAGCAGTCGCAGTTACCTCGCATGCAGAAGCAGCTTAGCGCTCTGTATTTAACGGTATTTTTATTTTTAGTGTCGATGACTTGGTGTATTTTCATTGTGGACGGTATCGTTAAAATTTTTTCGGGATTAGATATTTTAATTTTTTCTATGTCTTGGTTAGAAACGTAAAATGTCTTGACAGATATTTCTGATTGTATTAACGTCTCAAATACGGACCTTGCATCGACAATATCCGTACCATAGGCAACTCTGGCATCCAAGGTTCTTTTAACTACACCTCCAACACCATCGGCTGCACCTTTCCCATGAGACGCCTCGAAAAAGGACCAGGTCGCTTGATGGAATCCTTCATTCTGCGTTATTTCACAAAAAAGAAAAAAGTTGTATTTTTGACGATATTGCGTCGTGGGTCCATCAGACCAAACGTGGATGCGACTAACTGTGGAATGTTTTTCTTTAATAAACTCTATAACTGGTTTTAAATGGCCCCATATAGCTTCGGGACCATGCTTGAGTGAAGGAGAAACGGTACAAAAACGTAACGGTTTCTCATTTTTTATATATATTAGGCCAGTATGCAACGTGACTTGTGTTTTTGATGACCCAAAGTGCATGGCCTGCACTTCTTGAGCCATTTTACAAACGTAATTCTCCGAAAAGTCACAGTGAAGTATAACTTCGTCATCTTCTACTTTTTCTATTGATTCTTTATATTGTAAAATTCGGCGGAACTATATAAAATGGACGGTAGCATTTAAATGTCGTGAAGGATACAGTTCCGCCTTCATTTTGGTATTTTTGATACAATTTCAGTAGCGTATCTAGCAAAAATCGTTTTTGTTTTTGTATTTTATTTTTAGTGACATACTCTTTCTTTCCTGCAGTCATACGACTTACGTCATCTCTTTCGAAGAATTTTTTCAAATCACATGCTGTTTTTATTCTCTTTTGTTTGATGCTGTAGTACCTTTTTACACCACTCTTAATACCTAAGCATTTTGCCAGGTTTGTTTTCATGTAATATTTCTTGCCTGTTTCACTTTCTGTAAGCTTTTTCAGCATTTTTCTTTCTTGGAATGATTTACTAAGTTTATACGTTTCTTTTAAGGACTCTTCAAGAACATGCTGTTGTTGTTTTTGTTGTTAAAAGTTTTTGCTTAACTCTCTCTTTAGCTTCCTCTGAAATATCAGGAAGTTCTTTCTCAATGAAAATGTTAGATTTAGTCTTAGGAGTAAGTTCATTTAGATAGTGAAGCTCCTCGATTTCAACTGATTGTGACCGGTTTGTAATAGATTTTCTCGATTACTTTTGTGATTTAAGTTTGTCCAACTCAGTAGTCAGTCTTTGTACCTTTTTTCTTGAGCGTGTTTACATTTTTCTTAAATTCTCATTTTTTCTACGCATAATTTCTACTTTTTCTTTTAGTTTTTTATTTTCTCGCCCTACTTGGCTACGATAGCGACGACGTGCCCTTCCAGTTTCGACTGCCAATGGTTTATTTTCTTTTTCAAGTTTTTTACGTTTAGCATCCCTCCATTGTTTTCTAACATCTTGTTTTTCATTTTCGCTCATATCGCCTATTTTTCGTTTTTTAGCTTTCGTTCTTTCCAAATTTCTCTTTTTCATTTCTTCAAACTTTTTTGGATTCTTTTTTTAGTTTTTCGCGATACTTGCGACATCTTTCTGCGGATGATAAAGGCATCTGAAAAGCAACAATGATAAATAATAAAATGTAGCTACTATTAACTTAATCAAATTATGTAATCTAAACTATTGTAAAAGGACAACAATAAGATCAAAATAAAAAGAATCAGTTGGTGGCAGTTACTACAGTTCAATCTATAATCGTATGCCACCGACTAGGTACTTTTTGAAATAAGTTCTTTGTTGGTTTTGATCTTTTTAGTTGTTTTTATTTTACGAAGATGGTTTTTTTTTCTATTGTAAAAAGTCATGTTCTAGATTTTAAAAAAAACTAACTGCTGACTGGGGAAGCTAACATTACAGAAGGAATCGGGAAAAAGGATTTCATAAACCTATCAGAATCAGTTAAAATCGAGGATTTTCGTTATTTAAATGAAATCACCCCTAATGTCTAAAACTAAACTGAAATCGTAGGTATTTTAAACTTAATAAAACAAATTACGGAGAAATTGGTATGCGTAACAAATACAGAAGAAAAAGACACGCCGAATACATAACCTCCTCCTTATTTGAAGTCATTTAAAAAATTGAAGAGGCTCACGAAAAGTGGAACAGGCAAAAAATATAACGCGACAACAAATCTGGCAAAAATTTAACTATTATTAAAATACTAAATTATTAATTACTGAAATTTTTTTACCATAAGTAAAAAAAAGAGTGTCATTTGAGGAACCAAGATGTATCTAACAATGATGTTTATGTAGCATCTAGGAGGGAACATAGACACAGGCATACTAATATACCAACTAAAAACATTACCACGGTAATATTATCTATACAGTATTGTAACTCGGCCGTATCTTTCAAATAAATGCCTACAGCCGTGCGGCACGTAAACATGTGATAGGGCTGTCTGCCTCCAGCATTTTTACATTTGCCTACTTTGTGTTTCCATTTAGTTTTATGATTGTAAATATACTTTGTATATAAACAAATAAAATAGGTACTTTGTGAATTGAATAGGAAGTTTTCAATAAAAATGGGTGTCGTTTTTTGATTGGTAGATTTAATTAAAAAACCATGTTTATGTTTGAATAACAAATCGGTTAAATAATTTTGCGACCGAAAAATATTTGCGCCTCGGCTGAGACTTACGAAATGCTTTATTACTAGATTTTTAAATATAAAAAGTCCGCTTTCTAATATAAAGCTAAAATAATATAAATTAAAAATTGTTTTGGAAAACATGGACAACGTGGAGAAAAGGAATATCTATTAATTGATTATAGATACCTGCAGCTACTTTACAATTTATATGTTTGTTTTTAAATGAAGTTCAGATTTATTATTTCTTTATTTCTACTCTATTATTTATTTCCTCCATTTTTTAATATATTTCACAAAATCATCTCTGCGGCACAGTCTCGACTGTCTGCATGCCGAGATCGAGGCGCGTAGGCATAGCTCTCGCTTCGTCCGTTTGTATGAAGTTGGAATACTGTATAGATAATATTACCGTGACATTACCCTCCTTCTGGGCTCTGGCACAGTCAAGTAAAAATAATATATAAATATTAAACGCTAATTCGATTCATAACATAAGTAGGTACCTAATGAGATTAGAATAATTGTACACATACCTTTAGAAAATTCCCTTGTGACACGTCGCACAATTTCGTGTCACTAATCGCACAATGGAATAAAAATTCTTTACAACGTAACCTAAAAGTTGCAAGAACTCATAAATTTAACCATGAATCGAACACTTCTACAGAGCTTTTCACTGTAAATCTTTAAGGGGCGTATTACATAATTCAATTTTAAAGAAATCTTTAGATATATTATTATTGTACACAACTAAATTCACAAAATTTTAACGACACGCGGCGACGACACAAACAAAATGCTCAAGTGACAATGAAACAACATGGCGGCATTGATAAATAAATATATGGCGGCTTTTAGAAATTTTATGGCCAGTACTTGAAGCCAATGTTGTAGGTTTTGAAACGATGGTGTCGCACAACAGGAGTGTTACAACGGAATGAATTTTGGGATGTATGTAATATTACTTGTAAAAACTATAATAACGATGGTTATTGTGATATTATTTATAAAAACGATTACTAGTGTTTACGAGCCTTTATTAATAATAACATAAAAATGCTTGCTTACGTTAAATAAAACAGCGCCAAAAATATTCTTAGGTACTCGAGCAAGGACATGCGTATTTTATATAGAGTAAAAAGACCGAGTTAGATATTATGTATTGTTATGGCGAATTTAAACAACGAAATTAGTTATTTGATGAATGACAGTGTATACAATACACTAAAATAATATTAGCAAATATCCAAAATTATTTTAAGGCATAATAAATACGCAATTTTTTGTCACATAAGAGTCGGACACTACAGTATTTCTGTATGCGTCAAAAATTTAATCCTGACCCTATGTTTGTTTGCAAAATTTGAAAGTTGAAGAATGCGGATTAAGAATGGGTGAGTTAACCGTCAAATGCCTTTTGTACGCCGATGATCAAGTTATCCTTGCGTCGTCGGCTGCCGAGTTGGAAATGATGGTTACATTAATGAACAGATCATTAAAAGAAAGGGGTATGAAAGTGAACGCAAGTAAGACGAAGGTTATGGTTTTTGAAGGAGAAGAAAGTAAAACGATTTGTGAAATAAGAATAGAAGGGGAGTTGATCAAGCAAGTAGATGAGTTTGTATATTTGGGCTGCGTATTTAGCAGGGATGGGAGATATGATAAGGATATAGAACGATGAGTGAATGCGGGAAATAGAGTAAATGGGGCCCTGCACTCTATTGTGAAGAGTCAAAATGTGTCAAAAAAGGCACGTATGGCAATTCACAATGCTGTATTGGTCCCTACTTTAACGTATGGTAGTGAAAGTTGGGTGTGGCAGAAGAAGCACGAGAGTAGAATCAACGCAGTAGAAATGCGGTCGTTAAGGAGTATGTTAGGGCTGAATCTGAACGACAGGGTAAGAAATTGTGTAATAAGAGAATAGTGTGGTTTGCAAGATGATGTTGTGACCAGGATTAAGAAAGGAATGCTTCGGTGGTTTGGTCATGTGGGTGACAGGCGTGAGTGTTTATGTATGTATGTATTTACGTAAGTGAATTTTGATAGCCTATTTTTCACTTTATTTATATGGGATTTCCAGTTTATATGGTATATTATTATAAGTAAAAGCGATATTTAGTGGTGATTTTTGAACTGGCCGGAATTGCATAATTTTGGTTTTATTAAAATTAATCTCTAGGTTGTGATGTGTCAGCCAATTTGTAACCTGGTTCAATACTTGATTCAATTTATTATTTAAATTCTGGTCTTTTGTATGCGGAATAAGAATGGAAATGTCATCAGCAAATATAACAGAGGTTTCAGTCCATACCCTAGATTGAGAAAGAAAATCGCACAACACAAAATGTAAAATTGCTCTTCATACCTTAAGAAAAAAATAAACATTTATTATTTGTAATTTTATATTATTAAAATAAACGTTTATGACGTCATCAGGGTGTCGTCTATCCTTGACCACGGCGCCCAATGAACTGATAATCGATGACGCGCTAAGGATGCGCCAGAGTTGAGCTATTAGATTTTCTATGCGAAGTTGATTTGATGAAATTTTTATTTATTTATGTAGCTGATGAAAGTTGTTTTATTCAAATATCAATAATAATTTAAAAAATAACACGTTTGCGTTTAATTTTGAATAGTTTTCAGTAAATCTATGCCTAACGTATTACATAACGGATTTTTTAATCTGAAATAAACGTTTTATTATTATTATTACAACCCTAGCGGTCAAACATAGACGTGTGGCATGCTGGACATAATATTTGCTTAGATAAAAATCCATTTTCTTAGTTCAATGTTTCTTAGTACTTGTGGCTCTAGGAGACTTGTTTTTTATACTCACATGTTGCTGGTTTATTCTTTTTTGAGGAGTGTAGAATTAAAATACCAGTAATAATTTTCCAATATCTATATTTCATAATTTTGTGGGCCGGGTTTTTGTCTGTGATGTGAGCTGTCGGTGTGAGCTCCCAGGTGCTGGTCAAGTGTAGGCGACTTTGGCGCTCAAAAGGTTAAAAACTGTCGATTGAATTACCAAAATTGACACTTTAATCACCGAAAACGAATTACAACTTAAAACACACTAACAATTAATCACAATGATCACTTTAGTTCGCAGTTATACCGCTTCGAAGTATTAAATGAATTGCCAATTCAATACTGACTCGGTCGCGGTCCTTACTTGCCTTATATAGGGCTTTTTCTACTAAAAACATCTAGAATGTTTGAGTATATACCGGTCCCGACTGACTAGGTGTAGAAAGTTCTAGTATGGAATTTTCTATAAGTTCTGCTAGTTCTGCTACTCGATACTAGATGGCGCGAGTTACCACCCGCCACGTACCAGATATTAATTATGGCGCGCAACAATATTATGGTCTATGTAGTTACAGCTTTCAATAATTTCTAACCGTGGTCGCAACTAGCAGCAGCACGTAGCTGCCTTTTTTCTTTTTTTCTCTGTAATTCGAGATGAGATCGAGAAGACTTCGTTAACAATTTATTTCAAGGCTGTGGGTTTGTAGCATTCCCAACTGTTTGTAAAATTATGTATGTAAATAATCTTCATTTTTTGTGCAAACAAGCATTAATGATCTTAACGATAGTATCTTGAGCGGCATTACTATTGCCTAAAAGGGTTTGTGGTATGTCACGCTCTGGTTGCCGGACTTTTCCGGTAAGCCCTCGACCTCTTGACTCTTATTAAAATGTCACCAGATAATGTTAAGTATGATTAATTGGTAAGTTAAATAATTAAAAATAAGTGGAAATAAATAAAACCACAACAATTATTTATATTAAAGTCGTTTTATTACTTATACAAGTTAAACAATAAAGAGTTAAAATATTTCTTTGGCAACATTTAAATTTTATACAATATTATTATATTATGTTTTTTAATTAAATAGACATAATATCGTATAAACAGATTGAGATTCTGTATAACAGTCTTCTTTTTAATGCGTTTAAGGGTGGGTTTGTCAATCCTAAGATAAAATGTTTAACTAACAAATAAAACTATTTGGCTCCTTGACTGCGAAATAATGAGGGCTAAGAATTTCCTGGTCACTAGATGACGCTATTTAGGACTGAGGTAGATTATTTACAGTGTCGCCAAATGTGAAAAGTTGTGTTTCAAAAAAGTTTTTAAGTTTCTAATGTAGGTATACATCGATATACACAAAACAATGTTTCTATGGTTACTCTTTAATTTCTCCACTTTTTTAACTTTTTCTTAATTGTTTTAATTTTAGTAACATCCGTAATTTAATACAAATATATATTGTATTCCAAAATGAAACAATAAACTTTATATTTTCCTAACAAATTAACTCCCCCCCCCCTCCTTCCATGAAATGCCAAATATTTCACCTAATTCCAAAGTGGTGCCGCCCTGGTGGCACAAAAAACCGTGGATGTCCATTGATAGTACATTTTTCAATTGTGATATTTTTCACGAATAGCTATCCGACGGATTTATTGGGCTACTACTATACTACTACTATAACAACGTTAACTTTTGGGAGGTACTTACTAATTCCACGGCAGGATAAACTACAAATTTTCACTTTCTGCGACGAAAAAACGTAACTGTCAAGTATCAGTTTATTATGTAGTGTACATAAGTAACGTTTGTAGAAAGTGAAAGTTATTTTTTCGGAAAGAAAAAGTCGTGGAAAAAAAAAGTTTTAAGGTTGTGTTATTTTGATTCAAAGTAAAGAGAGGGTTCGTGAGTTTATTCCGAAAGATATAAACAAGCTTTGCAAAATAAAAAAAAATATAGAGTAAAGGAACATTAATACGTAATTTGCATGGTAGTTTCTTAATTCATGTGTTAATTAAGTTAGAATTATAAAAGTACTAAAAGAAATCCTCTCTGCAGATCCAAAGTATACAAACCCGGTGGAAGGCCTTTAAATTCTTTCGATTTTCTGATCTTCTTTGGCCCATTTTGAAATCATCGATCGTTATAATAACAGTTTTACTTTATAAAAAACGTGAAATCATCTGTTAGAATATAGGTAGTAATATTTAAAGTTATTTCATGCATAAAAGTAGAATAGATAAAAAATATTAATAATATTGTTTAATTCATTGTTTACCTTTTTATGTCTTATCATAGCGTAATAAATAAGCATTAAAATAGGAATTATGTGTTTTAGATTAATTATGTTAAGGTCATATCTATATTCATAATCATTTGT
Source organism: Parnassius apollo (assembly GCA_907164705.1). Lineage (NCBI taxonomy): Eukaryota > Metazoa > Arthropoda > Insecta > Lepidoptera > Papilionidae > Parnassius > Parnassius apollo. Next base: position 2,944,794 of record CAJQZP010001706.1, read on the forward strand.
ATGTATACGCGCCGATGTTCCACTGAGGAGTGAGGACTGCGTCGCGCACTTATATAGTAGTGAACGAGGAGCAAGGTAGTATTTTAGCTCTCTATTGAATAAGCGGTAATCAGGTCGTTCAAGGGTCCGATAGTGAAGGCAATCCCTCCAATAGTCAAGTTATACGTCAAATAGAGACTGACGATTGAAAAATTAATTAATTTGCTAATAATATACTGCTTTTAACTGCTTGTAGCTTTGTCTGTTTATCCGGGGATTGAAAATTTGTCCCTAAATATTAGAGTAATAACATACATATAGGTTTAAATACAGTTATATTAAAATCTACCACTTCTGGTTTTACTATATTTTAATATATCAATATTAACATCACACAGTAAATTTATAAAAGTAATTTAGATTTACTGAATCTAAAGGTTTGTAAAAACAAGGATATCGAGATCCTCACGAGACTCATGAATAATTTAATATAATAATATCTAAAGGGATTCATAAATACTATTTTTGTATGAGAGCTGTTTGATACTGCTTTTAACTAGATGATTTTTTTTCTTATATTCATTAAATGCTTTAATTACGTCACAGTAATAAAAGCATACTAAAATAACAGCTTATCGCAATACAATTTTTGCCCAACTGTATCTTGCTTTAACACTATTCATACATACACTCGGTGGGTTATTTTATATTTATTACTTTTATTAGAGACCAGTCATAAAATGCGTCACCCAATACTTTGCCTTTAAACTACTCCCCCTTTCGTCACTTTGCGTCACATTTTCAGCAAACCCTAAGAAGATTTATAATTCAAAATTTTGTTTTCTAATTTTAAGTAAAGTTATCAATAGTAGTAGAACGCGGCAGCCTAAGCGGTCGCACGGATAGGCCGTCTAAAACCGGGGAGGTACCACGACCTCACAGGATACCAACGTGAGGTAGAAGTTTACTTCTGCGTTTCGCTGGGTAAGTGCAGGTGGCCGGAGATTTATAAATCATTAATTAAATTTGTAAAAAAAATGCCGGCAATTTGTTAACATCATCAAACGGCCGTGTGGAGTCGGTGCGAGAGAAGACATCATCTCCCCATTTCGTCCCGTGAGTGTCGTAAGAGTCGTGTTGGAATATGCCAAAAAGATCTCATGGCTCCGATATATCGATTAGTATAACTAATAACTATCTTATTCATGGTAAAATAAAATAAAAAATACCTAGACCAGCGACAGGGAGCAGGGTCAAAGATGCTTGACGTCTAAATCTGTGATCGCCAATCTGTCAAACGTGGCTATAAAGGCAAATCTCCCTATAATGGAAAAAGCCCATATCAAGCAGTGGTCTTTTTCGGATTGGTGTCATCGAATAAAAATACATGTACATGTCTTATGAGTTCCTAAAAGATCCTAAAACTGAGTGTCCTTCGGGGCCACGTAAGTTAAAAGATCTTTTTATATATGTCGTAGGTTCAAGATAAAATCACCAACATGTATTGAAAGCAGCGAGCTCATCATATTGTAAGATATAGGGGTTTCACTTAATTTTATATCAATTCCTATCAGTATTAGTTTGTTTTGGATAGTGAATATAACAGGATGTTTAATTAGAAATTGTTTTCTGAAGGAGTGGCTGCTCGCAACATCAGACACTGGCCCGCTGGTTCCATTGTGATGGTGGCGGCCGACTGCATCCACGGCTCGCCATCCACTTGCATTGCACAAGACCCCCACAGCTCAATCTAAAAGAAACTATTTATTAACAACTAGTTTATAATAATTACCCATAAAATTGCCTTAAAATTATATCTTCTCATTTCCCGTTATTTGATTCACAGATTTTTGTAACCATATCGATTCATTCAATTTAATTCAATCAATTTAAACATGTCTATTCATTATGAAACAAAGTTAGCTGTCAAATTCTATGCTTTGGATTTTGGTTCGAATATTTTTGCGAACTTCATTCGGTTAACAGTAGATTAAAAAGTTAAAAGTAAAGTTACAGCCTATATACGTCCCATTGCTGAGCACAGGCCTCACCTCATTTCTGAGAGGGTTTTAGGGCAAGAAAGTGTCCACCGCGCTGCCCCAATGCGTGTTGGCGAACTTCACATGTCTTCGAAATATTTTTTTTCTTATTCCTCAGACATTCAGGTTTCCTCACAATGTTTTCCTTCACCGCCGAGCACGTGGTAAATCAGCACTTAAAATTGCAATTAACAATTAACCCTATGACTAATTTTAAACTACTTTTTGTAAAAAGTCCGATTGGGGCCCCATCAATGATTCGCTTCTAAAACTATTTTGAGACAAAATAAAACGTTGGTATTAACGTGATACAACGCTTCCCAGTTTAAAATTACATAAGTATTAAGATGTTAAACATTTGGCGTCATGAATTCTATACAACATTTAAGTATTGGTGCCATTTAAATGCAAATTGTTTAAGTTAAATCAATTTACTTTTTTAGATATCGCATTATTCACATAGAATACTATAATACATACATAATAGAACGGGGGAGTGGGCGGAGCCCGTGTAGCCACTAAAATGTCATTAACACGTCAATTTACACGTATAACTGTCAACACGAGATGTGTTTTGATGTTACAATCGTTTCCGAATTTCGCATGCAAATTATTTAGAAAATGCCAAATTGCACGCTATTTACAAGTAAATATGTATTAAAATCTGTCTGTCAACACAGCGAATCAGGTTTGTAGTAGTGATAATACAACGTAATTGCTTGTGTGTGCTCCCAGCGACGCCGGTCCTCGTACAAAATAAGGTTGACAGTCATTCTATTGTGTATTATAGTATTCTGTGAGTTTAAAATAATAAACAGCAAATAATATTGTATCATGGCTACCACCTACTATGTAAGGTAAGTCATTAAAATAGACAAGAAACAGAAAGGGGCTGAGAATTGAACCTTGGGAAAATCCCAATTATACTAACAACCCGGAAGCACTCTTATCGTGGATCAAGTTTTGTTAAATATAAAATAATAAATCTAAGAGAATAACATCTTAGACATTAATCTTGAAGTTTCTTAATTAATGAAAGAGAAAGAAAAAGAAAAACTTTCATTTGATAGAAAACAACATCATCTCATTGAAGTATCCGTTGGTACCCATAATAGGTAATCCTGTATCGAGGGTACCTATTTAGCATAAACAAGATATGTTTAGTTTTCGCTTGGTTTACTTAAACACACAATTTAAAGACTAATTTTCAAATGAACAAACATTAAGAGGTTTAAGAGATAGTTGCCTTTATGCTTGATGTGAGAATAATTTTCTGTCGAGTCATAATTTAAGGAAAATGAGCCAGAAAACAATTTTTGTTTGCTTCTTTTAAAGAGCAATGTTTTATAGCGTAGACGCTAGTTACTATATTATAAATTAGCGAGTCTATGTAGGTACTTGAACGTCTGGCATAACACAACTTGGTTTTGGGTAAAGAGACCTTGAAGATTCTTCGTTTGAGTAAATTTTTATAATCTTTGCATGTTAATAGAGATTGGTGGACTTTGATAGCTAGTTTTAAAATGTACAATTGACGCACAGTTAGGACTTTGCTTTCCTGATACAAACTATCTATGGGATATCTAAAGGGTTTCTTTAGCATTGTTTTAAGAACTGAACGTTATTCTCTTTCTAGCTAAATAATATGTGTTTTCGCTGCACTACCCCAGGATGTTAAGCAATAAGTGATCAAGGACTGATATATGGCAAAGTATACTAAACGCAGGGTTTTTACTGATGCTAAGTGTCGGAGCAGCTTCATAATGTTTACAAATTTTCTCACCCATCCTAAAAGAGACCTTATGTGAGCTTTGAAGTTTAAATTTTGATCAATAAAGATACCTTAGTATTTTGCCACGTCAATCTTAGTCAGCACCACACAGCTACAATGCTTCCGGCCATGTTCACACGTGTGCAGTTTTAAATGGTGTCAGGCTAGGTGTAGAAATAGCTATTTTATGAAAACAAATGTAGTTGGTTTTAATGAGTTTAGCGTGAGAAGATTATGCCGCAGCCACGCAGACACACGTCTCATACCCGCTTCAGTCTTCTCCAAAACCTCTCGCCAGGTAGATCCTTATAACTGTATCGTCTGCGTAACACTGCGTAAAGACATTAGCGAATATATCGTTTATGTATATAATAAAAAGCGTAGGTCCAAGGATGCTCCCTAATGGTACGCCAAAATTGACTGTTTCCTGACCACTGTCGAAGCTACCGACTCTAACGCATTGTTTTCTATCTGTCAGATAACTTCGAAATCAATCGAGTGCTACACCTGTTGATGCCAAATTGAGATTATCATAATGCTCACGGTGAACACAATCGACATTGAATAGGTCATAAAATATACCCGAAGTATCCTATGAACTCCTCTATACACTGAAAATATATTTAATATAGCTCAACACCACCATCATTTGTGAAGCGATCCCTTGTAAATCCAAATTGATTTTTATGAAGCCAATTAAAAAAATTTGTATGTTGAAGCATTAAAGTATTAGGAGAGCAACATCACCTTTACCATTTTGTAAAATATCTTTAGCTCTTTTATTAAACTACTTGTTCTCATCAAAATGTGAAATAAATTTGTACCTTTAGTCGTGATGCTTGAGCGAAGCGGTAGGGTTCAGCGAGACCAACCTGCAGTCTCGCAATATGGAATGACGACGAAATTCCAACCACCTGCAAAACGATATAAATATTTTATAACAAATCAAGAGACAAATTTACATAGAAAGTAAAAAAGGAGAGAACTTGAAAGCAATCACGCAGGATGTTGAGTTATGAGAAAAAAAATCCAGTCGTTGCAGAATAGATTTTCTAGGAATATTTGGGTATACTGTCATATTGCTCTAAACCGAAGTTTCAGATTAACCTAAACATAAATTGATAATTACTAGTTCTATCTTATGAAGATAGAACTTGTAATTAATCAACTCATAAAACGTAGACAAAGTTATGCCCACAATATAGCTAGTGATTGGCCCCGCCAAGTATGGCGATTACAGACTATCCTTGCATCGATGGGAGTGAACCATGCCATGATGATAATCTTTATAACTTTTGTGCACTATCATTATATTACGTCATAGTCTTGATCAGTCTGTTAGAATCCCGCGCGGAACAAGTATTTGTATGGCCTACAAATAATTGTACCGGGTCTGGATGTTTGTCCTCGGGAATTTTATGTACGTAAACTGCTTTCACGATACAGGAGAAAATCCGAAAGTTGTTTATTCGACAAAATAACAGAATAATAGATTAAACTTGATTATGTATAGAATAGATCTTTTATATTTTCTGGATTTTTTTGTAAAAGCAATTACCGTACCCCATGAATAGTTCAATCACCGAAATAATTACTTTGTGGAATCGAGAAGCTGCTGTAATTAGCTTCTGTAAAGAAATTACATATATTTACCTCGACAGTTAGCTACCGTAGGTAAATCTTTGTTTCAGAGAGTACGAGGGATCTGTGACAGTAAACACGGATCTGCCGAGCTCCAACACGTCAAACAAGTTTTGCATGACAACAAGCTTCGGGTCCCGCGCCTACGTCACAGTGACCGAGTGAAGCCGACCACAGTCGAGCGTGTGCCTGCTGTACTACCATACGTCAGAGGAGTCACTGATATGATTGGCTACATCTTGAAGCGCGCTTCCATTAAAACATATTTCAAGCCGTCGAAGAAGATTGGTCAGTTTTTACCATCAGTCAAGTGTAATGTCCCTCTGTGAATGTGGTCTCTTCTACATAGGACAAACTAAAAGATCAATTAAAACCCGCGTTAAAGATCATATAGCTGATGTGAAGAATCGACGCTCCGGGAAGTCTACAGTCCGTAAACACATACAGGATCGCCCCTGTCACTACATCAAATTTGATAGACCACAAATCCTCGCTAAAGAACACCGATTCCTTCCAAGGATGATTCGCGAGGCTATTGAAATCAAAAATCATCCTAATTTCAATAGAGAAGATGGCTGGGTGCTACCATCTGCTTGGGATCCTATAATTAATAAAATTAAAACCCAACCCAAGCATATAACTGCAAGACTTCAAGATACCGTAAGTTGCGTCTGCGTAGATAGTCTGCGTAGATCAGAACAAAAGTTAATAATTTTAATCTATGGTAACCGCGATTAACTATGAAATCTGGACGTTGAACATCTCAGTCCCCCCCCCCCCGCGTGACCATGGATGCTATAAAGTGCTCGAACCACTTTAGCTAGTATTATTTAAAGTATTATTTAAGCTAGTATTATTTAAGCTAGTATTATAAAAGCTAGTATTATACAAATATTTACCTCGAGTTTACCATCATTTACACGTTGCTCTGGGACTTCATCTTCATTTCCCATGCCTAAAAATAAAATAAAAGTAAATATAAAGGCTGTTTGGAAGATGGGTGCAAAGCCTGAAGAGGATAATACCTTAAACCATTTAGAACATATTAGCTAAACTTGTCTAAAACGAGGTGTGCTCCTTTTTTTTAATGCAATTCTAAAGTTTTTATCAATAAACCCATTTTTTTTTTCAATCAATTACTTAGTGTCCATTACCAGTTGTTATGTTATTATTTTTTATTTATGTAATGTGTGATTACTCAAACAAAATAATTTCCAAGCATATTCATCATCACAAAAAAATTCTAAGCATATTTAAGTTTAGGAAACCAAAAAAAAATGAGGAACTGTTGTTTATGCAATCATTAAAAATAAAAAAATAGCGTTTGTTATTCAAACCTTTTTAAAAACATGCTTAGTTATTGCCCCCTTTTTTTGAGGTATCATTTACGCAGATGTCATCAAGCAAATTTCGGACGAATATTTTTTTTTTTATACGGATCAAAATAATACACTATTTTTTGTTATAATAATTTATTTTTAAGTTATACTGTGACACGTCCAGCGTCAGAGAAGGGAAGAATAGGGCAAGCTAAACATTTTTCCTATGTGGTAGCGGTGTAAGAGAATTGACCAACCCATTTCGTCTCGCGAATGGCGGGCCGCGGGCGGCGGGAGGGAAAGGCCAGAAAAGTATAATGGCCAAGCTATAGATATCACGTTTATGTAAGCCACATTTAAAAGGCTCCACAAGTCACACACCAGCGTGAAATAGCAGCATAATGCTGTTGTGTTTCTTAAATGGTTCACGAGAACCGGAGACCCTCTGTACTGATAACGAGGCATTATATCTTAGCCTTTTCGGGTAACAAAATATGTGGGTTTTGATTCTTAATTAATAAATACAGGAAGATGTATATGTGCCACAATATTTTCTCGTTTGTCACCCTCTCTTCAATAAAAAACCGTGGCTGTTATAGCAAATCCAGTAAACGAACGAAATTTTTCTATTAGTTACATAGCAAATTACTTACTCCAGAGATCTACTCCAGCGCCCCATGAAGGAATGTTCAGCGCAACGAGCGCTTGAAGAGGCGGGAGGGCCATTGGCTCATGCTGTTCATTGAGGAACACGCGCAGCCTCTGCTCCAAGCCTTGACACCCGCCGTCGTCTAGTACACGACCCACGCCCAGGAATAAATACGCAATCTGTACAAATAATGCTCCCTTGAAACCATATTATGTATGAGAAACTGACACAAAAATACGGAAGCATAGTACTACTTTCGAAGTATTAAGTAAATTTCCAAAATAGCTCAGGAATTTTGATCCTTACCGACATCGAATTATAATCGTAAAGGGCAATATTCTACTTTATTTAATAAATGTCAACTTGATTTGCACTTGGTTTGCTCTGCACCTTGCCTGACAAATACGGGCCACGCAAACGAAGAGTTATATATTTTATAATCACTTCACTACATTTTAGAAGAACGAGACTGCTGGATTTCTTAAGGGGATAAAATATCGAAATGAGAAATGGTAACAGACGGTTAAAAAGGAGAACAGAGCAATATTACCTGACTTTCATATTTTTTACAAAATTAACAGAAGTCTTATAATAAATTATCGGATAAATCATGAAATGAAAGCGTATCATGAAGGTAGATCACGATCTGCTAAATTCTACAAGCGGACTAAGATAATATGGTTTCATGAAAACGTGTTTGTGACATAATTATGTAACATTTAATGCTGTTCTAACTTTTCAATGCCCAGGTCATAGTGGGCATTGAAGCTTATGAGTAGCTTAAATTAGTGGATTTTAAAGACTGTAATGGATGGAGAATAGTTGAAGTGACTTGAATTTTTGCTTCTACTTATTCTCACAGCGTCATTGCTGTTACTTGTTTTGCGTTCACAGATTATTAACAGTTCTCAGCCATGGATCTATTAAGGATGTATGGTCGGCATACTGTATTATTATTCTTAAAAAATTTAAGTTAGCAAAATGGTTACAAATTTCAATCCGCATTCCTTTCCTCGCGGCAAAAATAAATAAGAGGATGTACACCTAGACGCCTCCTATAAGAAATAGAACCCTAGCACCTAGTACCCTTGTTTTCGAATAATATGTATATTTGAAATAATATTAATTTTAAAAACTTAAACACCACGCGTTGATCCTGGCGAGAATACTAGGTCATATATTATAAAAAATATCCTGGTTATTCTGATCAGGATACAGGGATAAAATTATTAGTTCGTTTTGTCATTTATTTATATAACTGTTGTGCGCCATAATTAATGCCTGGTACGTGGCGAGTGGTAACTCGCGCCATCTAGTATCGAGTAGCAGTACTAGGAGAGCAAATTGCATACTAGAACTTTCTACACCTAGTCAGTCGGAACCGGCATATATACTCGAACATTCCAGATGTTTCAGTAGAAGAAGACCTATATAAGGCCAGTTAGGACTGCGACCGATTCAGTATTGAATTGGCCATTCAAGCAAATACTTCAAAGCGATATAACTGCGAACTAAAATGATTATTGTGATTAATTATTAGTGTGTTTTAAGTTTTAATTGGTGTTCGGTAATTAAAGTGTCAATTTTGGTAATTCAATCGGCAGTTTTTATTGTCACGAGCCCCAGGCTCGTAACATTAGTTTTGTGTTGTCATTGGATCTAGATAAGAGTGCAAATTTTCAAGTTAATTGTCGGTCTACAAGTTGGCGAAAACTACTGCAAAAGATTTCGTTACATAGATATGTAACGAAATTACTTAATAACAACCACCAGATAGGTAGATAGATATACGCGAAGCTAATAAAAGCGCGTTAAAAAGCCAAGACTCACATAGTTGAGAGTGCGGCTGGCGAAGCGGTACAGAAACATGGCGCGGGCGCGGTGGAAGTCGAGCGCTACCTGCGCGTCCACGCCCACGCTCGCGTAGTTGTACGCGAACAGCTCGCGTGCTGCTCGCGACCGCCGCAGCCGCCCGCCGCGACTCTTTATTGTTATCTTCCATCTGCATTCAGATAAATCAGTCGCGCAATAATTTCTCGGCTCCCATGAATCAGTAATTCATTTATGGGGCAATGTATACACATAGGAATTACTGATTCTTGGAGCAATGTATACGCTTTTACAACAAAGTCCCAGAAACTATGCGGGACCTATATATTTGTCAAAAAGTTTAAAAAATATAAGCAAACGAATATGCGGCTCATCTGACGAAATGTGTCGACCATCGCCCAAGATCAAATGCAACACACAGTGATTGCAGGTGTTGCCGGACTTTTAAAAAGCAGTTAGCTCGTTTTTTTGAAGGTCCCTAAGTCGTATCGGTCCGGAAAAATTGCCGGTGGTAAACGATTCCACAAAGTAGTCGTGCGACGAAGAAAACTCCTACTCCTAGAAAATCGCACAGTAGTAGACGACCTAACATCCAGATGATGTGGATGATAACGTAAGTTTTATCGCGACCTGCGTTGCTGAAATTATGCGGCTGGAATTGATATCCAAACGATTCCTCAGAGCACCCCTCGTGGTAAATACGATAGAAAATGTAAAGTGATGTAACATCTCTACGCATCGCCAGTGAGTCGAACCGATCGGAGAGAACTCGGTTGTCGACGATTCCAGCTGCTTTGAGCTGGTACTGGGGAGCCCCAGCCCAAATATGAGAACAGTATTCCATGTGAGGCCGAACCTGTGCCTTGTAAAGTTGCAAGCGGTGTGCCGGCATGAAATACTGTCCCGCTCTGCTAAGCCCGCCAGGTTTTTAGAAGCTATTTTGGCCTTCTCTTACAAGTGACCACAAAACTGCACATCATTCGATATGTCGACGCCGAGGATTCCGATACTGGCTTAGGCAGCAAGAGGAGTGTTCTGAAACTGAGGAGATACGACAAAGGGGTTCTTTTTAGCGGTAAATGCGCAAACTTGTGTCTTCTGGGGATTGAACTGGACTAGATTTAGTCGCCTCCAATCCGAGACTTTGTTCAACAAAGACTCGACTTCAGACACAAGTTTGTTCCGATACTCGACAACGTTTTCCCGAGAAATATTGACATGGCCGGTGTATAAAGCATCACCAGTACTATCGTCTGCATAGAAATGAATGTTACCGGTAAGCACCATATCATTGATATGCAAAAGAAACAGTGATAACACGCAGGCTTGTGGAACACCAGCATTAATAGGCTTGCAATCGGAGCATACACCCTCTACTAAGAACTAGATGCTCCGATCTGCAAAACAACTGGTGAATCATTTGCACAATTGCTCGGGAAGCCCATAGGAAGGGAGCTTCGAATGAATCGCTTTGTGCCAAATCCGATCGAAGGCCTTTGCAGTGTCAAAACTAACGGCCTGGACCTCTTTCTTCGACGCTACTGCCTCCGTCCAACTACGAGTTAGATAAGCTACAAGATCACCAGCTGAGCGACCCCGACTGGTTACCTAATCCGTTACTAATCAGTTGGTGATCGTCAAGGTACCTTATGAACTGGCAGTTTATGATGGTTTCCACTATTTTCGAGAACAAGGAGATGATGGCGATAGGCCTGTAGTTGGACGGATCTGAGCCGTCACCCTTTTCAGGGATCGGTTGCACCAAAGCTGTCTTCCATGAATTTGGGACCATTCCTAGGGAGTAAGAGTAGCGGAAAAGATGCGTTAAAACCGATGCCAAATCCGGAGCACACGTCTTCAGCACAATAGGTGGGACTCCATCAAGCTAACTATACTTGTTGACGTCCAGGGAGAGGAGTGCTTTGCGCACCGAGCTCTGTGTAAACAGCACATCCAGCACGGAGCATTCACACCGCGGGATGGTCGGCGATGTGTTACCTCCGTCATCGAGAGTCGAGTTAGACGTAGAGAACGCCTAGCAGATCGGCTTTCTCCTTTGCGGCATGGGCCAGTAAGTCGTCCTTCGTATTCAAAGATGGCTGACAGAAGTTCCCTTGGACATCCTTGGCGAGAGACTAAAATGCACGTGTTACCGAAGGAAGTCGAACTAGTTTCTCGCCAATTCTGCCCACGTGCTCTGACTTTGCCTTGGCGACACTTTTGAAGGAATTGGAGGCGGAATTATACTTCTTTTTAAGAGCTGGTGTTTGCATCCCGAGACATCGATGCGTCAGCCCAGGCCCGTTAGCACTCCTGCTTGTGACGATCAAATTTACAAAAATGACCAAACCATGGCTGAGTTTTGCCTCCGATAGGTTCTACAGATGATGGAATAAATAGTCCCACTATATGTCTTATTACAAAAATGGTTTATTGATAGTAACCCTTAGCTGCGGCACCACAGTCGTCGCAAAATTTGACATTTGCTATCAAATTCCATAGGTACCTTATATTTTGAATTTCCAATATTTCCGCGGAACTTCTTTCGTAATACATAATAGTTTAAACCTGAGACTAATTACTTGAAACTATTTTTTTTAATAAAGAAATAATTCAATATGTAAATACTACGAACTTAGTTGAAATAACTTCAATATGAATATATATATATATTTAAAAATATTGTAATACAATCGATAAAAGAAATGGAATAAAGTTAATAAATAAAATGGAGCATTTTCGCGCCAATATTTAATACATTCGTGGAGTGTTAATGTATATTTGCACAGTTTATCAAAAAAAATATTATTAAAAAAAATATTATATTTGATCATCTAAAAACTTGCAATGTCACTTATTATCATAATATACATAAATAGTAAGGGCGCACATTCATGTATGGTGTAAGAATATACACTACCTTGATGTAAGAATACACACTAAGGTACCTGTAATTTTGTCTTAAATTTAATTACAAAGGGTATGTTCCAAAATACAACGCAGTGTACTGTCCAATGCAAATGACGTCATGAATCGACGCTATACTGGTGATTCGTTCCAAAACATTGGACAGTATATGACGTCATACTTTTGCGCCATTTGGAAAAGTGTTGACGATTATTTTGTCATTTTGTGCTACAAAAATCATTATATCCTCCTAATGGATATACCATCAATTATTCTTTAATTTTTTGTATTTTAATAAATAGAAACAAATTCTGGCATGCTTCATTCGGCAAACACACAATTAAAAATTGTTTTATTATGGCCGGATATCCGACACAATATGGCGGCGGCACGCTAGTACAATAAAGTGTCAAATGATACGTCATTTGCATTGGACAGTACACTGCGTTGTATTTCGGAACATACCCAAAGTATCAGTGACATCCTCGCTGGAAACGAAGGAATTTGCATTTTGGTTAACTGGTCTAACGAATCAGTAAATTCGCTTAAGCAAAACTGTAAAGTGACAGCCTTACCGGTAGTGACTGCTCTCAAATATCATATGTAGGGTGCTGTAAATAGCGATCGATGATGAGAAAACTAAACTGAAACTCCGATAGTAGTATAAGCACTTCGTATATTCCTGGTGTTAAATGGCCGTATAATAAGACTGTCAACTTTAAGCCCATAGCTTAAATTGGACTGTCTACAAACTGATGAAGAATAATATATTTAAAATTTAATATTGGGCTTACCTATCAAGTGGCTGTTTTTCAGCTTGGCCAATAGATTTAATAATGGAATGTGCATCGATGTGCGAGTTGCAGCCCGGACCCCAACCCAAAACCCGTGACAAATCGTTGCCCGTGCCCGTCGGTAGAACTCCTACCGATGCCTGCATAAAAAATATTTTTAAGCATCATTTGTTACCCATCAATTCGATAAAGTAATATTTTTAATACAGACCCTGATATGGGGCGCAGTTAACAATGCGTTGAGAACCCATGCAACAGTCCCGTCTCCACCGGCAACAAGCAGGCGACATCGGTTCGGTAGCCATTTTACCACATTCTCCAAGGCGATGGAACTTATGTCCACTACCTGTAATGAAGGATTTTTAAAAATGTGACTTAAGCTTAAAATAAAAAACATTGTCTAAAATTAAACAATCTATTACCGTTTAAGAAAAACGTTAATAAAATGAAAAATTCGTTGTTTAAAATATTGCTTAATGGTTTCTGATATTTAATAAAGATATCGATTAATTTGCAACCTTCCGCTAACTAAATACAATGATGTGTCTTACCTGGATTCAAGAGCACCTCCCGCCCTCCCTCAATTGCGTGCACTAATTCCGTCACCACTAGTTCCGGCACCACTACTTCCAACACCACTATTCCAGGAAAGACACACCATCGACGATAATACGACACGTGTTTCGCCTCTACACGAGGCATCCTCAGGTGACGTAGACTATACGGCGGCTGACCGCTAAGTGATCACTTAAGGACGGGAGATGCTCTTGAATCCAGGTAAGACACATCATTGTATTAAGTTAGCGGAAAGTTGCAAATTAATCAATATCTTTATCATAATGGATTTCCGCAAAGTAACGCCTGATTCTATTTCTTATATTTATGCGCAAAAGCACGGACGCATAAGTTTACATTTCATTCAACCTCTAGCATTATGTGTGTAATTAAACTAACTTCTATCGATTTTTTTTGCATTTAATTTGCTTATTTTTATATTTTCTAATGGTTGCATAGTGGTTAACCGTTTTAAGGCATCAATGACCACCACTATGTATAATTCATACACATTGTTCTCATTGCATTATATTCAATTCAAATTTTAAATTAAACAAAAGTGTTTACTGTTTAACTAATATACCTGTATAGGATTAAGCAGGCCTCGAAATAGTGATAAAACTTCGTCGCTTCTACTGCTTCCAGATTTACGGTTTGCTGAAATGAGAATATTTGAGTTTACATTAAATAAAACATTCCTACTTACCCTATTAAGTTAAACATTACTAATGTTAAACTTTTTAATGTATATATAGCTTTATATTTATTTTATAAGTCAATCATTTGGTGCATGAACACTATTCACAAGAACTCAGCTTTAAAATAGTCAATCTTCTAGATCAGTGCCAGTGCCATTTTTATAAAGAAATGTTTAATTAGGTAATAGACGTTCCGTAAATAATTTTGACTTTGTCATTATGAGGAAAATAATAGCAATATGTACTATCGACTCAAAACGCTTTATTTACTACAAAAAATAAATAAAGAGTTTTCAGTTACTATTATACCTACATTGCAAAATACATTTTGCAATGTGTAATAATAAATGTTTCAACTATACGCGTAATTCAAATTAAAGAAACATTATTGTGACTTCTGTTGTTGCAAATTAAATGACAAATAACTTACATCAGGGTAGTAAAATTCTAAATATAACACAAATGCATTTTAAATACAATTGTGTCAACGAAATTGACTATTATGCTATGCGTAAACGAACTATGCATTCTTTGGGGAGGCGTGGACTTGTCAAGGGCTGTAATGATGATGACGATGAAACTATGCGTCATTAGCAATGTTAGTCCACGATGTAACTAGGATCACTCGCGTTCGTTCTTAATATAATACTTCATAGAGAACTTTGTGATCGATGGCGTGCCCAAAATATTGTGTCATGTCATGATATTTTTTCCCTTTCGTATTTACATTGCGGTCACATTAACTTGACGTATCGCTGGAATGCGAGGCCCCGCCCGCTAGCCCCCGCACTCCCTTATTTCGCCCGACAATCGTCAGTATGGTTAGAATCTCTATCACACTGTTGTAAATGACGTCATCAGCGCCATGCGTCAAGTTAATGTGACCGCGTTGTAGTTATTTCTCTAAAATACTTTATTTATCACATCGTAAACTGTTGAGTTGTTTATCAACAACTTTATTTGATTTTTACTTGAAACTTTTCTACTTTTTATAATATGTTACCAGGTGCATCAGCAACTTAGTTCACGTGGATGTAATATATCACTTTAAGAATATTAACAGCTATGGTCGCTAACTATTAATTTATTTATTAATGTAGTATAGAAAGCCATTAATAGCTTAAACGAAATAAAAATAATCTATTAATTCTTTACAATGATATTGCCGTTATGTGGTACTGGCAATTTTGAACTGTAATTGCTATGGTTTGATTTGGAATTGTAAATTCAATGAGATATCGTCGAAGTGTCGTTGGTAAAATTAGCAGAGCTAAAGCTAAACTACCCTTCCTCACCCACCATATTCTCATAAAATAAAGCAACTAACCACATCCCCTTGTTAATTGATATTCCGTGCCCTGTTAGGACCTTTGACTCTTTTGTTCCGCTACGGAGTTAGGTACCATGGCATAACTTTGGTGGATTCAGGTTTCTCAACAGTGATATAATCGTAAAAAGTATAGGTAACTTAATAAAATGTCAAACTACTAAGTATTTAGGATATTTTGTTGTCCTCTTGTAAAAATCTTGTATTATCGTAATAATCAATCTATCTAATCTCAAGAACTTCTACCCATTTTTAATCAAATATTAACAAAAAAGCAATGAATAAAAATGTCTATGCATGTCTGAAATTTGTTTACATTCTTTCTCTCTAGTCATATTGGTCATGAAATAGATTAAATTAACTTCTATAAGTAGTTCAAATATTTCAGAATACCGAGTATAATAAGAGGCTCCCAGTCATCCTCAGGTCGTGGCTGAATATTAATAATCAATCCACCCTCTAATTGAACGTGAGTTGGGGGAATGATGAATTTTCGATATTTGTTAAAATCGCATTCCTGAAATAAATTATTATAATTATTTAATGCCCTCATAACCAATAATTTAAAACGATTGTTCAAATCAATTAGTACCTCATTCTCATTCATTGAACTTTCTTTGACAATTTTAATTCGCTGACACCAAGAACAAAACAACCTTTTTAAATTTTCTTCATTTTTGTCACTATCTTTCTCATTGGTTATACCAACTAAAACAATACATGTAAGAATTTAATATCTTTAAAAACCAATGAAATTTAAGGTGAATATATGACTTATATATAAATATTATCTATTTTTAAAAAAAAACAATATAATGCTATTTTAACTTAACAGAGATAGAGCCACGCGGCAGCTTTGCTGTTGCACGTATGGGCCGGCTCAAACCGGGGTGGTACCACGACCTCACAGAATACCGAATTTAAGTGGAAGCTCTGCTTCCGCGTTTCATCTGGTGAGTGCAGGTGGCCGGGGGCCTAAATCCCCCCCCCCATCAACATGGTAGCGGAATTAAATGATGATAGACTACCCCAGGAGGGTACCAGCACCCCTGGAGAATCCCTCGTTGAGCATCCACGACCATGTTTCTCCACTTCTGAGCGTGGGTGCTCAGGCTGCCCCGCGTATTCTGGGGGGGGGGGGGGGGCAAAATTCCGCTCAAGACTACAACTGCTCAGGACAAACGGAGCAACAAGACCAAGGCGACCTCTGCCACGCTGTCCGTGAATTTCTGCAATATCAGGGGACTTCACTCTAACCTAAACGCCGTCCACTACCATCTCGAGACGGCGAGGCCGGCTCTGCTCTTTGACCGAGACGCAGGTGTCCTCTCCGGCTGATGTCTCGGATCTCTCCTACCCGGAGTACAAACTGGAACACTCCTTTGTGCCTCGGGCTGGAGTTTGCGTTTACGTCAGAGAGGACATCTGTTCTCGACGTCTCAGCAGACTTGAAGGTTCGGACCGGTCCATCCTTTGGCTACGCGTACACAGCGATGACCATTCGCGCGTCTACGCGTGCCTCTATAGGTCCCATAGCGGTAATGCCGAAACAGACCGACTCTTCGACCACGTCCAAATGGCTACAGATTCGTTGCTATAGCAGATCCCCCTCGCAGAGATCGTGATCCTCGGTGACTTTAACGCCCATCACGCCGAATGGATTGGTTCACGTTTAACCGATCATGCGGGGAGATCTGTTCATGATTTTGCCTTGGCATATGGTCTGATCCAACTGGTTACTTCGCCTACGCGGATTCCAGATGTGGAGGATCATGGACGTTCCCTGTTGGACCTTCTGCTGACCACTCACCCGGACGGATATCAGATTTCCATCGACGCCCCTTTAGGCTCCTCGGACCATTGTCTTGTCCGGAGTGTGGTACCACTCACGCTGAAATCGCAGTTGCATTCTGCAGGCTGCCGCCGTGTTTGGCACTATAGGTCAGCCGATTGGGATGGGATGCGGTCTTTCTTTGCATCCTACCCTTGGGGGCGGGTTTGCTTCTCGCCGGACGATCCCAACGTTGTTGCGGATTCTGTCGCTGATGTGGTACTTCAGGGTATGGAACTTTTTATTCCTTCCTCTGTGGTGCCCATTGGAGGCAAATCTCAGTCATGGTTTGGTCGCTCCTGTAAAATAGCATCATGCTATAAGCAGGAGTGCTACCAAGCCTGGGCTGACGCATCAGCGTCCCGGGATGTAAACACCAGCACTCTAAAAAAGAAGTATAATTCCGCCTCTAGGTCCTTCAATAGTCATTGCCAAGGCAAAGTCAGAGCACATAGGCAGAATTGGCGAGAAACTAGTTCGCCTTCCTTCTGGAACCCGTGCATTCTGGTCTCTCGCCAAAGTTGTCCAGGGGAATTTCTGTCAGCCATCTCTTCCATCTCTGCACAGGGAGGACGACTCACTGGCCCATACCGCAAAGGAGAAAGCCGATATGCTAGGCTCTTTCTTTGCGTCCAACTCGACTCTCGATGACGGGGGGAGTACGCTGCCGACCATCCCGCGGTGTGAGTGCTCCATGCCGGAAGTGCAGTTCACACAGCGCTCGGTCCGCAAAGCACTCCTCTCCCTGGACATACACAAGTCGAGTGGGCCTGACGGAATCCCCCCAATTGTGCTGAGGACGTGTGCTCCAGAGTTGGCACCGGTTTTAACGCGTCTTTTCCGGTACTCCTACTCCCTAGGCGTAGTCCCAAAATCATGGAAGACGGCTTTCGTCCACCTGATTCCTAAAAAAGGCGACTCCTCACACCCGTCCAACTACCGGCCTATCGCCATCACCTCCTTGTTCTCCAAAACAATGGAGTTTATTGTAAATTGCCAGCTCATGAGGTACCTTGAGGATCACCAGCTGATTAGTGACCACCAATACGGTTTTCGCCGTGGTCGGTCAGCTGGTGATCTTCTGGTCTACCTAACTCACAGATGGGCGGAGGCAGTAGAGTCCAAGGGGGAGGCATTGGCCGGTAGTTTAGACATTGCGAAGGCCTTCGATCGGGTTTGGCACAAAGCGCTTCTTTCGAAGCTCCCTTCCTATGGGCTTCCCGAGAAATTGTGCGATTGGATCACCAGCTTTTTTGCAGATCGGAGCATCAAGGTCGTTGTAGACGGTGAAAGCTCCGATTGCAAGCCTATTAATGCTGGTGTTCCACAAGGCTGCGTGCTATCGCCAACGCTGTTTCTTCTGCATATCAATGATATGTTGCAAACCCGTAACATTCATTGCTATGCAGATGACAGAACTGGTGATGCTCTTTACACCGGCCGAGCCAATAACGAAAACGTCTCCAAGTGCCGGGACAACTTGTGTCTGAAGTCGAGTCTTTGCTGAACAGTCTCGGATTGGGGGCGACTAAATCTAGTCCAGTTTAACCCCCAGAAGACACTAGTTTGCGCGTTAACCGCTAAAAAGAACCCCTTTGTCGTATCTCCCCAGTTTCAAGGCACTCCTCTTGTTGCCTCAGCCAGTATCGGAATCCTTGGCGTCGACATATCGAGTGACATGCAGTGTCGTGGTCACTTGGAAGAGATGGCCAAATTGGCCTCTAAAAAGCTTGGCGTGCTCAGCAGAGTGGGACAGTATTTCATGCCGGCACACCGCCTGCAACTTTACGAGGCACAGGTTCGGCCGCACATGGAATACTGTTCCCATCTCTGGGCTGGGGCTCCCCAGTACCAGCTCCTTCCACTTGACCGTATCCAGCGCAGAGCGGCTCGAATCGTCGACGACCGAGTGCTTTCCGATCGGCTCGATTCACTGGCACTGCGAAGAGATGTTGCATCTCTTTGCATTTTATTTCGCATATACCATGGAGAGTGCTCTGAGGAATTGTTCGGATTAATGCCAGCCGCCAAATTTCGTGAACGCACTACGCGGCAAACGTCCCGATACCATCCACACCATCTGGATGCTTGGCGGTCCACCACTGTACGTTTCAAAAGGAGTTTTCTTCCGCGTACAACCTCTCTGTGGAATAGTTTACCACCGGCGATTTTTCCGGACCGATACGACCTGGGGACCTTCAAGAAAAGAGCTTACTCCTTTCTAAAGGGCCGGCAACGCACCTGCAATTCCCTATATGCAATTTCTATAAAAAAAACTTTTACAACCTGTGCTGGACATATTTATATTAGTTAAGTAATATTGAACACTTACTATTAACCCAGTGGTGATAAAATGGTTTATCAATGGGCGACGTTATTTGCTTGCACCTAAATTTTTTATCCACAACTTTATTACATTTCTTGCAAGCACTTACAACGCAACATTCGCAAAACAAACCATCAAGGGGCAACATCAATTTACAGCAAACTGAACACTGCAAATACCAATATATATTATCAAAATGAACATAACTTGCATTAGTTATCAACACCTGCATGGTAATTTTGAGTTACCGATATACAGATTATCCGTGGCTAAACTTGAAATATTTGATGGCAGAACTTATGGCAACTAAAAAAAATACGAAAAGAAATATTCCAAATAGTACCTAAGATACCTATGCTTGGTAAGATACGAACAGATCAATGACCTAAGAATAAGAGACGACGTGTCATAATGATCTATATAAAATATACATTATAGGAATATCATAAGATTCTATTCAGAAATAAAAATAGTATAGGTATATATGTTTTGTTCTAATGTATGTGATTCTGCTAGTGTAAAAAACCTTATTTGGTCAGTTTTCGAAAATTGCAATACTGAAACATGACGTCATATACCTAATGCCCACCCAACGGTCGGTTCGCCATTTTAGTTACTGGGTCTGAGTTTTTCTAATGGTCGCCACACACGGTCAGTTAAAATGATCAGTTGAACTGACGTACATCCAAAACTTGATAGTGAGTGTGGAATCTTAAGTTGAAATTTTTAACTGACGGCATCCCACAGTTTTCCGGGCGCACCGTAATCTTCAAAAAGCTTCAGTTCGTTTTAATTACTGGTAAGTACGAGTACTACTTACATTATTTCTATGCTGTTTAGAATTTTTATTAGTTTTTATATATTTAGAGAATTTCGTTTGACGCAGAATGGAGACTAAGGTGACTGTGATGATGTCACATAATTAGTGTGTTACGCCCAGACCACAGAGATATGCGATTTAGCTCGGCGTTAAGCTTCGCCAAAGCGATATCTGAATTGCAGGGCTTAAAAGAACTATATACCTATAAGTCGTCTGCATACATGTGGAACTTACAATGCTCTATAATATTATTTACAATATCCGCGTTGTGAAGTATAAAAAGCAGTGGTCTTAAGTTAAACTTTTCGGGACTGCGGAATAGTTTAAGCCGCCAATTATCCGAAGTGATTCTGGTGTTATCGTTTCTTGTTAATACGACTCGCTGGGAACGGTTCTTAAAATAGCTGCTAAACAACTTAATAGCATTTCTACTTAAACCATAGTATGATAATTTAAAAAGTAGTAAGGAAACATTAATGGTATCGAATGCGCATGAGAAATCCAGCAATGTCAAAATAGTGCCCTCTCCGTTGGCATGTGCTGTCAGTATGTCGTATACAACCTGAAGACCTGAATTAAGGTTGTAGTGCTGCGCTGTTTTTTAACCCGATTGCAGCCTGGGCTGTATATTATTGGTCTCAAGATATTGAGTTAATTGCTTACATGCTATTTTCTCTATTATTTTAGATAAACGCGGTAAGATGCTGATGTGCCAAAGGTCAGACATACAAACAGGATTACTAACTTTTGATATAGGTTTAACAAGGGCTTGTTGCCATATATTAGGATAGGTGTTTGTTACGAAAGGTTTATTGATTATTGAAGTTATTACTTCAAGACAACCTTATCATATTTAGTGATATACCCTCGAACCCAATTGCATTGGTCTGTAATGACCTTAAAATATTTGCAACCTCAGATTCGGAGATTGCTTTAAATTGGAACGACACATCCGAAAAACGATGAAATTCAAAGTAAGGAGAAACATAACTACGTTACTTTCTCCGGAGATATTGAGAATATGATCTTTCATAGCATTTGGATCATTGAAAAGAGCTGGCAGAGAATTATCTTTGCTTTTTATTTGCACATGTTGCTTGGTATACTTCCACATGACTTTTGGTTGATTTATTTTAGAGTTAACGAAAAATTAAAAGTACGCCTTTTTTCTGACTCAATAAGGCACATTCAGCTATTGATTTTAGCTCTTTATAATAATCCTTGTGAGTCGAAATTTGTCTTACGAGCCCTAACCTGCGCTTCATCACGCGTCTTCATCATACACTTTATGTTATATGTTATCCAAGGACAATGTTCGTTTTTTATGTAAGCGGTCTTCATTGATGCATTTTTATCAAAAGTATTTATTACAGTTCTATTAAAGATACCCACCATATCATTGACCTCATTAAATAACGTGAAGCTATGCCAGTCCATAAGGTTAAGGTCGTGTTTGAGAATATCTATGTCGATAGTTCTCACCTTACTCACTAAGCCACTAATATAGTCCACTTTTATATGAGATACCGGTGCGTCAGTACAAACAACATCTATGAGAGTCTGACTACTTTCGGTAAAATACTTTGGTACTTATAAATATTGTGTAAGATTACAACAGTTGAGAAAATCAGAGAACATTTTAGTACTTGCGCTATATCTATTTAAGAGGTCAATATTAAAATCACCAACTAAAACAGCATAATCGTACCCTACGAAGGAACCTAACGACTCACACAACGCATCCAGCAATAATTGTACACTAAGTCACGGGGGACGATAAGCAGTGCCTATGACATTTGTTCCACCGTAGGGCAAACAGGATGATGAATAATTCGCGTATTTAAACCCTGCCTCAAGTAAAAACCTAACCCCCCACCGCGTGAACGGACGTCGGTAGGTCGGGGGATGTGTCGCAGTGGAAAATCTGAAACTGAAGGCGCGCAGCCTTCCTCACCCACCCGAAGCCATGTTTCATTAATGGCCATTATGACCACTGAATGACGCGTCATAGCAACCAAGAATTCATCATGTTTGGTGCCAAGAGATCCAGGATTTAGTACAGCAATTTATTTAAGTTAATCATTTTTGCTAGGTTTATCTATTTTTGCAACGATATAAATCTTAATATATATAAATTACCTGTCACGTTGTTTGTCCGCGATGGACTCCTAAACTACTTAACCGATTTTAATCAAACTTGCACACCGTGTGCAGTTTGGTCCAACTTGAGAGATAGGATAGTTTTTTTTGCCCATGAGTGACCCACAATTTTTTTTGCGAATTTAAGGGTTTTTAAATATAAGACATGACAAAGGGTCATCGAAAAGGGCAGAACAACGTCTGCCTGGCAAGCTAGTAATTCTATATAAACGCGTAGCACGCCTCTCGAAAATCGACCGCGACTTTCCCGCATATCCCTAAGCAAGCGAAATCGGGCTGTCGTGAGGGCTCTTAACCCAATGTTGGTGACCTATTTGGAAGCCAGCCGGGACTATTGGCGGCAAACTTTACGTGGCTGGACGCGCTACCATCCAAAGTAGCTCCATCCCAGTCTGGAGAAAAATAATCAAGAACCGTATCGTAAAGGGGTCTTATCAGCAGACTGACAAGCTTCAGGTCGGGTAATAATAGACTGAGGGTTGTGCGGACCCTTAGAATGGCGTTTGCTGGGACATATATCAGTTTGTCTCAGCCGGATATCTCACAGAAACTAACGGAGCGCATCGATGACAAAGGATTGTACTCCACTGCCCCTACACTGCCCGAGGAAGTCTCTAACTGTACAGTCAACTTTGTACAGCTTGAGGATGTATGGCGTACTAAGTGGAATGCCCTTCTGCAGTCTATCCAGGCGTCGGAGAAGTTCCGATGGTTGCGCTTAACCACTTTGCCAATGACCGAGTCGATGAAGAGTGGTTCCTTGGTTCTACGAACACCGCCCTGACATCCATTTTGAGCGCGTGACATCACCTGATTTAAGTCCAGGTGACGAGTGATTCTCGCGCTCAAAATGGATGTCAGTGTTCTTTATATGGTGGGTAGACACGTGTTGGGGCGGTATTTATTTGCTCGGGTCTGTGGTATACCGATCTTTAGGAACCAAGTGAGTGATCCCAGTAGTGAAGAGGCTCGGGAGCGACTTCTGGTCGGGAGTCTCTTGAAACTGTCGGACGAGCACAGCGTGACACCACAAACCCCTTCAGCCAGTAGTCATGCAGCCCGTCAAGCCCGACCTGAAGCAAAAAATCGCTGCTTGGGGGAAGCGGATTCGACAATTTACCGAGAGGTCAAGGCAGTTCAACCAGAATCGTATCTTCTAGAGTGATCAGAAGAGGCTCTATAAATCATTGGAGCAACCAATGGTATATGGAACGGGCCCAACACCGAATCAGGCCGACAATGTGGCATTCTGGCGTGGCCTGTGGTCAGGGCCCGTAAGCCACAGCGAGGGCCCTTGGATGGAAGTTGTGGCGAGCCAGAGTGCGAATATTACGCCCATGGACCCCGTCATCATAACGCCGGAAGACGTAGCTGAGGCGGTCCATAAGGCCCCGAACTGGATGAGTATGGGACTCGACTGGCTGCATCACTACTGGCTGAAGGGAAGCCATTATTATACTAAACATGTAGAGCATTTACAGATCCGCGAGTATACTTGACCCACAGGCTGCAGGAGTAAAACATTTGGCAGTACGTCTTAAAAAGGATTATCTTCTTATATATATTAAAGCCGTCAAGCTTTTGTATACCTTGCAAACCTGTGAGCCAGCATGTTGCACCTTACTGCTAATGCTCTACCTTGTCGTTCAATATCCATGTCATCAGGGATGTCCTTGGTTACCCAATACCCCAGGTATTTAATTTGGTGACTAAACTTAAAGGTAAAGTTATACCTGAGGCCATAGGCTTCTGTCACACATATATTTATTGATTTTATTAATATTAAAGGGTTAGTAAATTATTTACTATTATAGGGTTACACTTTTTAACTGTTACATTACAGTAATTTTTTTTAATAAAATATTATTATTGTAATTTTTAATATTAGTGGAATTTTAAAGTATCTGTAACTACAGTAAAAATAAAAAATATTTTAAAAGGGAAGGAAAAAAAAGTTTTAATTCTTTCTTTATCCTAGTAATAGAGGTACACAGTGCTGAGAAAGTTATTTGCATGTTGTATCCGCCTGTAATTATTTGTACATTTTAGTTCTTATCGCTTCATTGTATTTAAATAGCATGTAAGGAATGATACAAATGTTGGTGGATCAATAAAAAAAAAAAAAAAAAAAAAGATACTTAATAGTCTGCTTATTGGAACTAAACACTGTTTTCATAACACAGGTTACCCTAGCATGAAAGTCAGGGGTTCAACTTATTTGAAGACTTTTATGCGAGTCATCTTGTTACAATTTATTTACAATAATATTATGTGTTATGTTTAATTACTCAATAAATTTATTATTATTATTTGGAGTATTTATATAGTTTTCTCATTTGGTTCTGTTTGGACTGTATAAATATATAATTGATAATGATAAATATATATGAATATCAATGAAATAATATAAATACATAAATAAATAAAACCCCAAACAGATGGAAGCCCTCGGGAGGGGAGATCAAATGGCTGAGGTTTAGGGGGAAAGGGAAAGAAACTGGAGGACGATATGGGCGGTATCGAGAAGCACCACCTTCTGCATTTATGCCTGGAGCAGTCCATCAGAGTTCCAGTTGCCTCGGATGACCTGCAAGGCTAGTCGGGATTAGCCAGTTCGCAGAAAAGACCGAAGGATTAGCCCGTACCCAGAAATTATTATTATTACTATTACTGTAGTTGTCAAGGCTATTAATGCAGTTTAATCTTTACATTTTGGGAAACAAGTGTTATTTTTCTATATATGGCAAAAAACCATACTACTGTGTAGAATTTTATAATAAACAGCACGAGGTTTCAAATTGCTTTATTGAACACATTGCTATTTTGAAATTGTCAATTTGAAATAGTTATACAATCTATATGAAAAAGAAAACAATAAGCTTATTTCTCAAATTTGCCTTCTCTCACCTACACATTTCAAAATGGACCCCACTGCAATTTCATTCTTTTTGTTACGGTAAACTTTTGTTTGTGTACGGCAACGAGGGTTACAGTAATATCACAATACTGTGTACTCCAAGCCAACACAACGTTACAGCGGGTCGGTTTAAAGGTACTTGTATGATGCAATTGAAAGTTACTCTGTGTGTTGCGGATCATTATAAGAAATAGACAGTTATGAGTGTTATGTATAACTATCTATATGTTATAAAGTAAATAGACGTTTACATAACTATCTATACATTCTCACAGCTAATTCCGACTAACATTGTTTTTCAATTCGTGTGTCAATGTTGAGTGTTGATATTATGGCCCTAGATAGTTAACACATTAGCCCAAAAAATGCTATTTAAATCGCAATATATAACAAAAAATATTTACTTTAGTGAAAATATAACTTTTAGGAACTAATGCGCTATCCTGTAATTTTAATTACTTAACAATTTGATTACATATACATGTTGTATTATCTATAATTTAGTAGTACTAACAAAAACTATAAGATAAAAGTTGAAGCACTTACACAAATATTATATGGCACCGATTTGTTACATTCAATGCTTCTCCAAGTATGACCACGGGATCTATATATTGTATGCATATAATTGCTATCACTCAATAAAGAATGAAAAATTCTGTATAATAAATAACTTAAGAATATGCCGCCTATGAGAATATAATAATTTGAAGTTGTACTGAACATCTTGTACATTATATCTCTTTAGAGAGTAATGTATTTCTTGTTGGATTATTACGATTTACGGGTATAATTTATTGCGCTAGTACGATATAGTTTGTGGCACAAGATACTTTTTGTATACCTGAATGGTTTGTGGATTTAAAATTTAAATTAAAGTACAAATTACAAAACTGTAACTATGAATTATATTTGATATTGGGTATGTTGTATGTTCCGAAATACAACGCACCGCAGTGTACTTGCTACATATTTATTTATCTATGGTGTACTGTCCAATGCAAATGACGATGCGTCGTGAATCGACGCTATACTGGTGATTCGTTCCAAAACATTGGACAGTATGGGTATGTTCCGAAATACAACGCAGTGTACTGTCCAATGCAAATGACGTCATGAATCGACGCTATACTGGTGATTCGTTCCAAAACATTGGACAGTATATGACGTCATACTTTTGCACCATTTGGAAAAGAGTTGGCGATTATTTTGTCATTTTGTGCTCCAAAAATCATTATATCCTTCTAATGGATGTACCATCAATTATTCTATAATTTTTTGTATTTTAATAAATAGAAACAAATTCTGGCATGCTTCATTCGGAAACACACAATTAAAAATTGTTTTGACACAATGTGGCGGCGGCACGCTAGTACAATAAAGTGTCAAATGATGATGTCATTTGCATTGGACAATACACTGCGTTGTATTTCGGAACATACCCAATTTTTTATAACTGTCTGACGTAAAAGCAGTGTTAGTGTTACCGTATGAAGAAAAAAAGATTCACTAAACCCTTATCAAAATTTTATGAATTTAACATTTCTTGTTTTACAAAAATTAGCTGTGATTGTATGACGAAATAAAAAATGAGATTATTTAAAGACATATTTATTTATTTAGGTAATATTAGGTACTAAAGTTAACTAGTCAACTAAATTAGACAATTCCACTACGGCTTCATGGTCATCATCACCTCCAGATGCCGATGATGAGCCTACACCTGCTTGTATTCTTATTTACACAGTTTTAGTAATTTGTCGAAGACATTTACAGGTAAGTCTTTATGTGTGGCAGCTTTGCTTAAGATTTTTTTATTGATGATGTACCCATTATATTCGATTTCACTGTTTCAGCCAACATCCGCTTACGCAGCTTACTTTTGGCAATATTCATAACGCGCGCGTGGTAAAGTAACTTAAAGTAAATTTTTCATCTTCGTGTTTTAAATGTCCATGTAAGTTTCCCAAGTCCATCATCATTCTCTAAACCATTTCCCATTATCTGGGGTCGGCGCAGTAAATCTTCTTGTTCCATTCCTCTCTATCAGCCGTCATTTCCATACTTACTCCTTTCATTCTCATATCACTCTTCACACAATCGATCCATCTTTTATTCGGCCTTCCTCTGCCCGTGTGTCCCTCCACATTCATATTCAACACTCGTTTTGTGACATGACTTTCATCCCTCCGCATCACATGCCCAAACCATGCCAATCTGCTTCCTCTCACCTTTTCTACCACTGGCGCTACTTTCAGGCTTCCTCTTATATACTCATTCCTTATCTTATCCATCCTTGTCACACCACACATCCATCGTAACATTCTCATTTCTTTCGCATGCAGTCTATTTTCATCCTTCTTCTTGACGGCCCAGCATTCACTTCCATACATGACGACAGGTCGGATGATCGATTTGTAAATTTTCCCCTTCAGCCTTATTGGCATTCGGGGATCGCACGTTGTGGCTGTGACCTGTCGCCATTTCATCCACCCTGCGTTAATCCTATGCTGCACAGCTCTATCTATTCCGCCGTCGCCTTGAATGAGGGAACCGAGGTACTTGAATTCTGAGCAGGTAGGCAGTATAGCGCCATCCAACGACATGGGTACAGGACTGGAAAGACCGCCGAAATCACAGCACAGATATTCGGTTTTGGATCTGCTGATCTTCAAGCCAACACTTTCCAGCCTCTGTTGCCACCCCGTCAGTCTGCTCTGTACCTCGATGCCTTCTTCCCCGACAAGCACGATGTCATCGGCAAAGATCATGCACCAGGGTGCCTCATCCTGCAGGTCCGACGTCAAAGCGTCCATAATCAGTAGGAAGAGGTAAGGGCTCAATGCCGACCCTTGGTGCAGCCCTACCGCCACATCGATACTGCCCGTAGTTCCCGCGGCAGAACGTACACATGTACGGGATGCTCTGTACATAACTCGTAATATTCATAGGTTTACTGCATGGGATTTGGCAAAAGTTTTACAGTCGGCCGCCTGCCTGACACCAACCCTCTTTGGGTATGCTATTGTTGGTAGAGGAAGCTACCATTTTGGGAAAAGGAAAAAGAAGGTTGGGGTAGGAGCGCAGGTGTAAGGATACTGTTATCTCGGCAGGAAAGGTATGAGAATAACAGTAGCTCGGGGAGCCGGGGTCGCGTACCCGTATTCCATAACAGGATCACCGGAAAGGTAGACCAGCATGAAAACCCCCCTGACTATGTAAGTTTCCCAAGTCCATTCATGATTAATTCAATGTGTCTATGCCATGACAAATATTGGTCAACTATGACTCCTAAATATTTGGTCTCAGAAACCTTACTAATTAATGAACAGCTGCAACTAGTACTTAAGGGATCATAGCATGTGTGAAGTTTAATTTCGAAATTAATACTAGCCTGAGTTCGAATACAAATTCTAAATCATATATAACTAGTTTTTAAAGTATTTAAAGCAAGTAGGTTAGTGTTCCGCTACTTAGCGATTCTAGCAAGGCCTTCTTCACCAGCTCTACGAACAGAATCCCAAGAATCACCAGTAAATATTACTGCAGTATCATCTGCATGGGAGATAACAGATAACAGGTGCTAGAAAAGATAGGAACTGAAGAAAACGAACTTTTAAAGAGACAATTACTTAAGTCTGAAACCTGCCCAGAACTAAACATTTCTCAGAGTTAAGATGTTTCACTCTAACACTTGATTATTAACGAAAATCCTATCGCTATGAACCTAAAGCTTTTGGTACATGTTTACCTGCACCACGGACATTGACTTATTGGTACATTATCAACGACCGACCAGGATTTATTTAAGGAGCACTGACATCATTAAAATTGAGAGCGGGGAGTAACCCTGATAAAAAAATATTGTACCTTGGTCATGGATGTAATGAAAATTAAGCAGTTGATGAAATTCCATGCTAGCAGCCAAATGCATTATGGTAATATCAACTACGTTTTTGATATTATATCCGATAATTTAATCCGAGCGACTAAACCATGGCTGGGATCTGCCTTCGATGTGCACCACAGAGGACGGAATAAAAGTTCCATACCCTGAAGTACCAAATCAGCGACAGAATCAGCAACACCGCTAGGATCGTACGGCGAGAAGCAAACACAACACCCCAAAGAGTAGGATGCAAAAAAAGCCCGCATCCCATCTCAATCGGCTGACCTATAGTGCCAAGCAGGGTTGCAGGCTGCAGAATGCAACCGCGACATTAATGTGACTGGCACCACACTCCGGACAAGACAATGGTCCAACGAGCCTAAAGCGGCATCGACGGAAAAATTAATAAATACCGAAAAGCCTGTAACGCTAAACGAAGTGACAGGAATACTTTTGAATTTAGAAAACCTGAAAATGGCGGTAATGGTTCTTGTGTAATTGTTATGTTAAAGTGATATCTCTTGTAATGTTAAAGTGAATGTTCAAATTTAGGTTTCTACCGTAGATTTGATCTTTGCGAATCTCTTTGCAAGTTTCTAGTAGCTGAACGAGAAAATTTTACGTATTTCGAAGAAATGGCGATTGAATTAATCTCGTCAAATCAGTATATAAAAGACACGGAGGAAAAGACAACCGTGAAGGAAAAACAAATTCAAACACCCGTTGAAGAAAAATGAGAATAACTACGAGTTCTATTCCTCATTGATAAACTCGTATCCGAATTAGAAAAACGGCAGGAGCCCTTCTACAGATTCAATGAAAAGTTTTCTTTTTTGAATTGTCATCATCAACTCTTACGGGAAAAGCCATTTTCTTGGAAGGAGTCCCCTGACGATGAAAAAATTCACGGATAGCGAGGCAGGCAGTTTTTTAATTGCGATAATTGCGATATGGCTGTTTTTTCGTAGTACGTATCGCCCGCGCACACCCGCGCTAGACTAACTTCTGTCTGTATATATTACTCTACTATATGCTAACTTCATACCAAAGCCAGGCTTAATCACCCTAAACTAATTGCTACATATACAATCATAGCTTTATATATCAATATAGAACATTTTGCCACAGGTTGGAAAGGGAGCAATCGTCTTCTCGAAAGCCCGGTAAAAAACCCACGCGTACGAGAGAGATGACTAATCGCTCAATTCAACTTGTTTTTTTATGACAGCAGTATCGTTAAGGCTACGTGGTCATGACCTGTGTAAAACAAAGGAGCGCGCGGGAAATTTGAAATAGTTTGAAACAGTTTACGAGTTATTGTATTAGTTGATATTATTGATTGGGCTGTTTGATAGGGCAAGCCCGGCTCTTCGGCTTCTATGGAGGCTTCGCCACTGTCTCTACTTCACGCCAGTATTCTGTGAGGTCGTAGTACTACCCCGGTTTGAGCCGGTCCATCCATGCGACAGCAAAAGCTGCCGCGTGGCTCTACCACTGTTTTTACATCATGAAGAATACTTGTTGTGTTCCGCATAGCGAAAGCAAGCCTATTAATTTTATATTACATAGTTTTCCAAAGACTTATATAGTACTCAAGTGGGTGAAAAATTTTAATTTGCTAGATAGAAGCAGTTCAGTTCAGAGGAACTGCAAAAATTCTTTTTGTGTCATAAGCACTTTATTGTTTATAAGGAGCTACACACATCTGCTACTATGCTACTAATAATATTAAAAATATAGTAGAGAAAGTGATAGAGAATAAAAACCAGATTAATTCCTATGGCTCCGGTATCAGATCAGAGAACATCATTCCATTCAGCCGTTATTAAGTTGAAGGAAGATACTTGAATAAAACAAATATTGGAAGAAAGTATTGGTATGACAATTAATAAAGTGCAAAAATTAACATTAATGTATTTATTTAATTTTGATTGCTTATTAATCAAATGTCTTCTTTCATTTCGGATGATACAATTATATTAGGTTGATAACAGATTTACATCATATTAAGGTCTGAGAAATAATTTAAGTGAAAAAATATATTCTGGAATGGAAAAACATCTAAATGTGATGAAATTTAGGTGTTTATTTATGAGACCGTAAACATAAAAAAATATATATAAATGATGGCGAATCTTAGCTAGATATAGCAACAATGCAATTCACAGAACACTATTACTCCTAGAATCTAATCGCAGTATCGTCGTATATACGTCAAAGAACCAAAGATATAAGTACAGGCCACCGACCTCTATATATACAAGATATAGAGGTCAGTGGTACAGGCAATATACGCCATTAAACATGTGTCAATCATTCATTTCTTGTGACCGAATCATTCTACTACATTGCGTCACGCGTACCGGTACATACGGATACTTATTTTTTTTTATAGAATAAGGATGGCAAAATGGCACACAGTGCTCTTTATGGTAAGTCGATGCTGTAGCTCATAGACGTCTATCCTCAATCCAGAATCAAAATGCGTATGCGCTCTCAACTTTGAGGACTGAAATGGAATGCCTCGTTTAAAGTAATCGAATCAAAGAGATCTACGGTTCTCTATATTCACCATACGAAACACAGCAGTACTAAGCTGCTAGTTATTTTACGCTCGTTTTATGTGAGAACGTGGTCCTTCCCCAGTCGAACCGACCCATTTGTTATACTATAATATAGCGGCAGATCAGTAAACTAATTCGAAGTACGAAGAGCAGCTAGAAAACCTAAATTATGTTGAAGATTTTTCAAAAGTCATCTGATATGCTTTTCACGTATATATAGTTATGGATTACTGACGGTATAACGTTTACGGTTACTTGGTTTCTGTGCATCATAATTTTCTGGTCACCTCTCCTCCTCTCCTAACTAAGCGAGTGTACCTACCTCCACTCTTTTTTCTCCAATTGAGGTATTTTGGATCGCATTTTCTTTAAACAGATTAACTACTTGATAGGACTACTTCTCTGCTCAGTGCTCCAACTGGATAGGTACCCACCCTCTTATCTATTGCTTAATCGATCATTCAAATGGATCCTTTCGGGCTCCAGTACCCTACACTAAAAACAATTCATTCAGATCATTCGGGATTCGGTTGGTTTTCGGCTCATTAACAATTCACACCAATCACCGGAACATTCAAAAACAGATCATCAATGCTTTTATAATAATCATAAGTTTACCAGCTCAAATGAACGAATCATTCATGATTGACATGTGTTATGTCTATACACCATTGATAAATAGATACAGAATAGATATAATTATGTATGCGGTACGTACACGCACTTGTATCTAGTTCACTCCCTGACCTCTATATATACAAGTACGCTGGACTGGCTATACACCGTGACATGCTGAAGCGATTTGATTTCCGCCATTTTGGCGTTGACAGCAGAAGTGCACATCCACGGAACTAATAATAGGGATAAGACAGTGTACCATATTAAATCGATAAAAATTCTATACCCTACCTATACCTAAATAATTAGAATGGACTCTATGGATAGATGGACTCTAACCGTAACGTCCATTCCATTTATGTAACATAAAACATAAACACTCACGCCTGTCACCCAGAGGGGTAGGCAGAGACTACAGACTTCCATTTGGCACGATCCTGACACACCTCTCTCGCCTCCTTCACATCCATACACCTACGCTTACATGCTCGTCGGTTAAGGGTACTCCTAATTTGGCCCGTTTTCAATAAATCGCTAATTTGGTCGATATATTTTCGCCTAGGACGTCCCTTTCCGACTCTGCCATTCACTTCTGCAACATAAATTTTCTTTGTCACTCTTTCCTCATTCATTCTTTGGACATGACCAAACCACCGAAGCATTCCTTTCTTAATCCTGATCACAACATCATCTTGCAAACCACACTCTTCTCTTATCATATATATATATATATATATATATATTAATATAATGTCATTATCATTAATCATCATTAAAACCCTTCACAAGTCCACTGCTGAACATAGACCTCCCCCAAAGTATGCCACAAAGCACGGTCCTGAGCTACGTGCATGTCTTACGAGTTTTTGACTCCATCTAGTGGGGGAACACCCTACACTTCATCTGCCGGTACGAGGCTGCCACTCGAGAACCTTTTTTCCCCATCTGTATTCAGTTCTTCGAGCTATATGGCCGGTCAATTGCCACTTCAGCTTACTAATCCATTGGGCGATGTCGGTCACTCTGGTTCTGCTGCAGATATCCTTATTCCTAAGTTTGATCCCCTGAGCATAGCCCCATTCATAGCTCGCTGAGCGACTTCGAGCTTCCTCATACAGCTAGCAGTGAAAGACCTCCTCTCAGATCCATAGGTCATCACTGGCAACAGGCACTGGTTGTACAATCTAGTTTTGAGGTATTCCTGACGAGAAGACGTGTTGTAATCTCCCGAACTATGCCAAACCGAGTTGAATCCGTAGATTGACCTGTCGGTTGAAGTTGAACTTACCTAGTCGGACTATTTGTTCCAAGTAAAAATACTCGTCAACAACTGCAGCTAAGTGCTCCCAAAAACCACCGGCATAAGTGTGACATGGACATTACACGTGACTTTTGTTTTGTCCATGTTCATCTTAAGACATATCCGTTGGGAGACACGATTGAGGTCATTGAACATAGTGGGTAGGTCCTCCAGCGATTCTGCATTAAGGACTACATTGTCGGCAAAACGAAGGTGAGTAACGTACACGCCATTGACGTTAATATCGTATCCTTTTCACATAACATGTTTACCTAATTCAAGTCAGGAATTTAATGGTAGGTGGACAAAAAAAGTGAAGTACTCCAAAAAACGTTTATTACTCAAATTCTCAGTCACGCGATGTGACTAAGGGTACATCTTAGTCACATTCTGAATGTTACAGTCGCACGTCAACTTTTTTCATTTTAACTTGATTTCGGTGTTACTCGCGATCATTATGTCTAGTTCTCGGCGTCATATGGATGTGGAAACAGCAACAAGAGCAGTTTTTATGCTTCAGGAGGGAGAATCTCAGAGATCAGTGGCAAGACGTCTTAGTGTGTCGTGACGAGCTATTCGAAACGCGTGGGAACGCTTTCTAGAGACAGGTAGTGTCGCAAGGAGATGTGGATCAGGAAGAGCGGGAGCTACAACCGTCCAGGAAGACCGGTATATCAGATTAACTGCACGTCGAGAGCGTACAATTCCCACCCACGTCTTACAAAATCGACTGCGGCAATCGACTGGCACACGAATTAGTGATCAAACCATTCGAAATCGGCTCCATGAAGACGGACAACGTTCCAGATCTCGTGTTATTCGTCTAAAATTGACAAGAGCGCATCGTGCAGCACGTTTGAGGTTTGCTCGCGAGCATGCGGAGTGGACAATGGACAACTGGAGAAATGTACTCTTTACGGACGAAAGTAAATGAAGTTTTTCAGTGATGATCATCGAGTGCGCGTGTGGAGAAGAGAACGAGAACGTTTTTCAGAACCTTGCATACATGAAACGGATCGTTTTGGAGGTCCAAATGTTATGGTGTCGGCTGGAATAAGCTTGCTCGGTAAAACTAAGCTGGTAATTCCGGTAGAAGGCTCCATAAATGCCTCATGGTATGTCGATCGAATAATTCGGTCCCATGTCATTCCATTTTCACAAAGAGTGGGTGAAAACTTCTTCTTAATGCAAGACAATGCTCGCTCACATACAGCGCGAACAACCCAGCTCTCTCTGAAGCCAATATTACGGTTTTACTGTGGCCGGCCATGAGTCCCGATCTTAACTCCATTGAACATTTATGGGACCAGTTGTAAAGAAGCCTCATATCGTACTTCAGTAATATGACTAATCGACAAGAGCTCATAAACACCCTAAAATTGTGTTGGGAGCGAATACCCTTATATGTCTTAGATAGATTCAGAGAGTGCATACGGAACAGAGTAGAACCTACTCGCTATTAAGCACCATCAAACTCATTGATTTAGTCAATAATAAAAATCAAAATCAAACTTTACTTAAATCAATAATTTCTGTAAACTTTCCTAAAAACTGTAAGATTTGACTAAATTCCATAAAATTAGCAAAACTTACTCTTGTTAAAGTTCACACACTTTCAAAAACCTTAATTTATTCATTCCTAATCATAAAAACTGAAAAAAGAATAAAAATCTGTAAAATTCATTTATAAAACATGGTGGGCCCTATTTTGTTTTGAGTAGTTTAGTATTTATTTACAGTATCTAGGTATTTAAAAAGTACTCTGTCTGTGGTCATAGCTCACGGTATGTATATTTTTGATAATAATTAAAGTAATAAATTCACAGGTTCACAGCTATAATATATATATATATATATATATATATATATATATATATATATATATATATATATATATATATATATATATATATATATATATTGTGGTCTTTATTCACAGCACAGATTAAGTTAGACCCACATTCACAGAGTACTTTTTGTACACCTGAAACACATTCCACGGGTAAGATTAGAATTAGAATTTTAGAAATGAAAAACAACTTTTCGATAGCAATTAGGTTTTGACACAAATAGTGTTGGATTATATAATAGTAGTAGTAGTATAGTAATAGTAGTAGTATCCTAGCTTTTCCATTGTCAGATAAAGCTAGGAAACTAGTATTAAGAACAGATAATCTTTTATTATTGTTTACGTGAATTTATCATTGTCTGATTATGTGATTGATTGTGTACTTATGAGGGTGGCTTGATCTAGTAGACCTAACCCTCTATAATAAATAAAGATTTAAAAAAAAACCTATTCGATATATTTGGATGCGTTCATAAATATTTATTTTATTCAAATATATATATATTTGAATAAAATAAATATTTATGCGTTCAAATTATCAATCAAGTACGACTGGTTCTTTTTGCGTCCGCTAACAGCAAAAAATTAAAAAACTGCGGTATCTAACTTCTTAACCCAGCCAGTTTAGGAACTTTATCGCTAGTTCTTGAATCAGATGAATCACTCCGATTCGAGAGGTTTTTGGATCGATTCATCGAATCGATGCGGTGCTCTGAATCGATCTAAAAGATCGATTATTTTACTCTAGATAATCGATTTTTCGATTAATCGATTTTAGATCGACATGCCTACCTATATTGGTGATTCGTTGTCTTGTATCGAATTCGAATATGGTGGA
The DNA here is from genome assembly GCA_907164705.1 of Parnassius apollo. NCBI lineage: Eukaryota > Metazoa > Arthropoda > Insecta > Lepidoptera > Papilionidae > Parnassius > Parnassius apollo. The sequence continues at coordinate 2,981,415 of CAJQZP010001706.1, forward strand.
ATATTATATATACAGTAACCTATAGTGTTTTGTGAAAAGAAAAAACAAGTACACCAGCAAAAACTCTTTGCAAACAGCAGTTTAGGAATCCGCATCAACAACAAGTAAAATGTCGATAGGTAGTGTTTATGAAGCAGCTTATAAAGGCGATTTTAATCAAGTTAAAGTAAGAGTAGATGAAGATAAATGTATAATCGACGCTACTGACTCGGTAAACTTAAAATTTCTTAAATTGATTTATTTTGATTTATGCATTGTATATATATTTCTTGTCTTTCAGGATGGTCGCCTTCTTATTCATTGGGCTGCATTAGGTGGTAATGAGACTTTAGTTGAGTTTTTAATTAAATCAGGTTCTCCGATTAACCCCGTAGATGATACAAATAGCAGCCCGATTATATTAGCTGCTTCGGCAGGAAGGTATAATGTAGTAAAGTTACTTATTACTAAAGGTGCAAATATTAACCAAAAAACAACTCGTGGCCAAACACCTTTACACTATGCTTCTTCTAAAGGACATAGAGAGGTATGTGTTTTATTATTTACTTATTCCCTTAACCGAAAATAGACTATACTCAGAGACCTTACCTTTTTTAAATAGGTTTTGTGTTACTACATTTGGCAAGCAGATTGGTTGTTATTAGTCAGAGGCCATGTAATCGTTTGACATAATCTCTTACAACAACCATGGAAGGATAGTCAGCTTGGGTTTTACTGTCAGGCCTTGCCTACTGTCACCAATGTATGATGTACAGGTAGCATTTACTAAAGTTGTTTACTGCACCCAAAATGTCAAGTACATTATATGTCAGTGGATTTATCATAGTGTGGTCTTCATAATATAAGCTTGCTTAGTGTGAAGACTACAGTTAAATCAAACTGTATCCTACACAAAACACAATACCTTTTTCTTTTTGTACCTAATAATTATACTTGATCTATACATTTGTATTTTTGATAAAATTAACATTATAATTATAGTATAAGGGTAAGACATAACAGTGTTCAACATAACTTGCTGAGATCACATACTTTTTTTATTTGTCTAGTATTTGCTCAGTGCTATTTACACTACTTATATTTCCATTAAAAACACCAATTAATCCTGAAATGCTTGTTAGTAGTGTTTCGACAGTAGTCAAATGAAGGATTCTAATAGGTTTCGTAATCTGTAGTATCCTTAAACATAAGGCTACTGTTGCTTATTAGAGTCTAATATGTTCAGAATATAGAATAAAACACAGAGGTTGAATATTGTTATGTATTAAGCTTGGTAACATGATAAAAGATAAACTTCATAAGTTAATATTAAATTACCTACATTCAATTAGTTAACAAAGTAAACAAGTACTCCCAAATATAAAACAATAACTCTGAACACTATCCGTTTCAGATTGTGAAACTATTAATTGATTCAGAAGCAAGAATTAATGATGCTGATGTATTAGGAGCGACACCTCTTCATAGAGCAGCTGCTCAAGGCAGAAGTGATATTGTAGATGTGCTCTTAGAAAGTTCAGCAATCAAATTGGATGCCAGTGATTCTTTAGGATGTACTGCGTTGTAAGTTCATGCATAATTCAGTTTTAAATTTAACATGAAACAAACACTGTGTTTAAAACAAAAAGAGTTATATCTGCTATCTGTCCAATCTGTCAGTATAAATTCAGGCCCTTCACCCGCCGCCAGATATTAATTGCTTAATCTAAATTAGTTAAATGCCATTTTTTAGATTTGATTAGATTATTTTTGCTTACAAAACGAAGTGATGACAAATGTTATAATTGTTTAAACTTAGATTATGTAACCAATTTCAAATAAACAGCAAAATTTCTGATTGTCTAATTATGTAATATATAATTATTAAATAGGTTCAATTTTGTTGTCAGACATGCTTATATTGTTTATAATATCGTCTACATTGTTCCTTTTTCTTTATTTAATAAATTTTGTTATGCTGTTTTATCATATATATTATTCACCAATTTGCTATTTTATGCATTATTTTCATTAATTTTAAATATAAACCATTACACTTCCAGACATCTAGCTTGTGAAGAAGATAGGGAAGCTGTAGCCTGTATGTTAGTTAAAGCTGGTGCAAGCGTTGACATAAAAAATAAAGAAGAAAAGACACCACTTGACTTATGTTCCCCAAAGTTGAAAAAAATGTTATGTGATATACTTCAATAAAGTTGTGTTAAAAACTATGTTGTAACTTTACTCATGCATTTTATATTATATTATGATGTATCATCAACATCATCTTTATCACAACCCATCATAAATCCACTGCTTAACATAAGCATCCCACAAAGAATACCTTTTTTTATAAGATATGGTGACAAACAAGCACACAGTCCACCTGATGTTAAGTGGTTGCTGTGGCCCATAGACATCTACACTATCCTCGATTACGAATCAAAATGCAGATACATTGTCATCCATGTGAACTAAGATGGAATGCCTCGTTTCCAGTAAAAAGGGTCTCCGGTTCTCTATACTCGCCAAACGAAATACAGCAGCATTAAGCTACTATTTTACGCTGGTATTCTGCGAGAGTGTGGTCCTTCCCAGGTCGAGCTGTCCCATTTGTGCTACAACTATACTACTAATATAACTGCAGCATGGCTCTACCACGTAAAAAACAGTCTTGAGCCACTTGTATCCATCCTACATCCCTTACCAAATCATCATTGCTCCATCTTGTGATGGAACCTTTCTTCTCATTCGCTTGTTGTTTCTTAGAGCTGTATGTTTGGCCCATTAGTTAACACTTCATCTTACTAATTTGTTAGGCTTTGCCGGTTACTCTAGTTGTATTGAAAGAAACTCCAAGCATAGTCATCTATAGTTCGTATATATTAACTCAGATTAATTCATATTTCATAATATGTCATGTGTCTGTCTCTTGTAATCTCCCAACCGAAATAGATTCGTTGATTGTTACACAGAGACATACATACATACCTAGGGCCGCCACTGTGTGTATGTCTCTGTAGGGTGCCGTCATCGGGGGGATGAGGGGGGGGGGCGATATCAACCGACACGCTACCACCGGGCACCGGTCACCAATTCACTCATTATTTCGTTCGTTCATTCGTTTTTTTGACGCTGATTAGGAAGTCAAAGCACGAGTATTTTGTTGCTTACAAGCCAGTAAGTGACTTTGGAAAAAGGACTTACTGTCTTCATTCTTGATGCAATTGTACAAGTGTACTTAGACATGAATGATTGTCGAGGACAAGGGTAAAATATTGATGCAAAGATGGCAGGAAAATATAAGCTGTTCAAACCAGAATTTGAGTCGATATTCTCGGGCATTTTTCAATCCATGTGGTAGAAGTTATTAGAACTTAATTTGCTTATATTTGCATAATAAAATAAAATGTCCTACCCAGTATGAAGAGCACCTCCCAACCCCCCTCAATTGTATGCACTATCCCCGTAGCCACCACTACCAGTACCACCGCACCCAAAAGCACTACACTATGGAACGCACTAATCTGTATAAAACGATACGTGTTTCGCCTCTACACAAGGCATCCACAGGTGAAGCGTGCGTCTGTGGTGGCTGAAGAACGCTAAGTGAGCGGCGAACCGAAACAGTTGTATAAATAGCATCGTGTGAAGAACGGAGAGAGTGCTAGTGGGATTAGTGGTGACGCAGATAGTGTCAGCCTCCGCAGAGTCTACTTCATCTGAAGATGCCTCGTGTACAGACGAAACATATGTCGTATAATCAAGGGTGGAGCTGGGAGGGGTGGTGAAGGGGATAGTGCACGCAACTGAGGGAGGGTGGGAGGTGTGTGCTCTTCAGACTGGGCAGGACACATCATTGTATTTTAATACGCGGATATGATCAAATTAAGTTGTAACAACTTCAATATAATGGATTTTCTCTGGTCTAATAAGTCCTACCAAAAGACGACTGCGGATAGACCAAATAGTCTACAAAGGACTGCCTGCTTAATGGCAACTGGAGCCATGCGATCATCGCCTGGAGCAGCTCTGGGCACTTATGTACCTAACGCCTCTTGATCTTTATTTAGACCAGGACGCGAGGGCTAGTTTGTATAGGATTAACGAACAGTGCGGTCTGTGCTTGCTTTCCTAAAAATTGAGATCCATACTCGACTCAAGGAAAAATGGGTCCTATGCATGATCTCAGATATCATGCGTTCACTATACATTTTTAATAAAAAGTATATAGTGGAACTACCCTCCACATAATACTTGCTGAATATCTGTGAGGTCGGTGGCCTTATACCACGCGTGTGACCCATCAGTGTATGATACACCAATGGGTCTCGACGTAGGCTTAATTTATTTTATTATTAATTTATTATAATATTATTTATTATTAATTAATTTATGAGGAATGCCCAAATTCAAACTTAGTATGAATTAGGGTAGATTCACCTCAATCTTCCAGGCAGAAATTTTCGTCATACTTCAGTGTGCGGAAATCAATCTGCAAAACCACTAAGTCAATCATATAATCTACTCGTATATAAACTCTGATAGTCAAGCAGCACTGCTAGTGCTGAGGTCAAACTTAGTGAACTCGTAGCTAGTTGGAGACTGCATGAACTGTCTAAACGCCTTGGGATGTAACAACAGGGTCGTTTTAAGATGGGTTCCGTGCCACGCGAGTATTATAGGCAATGAACTTGCCGATAAGCTCGCACGGGAAGGCATAAAGAGCACACAATTTGGAACCGAGCCATTTTGTGAATCTCAAAAAGCCTAGCCCGATTGACCCTTGAAACTCTTTATCACAATAAATCACTTAAGATCTGGTCTGATACACCAGGCTTAAAACATTTTAAAACCTTAATCCGGGCTTTTAAACGTAAATTCGCTTCAGAAGCCCTGGCATCTGATAAAAATAAACTACGCATTCTGGCAAGAGACCTGACTGGACACTTGACTTAAAAAGCACGTGGCCATCCTGGGACTAAGCAACTCAAGGATGTGCCGGTTTTGTTCCTTAACGGAAGAAACGCCTCTGCAAATCCTGACTGATTGTGGACCTTTAATGCGCAAACGTAACACATCTGGGAAACTATATACTTCGCCCAGAATAAGTAAATTTGCTCACAGCTAAGCAACTACTCTATTCATTGAAGACATAGGGCTTAGCAGTGAACTATAGCCATAGCAGCGATCACAATAGATCTTTTAGGTCGCAGTGATACTGGTCTAGACCTGCATAGCTGCTCGCACAAATAAAGCTATGCAGTCTGAATCTATGGATTTACCAAAGGTGTCGTATTGTTTGAAAATTTTGTCAGAATTTTTCATCTGCTCTAATAACAGTTAGATCCAATTTTTTAGCAAAAGAAAATATTATTTGTGAACGGCCTTAGTGGTGAGGCACACGAAAACGCACAGATAGGCCTTACGTGAACGCGCGTTATGAAGGTTGGAGGACTTGACGAGGAAGGGACCAGCAAAGTCGGTTCCGACTCCAGCGAATGGTCGGATGGCCCTGACGCGGTTGGGTGGTAGTCATCCATCATCGGCTGCGATATGGTGGCCTTCAATTTATAACAAGGTATGCACTTAAAAATGACGCTCCGAATGGTGCGTCGGCCAGCCAAAATCCAAAACTTCCGCTGCAAAATAGCCGAAAGAGCGTTACACCCAGCGTGGGCATTCTGAACATGGTGGTGAGTTACCAGCAACCGAACAAAGGCGTCGTCCTTAGGGAGCAGTAACGGGTGTCGAGCCCCGTACGGCAGTTGAGAATTTTTCAAACGTCCGCCAACGCGCAGCATCCCAGCGTCGTCCAGGAAGAGGTTCAGGCGGGCCAGAGCGCCCTTGACAACGGAGCCCCGCTTCAAGGTGTCAATCACGGGCTCAAAATACTCCGCTTGGACCATACGGGTCCAATGCATCAAGGCTTCGCGACGCTCGCTAGGGGATAAAACGGAATCAGAGATTCAGTTGGACGGGTCTCCCGAATTGCGGACAAATCGACGCAACCAAGCAGTCACCCCTAAGAACTTATCGAGAGAGCTGTACCGTTCTAGCAGGGAGAAATCCCGAGTGGGCTTATCCTTGCCCACTCCTACTCGGGCTCGTAGGCCAGGCAATTCAATCGGTTCGGAGTATTTTTTCTGGGGCCAGAACGACTGAGACTCAGTCAACCAACTGGGCCCCCACCACAGCGGGTAGTCAACCAAATAGGGGGATTCACAGCCGCGAGAAGCGCAGTCTGCGGGATTAAACTCCCCTGGGACATGTCTCCAGGTTAGAGACGTGCCAGAATTCTGGATTTGAGACACGCGGTTCGCCACAAAGACCTCAAGATTGTGAGGTGCAGCTCGGAGCCAACAAAGTACTATCTCACTGTCCGACCAAGCGTAGACGTCCGTAATGTCGATTACAGACTTCAAAGAAGAGTGAACGTGGTTGAGGAGTCGCGTGAGAAGAGCGGCTCCGGACAGTTCCAATTTAGGGATAGTTAAGCGGGACCTAATGGGAGCAACCTTGTTTTAGCAAGTACGAGATGGACGGAAGTATGGCCAGAAGAGCTCACAGTCCGCAAATATACGACAGCAGCATAGCCTTTCTTAGAGGCGTCGCAAAATCCATGCAGGGTAGCCCTGCATTTCCCTGGAGGGAGAAAGCACCTTGGCATGGAGACCCGGTTGATATCCTGAAGTGAGGACACAATGGAGAGCCACTCTCGCAAGAGAGTACCGCTTATAGGGCCGTCCCAACCCAACCCGGATATCCAGAGCTTTTGAAGAAAGCACTTAGCCAAAAAAATGACCGGAGTGATCCATCCATTAGGATCGAAGGTGCTGGCTACTGTAGACAGCACGGAGCGCTTTGTCCATGATTTAGGAGGGGGATCGAGTTTGACTCGATACGTAAAAGTATCCTGAACAGGCTGATTTTGAATGCCCAGCACAGTCAACAAATTAGGATTTTCAGGGTGCTCGAATAGATGAGGGTCTTGTTGATCCTCTCCTGGGAAGTCCTTCAAAATATGAGGGGAGTTCGACAACCATTTGCGCAACTCATAACCTCCGGACTTCAGGATGGCAATCAATTCGTCTCGCAATACAAGAGCCTCCTCGACGGTGGAGGCGCCCGTGCAAATGTCGTCCATTTAGACCGAAGTCTCCAAAATAGAAGCTCCCGAGCGTATTTTAGACGCTCTCTCTCAGCGAGTTCGAGGAGGGTTCGCATGGCGATATACGGGCTGGACCGGAGTCCATAGGTGGTGGTGTTAAATTCAAACACCTGTATCGGATCGCTGGGCTTCTCGCGCCACAATATCAGCTGATATCGACGGTCATCACGATGGACCACTGATTGTCGAAACATCATCCGAATGTCGGCTACAAAAACCACTTGGTGCCGACGGAAGTGGGTCAAAATGTCGGATATGTCCTTGATCAATTTAGGACCAGAGTGGAGACACTGGTTCAGGGACACACCATTTGACGAGGGGGCGGAGCCGTCAAAAACTACCCGAATCTTACTCCCAGGGGTCCTTAAGACCGCATGGTGGGGGAGGAAATAGTGCTCTTGTGACCGCCAGTTGAAGTTGGATGGTGACATGTGACCCAGCTCTTGATACTCGCGCATGAACTCGACATATTTGTCGCAAAAGGCTGGGTCGCGCCACATACGGCGCTCTATGGAAAGCAACCTCTTTTCAGCCAGGGTACGAGATTGGCCCAAAGGGGGCCGTGAGTCAAGAAAGGGTAAGCGAGTGATAAAACGACCGTCGACACGACGGCCGGTATTGTTCTGGTAGAACAACTCGCACTCACGGTCCAGAGGGTTGACTCGAGGCGCGTGTGGTGGCTCCTCAATTTCCCAGAACCGCTGGACGAAGTCCGAAAGGGACACGCCCACCACATAGAGTGGGTCGGCCGTCTGAGGAGGTGGAGACCACAGAACCGGTCCAAAGAAACTGCCCAAATACAGTGGACATGGCTGACAAGCCATCGGGCTGTAGGGCTCGTATCTCGCCTAACAGGATGAACCCCAGCACGTCGGCCCCCAGCAACAAATCTATAGGCCCAGGTTGGGACTATTGAGGGTCTGCCGGTCTCAAACCCGACGCACAACGAACCGCGCTGTCATTTATACGGACGTTAGGGAGAAAACCTACAATGTCACATGCATGTGTAATGTAATTAAGGTAACGAGGACAGTTACCTTAACTAGAATATGAAGGTGTTCGCTGGCAGGGCCGAACACCAACTCCGATTGTCCCCTAGGAGCAGGAGGCTGGCACCGCCGATACCTACCATTGGACGTGATTCAGAGCTCCAGGGGAGCCCTAGTCTTCCCACTACCCATGGGGAGGCCACACACCGTTGTGAACCCGAATCCAATAGAGTGCGAACCGTTAAACAGTAGCCACTCGAGTTGTACACCTTCACCGAGGCCGTCGGCAATAGAACAGTTTGACAAGTGGACTATTGACGGCCCAAGGATCAGTGTAGGCGGCCGTGGTGGGAGCTAGGGCGGCAGTTTCCTAGCTGGAGCTGCCTCCATCGGACCGGCACTCGAGCCGAGGGTCCCGAAAGCGGCATTCCGGCGGCATCTCAATGACCCGGGGTTGGAAATCACCGAACGGGCCGACCTGGGAGCTTCAGGTATTCTCGGCCTTGAGGCCCGGGACAAATTCGAGGTCGCAGGATCCCCGTAGTACCAGTACCGACCAAAGGGGGAGGGTGGTATTCCGCTCAGCTAACGGGGGTGAGAAGGGTTTAGCTGACTGCTGAGTAGCCGTGAAGTTCCTCTCAACACGCTGAGGGGGGGTTGCGAATCCTCCGCCCCTGGGGAAACGACCCCCCCGACTGATCGGGGGAGGGACCCCCTTCAAACCCAGGGGCACGGTGGCTGGCAGGGGAGTGCCAAGCGTCGCCCGACAGAAAGCGTGGCTGAGCGCCGCCGGCCGTGGGGTTTGAGGGCCCGGCAGAGCCCTGAGAGGAAGTGCCGTTCGCACCCAGGCACAAAACGGCATGGTGGTTGCCCTGGTAGTGCGGGCATGGCCGCTGGTGCAGGCAGTCTCGCTGGAGATGCCTTTCCAAGCACGAGTAGCACCAGCGCCGCTCCTTGGCGATGGTTTGTCTCGCTGGGACCGGCTTACGTTCTCGGATGCTACAATGCGATGCGGACAATAGGAGCAGGGGGGCGCCTCCCTGGCCTCTAGGCCACTATAAGATGTTAGGGAGCGGCGCCCTGCCGCGGGAGCTCCGCTCGATCTTAGGGGGGTTGGTGACAACTTGCCCGGGGGATTCCGCCTCTCCCTGGGCACGGCTCGGTTGGCAGTCCGTAAATCGTCGACGGTGCCCGCTGCGTTTTCAATCTGCCTGCACCGCTCCTCCAAGAACCGCAGCAGGTCCCTGAAGGGCGGAATATAGGAGGCGCCGTCCCCGCCGTACCTCTCCTCAAAATGGATCCGAAGATCGAGAGGCAGGCGGGACGATGTGACGATGTGGAGCAACAAGAAGGACTATTCTTCCACCGGTAAATCCAGCCGCCTCAAAGAATTACAGGCCACCAAGACTGGATTTACAAGGGTGGTTTAGCAGCTGCTTAATGTAAACGTCCGCAATTCGCCGGACGTTGGCGTACCTTCCTGCGAGGAGGTCCCGAGTGGTCTGGTAGGCGTCGTCCGACATTTTCAAATGGCCGACGACGCCCAGGGCCTCCCCCTCCAGTGAGGCCAGGACGTACGTATCTTCTGGCTTGGTGTTAAGTCCCTCCGGGCGAACACGTTAAGCAGTTGCTGAACCTCCCGCTGCTTAAATACCGTGCCAGACTACGTCCGGAAATCGTAAATCCAGTCTTGGTGGCCTGCAATTCTTTGAGGCGGCTGGATTTACCGGTGGACGAATGGTCCTTTTTGTTACTCCACATTGTGCTGTCCCGCCTGCCTCTCGATATTTGGCTCCATTTTGAGGAGAGGTACGGCGGGGACGGCACCTGCTATATTCCGCCCTTCAGGGACCTTCTGCGGTTCTTGGAGGATCAGTGCTGACTGATTGAAAACGCAGCGGCCCCCGTCGATGACCTACAGACTGCCAATCGAGCCGTGCCCAGGGAGAGGCGGAGTCCCCCCGGGCAAGTTGTCGCCAACCCCCCTCAGACCGAGCGGAGCTCCCGCGGGAGGGCGCAATCCCCTACCTACTTATAGTGGCCTAGTGGCCAGGGAGGCGCCCCCCCTGCTCCTATTGTCGAGCATCCGATCACCGGTTGACGTCGTGCCCGAAATTATTGGGTAAGCCGGTCCCAGCGAGACGAACCATCGCCAAGGAGCGCCGCTGGTGCTACTCGTGTTTGAAAAGGCATCTCTAACGAGACTGCCCGCACCAGCGGCCCTTTCCGCACTGCCAGGGCAATCACCATGCCGTTTTGTGCCTGGGTACGAACGGCGCTTCCTCTCGAGGTTCTGGCAGGCCATCAACCCCCCACGGGCGGGGGCGCTCAGCCACGCCCTCTGTCGGGCGACGCTCGTCGCACCCCTGCCGGCCACCGTGCCCTTGGTTTTGGAGGGGGTTCCTTCCTCCGACCAGTCAGGGGGTCGCTCTCCCAGGGGAGGGGGGGGTCGTCATTTTCCAAGCTATGACAACATAGATCACGTAGAGAAACGTCAGCCTCCATCTAGGTATCCTCCTGTTCCGATGTCGGCGTAGACAATATCGGACTTATAGCTTGTCTTCTTCGAGGAGGGGCGCTAGCACGGAGCGGAGTCTTCGGGTACTCGCTGATACCGCTTGCCAGGTCAGGTTCCGTTATGTCCCGTCCTTCCCCTCCTACATCAGCTGTGGTTCCAGGCTGGACTCCGTCGCTAGAAGCAGTAGCGGTCAGCTCGTCGGGCACCACATCCGGGTCCCATCGCCGGTCATCTCTAGCCGGTGAGTATAACCGTGCTCTTAACTGATCGACATGTCTCGTGACTTCGCAGTTATATTGAGGTACGTATATTCTATACATTAGGTTTCCAATTTTTCTTTTCACTATGCCTTCGATCGAATAGAATTCTTTATTGTCACTATTTATTTAATATTATATTTTTTGTTAGCCACACTTTGTCATTAATTCTTAATTCTGATCTTTGTGTCCCTTTGGGCCTGTAATAACTGATTATGTTCCACTGTTTTAACGAGGTCTGTGGACGCGGGAGACGACGCTAGTGGGTTTAATAAATCTAGCCGTGAACGTAACGCGCGCCCGTAGACGAGTTCTGCTGGTGACTTGTTCGTGGTACTATTTTTAGAGCTCCTATAATCAAATAAAAAATTTGATATTTTTTCTTGAACTATTTTTTTATTTAAGCTTTGTAAAATAATACCCTTAAGGCCCCTTTTAACAATTTTAGCAAAACTTTCTGCTTGTCCGTTACTACTTGGATGATACACCGGGGATAATATGTGTTTTATACCGTTTTATACACAAACATTTTTAAACTCCTGAGACGTGAAAGAGGTCCCATTGTCACTCACCAACGTATGAGGTACTCCGAAACGGGACATAAAATCGTATAATCTATTAATAACAGCTTTGGAATTATAAGAAGTATTCATATTATAACATTCAACCCATTTACTGTAAGCGTCTATAATAATCAAAACTACATAAAATTGTTGAATGGACCTAGAAAGTCGAGATGGACCCGATGAAATGCATGCGGTGGCAAGGGCCAGGGAACGAGGGGTGCGTGCGGCAGCGCGGGCCGCAGGGCTGCGCAGACGCTGCAAGCGCCTGCCAGCTGCTCCAGCGCTGCATCCACCCCGGGGAACCATAAACGTTTACGTGCCTCCGCTTTCATTTTTACCACCTCGAAATGAGAACTATGCAATTCCTTATATATCAACTCTTGAAGTGATGCGGGAATCACAACTTTTTGGCCGCGCATTAAGACACCGTTTTCATAAGATAGTTGATATCTACAATTGTAAAAGGGTTTTAAATCTAAATCATTATTTTTTCTTGGCCACCCATGTAAAACGTAGTGCTTAACGCGATACAGAACCGCGTCGTTGCTCGTCTCGCGCTGAAAATCTCTCAGCGTCACCGGCAGTCCACCCTCGACTACGAAATTAACATTTCATCATTAATTAACGCGATTTTCCCACGCCGCGAGCTCGTCTAGCTCACTAGCGGGCGTCCTCGTCGACTCGAAGCGCGATATGGACGCAGGGGGACACGCTCTGGACAAGTAATCCGCGCTGTTATGTTTGCTACTGATATATTCGATTTTATAATTATAGGCCGCCAGAAACATCGCATAACGCTGTAGTCGGTTGGCGGTCACATCGGGAATGCATTTATGAGGCCCGATATAGACAATAAAGGCTTATGATCTGTTCGTAGCGTGAAATGCGTGGATCGACCATACAAATACTGATGAAAACGTCTCACCCCATAAATAATGGCCGTTGCCTCTTTCTGGATTCGTGCGTAATTCTTTTCAGCAACCGTAAGCGTTCGCGAGGCGTAAGATATGGGTCGTTCTAATCGGTCGCCGCCTATCTGAGACAATACAGCCCCTAACCCTGTTGGAGACGCATCAACTGTTAATATTAACTCGGCCTTCGGATTAAAGTGGGTTAAAATTTTGTTACTAGCGAGATATTTTTTATTTTCTTAAACGCATCATCATGTACAGAAGTCCACTACAATGGACCTAGAAATATCATATTAATATAATGCCATTATCATTCATCATCATTAAAGCCCTTCATATCTACTGCTAAACATAGGCCTCCCCCAAGGAATGTCATAAAGCACGGTCCTAAATCACCTGCATCAATCGTCTTCCTGTATGTCTTACATACAGAAAGCCGTTCTGCCGTTTAGATTTTTTATTTAATAAGTTGTAGAGGGGACTTAGTATAGATGATGCCAATGAAACAATGGTACAATTACTTATATGAATTTATCCTTGTAATTGTACTATGCAGGATATACATTCAGACACTAAAGAAGAGCCCCCGAAGGAAGCGGCTATGGTGGACGCGTTGACACCGACGGCGAGTCACGATGGGGCGACTGTCGTCACTTCAATGGCGACGGACGCGTCATCAATACCGACAGCATCTCGCGTTGGTCGAATTGCGGTAGACGCGTTGATGATGCCAGCGGCAAATAGGGATCTGGCTAGTTACGATAATAATTCGCTAAACCAAGGAAAGACTGCAATTGTAAGACATTATTCGGCTTAGGCGCTTCAAGAATGGCTTTTACCTTCTCTGGCGATTTCCCAACCCCAGTTTTGTCTATTACGTGACCCAGATAAGAAATCTCGTCTTTAAACAACTCACATTTATTCATTTGAACAGTCAAACCTGCGTTCTAAACGCTGTAAAACAGCAATAAGCCTTTGTTCATGTTGAACTTTGCTTTTACCCGTAATTAGGATATCATCTAGAAAAAATATTATTCCCTCAATCCCAGCGAGCAAACACTCCATCGCACGCTGAAAGACTGATAGAGCAGATGCCAGACCAAAGACCAACCGAGGAAAATTAAAAAGACCGCGGTGTGTATTTATACATGTGATTTTCTGTGATTTAACAAACTGATTGTAGGCCATAGATAAATCAATTTTACTAAACTGTACGCCATCGTGTAATTTTGCCAATAAATCGCTTACTGTGGGTGAAGGATACTGATCTACTATTAACTGTTTATTAATAGTAACCGAATAATCGGCACACAAACGGATGTTCCTCGACATACTTATTTTATTCTATCATCATAAGCGCACATTTTTCGTAAATGACCTTTCCTATTACACTTTTTACACTTGAGATTTTTATAGCGACACTGATTGGATTTATGATTGGCATAACCACATACATTGCACTTTTCCTTATTGGAGATGTTGAATACACCACCATCCGCGAATCCGCTCGCACCGACATCACTCTCGCCCGGCGCCGCAACTGATGAAGCGTGACGTGCACAGCGCACGTTCTCCGCCAAGTTGATGGCCTTTGCCAGGGTCAACTCCCGCTGATCCTGCGCGAAGAGTTTGTCCCGCTCGTGTCCTGCCGCCATGCCCATGATGAATCTGTCCAACAGGGCTTCCTCCAAGTTCTTAAAATCACAATGTGTCGCCAATCCCCTAATTCTGGCCGCCCACTGAGTGTGACCTTCACCTGGTCGCTGAGTTGCCGCATAGAAAATTGATTTTTCTGCAAACCCCAAACTTTTTGGTGTGAAGTGATCATCGAGGAGCTTACGCCAGGTTATTAGCTAACTTGAACGTAGATTCACTTAGCGCACTCAACAATATCGCTCGCCGCTTTACTGTTGCTTTGTAAGTTTCATTGGTTATGTCGTTCGCGATAAACGACTGATTCAATCGCGATTTATAACTGTTCCATTCGTGCGAAAGATGATCGAATGTTGATATAATGCCAAAAGTTACTCCCGTCGACATTTTTAATGTAGTAAGCGTTGAATATTGATATACTTAGGGAGTGACTAGGGCGTTACGTCAATTAGACAAGCTAGTTAATTGCATACTGGTTTAATGAGACAGCGACCGTTCGGTGGGGGACGCAGCCCGCACACCCTTACACACATGGACATACACAACAGTTGGCATTATCGAAGATATTTATTTTGGAAAAAAGGGAATATGGTTATCTTTTATGTTTATCGTTTTGCTTAATTTATCTATTTTGATCAATGCGCATCGAGCATTCGCAAGTACATTCAACGTTACATGTTGAAAGATTATTAGTTGAGCTTACTATCAGAGTTTGTGACATTTTACATTTTTACGATGTAGCTCTTAAAATGTGTCCCTTTTGTTTTTGATTCTTGTGTTTTTTTTTTCATTCTTGTACCTTAATTTTGTGCTTCGGTTGCTGGTAACTCACCATCATGTTTAGAATGCCCACGCTGGGTGTATCGCTCGTTCGGCTATTTTGCAGTGGGAGTTTTGGATTTTGGGTTGCCGACGCACCATTCGGAGCATCAATTTTAAGTGCTTCCTTGTTATAAATTGAAGGCCACCATATCGCAGCCGATGATGGGTGACTTACCACCCGACCGCGTCAGGACCGACTTTTCTGGCCCCTTCCTCGTCAAGTCCTCCAACCTACGTAACGCGCGTTCACATAAGGCCTATCTGTGCGTTTTTGTGTACTCCGCCACTAGGGTCTTTCACTTAGAACTTGTAAGTGCCCTCAGCACTGAAACCTTTGTGGCCACGCTGGGCCGCTTCGTATCGCGTCGCGGTTTGTCGGATCGGATTCGGTCGGATTGCGGAACGAATTGTAGGGGCACGGATAGATATTTGAAAGAGGTCGGCGAATTTCTGTCCTGCAACAGGACTTATTTGGCTGCTGCGATGGCCGAGAAGGGCCAGGGGAAATTCGACTCTCCGGCTTGCCCACGCTGGGGCGGTGATTTTGAGGCGGTGGTTGGGGTTGCAAGAGCGCATGTCCGTCGCGTTAGTGGCCGAGGTTTTAGTTGGAGATTCGGTCTTGCAATGTGCCGTCGCGACCCTATCTCGGTTGCCAATTTACTCGCGGACATATGTCCTTATGTCCGGGACGTGGGTTTGTTTACGCCCGGTTGTTACAAGCTGCCGCTTGCGGGACGCGCGTCTCGAGCGGGGTGAGGAACCGGTTAGCATTGCGCAGGAGGTGGGGGCTTGCTGTGCGCATACGGCGCTGCCAGCGCCCCAGTCGGCAGGAATCTTTGAGCGGTGAGAAGTGCCGGTGGGGTTCGCGAGATTAGCCTAGAAAATTCGATTTGCGCGACGACCGGGTCGATTTAAAGATCGCGAGTTTTGATATAATTGTTGCGTCACCTATAAACAGCCTCCATGGTGTTGTATTTTGTCGTTAATATACGTGACAACGAGGCTTTTTGATTTTGAATTATTGAATAACTTAGATTGCTATTAATTTGCATCGACGAGTGACTTGTGTAGCTAATTAAAGTTAAAATAAATTAGTTAAATTGTACGAAGGAATTTTTGTGGAATGAGCTGAACTGAACTTTGTGATCTGGGTGTAGATCGCGCGCGATTATAGTTCGTGCTAAGTGACGTTGGACTTGAGTTCCGATAGCGGTGGGCGTTTTGTGGAGCGGTCGGCGCACGTGGTGCTTGTATAGGTGACATCAGGTTACACTAGACACACCTTCTTACACTACACACACACACACTACCATTTATTTGCCCCTGACGCCACCTTGTGGTAGACCCTACACTTCTGGAATACGGTAAGTTTTGTGTTGGCGTATCTAGCTGTTATAATTTAAATATCCATAGGTCATTGGGCCCTCCCCTCTGTTACTCGTCGAATTGGGTTACTGTGGGCCCTAGCTCGACCTTTGTCGGGGTAACTCAGGGCCTTAACAATTATAGTTGTGCTAAGTGACGTTAGACTTTGAGTACCGATAGCGGTGAGCGCCTTGTGGAGCGTTGCAACGTATGTGGTCCTGCTGAACGATTACATCGGTGACGTCAGGTTACATTACACATTTGCAATTACCAGTCCGTACTGGTTTACATAATGATTTCTTATATTTACGCGAACACTACACATTGAAATAATACTAGTTTTTACGGAATTTATCGCGTATATTTAACTTTTTAAATACTCGACGTTTCGAACGCTTTACAGCACTCATGGTCACGGGCGGGACTGAGATGTTCAACGTCCAGATGTCATAGTTAACCGCGGTTACCATAGATTAAAATTTAACTTTTGTTCCGATCTACACAGTATGAACTCATGGTATCTTGAAGTCTTGCAGTTGTATGCTTGGGTTGGGGGTTCCTTAGCTTTGTAATAAGTAGCGCTATCTACTTCATTCTATAATTAAAGATTAAAGTCATTCTTATTTTATCGAAGTCGAACCAAAATTGATGAGACTCTCTAGGTAGAACGCATGATAGATGCTAGATGGTCTAAATATAAAAAAATATGCAATATAGTATACAATTTCATAGTACTGATTGTACTATGAAATTGTATATTGTTATGTATGAAAATTAAAAATAAACAAAAAATTGTTAAATAAATAAAATATATAATAATATTGAATAAAGTTATCATATTTATCTATTTCATTCATGATATACCGACCGATTTATGTTGTGTTTGTGTTTATGCTATTTAGCGTCTATTGTACTTACCACCTTGAAATACAATAAATTTTGTTAGATAAAATGATTTTATTACCAGCATATAGTAGATGGCGCTATTTCAAAATCAAATAGAAAATTTTCGGTTTCCAATGGATCTCACATACTTACAGAGTACTGAAGTCCGAAATGATCCATTTGAATTATCGATCCGAATGTACCGGTACGCGTGATGACTGACGATATGTACTATAGTCCGTTCACGTTAAGAAAATAGTGAGTCATCGTTGTCCGTCGGCATGGCCACGCCCCCAGCAAATGAGTCTCAAGTGACCAGTTGAAGTCAGGCCCTCGAACAAAACGGTTGTGTATTTTGCGTGTTACTCGTTCAACATTAAATTTTGAAAATGAATAACTCATCTATTCGAAAGAATAAAAGTGGATCAATAATCCATAGCGGAGAGAGACGCGTATTTTACAATGTTTATAAGTACTTTAAACTGTATGATTTAAATGCGACTGTGGAAAGCACAGTAATAAAAACAGCAAGTGCATGTGGTGTGTCCGAAAATACTGTTTATAAAATTATTAAAGAACAAAAGGATGCTAACACATTAAAATCACCCGTGAAAAAAAGAGCTAGACTATCGACGGTCGATAAATTAGATAAACTAGACAAATGTGCAATAAGGAGAAAAGTTCACTCAATATATTGTTACGAGCTTGAGGTTCGTGACAATAAAAACTGTCGATTAAATTACCCAAAATTTACACTTTAATTTTCTTTACACCAATGAAAATTTAAAACTAATTGACTTTATTTCGCTCCGAAGCTTCGCTTGTCTCGCCAAATTCAATACTGCCCCGACCGAGTCTTGCAGCGCCTTTAAATACACATTTTTCACCGAAACGTCCAGAATATTCAAGTAAATACGCGCGCCAACCGACCAGGCGTAGAAAGTTCGGGTGTGGGGCTTCCAGAAAGCTTAATTCTTCTGTTCGATACTAGATGGCGCTGTTGGTTAAAAGATTAGTCATGTCATTTTCTGGAAAGCTCTCCTCGCTCAATTGGCCGATACTAGATGGCGCTAGTACCAGACGTCAACTTAGGTGCGCAACAATATTTAAATAACGACTACCCGACATTGGACAAAATTATGACACTTTGCGAAGCTGACGAAGATATTCCTGTTTTCAAACGTACCACACTTCATAAAATAATGCACGAGCTTGGTTTCGATTTCAATAAACAGGATAGCAGAACATTGTTAGTCGAAAGAGAAGATATTGTTTTATGGGGGTGTAAATATTTGAGGCAATTAAAAGAATACAGAGCCGCTAATAAAACCATTTACTATCTTGACGAAACGTGGGTAAACGCCGGACACGTAAAGACAAAAGCATGGTTGGATACAACGGTAAAAAATAAAAGACAAGCGTCGATCTCGAAGATCAGCCGGTCTAAAAGCTCCGACAGGAAAAGATAAAAGGTTAATTGTATTGCACATTGGCAGCGACAAAGGATTCTTGGAAGATGGTCTACTAGTATTTGAATCTAAGTCTACAAAAGACTATCATGAAGAGATGGATGGTGAAAGATTCCTTAATTGGTTCATTAATATAATGCCTAAGCTAGAACCAGGAAATGTGGTTGTCATGGACAACGCTCCCTACCATTCGGTAAGAGTCGAAAAACTACCAGCAAATAATAGATTGGCTGCAAAGCAAAGGCAAATCCATGGACTTGTTGATTGAAAGTAATGGCATTACAATTCTTCGCCTACCGCCTTACCATTGCAAACTTAATCCAATTGAATTGGTTTGGGCCCAAATAAAAAAATATGTTGGTGCCAATAACTCCACGTTCAAAATGAGTGACATAAAAAATTGTTAGATGACGCAATAGCATTAATAGACGCTAATCGTTGGAAGAAGTGCTGCGACCACGTGATACGCGAAGAAAATACCATGTGAAATTTGGATGATATCATGGAACTTGCAGAACAAAATTCTTTCATAATTAATGAAACTGGAGAATCTAGCGATACTGATTAGTGATTTAAGTAATTTTAAGAAAATTTGTTTCCATTAAACTTAATTCTTAACGCGAATGGACTATATAATGATTCGGTCACGAGAAATGAATGATTGACACATGTCTAATTCCCACTAGGAATAAATTATTCATCTCCAAGTTGAACATGTCCAAAGACAGCTGGGATGTATATCTTTCTGATATAGAAACTAAAGCTCATTCTCTCCCTCCAGTGTCTCACAATACAATACGCCTACTCTGATTTTATATACATTTTGAATTAATCTGCTACAAAATCTATTCCCCTTAAAAATTGCTTTATTATAATAACAAAATTTCCTCACCTCCTTGGTGGGAAGCAGAGTGCTCTTCTATTGTAAAAAAACGCAAAGATGCTGAACAACAGTACTCTGTGAATATGTCCATGGAAAACTTTATAAAATATAAAAAATAGCTGCTCAAGCCAAAAAAACATTCTCGGAGAAAGAAGAAAAGAGGATGGCTTTTATTTTGTGAGAGTTTGTCACTTCGCTCTCCAGCCTCCTTGTCTTGAAAAATATAAAGCGATTTTGTGGTTCTCTCAACGACAGACAAATAAATAACCTTGACCCATCACTTTGGATAGACAGTTTTTGTAGCAGCTTGTCTCCTTGATGGGTTCTCTCCACAGACGAGATATTTCCACTGACCTCCCCCAATACACAATGAGGTGCATATTTTTATTTGGACCATTAAAAATAAACTTCATCTTTGTCATCATTCAGTACGAATTCATCTGATTCGATCCGGATTTTATTGAATCAATTCAATCTTTATAATAGTATACAATCTATCTCCTTTTTCTAAATTTTAGGTAATTATTTTTGTGTGCGGTTTTATAGAAAGTTAGAAAGATATTTCGTACTTTTTTCAGCTGATTATTATTTATTTCCGTTTTATCAAACTAATAAAAAATAAAAATATAAATTTCTCTGCAACCTTCCGCTAAATAAATACAATGATGTGTCTTACCTGGATTGAAGAGCACCTCCCGCCCTCCCTCAATTACATGCACTAACTCCGTCACCACTAGTCCCAGCACCACTATTCCAGGTAAGACACACCATCGACGATAATACGACACGTGTTTCGTCTCTACACGAGGCATCTTCAGGTAATGTAGACTCTACGGCGGCTGACCGCTAAGTGATCGGCGAGCCCAAACAGCTGCTATTTATACACGCCGACGCAATCGCTCCCCACCAAAGTAGCGAGTGACCGCGCCGTGCGATAACAAACCTGGTACTAATTATCATTATTGTTATGATTAATATTTAAAAACTATTATTATTATTGTTTTATTGATATTATTATAGTTATTTATTATTATTAATCTTAAAATTATTATTAAAGATTAGCCTTAAAGATGTTTAACAAAGGTGAGTTAGAAACATTTGTTTGTTCATTCATCAGTGCATAATTACCATTATTACTTTTTAAAATCTCCAACTGCTCCAACACACACAGTCGCAGCCCCTTATTACAAGTATGTAAGACTTCAAAGGTATGGTCGCTAGCTAGGTTGTGTCCAGTGTCCAAGAGAAGTTTAGCAAAATGGGATTTATCAGGATTGCAATTTCTGTACGCGGCCAAATGCTCTTTATAGCGCGTCCCGAAATTGCGACCAGTCTGACCCACGTTAACGGCGTGGCATTCGTCACAAACAAGTTTATAAATACCCGATTTTTGACTAATATTTAACTTATCTTTATTATTACAAATATTCCTAAGCGAATTGTTTGTTTTGAATGACACGTTAACGCTGTTTTTCTTAAGAGTATTAGCTATTTTTTCCGATATGAAGCCTAACTAGGTCAAACTACGGACATATCGCCGGACACTTTGAGATCGAACCGCGTACAAAGAATTGCGAACAACATGCTTTTGTTTCTTTTTAATAAGATTATTAGTGAGACTTTTTGAAAAACGGTTAGAGACTGCAATTTGATAAATTATACTAAGTTCTTTTAAATAATTTTGTTTACTTAATGGAACAGTGAACAGACGGTTAAGTAACAATTAAAAGCGGCTAATTTATGTTGCCATGGATGACACGATGACGCGGGGATGATCGTGTCGGTATGAGTTGGCTTTTGATAAATTTGAAAAACATGCAACGAGTCTTTTTTTGTTATTGTTAAATCAAGGAAATTAATTTTTTTGCGGAGAAATTTATATTTTTATTTTTTATTATAATGGATTTCCGCAAAGTAACGCCTGATTCTATCAATTATTTTATCAAACTGTCGTAATATTTCCATTTCATATTTTCATAATATCTAGCCAGTATAGTATCTCTGAGATTATAGCTTCTTTTAATTGATTTTTCAATATTATTGATTTACATTTATTTTAATTTATTAAATTTATATCCTGATTATTATTTACTTCAGCCTTAATTCATATATTACGACAATTATTTTGTTTTATTCTCAATAACCTTTTTTCACATTTGCTATATTCATCTTTAATGATAATTTTATTATCCAGTGTTTTAGATCTAGACTCAGTCTGTGATTGTAAATCGGTCTTTTTAATTTCATCTAAATACATTATGTCAGCAAATATAGTGGTTTCTTTAACGTCTACTCGTTTTCTTATTGTGTCTTCGTCTTCATCATCATCAAGAATCGATATTATATCTTCTGCAATATTTATGTCGCCGTCACTATGGTGGCTCATAATATCTTCTGCTGAAGTGGTTGAGCTATTTTCATTCTTCTAGGCTTTCTTGGGTTGGTTTTTTTTGTTTGTTGTTTTTTATGACTTAGTATATCAACTAGATTATCCAAATTATTCTCTACCACGTCAGTGGTCACTGTGCGTATATATACGGTTTTTTCCTTGAGTATTAAACCAAAGGAGACGCCATCGCAAGGCATACCCCTCTGTAAAAGGTACGAGAGTCCGACTCATACCCGTTATATAAAACTAGTTGCTTCGCGTCGTGCGCCATTCCGAAGTGATCGTACCAGTAAATCGAGCTACAACAAAATGCCGAATTGCATTGTATACGTGCAAAAAACAATCAAAATCGTTAAATCTATAAAAGGACAACGTGACTTTTCATCTGTGAGTAATTTTAACATAATATTCAAGTAATATTATCATTAAAACTTGTACTTTCTGAATATTATTCTCAAATACCAAGTGTGGACATCATAAATCTAAAGTGAAAAATAATCTATTTTTAAATAAATATAATTTATTACAGAAGTTAATTATATTAACGAAAATGTATTCCCTAATAACTTAATCAGTTTGTGATGAATAATAATCATTACAATAACATGTGTAGTGGATTTTGTTAAATGATTTATATATTCATCTCAATTTTTACATGATTCTGAATATTAGATAATTTAATATAATCGATAACAATTATTTATCAAAATATTATACAAAATAAAAGCCAAATAAGTCAAATCGAGACTTACTACCTCAAAGCAAAAGCGTGCAATTTTTATAAAAATAAACTGGTATCACTGTAACCGAAAGTATTGCACTATATATAGTGATGTACGCCACAACTTTAGCTATCGATAAGTTAATTAACCACGCGGGTTTGTCTGCCGAACCGGTTTTTAGTTTTTATTTAGATTTTAATAATAATAATAATAACAATTTATTAAAAACTTTAACTTGTAGTACATATAAAAAAAATCTTACATGAGATACATTACAAAAATACTAGTGAGGGTGACGTTCTGTTCTCCTTGCTAGACTAAGAAATAGCCTGTATTAAGGAGATTCAGTCCCTTACCCCCTTACAAAAGTGATTGGAAAGCAAAACTTGCTCTTAACTTTTTTAGTACTACAGATTGTGTGTGTGTGTGTGTGTGTGTGTGTGTGTGTGTGTGTGTGTATGTATGTATGTGTGTACGTTTGTGTGTGTGTGTGACCTCATAATATAATTATATTATAGTTCGGCAGTTCAGAGAATGCGTTCCTGACACGTCGCGATTGAACTGACGACGTAAATTTGTAATGGCATTGAGTTACGATAAAAATATTTTTGCTGGTTGTTTACCGTTTTAACAATTGATGAGCATTAAAACAACATTATTATATCAATAATCAATGAATGTTATAATTTTATGCCAAACTGATTGGGCTATTACAAGGTTATGTCAGCGCTTTATATTTGTAGTGCTGTGCTAACAATAACAGGCAATAACAGTATCGTAATCTGTTCTTATACAGTTATATTTTATAAAATAATACGTTTTGTTTTTCTTTTTAAGAATTTGAAAATAATGGACTATAAGATAACTTTTATTAAATATAAAAATAAAACTACGACCGAGATATCAGGATTGATTCTGTTATTGGTAATAATATAATTATACATGTAGGCGAAGATGATGATGAAGACACCACCTCCTCAAGCGAATCGGAATCTGATTAATATTCTGTACGCACATTCAATTCAATGTACTTTATTGCATAGAAATACAGATTGTAACTTTGTAACAAAGAATAAATAAAACAATTTTATTATATTAATATTACCTCTTTTTGGTTTCCACTTAAATTACTAAAATATAAATTTTAAATGATTCCGCCAATTTAAAACGAAAATAATCTTAAAAATAACGCGGCGGTTCATTTTGGAGGAACTTTAACGAACTCAGTGTTATGTTGTGCCCATCACTAGTTGTGACTAACTGATAGGTGTCAGGAATGCATTCTCTGAACGGCCGAACTATAATATAATATTAATTAGTTAGTTAATAAGTACTGTTCTGTCTCTTCATAACTCTTGTGTAGTAGGAAGGAGTACACGGCCTTCTTACATTTGTAATTAGATAGGTCATAAATAGAAATATTAAAATTGATTTTATTATAAAGAAAGGGACCGACATATGAGAAAACCTTTTAGCAAAATGAGAGTAGACTGTCGGAATACTGCAGATTTTGTCCTTACGTCTCTTGGTAATTTCGATATATGGAACCTTACGACGTTGTAACATCACTGTATGTAGTATAAACAATTGTCTTACATTAAGAACGTTGTGATCTTTGTAGAGCTGAATTGTCGGATATAATATGGGTAGAAAGGCCATAATCTTTAAAATTGTTCTGTGTGCGATTTCTAAAGGTTTCAAGATAATTTTTGCGGCATCACCTCAACATGAAATGCAGTAAGATATGATTGAAAGACAAAGTGCAAAATAAACGTTGCGTATAATACTCTGATTAGTGACGTGACGAAGTGATTTGAAAATAAAGATTAATTTACGGACTCTGCTGGTTAAATCTTCAATGTGGGCTTTAAAAGTTTGTCAGTGAGATAAAAGACCTACATCTTACTGACAATGAAACCATGGTCAGTTTTGATGTTCAGTCTCTATTTACATGCCTACCTGTTGAAGACTGCATCTCAATTATAACTAGGAAACTAGAGGAAAATAACATGCCAGCAGAATATGCAGTATTACTAAGACATTGCCTTACATCTGGCTATCTATTGTGGAAGGAAGAGTTTTACAAGCAAGTAGATGGTGTTACGATGGGTTCACCTGTATCTCCCATTGTCGCCGATATATTCATGGAAGACTTTGAGGAGAAAGCCCTCCTTACTGCACCTGTTACACCAAGGATCTACAAGCGGTACGTAGACGATACTTTCACAATTTTACCATCAGACAAAGTAACTGCATACTTAGAACATCTTAATTCCATAAAATCTAAAATTCAATTTACTATGGAGTTAGAGGCAAATAATTCCTTACCTTTCCTAGATGTGTTAGTCATCCGAAATCCTAATAACACCATTGGTCACACTGTGTATAGGAAAAGGACTCATACAAACCGATATTTAAACGGTGAATCTCACCACCATCCTTCACAGTTAGCTACCGTGGGCAAATCTTTGTTACAGAGAGCACGAGGGATCTGTGACAGCAAACACCTGGCCGCCGAGCTTCAGCACGTCAAGCAAGTTCTGCACGACAACAAGCTTCGGGTCCCGCGCCTACGTCACAGTGACCGAGTGAAGCCGGCCACAGTCGAGCGTGTGCCTGCTGTACTACCATATGTCAGAGGTGTCACAGACAAGATTGGCTATATCTTGAAGCGAGCTTCTATTAGAACATTCTACAAGCCGCCGAAAAAGATTAGTCAGTTCCTACCATCCGTCAAGTGTCATATTCCTCTACAAGATGCAGGAGTGTACAAGCTTGATTGTGAATGTGGTCTCTCTTATATAGGACAAACAAAAAGATCAATTAGGACCCGCGTACAAGAACATATAGCTGATGTGAAGCATCAACGTTCCGGGAAGTCTGCAGTTTGTGATCATATCATAGATGGACCCAACCATTACATCAGATTTGATAGACCACAATCCTCGCGAAAGATCACCGATTCCTACCAAGGATGATACGTGAGGCTATTGAAATTAAAAAACATCCTAATTTCAATAGAGAAGGAGGCTGGGTACTACCCCCTGCTTGGGATCCTATAATCAATAAAATTAAAACTAAACCCAAGCATACCACTGCAAGACTTCAGGACATAGTCAGTTCATTTTGCATAGATCGGACCATAAACAATAATTAAAAAAGCTGAAGGTACTCCGGGTTTAACAATGACATCGGGACGTCAGTCATCTAAGTCCCCCGTGACCATGGGTGCTGGAAAGCGCCCGAAACGTCGGGAATTAAAAATAAAAGTAAATAAAAAGTAAAAATAAACGCGATAAAATCCGTAAAAGTAGTTTTAATCATGTATAGTGTTCGCGTAAATATAAGAAATCATTGTAGGCTTTAAAATTTAGGGTTTCATCTAGAGTTATGCCAAGAAATTTGATTGTGTCGACCGAATTAACAAGGGGACAGTGGTAAGCTTGTTGATATTGGAAATGACATGAGTGGGCTATTAATTTTATTGGAATTTTAGGTTGTGATATTGTAGCGATAGAAAAAGTAACGAATTTGGTTTTTGCTGTGTTTAAAGTAAGGGTGTGTGCACGAAGCCAATCATATGTAACGTTAAAGCCACTTTGCTTTTAGTTCAGTCCAGGTACCTGCAAAGAAGGTAAGGGCGGTATCATCAGCATATGAAACTATCTTAGAATTATTGACTTTAATATTACAGAGGTCGTTAATGAATATCAAGAAGAGAGTAGGTCCGAGTATACTACCCTGGGGCACACCGTAAGATATAGAAAGTTCATTACTTGTATAGTTGCCTATCTTTACTCTTTGAGTCCGGTCTGAAAAGGTAGCTACGGAAAAAATCAAGTTGAGAACCCCTGATACCTATATTTTCTAGTTTTAATAAGAGAGTATTGATGGGAACCGTATCAAAAGCCTTAGCTAAATTCAAGAATATTGTAAGGACTTTTTTGTTGTCGTTAAGCTTACTTACAACGAAAGTAGTTAATTCGTGAATAGCGTCAAAAGTGGATTTATTTTTACGAAATCCAAACTGTTGGGAAGAGATTATATTACAGTGCTCCAGATATTTTGCTAGTCGTCTGTTGATTAAACGTTCCAAAACCTTGTATAAAGCACTAAGCACCGCAATGAGGCGATAATTATTAATGAGATTCCCATCACTCTCTTGAAAATTGGATGGATGATAGCCCTCTTGAAAGAGGTAGGAAAGACAGAAGATTCTAGACAGAGATTATAAATATGGGCTAGAATAGGTGCGAGAATAGGGGGGTATTGTTTTAAAAAAACTCATCCTGTAGCTGCATTATGTTTAAGCGAATTAATAAGTAATTCAATTTCATCAGTGTCCGTGGATTCTAAAACAAAAGATGACAGATTAGATTTTACTAGGGTGGTGGTTCCTTTTGGTGGAGCCGCGCAATTGCTGACGTTTTTTTGCGCTAGCTCCTTCCCGATGTTGATAAAGAACTTATTAACATTATTACACGACTGAATTGGTGAGAGAGAAGATAATAATTGCTGTGCTGTCGATTGTCGAGATTTTTCGTTACAAGCGATATTTTTTATAGTGTCCCATAAATCTTTACTGTTTTTACCTGCTTCTTTTATTTGCTCCGAATCGTATAGCCTTTTTACCTTTTTTAATATTTTTGTACAGAAATTCCTGTTCCTTTTGTATATTATAATAAGTGTTAATTTGAGTATCCTCTTTCTTGCGGATAATTTGACACTGCACGTATTATCGAGTATAGCTTGAGACATTAACTGTATAAAACTATCCGTTGCTATGATATTAGGGTCTTTGAGAGTTAGAATAGGTTTAAGATAAATAGATCTCTTAAATATTTAATTATAAATAGTTCCATTGTTTTGTCTAATGTTATATAGTTTATTTTCGAGATTGTCTTAGGAGGTTTGAGATATGTGTTTTTTGTTTTAATACATACGATTGAAAAGTAGTGATCAGTGATAATTGTATCAAGTACAAAAGTTAAAACTGGGAATTTAGTTCGAAGAAAAGTATGTTCAAGGCAGTTGTTACCTTTTGTTGGGAAGGTATTAGCAGGTAACAACCCATGAAAAGCAAGACAATTTAGATACTCATGTGAGTAGTTATTGAAGGTTTTAATATCTTATATTAATTTGGTAATACTTTATTATATAATAATTTATAATAAAGTATTACCAAAAGTAGTAAATTTTTCTATTATTGGTTTGTTTTTACAGACTTCCAAGAGATCCTCGTAGGCAACAAACTTCGATTGCAGCTTGTAGAAACCATTAATCTCGGATAACTTTTTTTTAATGGTGAGAAAATCATATTACATACACCAAGCTAACAATAATAGAAGGTTAGCTGACACTGCAGTACCAACTGGATTGAACTTGGAGTTGTGAGGTAATGTTTGGCTGTAATTATATTTAGATTAAATATTTTGTTATTACCTTTGACACCAATATTATTCCACTTGAAAATATTTTAGAATTTCGATAAATTTACAAAAGCATTAATCTATCAAATCAATTAATATATATAAAAGATCTTTCATTCCATTAGTTGTCTCGAAAGTCACAATTTGAAGAAAATTCCTGATATAGCCCCAACTAGACCTACACCCACTGCAAGTACGAGCCAACACTTAGAAGATACGCCAAGGAAAATCAAACTAAAAAATGCCTTGACATAAAAAACAATAGCATAAAAAGGCTTCAATCGCAAAACGGTATTTAAAGAAAAAAGTTACAAGTTTACAATAAATACTCTGATATTATAGAATTCTCTGACAGAGACATCTTTGATAAATAAAGAAAACAAACAGGTCCTAGAAAAGATAGGAATTGAAGAAAACGAACTCTAAAAGAGACAATTACTTAAAGTAAGACTGGAAAACTGCCCAGAACTAAATATTCCCCATAGTTAGGATGTTTTGCCCTAACACTTAATTAATACTCACCAAAAACCTATCACTATGTACATAAAACTTTTGGAACATGTTTGCCTGCACCACGGACATCGATGGCCGAACAAGGTTTACTCAAGTAGCGCTGACGGCATTAAAATTGAGAGTGGAGAGTAAACCTGATAAAAAATTTATTGTACCTTGGTCATGGATGAAATGAAAAATAAGCAATTGACGGAATACCATGCTAGCAGCTAAAGGCATTATGGCTATGTCGATTACGGGTTCGTAGGTTCGTTTATATCCGATAATTCCGATGAAGCTTCTGACGCATTTGTGTTTTTATTGGTAAGTAAGGTTACGAGCGCTGTATTAAAAGCACGGCTAGTAACACAAGCTTTCTTGTTCACGAAACTGGCATCGAAATGTGGCGAGTTTTATATTTTATATTTTAATTGTTGAAAATGCAAAAATGTTCATATTTTTATACTTTAATTTTAAACTATTATTATTTTATATTTTGTTAGTTGTTAAATGATATGAATGTGAATAAAAATGCCAAAATTTTGTAAAATTTAATTGATAAACCATATATGTGCACTTTTATATATATATATATACACAACGAAGAATGCGAAACTGGTTCGGTCGTTAGGCCGCGCCTTTGGGGCAACGAAATCGCCAGTTCGTCCGCTTCCGCGTTGCACGTCGCATGTGTCCATATCTATTGTTAACCTGAGACCCGCGCTTATGCAGTTCGTATTGCTAAATTCTCTTTCTCTTATTGTACTGTGTTCCTGTCTTCTCATTCGTACCTTCTATATTGTGCTGTTTTTAGACTGTAATTACTCTGTGTACCAGCGCGATAAAAAAGGATAAGTGTGAAAATAGACTATCATTTTACCACCCACCATACACACTTACAGAAATAAAGGCGTTGACATGTGATGGTTCAAAAACCAATCTCGCCATGGCGGAAGAGTTGGGCTGCTTTTAGGTCAGCACTTGTACCCTTTACTAAGAAGTACCTAATGGGTACTTTACAAGAAGTATTAACGTCCATTAATTAAAATGCTAAAGCATCAGTAGCGTTCATCGAATACTCAGAAATGAAGTCAAATCCATAATTATTAGAGATGGGCCGAATATTCGTTTTATATACGGTATTCGGCATATTTGGCAGCTTTACCGAATATTAGTATTCGGGCGAATATTCGGCAAAATCACCGAATATTCGGTTTCGTAGTGTCCAATGTATTTAAATGTACAAATTGAGTAATGCAATGTCTTTTACTGTTGAAAGTATATTTTATTTATGGGTTAAATCTACTTACTCTTGAGTGCCTCAAATGCATAAATCTACACATTTATGTTTTTGAGGCACTGTAGATTTACTGCCGATTATAGCAAATAGAAACTTGATAAAATGTTTTTGGAATCAAAAAAGACACATTACATTGCATTAATACATTTCACTTTACTTTAGTCGTCAGTTTCTCTAAAATAAGTCCAAATAGTAAATCTCCTGCTGCACATTTTTATCATATAATTATCAATTTTCACTAAGAATAAAACAACAAAATACTTTTTTATCACAAGAATAGTCAAAACATAAGCATTTGCCGGCAATTTGCTCAGTACTAGATGATGCAATAACTGTCAGGTGTGGCGGGGAGTGCTAATCCCGCGTGCTTTACGGTAACAAGTTTCGATATAAATTAATTGGGTCCCGAGGTTATCAATAATACGAATATTCAGTTCGGTAATAATTTTACCGAACATTCGGCCGAATATACGTATTCGGTAAAGCCCATATTCGGCCCATCCGTAATAATTATCATAACCAAACGTCTTTTAAAACTTGCATGGTACTCCATAAATTGTTTTATTTTTATTTCACCTATCATTAATATACAATACAATTTCTTATTAGAGTTACTCTCTAGACTAGGTTTTAAAACAGTTAACGCTTTTTTTGTATAGCCAAGTCGGCCATCAATTGTACTATACCACTTTGTTATAGTACGTGATGAAGGCGGACAAATTTCCAAACTTTGATATTTCGCACATATCGTTAAGCTTTCTGTGAATAGTAATGTAAAGTTAAAGCAAAATATCTTTCTGTATTTTTAAGCAGCTGTCTGTTTAAATTTCACGTTGTTCAACTATGATATTTTGTAAAACTACTATATTTTCCTAATTTATTAAATATTTTCCAGATAGTTCATTTAATAACTCTTGAAAATCAACAACTTTTTTTAAATAGCAGTTTTGTGATTGAAGCCTTATAATAAAAACAAAAACTTGGTTAACACCATCTAAGAAGATAAACTGATACGACTTTTATTTTTACAAATCTGATTTTTAAAATAAGTTAGCTAAACCACCTATTTCGATTTATTACATGTTTTAAATTTTATCCTGAATAATGTAAAATAAACCTGTAGAAAAATAATAAACTTACTTTTAATAATTTCAAAGCTTTTTTCTGAAGATCATTTTTAAATATTTTAAGAAAAGATTTTCAAATAACACCTTGGTATTATTTGTATATGTGTTACTTATAATCAAATAAAAACATATGCGGATATGGTGATTTGTCTATCGATAAAAAATATCGACATAGTCCACGCCCTACGTTCGTTACGCATTTGGACAGCGGCAACAGTTTATCGACATGTGTACAATTTGATGGTTTTGCGTAAATACAATGAACACAAACACAAATGTTGTAGTTTGCGTTTATAGTAACGCGATTTAATTTTGCATTTGTAGTTAAGTATACAGTTGTGTGTTTCTCTTGCGCCCCCCTGATGTTGACAGAAATTTTGTTTAGGAATTAACGCGCATGGCCTCTCCAGTTGGTTTAATACTCAAAGGGTTTTTTCATCTAAACATTCTTGTAATGTATTGTCTTCTTATTTTTGGTATTTTTCTATTTCATACTGCCAATTTTCTTTACTAATTTCTTCCGTATAAAAATTAGCCTCAATTCAGTCCAGGGAAATTTAGTTGATTTTAAAAAGTGGATTTTCGTTAAATATAGCGCAGTTTTCATAAGGATTTAGTGCATCTTTTTTCTTCATACGGCAACACTGTCTCTACCGTACCGCTGAGCCGCTGAGCCGCTGACGTTTAATTTGATGTATTGTATAATTTTATTGTGTTGTTATTACGATTGTTGTTGATTGTTGGCGTCGTCTCAAACACAGTTATTCTTTTGAAGTTAGATGATACTTGAAATAACTAGTAAATTAGAAGTACCTATTTGTGATGAATTGTGAAGCGAGATCTTTAGAATTTAGTGTTTGAAGGTAAAAGTTCAGCTTTTTGTAAGAAATATTACTGCGATTAAAAACTTACACAAATTATTCAAAACCGTTTGTAGTATACTTCTTTTTATATTTATTTTATTACAGATACAACTACGCAGCTTCCAGCATTCCAGAATGTCAGCCATGTATTACGACTCTTATGATGGCAGTAAAATTTTTGTCTTCCTATCTAATAAAATTGGTCTTCCGATAGATCTGGTGAGTATATATTTTTAAGATCACTAGAAAATTATTTCAGTTGTATTTGTTGCTCTAGTTGTTTTGCAAACTATTTGAAAATAAAGTGCTTGTTTCATCACAGGGGTTTAGACCCATAATTTTGATGGTTATACATTCAACACAGTGTTTCCACTTTCAGGTTTCAATTTAAATCAAGACTATTTTAAAATTACTCTTATATAGATCAAATTAGTTCCCTAACCTGAAATCTTTGTTTTATGTATGCTATTTGCACTTAAATGATACAAAACTTATGGTTGTAAAAATTTTTATATTAATCTGATAGTGGTTTAATTGGTTGGTTTTAGAATCGTTTTTAGGCATTTTCGTAATTTTGAGTTTTGAAAGGTTTAGGTTGGTCTTCCCTCCAAATAGATTACTGCTTGGTTTAAGTGGGGAAGTTTAAAAGCTATTAGGTTTGACCTCCCACTAGACTACTTGTTTCACTATGGGTGCATAGTGAAACAAGTAGTAAAAAAATTACAACAGACTTCCATCATGTAAATAAAATGAGAATGTCATCAATGTAATCCAAGTCAAATAAATATGCATTATCAAGAGAAGCTCAAAAACTACTAGTCAGATCTTGATCAAATTTATATGGGACCATATGAGAAGTATCAGCTTTCAAATTAAAAAAAAAATCAAAATCTGTTCACTTAGAAAAAAGTTCTGAGGTAACACACATAAAAAATATAATAATACAGTTGAATTGATTACCTCATCCTTTCTTTTTGAAGTTGGTTAACAAAAAGGCCTCCACATGGCTGGTGACCACTTCATGTGGCAGTAGGCATGTCGATTCACTCTTAAAAAAATCGATCTCTGAATCGATTTGAATCGAAGGTACTTGAATCGATTATCGATTAAATCGAGGATTAAAAGATCGATTTTCGATTAATCGCGACATTTTCAAACATGAAATTTCAAGAATTTTCGATTTTTTTTTCTTTAACTTCTAAACTGTTTTTTTTATTTATTTTTTAAATATAATATTAGTAATCTTATTGATTAACATTACTATTATTCCTTTTAACCACTCTTGGTAAGCTTGAAACGCTTGTGTTAGGAGTGGTTCGCACATACTCCACTCAATCCCTTTTTTTTATAAAGTGATTCCACGTAACACTTTTATTTGACATTTTAGGCTAAAAACAACAACAATACTTTAACAGAAGTGAAAACTGTAATGTACATTTCTCGATAAATCTGTTTCAATCTAATAATTCACTATCATATCGAAATGAATGCTACATGAACACAATACTGCTTATTTCCTTACTATAAACCTCTATAAACTTCAAGGTACGATATAATATTTATTTACAGTATCTAGGTAAGTATTTATTTACAGTAGGTAGGTAAATTACTCTGTATGTACTTACAGCTCACAGTGTGTATATTTTTAGTAATAAATAATGTAAATTCACAAGTTCACAGTTCAAACAGGTTCACAGCTATAATATTATATTATATTATAGTACAGGAGGTGAAATATAATATGAAAATATCGCTCGGTCGATCGAAAAAATATTTGTAGTTTGGGATGTAATATATAGAGTTACATCTCAGTGGAAATGGTTCCATTTAAAAGTACGGTGAGCGCTATTAATTTATATCTCGAGATGTAATATAAATTACATTATATCCCTTAGTAGAAAGTGGGCTTAATAATTTTAGAAATGAAAATGAAATGACAACTTTTCGATATTGTTGGATGCGTTCATAAACATTTATTTTATTCAAATATATTGCGTTCAAATTATCAACCAAGTAGAACCGGTTGTTTTTGCGTCCCCCAACAGCAAACAATTAAAAAACTGTTGTATCTTACCCCACCCAGTTTGAGAATTTTAGCTAGTTCTTGTATCAAATGAATCGATGCGGTGCTTCGAATCGATCTAAAAAATCGATAATTTTACTTCAAAGAATCGATTTTTCCATTAATCGATTTTAAATCGACATGCCTATGTGGCAGCTCTGATTGGAATTAGCAAGTTTAATGAGAAGTTTTGATATTGAAACGCACTATCTGCTCTATTTCCATGACCCTAATTATATCAAGATGATAATGTTTATAATATGTGATTTACCATATACATACATACTACATTCCAGTTCCATCTTTTACAATTCCTTTTTAAAAACTCTAGATGATATCGTACAGGTGATCGTCCATATGGTTCAAAACATTGACTGACGTCATTCGTATCGATATATAAAGCTACCCAATGTGACCCTGGTTTATCATCTGTATCCAAATTGCATATTATATACGTTGGTACGTGGGTATACATGGGCAGTCTATTAGCAGCATAAACATTATTTTCTAGACTGGGGTGAATCTTTTTTAGATATTGTTGTACATCTAGTCATTAAACTAGTTCACTACACTAGTCTAGTTCTAGTGTCTCCATTATATTACTGCTATTAGTAGATTATTACAGTACCAATCTACTCAATGACTAACATAGGAATGACCAATTATAGTGATTTCTAAATATTAAATTGCATTCTTTTGTTGAGTCATCGATACACTGAACAAGACGCAACACGAAGGAATGTTGAGATAAGCAACAGAATGTGAGATAAGCTTGTTAACGCATAAAGTTACTCGTACTATCAGTTCCACTGCAGAAATTCTTTAGATTAGAATTATTACTTACTGGTACCATATAAGACCGAGCAGCTGCAGTCATGGAGTTAGTGTATGGTCGTTTGACCGCAGTGGATCTATCAATACTACATTTCTTTCTTATCTCCTTTAAAGGGTAGCGCTACACTATATCGACCGTCGCGACCACGAACGGTCGTGCGTACGTAAATTTCCTCGCATAATCTATTATCTGGGCTAACTATAGGTGGAATGTTCACCTCCTCCATCTCCCAAAATTTGCCAACTAACGACTCGAGCGGTTCGACAGCCATACAACAATAAGAGGTTGCCGAAATATTATCCATGATAGGGGCGGAACCAACGATGACGTAGCCCAAGGCGGTCTCCAGTGCGTAAGGCGCGGTATGCGAGGGATTGTCCCTGACCTTATTGTGTAACAAAAGACGAGGGAAAAGCGATGCTCCAGTGATCATGTCTTTATCTCCGGGAACGGCGTAAGTATCGACTGCCAGAGTCAAATTCTCAAAATCAATCATTGCCGAGGTGTCGACCGAAACGGTTGGCAGACGCTCGGTGACTTTATCTACTACTAATGCATTTATATTAAAGTTAATACTACGATCTATCCGAGAATAAAATTTAAAATTTACAGAGCCCTGGGTAATTTTAATAGTACCTCCAATGCCTTTGACTACTGGACATGAAGGTATCTTATTTATTAACAATCCTACACGCTGGCAACATTGTAGCATTATAAAGCTACTCTGTGATTCGCTGTCTAGCAACGTACGGATACTTTTTTCGTTTCCACGCGAATCCCTTACTACGATACGGGCTGTACCCAGCAGCATGGTGGAAGGAGACTGCGTTCCCGTATTCGACAGTGAGCACAGGCCGACGTCACCTGGTCGACCGTTAGAAGCGTCGACTTTAGTATGTGTAGTTTCCTTGTCCGTATTACTCGACGCGACTATGTTGCCACCTTCGAAATGTAATATCGTGTGTTGTCTGCTGGCGCACTTGTTACACACGGAACTAGAATTGCATTTAGCAACTAAATGTCTATCGCTTAGGCAATTTAAACATAAGTTGTTCGTCTTTACTATTCCATAACGTTTGCTAGGTGAATGTTTACGGAAGGTCGCACAATTATACAAATTACCGTGTTGTTTATTCTTACATAGAACACAGGCGCTATGAGGCGATGTAGGCGCAGCAGTTACGTACGTCAGAGACCCAGCGGTCCTAGTTGACTGTCTGCAGTCGACACATTTCTTAACTTTTTGTTTGACATTCGAGGAACGCTGTATCACTTTAATTTGATCTCGTACAAAGGATGCTAAGGAGTCGAATGACGGTAACTCAGAGCTACGATGCTCCATTTCTAACGCACGCACGGTGTCCGAGTCTATAGAAAAAAAACCCATACAGATAGATATTTAAACAGTGATTCTCACCACCATCCTTCACAGTTAGCTACCGTGGGTAAATCTTTGTTTCAGAGAGCACGAGGGATCTGTGACAGTAAACACCTGGCTGCAGAGCTCCACCATGTCAAGCAAGTTTTGCATGACAACAAGCTTCGAGTCCCGCGCCTATGTCACAGTGAATGAGTGAAGCCGGCCACAGTCGAGCAAGTACCTGCTGTACTGCCATATGTTAGAGGAGTCACTGACAAGATTGGCTACATCTTGAAGCGCGCTTCCATCAAAACATACTTCAAGCCGCTGAAGAAGATTGGTCAGTTTTTACCATCGGTCAAGTGTAATGTCCCTCTGCAAGATGCAGGAGTGTACAAGCTTGATTGTGAATGTGGTCTCTCCTACATAGGACAAACTAAAAGATCAATAAAAACCCGCGTTAAAGAACATATAGCTGATGTGAAGAATCGACGCTCCGGGAAGTCTGCAGTCTGTGAACACGTACAGGATCGCCCCCGTCACTACATCAGATTTGATAGACCGCAGATCCTCGCTAAAGAACACCGATTCCTTCCAAGGATGATTCGCGAGGCTATTTAAATCAAAAAACATCCTAATTTCAATAGAGAAGATGGCTGGGTGCTACCATCTGCTTGGGATCCTATAATAAATAAAATTAAATCCCAACCCAAGCATACAACTGCAAGACTTCAAGATACCATAAGTTCATACTGCATAGATCGGAACAAAAGTTAAATTTTAATCTATGGTAACCGCGGTTAACTATGACATATAGACGTTGAACATCTCAGTCCTGCCCGTGACCATGAGTGCTGTAAAGCGTTCGAAACGTCGGGTATTTAAAAAGTTAAAATATACGCGATAAATTCCGTAAAAACTAGTATTATGTCAATTATTTTATCTATTTTATATTGTGAGGTGGGGTTGTAAGTGATTTTCTGTAACTCTCTTTCATAAAAAGTACCAACTCTTGGTTCATTTTCTAAATCTGTTATTGTATAAACAACCAATGGAGATCTATCAATTATTGAAATTTGGTTTAGGATTTTCTAAAGAAAGTTTGTTTGACCGTCTATCACAAAGATTAGTCCAAACTGTCATAATATTGTTGGAATTTACATCACATTGGCACATCTTAATACTAGAGTGAAAGCTGTTGAGTTTTTCTTTTTCATTGGTCTTGCAAAAGCATATTTACTAAATACATCAATAACACAAAGTATATACTTGTAACCATCAGTATATTGAGAATAAGTTCGCATATCACTTAAATCAGCTTGCCACAGTTCATTAATATTTGATAGAATGTACCTACGCGGGAAATTTTTTCGAATGGGTTATGTAATGTGTATGTTTCTTGTGATTTTAACCATTCCTTTACTTGCTTTTTATTCATTTTACCCTTCGTCTTGGCCGTTGTTTATTAATAGCTTTCAAAACACCATACATAATAATCCATCGTTATCGGACGCTGAAAAATTGTATTATTTAATTAGTAAATTGAGTGGTAGGGCACAGTCCATTTGTTCGGGTTTCACACCAACAGCAAACAACTATTCATTAATATTCGAAACGCTTAAAAACATAGGAAGATAGCGAATGTTAGCCTCTGCATATTTAGACCAGGTATTCGATCTTAAAGCTATATCATACGCGAACATCACTGGCTTAGAGCAATTTTTAGATAAATTTTTAGCATCGGTGGCTGCACTCAAGAACCTGAAATTTAATGACCTTATGGACGTGGTGTTTCTCCATATCGCCTTAAAGAAACTAGACTCGGACACCGTGCGTGCGTTTGAAATGGAGCATCGTAGCTCTGAGTTACCGTCATTCGACTCCTTAGCATCCTTTGTACGAGATCAAATTAAAGTGATACAGCGTTCCTCGAATGTCAAACAAGGAATTAAGAAATGTGGCGACCGCATACAGTCAACTACTGTTTCTTGTGATTTTAACCATTCCTTTACTTGCTTTTTATTCATTTTACCCTTCATGGCTTTTGATAATTTATCAATACTACAAAAACGAGCGGGATTAGATGGATCATAATATAAACCCTGTTAATTTCTTCTAGTACGGGGTCCATTTTTCCCACTCAAGCCTTTTACGTATTTTAGTTGTAGACTTTTTATCTCTACTGCTCGGTGTAGAAAACTCTTAAACTTCAATCTCAGAGGGTTCGTTCAGATCTTTTGCTTGAAATTGGTTAATAAACTCACATCTCTGTGGATTTCCAATATAAGTAAGTGGTACTTTAATATTTTTTAATGCTTCAGCAAATCTATCCCACCCTACTGGATCACTTCTTTTTAAGGGTGTTAGTGAATCATTTATTAAATCAACAATATTACTTCCAGGAATTTTTTCATTATCAGTTATGACTGTACCTTCATTATCCCAATGTATTTTCTTGTTTCAACTAAGTTTAATAATAACTGTCCTTTTTTATTATAAGTTTTTGGTATTAAACTGAGTATTTGAGCTGGTGTGTAAAGTGGATTTTCATCATTTTCTTTACTTTTAATAGATTGATTCTCCTCCAAAAAAGATTCAGCATCAACTGAAGTTTTTAGATCTCTATCTTTAATTTTAAAAACAATTTTAGACTCATTTGAATCTTCATTAGATGTATCAGAATAAATTGGTAATCTGAATGGTTGACGATCCTCTTCTGTAAAATGAAGGTATCTGCAGTGTTTGTAAATATAACGTCCATTTCTTTCGGTCTTCCGTCTTACTATTTATAATATTTTGCATTTCAATATCTAATCGAGATAAATTACTATTAACCTTATTTTCTTGTTTTAATTTTTCAATCAATCCAGGTTCGATAACTATCATTTTCTTTGCATTTTCGATGTTACCTGGCTAGTCCACTCACTATTGCATCTAATATTATTGGTAAGAAAGCCCCTCCTTTTTGTATAATTATATTTTTTCTTAGTTTATGTTTAGTTTACGGAGTATATTTTTGTGTGTATTCAATTTTTGTTTATCTTAATCTTTAAGAGGTACTTTTCCTTGTAAAACGTTATGAATACACTCACAAATACAGTTAATTTCTTCTTCATCACACGTTTTAAGTAATGCTCTTTGATATTTTGGTTTAAGCGTATGCAAAGCGTTTAGCAAATGTTTATGCGTTGTGAGTCAACGATGCATCATTTAGCATTGATTTGAATTGTTTGATTCTTGGTGTATTTAAACTCTTTTGTGGGAACGTAGACTGTACAGAAACCATTAAATGGGAAGACATTTGTCTTGATACGACAAAAATCATTGGTATTCTGTTTTAAATCTATCATTATATATCCATGTGCCTCTAGAGTTGCATCCCTGTAGGCATCTTCAATGAATTTTGGGTTATCTGGTGACACTTGTCGTGCTAAATATCTTATTTGAGTTTTATCTCGAGGGTTTTTAAAATATATAACTTGAGTTTAAAGATATGTCTCTTTGCCCTTTACCCTGATGAAATAAATTTTGTGTTAAATAAAATACACTGAGATTCCTGTGATGACTACCTTTTGTAAATATATCCACAATTCTTCCATCGTACTCTCATTAGATCATCAATAATAACGAGATGTGGGTTTTCACCATCAAACATATTAAGATTTGGAATTCCTTGATGATAGTTAACATTTGGTAAATTATATAAAGGTTGCATTTCATCAAAGCACCATGTGATCTGATTAAAATCACAATTACATATTTCTGTAACTGATTTTATGAAATTTGTTACAAAATTTGACTTCCCACATCCACTTGGTCCTGCCACAATAGCAGTAAATGGATGTATAAAGTGAAACATTACACACGTGTAAAGTAAGTAATTTATTTAATGACATTACAAAATTATCGATGTTTTTATTTGATGGAGATCTATAGATGCCTATCACAACCGTGTCCTTGTTAAATTCTATAGCCAAACAGGTGGCATCATTTAAGATTTTTTCTTCAACAGAACAGCTTTATACATAACTTTGCTTAGTGTACGCTACAATACCATCATTTTGATTTTGGTTATTTTTTTTGTAAAGTGAGTATTGTAGTTTTTAAGAGACGGAAAATTTCCGCATTTAGAATTCCAAGTTTCAGTTAATATATATATATATATATATATATATATATATATATATATATATATATATATATATATATATATATATATATATCACATGCTATATCTAATCTTGTTAGAAGTATTTCAAATTCAGTAAAATTTTTGGAGATGCTTCTGATATTTTGCGTTAGTATTTGTAAATTATTATTCGTTGCTATCTGAGATTTTAGAAGAGAGTTGAAAGATTCTGGACTACACAAGAAAGACGCACCCGCTCTAATTTGGTCTATGTTTTTCATTAAGTTATTATTGTTTATACGATCGAATGTAATTTAAAAGAACTTGTGACATAATTAGCATAGTGGTTATGTAGGAAGAAGAGGTAAAATACAATGTCTTATTTTTAACTAACCTGACTTTGCAAATCTTAAGAACA
Organism: Parnassius apollo; assembly: GCA_907164705.1. Taxonomy (NCBI): domain Eukaryota; kingdom Metazoa; phylum Arthropoda; class Insecta; order Lepidoptera; family Papilionidae; genus Parnassius; species Parnassius apollo. The sequence continues at coordinate 3,022,009 of CAJQZP010001706.1, forward strand.
TTGCAGCCGAAGCAAATGTTTTGTGTATTGATTTTAATAGCAATGAGAGAATACCTGTATAATATGTATATAGAGTGAAATATAACGTAAATATAGACAAAAAATGAACACATAAGATATTTATATAGTGTAACATGACCGTAAAAAGAATAAAAATTTAGTAAATATAAATAATTTATAGGTTTTCCTAGTCAGCTTTGTTTCTTCAGATCTAGCATTTGTAGTAGCAGTGAGTCAGCTGTTTTACGAAGATATACTTTTCTATAGCTAGTCCAACAAAATTTGTAGCCTTCAGTTTTTGCGTAGCTTCTTGCTAAGGAAAATAATCTTCGCCCTTTGTTCGTTAAAGCTTCAGATACATAACTTGGTCTTACTTGTTCTTTGAATCCTATCATAGCACTATTGAGACGCTGATCAGGATGCTGTTTATTGAACGTTTTTGCTCCCTGGATGACATTGTTCTTCACTATAACCGATGTGAATTCAGTGACGATTGTGGTTTTACCCGTTTTACCATTCGATCGAAACACATCCTTAATAGTAGGTTCCTGAACATTTACATTAAGAACCTTACATGTTTTTTGGACAATATCATACAAGTCATCTTTAGTTTCCGAATGTGCAGGTATAGGTACATTCCTTATTTCTATAGTAGATGACTTTGAGGCTCTATGCATATCTTCTATTTGCGCTTCGAGTGAGGCTATCCGAAGTAGGTGTTGCTTTTCTTTATTTTCAAGACAACCAACCATCTTCTTCATATCTTCATACTGACTGTTAAGGAAATCAAGAGCTTTTTCAATTTCTTCATTTGAGCGCTGAATCTGTATGTTTTGCTGTTTTATTTCTGCAATATTTGAGCTGTTTATGAGCGAGTTTTGTGTATTTTTCCATTCATCCAACATGTTTCGAATTTCATCTTTAAAGGAAGATAATTGTTCGTCGCTTGACTCGCGTTGTCTTTTGTTACGTTTACTAATGTAAGACGGTGTAGCAGGAGTCGGAACTATAGTGGAAACATCAGAATCCGATAATGAATGTTGCATGCTACGCTCAGGGGGTGATCTTATAAGCTTAGACATTTTATATCAAAGTTACTTAAGTTTAAAGTTTATGTGGTTACAACAGTAAATGAATAGATTATTTACCACTTTATCTTGATCCCTCCTCACAAGTAAGCTAGCTTTGTGTACGTATCAACTTATGTTTGTCTTTGTTAGCACTTTTGTTAAACACTCTTTATTTTCTGTTCGCCTGGTAACTGGCACGAATTTTCAATATTAATTTAGCACTTTAAATATTGAATTTTAACGTTAGTGTGACACGTCTAAGTATTATAAGTGGCCCTGTATTACAAGTTTTGGCGCATTTAATAGGGATTCTGAATAGGTATTACACATGGCCATGAGTGCCTCTAATATCTTTCTAGGACGAAAAAACAAAACGATTGTGAAATAATTGTTTTATTAAGCAAAACATTTTACAGTAAATGCTCAAAATTCCTGCCTCTGACCATAATACGTAATCTGCACCGTCTAATAAAATTCCTACGTAACCTACGGAATGCACCTCGGTTGTTAGTAACTTGTACCCTAGCAAATTCGAGCTTTTGTCGTAGTTCTTGTTCGCTATTGTTCTCTCCTTGGTAAACTATTTCTTTAAAATAGCCCCAAAAAAAAATCTAATGGTTTTAAATCGGGCGACTGGGGTGGCCACGCAACATGTCCGCCTCGAACAATCCACCGGTTGGAAAAGCGCTCGTTCAAATGATCTCTAATTGCTCGAGCGTAGTGAGGCGGGGCGCCATTATGTTGCAGCCACATTTCTGCTATTCTTACTTCTGGAACTTCAGCTTCAAAAAAATTTAAATTCTGAGCACCATTCAGCCTTGCTGGCATTTCATGCAGCACCAACTGCTGGCCAATTATACCAGCCCACATGTTAATACCAAACAGATGCTGAAATCGATCATTTGTTGTGATATGGGGGTTCACTCGAGTAAAAATGTAGATTGTGGATATTGAATACTCCCATTCGTCTAAAAGTTGACTCATCCGTCCATAAAACCTTGTTGAACAACTGCGGATCCTCTCTGTGGTATCTTAGCATCTCTCTGCAAAACCGCACTCTAGGTTCATAATCACCGGCCAGCAAAGCTTGCACCCTTTGCACGTGGTAGGCGTGATATTTGTTTCTGTTAATGACACATTGCACCGTCGATCTTGGAATCCCGAGATTACGGGATATTTGGCGTTGACTTATACTAGGATCCAATCTTAATTCTCTCAGCACTTCATCTTAATTTTCAAATTTCACCACTGGTCTGCCTGCTCTCGGAGCATGCTGACCGGGTAAGACTCCCTCTATGTACGAATTATGTACGCGCATAAAGACCCTGTACTCCGGAAAACGATCACGGTTACGGTAGCGTTGACGATATTCCCTGGCAGCAGCCCGGGCATTACCGTCGCAAAAACATACAGGTAATCCATTTCTGCATACTCCCGTTGGGTGTATTCTCTCCTCGCAGCAGCCATCTGTCCACTTTTGTAGCCAATCCGTCCGATTCCGAATCTAGTCCGATTCACACAGCACTGGTCACAGGTAGGCAATCTATCACAAGTCAGAAAAACAAAGTGTAGGTCAAAGGAAAGAAACTGATCACAAGTCACGGAGGAAAAGAACACGTGCGTACTCACAGGCAGGAAGCGAGTCACTAAAGAACACGAACACTGGTTGCGCTTAAAACCATTCGTATTTATTTTATATTTGACGGTAGGTGCCAAATCGGTTATCCCATTCCAAAACGATATCATTCATACCCTCCTATCGACACATCGGGGTGGTGGGGTGGGAGGGGAAAGAAGATGATTCTAGAACATCACGTAATCATCGGAACCGAGGATATATAAGGCACGCGCGACCGACGCGCAGCCTCTTCTCGCCGTGCTCGTCGTTGAAACCACACCGCTAGTAGAAACCGCTTTAGCCTGGAAGCAATCGAGCTCCAGGAAACCCGCCTCACCTCGTGTGAGATATAGTCGCGCACCGCCTCTCTCCAGAGTGTCTGTCCAGAAGAGGTTCCAGAAGTCGCAGTTATAGTGCTCGACCGCATAGAAGAAACATCCCGGTGAGTCAACATTTTCCTAATAGTATAGCCTGCTTGATATAATTGTTTTAACCCGCTCCAATTTTGTGTTTTTCCTAATCAAGCAGGATTCCTTTCATCGATTTGGCAAATATTAGTTCGTTTTTAGGGAAGAGCGAGTGCATTGTACCGCATATATAAGTGTAGAAACATTTAGTAGATACAGTCCACTTAGATTAATAGCTCGCGTAATAGGTTTAAGGTTCAACCGGGGAACTAGACTTCGGCAGCCTTAGACACGTGGCTCCACCATTTTATGGTCACTTCGGCAGGATTTGCACTGGTGTTTAGTGGTCATCCAACCATTTTCTGGTCGAATAATTAGTGTTCGTAAATAGTATAAATAGTGTTCGTTTAAATTTAAATTTTGATTAGGCACTCGCAAACAGAATTGTTTATTTCATAGCGCTCGTATTTGGTTAAATTTAAAGCTTTAAAATTGAAACAGTGTGATAGCAACCGTTTGGTACGCTTACCCGACAATCTTGATAAAAATATTGAGTTTTAGCGAGCAACGCGTCGCCTCGTGTGTCGATTAAATCGAACAGGTGTTCGATTTAATTACGTAATACGGCATACCGAGTGTCCATCGTCCATCGTTTATGCGTGTGAGATTAATTGTGATTAATATAACTTCACTATAATAATTTAAAATGGCAGTTAGTGGAAATTAATTTAAAATTAAAACGCTTTATGCCAAGAGGGACGTACTTTTTTCACGTATACAAAGCATTAGCGATCACGTAAAGAACATTAATGTAGAAGCGGTGCGGGAAACTTTTCTGAATGAAATTGAAACGGTGGATTCTTTGCGGACGGATTACGAAAGAATATTGGACCAAATTAATCATTTGGAATTACAAATCGACCCGAAATACATAGTTAACTACCAACCGCTCCTGGCATTCGAAGATATGTTGTGTCGCGTGAAAAGAACGGCAAAACTCCTACAATCTCAAAGCGAAGCAAAGCCGGAAATACAGGTACGTCCTCGTGACTCAATTAGGTTGCCGCCAATAGATATTCCGGTATTCAATGGTGATATTAAGACGTGGCCCTTCTTCTTCAGTAGTTTTCAAAACAATATACACAATAACCCATCGTTATTGGACGCTGAAAAATTATATTACAATACTTAGTGGCAGGGCACAGTCGATCTGCTCTGGTTTTACACCTACAGCAAACAATTACTTATTAATATTCGAAACGCTTAAAACTAAATATGAAGATAGGAGAATGTTAGCTTCCGAATATTTGAACCAGATATTCGATCTTAAACCTATATCATCCGCGAACATCAACGGCTTAGAGCAGTTTCTAGATAAATTTGTGGCATCGGTGGCTGCACTTAAGAATTTAAAATTTAATGACCTTATGGACGTGGTGTTTCTCCATATTGCACTAAAGAAATTAGACCCCGACACCGTGCGTGCGTTAGAAATGGAGCATCGTAGCTCGGAGATGCCTTCCTTTCATTCATTAGCATCGTTCGTGCGAGATCAAATAAAGGTGATGCAGCGCTCTCCGAACGTTAAACAGGAGATTAAAAGGTGCGTCGACCGTAGACAGACTCAACCATCTAAAATAGCAGGGTCGTTAACGTACGTAACCGCGACGTCAACATCACTTCAGCATACTTGTATCGTATGTAAAGATAAACACGGTAATTTATATAATTGTGCGACTTTTAATATTCACCAAGCGAACGTTATAAATTAGTAAAGACAAACAACCTATGTTTGAACTGCTTAAGCGATAAGCATTTAGTTGCAAAATGCAATTCGAGTTCCTATGTAGCAAGTGCGCCAGGAAACATCACACGCTATTACATTTTGAAAATAGCAACATAGCGGCGTCAAGTAAAGCGGACAAGGAATTCACCCCTAATAAGGTCAACGATTCTAGCGGTCGACCTGGTGATGTCGCTCTGTGCTCATTGGCAAATATGGGAGCACAATCTCCTTCAACCGTGTTACTGGGTACGGCGCGTATTTTGGTTAGGGATTCGCGTGGAAACGAACAAAGCGTCCGTGCACTGCTGGACAGCGGAGCCCAAAATAGCTTTATAACACGACAATGTTGTCAGCGCTTAGGCTTAGTAATAAATAGGTCACTTTCATGTCCTGTAGTTAAAGGCATCGGAGGTACTAGTAAAGCTACCCAGGGATATATTAATTTAAAATTTTATTCTCGGACAGATCGTAATGTTAACTTTGATATGATAAATGCACTAGTAGTAGATAGGGTCACTGAACGGTTGCCAACCGTTTCGGTTGACACCTCGGCAATGATTGAATTTAAAAATTTGATTCTAGCGGACGACACTTACGCCGTTCCTGGAAACATAGACATGCTCATTGGAGCATCGCTTTTCCCTCATCTTTTGTTAAACAATAAGGTCAGGGGCAACTCCTCGCATACCGCGCCTTACGCACTAGAAACCGTATTGGGCTATGTTATCATTGGCTCCGCCCCCATCATAGATAGTATTTCGGCAACCTCTTATTGTGGTATGGCTGTCGAACCGCTCGAGTCGTTAGTCCGCAAATTTTGGGAGATGGAGGAGGTGAACGTCCCACCCATAGCTAGCTCAGATGACAGGTTATGCGAGGAAATTTACATCCGCACGACCGTTCGTGATCGCGACGGTAGATATAGTGTAGCGCTTCCCTTTAAGGGAGATGTTTTATCTCTCGGCGATTCGCGTCAAATGGCGGAAAAACGTTTCTACAACTTGGAGCGTAGGATGCTCGCTTCACCCCAGTCAAAGGAAGCTTACGACGGCGTCATTAACGAATATATAAAAGAAGGTTACATATCACTTGTGGCTTCGAAATTAGATAACTACGAAGACACACCGTCGTATTTCATGCCACACCACGGGGTCATTAGGGAGGACAAACTTACATCTAAGTTACGTGTAGTGCTCGACGCTAGTGCTAAAATTAGCACTCACCTGTCGCTTAACGATATCCTCTATAGTGGGCAAAATTTACAGGGCAGTTTATTTAATATAATAGCCAATTTTCGTTTGTTTAGTATAGCACTAACCGCCGATATTCGCCAAATGTTTCTTTGCATAGGGGTCCGTGAATGCGACCGTAGATTCCAACGCATTTTATATCGTTTCAACCCAAAGGAACCTCTAATGGTGTTGTGAATTTAACCGCGTTTGTTTTGGTTTAAAGTCGAGCCCATTTCATGCGTTACGCACGGTGAAACAGCTCGCCCACGATGAAGGTCCCTCTTATCCTAAAGCTAAGAGGGCAATTGAGAGCGGATTATATATGGATGATTTTGTGTACTCGGTCGATAGCGTGGAGGAGGCCACCCTAACCACCGCCGAGGTTATAAAACTTATGAAATCGGGTCAATTCGATCTTGTGAAGTGGACTAGTAATTCGCGTCCGGTTTTAGATACAATCCTACTATCACACCGTCTTTCGGCGATAAAGGAATTCGACGATTCTGATACACACAAGGTGCTCGGTCTGTGTTGGTCACCAGAGTCCGACGTGTTTAGCCTTAAGGTAAATCCGCCCGTAGAGATATGCACAAAGCGCACAATACTGTCATGCGTTGCTAGATTATGGGACGTCATGGGTTTCGTAGCTCCGGTGGTATTATACGCTAAGCTTTTGATTAAACAACTTTAGTTATTTGAATGCGATTGGGATGACTCGCCGCCTGACAGCATTGTTCGATTGTGGCAGCGTTTTAGAGAGGAACTTCCTTTACTAAGAGAAATTAAAATACCGCGTCATATAAACGTAGATAGAAATAGCGTCATAACGGTCGTTGGGTTTGCAGACGCCAGCGAGAAGGCTTACGGGGGGCGTTGTATATTTCCACGTTCAGAATAATGGTAGAAATTCGATTAGCCTCATTAGTTCTAAGTCGAGAGTCTCCCCCCGTAAGGTTGTCTCTCTGGCGCGCTTAGAGCTTTGCGCAATATTAGTACTCACCAAGCTTATTACCGCAGTTATCAGCGCATGTAGGGATAGAGTTCACATAGAAAGGATATTTGCCTTTTCCGACTCCACCGTCGCCTTATGCTGGGTTCATTCTTCACCCCACCGTTGGGATACGTTTGTCACGAACCGAGTGGCCAAGATCCAAGACGAGTTAGAAACGCGGAACTTTTATCACGTGTCCGGTACGGAAAACCCTGCCGATTGTCTATCCCGTGGACTCACCCCGATGCAAATAATGGACCACCCGCTTTGGTTCCACGGACCTTCTTGGGTTCACTTGGATCCCTCGCAATGGCCAATAACCGATTTCGAACCTTCGTCAGTGTCACAACCGCCGGAAGAGAAGAGACACGCTCTAGTGGCGAACGTTTCGAGCGAGGTTTCTCCAATCATTGCTTTGGCGAACCGCTTGTCCTCTTGGTCGAAATTATTGCGTAGCGTAATTTACGTTTGTCGATTCGCGAAGCTTTTACCGCGACGTTCGTATGTCTTAGCGTCCGATTACAACTATGCCGAGTCGCTAGTATTACGTGAACTTCAACGTGCGCACTTCTCTGAAGAAATTACAAGATTACAATCGAATAGAGCTTGTAGTCGCGCCTTTCAACGCCTTAAGCCATTTTACAGGATGGGATTGTAAGGGTAGGTGGACGCTTGTCCAACTCGCAATTGAGTTTCGACCAACGGCACCCTATAGTTTTACCGCGTAAATACCATATCATGAACTTATTAGTCGATTACCATCATAAATTGAACTCGCACGCTGGCCCCGACTTGTTGATGTCGATTTTGCGTCAGAATTATTGGATTCTTTCTGCACGTAGTTTAATACGCAATCGGGTGCACAGATGTATAGCTTGCTTTCGGGCACGCCCCAAGCCGTCATTTCCGGAAATGGCGGAACTTAGATCTTGTAGAGTAATACAATCGGTAAAGCCCTTCACGCACACCGGGTCTGATTTCGCTGGTCCGTTTAAGGTCACGCTCACTCGCGGGCGTGGTATAAGATCCACAAAGGCTTACGTCTGCATTTTCGTATGTCTAACTACTCGAGCGGTGCATATAGAACTCGTTGGTGATCTAAGCACAGCAGGCTTTATGGGTGCATTTAAAAGATTTCTATCCCGTAGAGGCCCTGTAAGTAAATTATATTCGGATAACGGTACGAACTACGTCGGAGCAAAACGTATTCTATCTGAACTACATGAGCTCTTAGCTAGCAAGTATTATAATTCGGAGTTCGCTCACATTCTAGCCGAGAACCGCATTGAGTGGTCTCTGAACGTCCCAGCCGCGAGTCATTTTGGAGGCAATTGGGAGACTAATATTAAGAGTCTAAAGAGTCACTTATACCGAGTAATAGGAGATCAAATTTTGTCCTTCGAAGAGCTAAGTACGGTGCTCGCTCAAATTGAATGCGTAATCAATAGCCGCCCACTTTGTCGGACGTTGTCTAGTGACCCCTCGGAACCGCTGGCTCTAACTCCAGCACATTTTTTGAACTTAACGCCTTTAAAGTATTTGCCCGCCGCAGATATGGATGAGAACAGACTTAGCATTTCCGCACGCTACAAATTATTAGACCGGTTAGTGCAATCGTTTTGGAAACGATGGAGGATGGAATACTTGCATACTTTGCAGTCTCGGCAAAAATGGAACACAGCGACTGAGCCTTTAGCTGTAGGAACTGTAGTTGTGCTCACCAAAGAGAATACGCCGCCTCTCCACTGGCCGTTAGGAATTGTCGAAGAGGTCTTTCCCGGTTCCGACGGAGTAATTAGGATAGCTCGCGTTAAGACCACGGTTGGGTCTTACCTACGTCCTGTTGTCCGTTTGTGCCCCTTGCCTCTTCCATAATTTAAATTAGCTTTCTAGATTAAAATTGTAGTTGAATTTAGGTAATCTTCCCGCCGCGCTCGTTGTTGAAACCACACCGCTAGTAGAAACTGCTTTAGGCCTGGAAGCAATCGAGCTCCAGGAAACCCGCCTCACCTCGTGTGAGATATAGTCGCGCACCGCCTCTCTCCAGAGTGTCTGTCCAGAAGAGGTTCCAGAAGTCGCAGTTATAGTGCTCGACCGCATAGAAGAAACATCGCGGTGAGTCAACATTTTCCTAATAGTATAGCCTGCTTGATATAATTGTTTTAACCCGCTCCAATTTTGTGTTTTTCCTAATCAAGCAGGATTCCTTTCATCGATTTGGCAAATAATAGTTCGTTTTTAGGGAAGAGCGAGTGCATTGTACCGCATATATAAGTGTAGAAACATTTAGTAGATACAGTCCACTTAGATTAATAGCTCGCGTAATAGGTTTAAGGTTCAACCGGGGAACTAGACTTCGGCAGCCTTAGACACGTGACTCCACCAAACACTTTAGAATGTTTACTAAAGAAACATGCTCACGCGCATCCCCCGGCCCCCGCCCCTGCCGGCCCGGCCTTTTGTTTCCTAGAAAAGATATCGTTACCTGAACTGACGGGCCAACCGGCCTTTTATTGACAAAGAATTAAATGGTTAGTGTAAAAGATAGGCAGAGAGTCTTTGTCAATAATTGTATTAGTTACAGTTTATTTTTAAATAAGCCTAACCGAGTTCTATGGTTGGGTTAACTTTGGCCTTGCTACGAATAATCGTCCTTGAAAGATATCAAAGCCACGCATAGTCATGTGTAAATACCTTTTCAGAATCCCTATTAAATGCGCCAAAACTTGTAATACAGGGTCACTTTTCGGTAGAGTATTTTTTTTTCACAGTGGGGTCCGAAGTAAATCAAAAGTTATGATTTGAGAAAAAAAATCGTTAAACTTAGTATTATCTTCAACACGCCCAATAAACAACCATAAATAGCATGTCTAACGCAAGGACTCATCAGTACCAATCTAGTGAAAATTATAAAAAAAGATACAGGATGTAGATTTTTTTGGAATTTTAATAAGAATTAGTTAAAAAAAAGTCAATGTTCTCATAAAAACACAAAATAAATTATAAACCTGCAGAGGTTGACCTTAAGGACCTCCTGTAGAACAACAGTTTACAGCTGATGACCCCATCTAACCCCTAGTTGCGTTTGATCCACGACTTTTGGGCCAACCTGTATAAGTTTCAGGGATATTCAATGCATAGTTTTACGAGTATATTTACAGGGAACACATTGTACAACGATATTTTAGTGGATGAGATGTTTCGCTCCTATTTTATAGATAATAAGTAATAAGATTTTGTATTTTGTAAATAAAAATTGTAACAAAATTAGGTAATGTGTTTTATTGATGATTCAGATTAGCGTTGTAGATAGGAACAAAGAAGTATAATACAATAGGACTGATAAGCCGACGTACACGCCGAGGAAGTATAGACAATGACAATAGATAAGAACAATGGGACGCTAATGACGGTGGAGGCCCTCACCGGATATCAATTACATATTAGTTAATTGATCTGCACATTTCCGGAACCGTGCATCCTACGCAAAAACGCCAAAACCTTTTTTTTTAGGATCGTGATTCGACGAACGTTGTACCACTTCTGACTCAGTGAGCCAGAACTGGTACAACGTAACTACTTTCGGTATTAGCAGTGGCGAAGCTAGGGATCCAAACTGGGGCAAGCCCAAGATATGCTTTTGTTTTTTAGCAGTTTTAAAAATACATCTATCTTGATCTGTCTCCACTCTTCAGTTTTATAATCAGTTCTGTCGAGGACGTGTTTAACAAAGTACACCGAAGGCATACTACTGCTAGATAGATTGTATGACATATCAGCAATTGCATACCTTCAGTGGCTTTGAAAAAAGCCGTTTGGGTTTGCTTGAGCGAAAAAAAAGATGTTTACATACAATACAATACATGAACAAAAGAAAAGCATGAACAAAGTACAAACAAACTATGTACAAAAATTAAAAAACAAATTATTTATATTCTAAATCGAATCGTCTCTCTTTCTTAAGGAAAGATTTAATTACGTCCGCGTAAAATGTTGGTGAACGTTTTAATTGTACCAATAACTGTTTTTCAATCGCGATAATTGATAAGTCTGAAAGACGCTCTTGACCTTGTGTATTTCTCAAATAAGTATGGATGCGCTTCAGAGATGAGAAAGCACGTTCCGCGGAGGAACTTGTGGCTGGAAAAATTACGACAAGATAAGCTAACTTTAAAAGTTGGGGAAAGGCCTCTTCAAGACTATTTTCGTTTATAAAGTCAATGAGTTCGAAAACATTGCGGTCTTTTAATTCAGGGGAGGAATACAATGAAATCAATTGGTTTTTCAATGTTTGTTTATCAAAATGGTTTATGTAATTTTCAAATAATGAATCTAATGCCTCTAAAGGAAAATCTGAACGATATTTTTCGAATAGTTTGTTGTTGAACAATTGGAAAAATTTTAATTTGAAAATTTCAGAATATCGGCCATTAATTTCTGAAGATATGTTATCAATTATTTCAACAAAAAGTCGTTTATATTCTGTCTGAGCACAGCGCACATTGCGTCTCAAACAAGGAGCAGAGGTATTTTGTAATGTGTTTTCATAAATGTGATCAAAATCTGACTGAAATTCAGTAAGTAACCATGTCAGAAACTCCTTAATTTTATGACTGCAATAACCGACATCAACTTGTGATTATTGTAGAATATTGTACAAGCAGTGGTTTTTTCAAATACCCGTTGGAAAATTGAAAGAAAAAAATTGAAATTAAATGAACACAATGTGTTTTCAAAATTCTCGGCGGCCACGATCGTATCGCCGTCCCAGTTTTGCGGATTGTCCCACATATCCGAAAACAAATTAATTAGATTACTGTATTCACAATTCGTGACGTATACGTCCAACGAGCTGCGGGGGCATTAGGCAATTTTTTGCTGCAATGTGCATCATAAAAAGACGATTGTTTTGTGCTGTTATTAAAAAAATTAAATAAAGCCTGAAGGGCTGAAAAAAAGTGCTGACTTCCCCAATCCTGTTACAAGATTTAGATAAAATTAATGCCAAAATGTGTGCATTACATCAAATATACATGGCTTGGGGACAAATATCTTTAACTTTTTGTTGCACTCCATTTCTGACACCGAACATGACACTTGCGCCGTCATAGCTTTGCGCAATTAGTTTTGTGGTTCAGTCATGTTTGTTTAATAATTCCAATATGATATTACAAAGTGTGTCTGCTGTGCGACTTTCAGACACATCTACATACCCCAAAAAACGGTCATGAATATCGTTTTCATAATAATATCGGAGAATCTGACACAATTGCTCTCTGTGACTAACATCGGGAGTTTCGTCAATAATAATTGAAACGAATTTTGACAATTTTATTTCGTACTCGATGTGAGTTTTCATTACATTAGCGACAGAATGAATAATGTCATTTTGGATTGTACTAGATAAATAACTCGGCCGTTTGTCGCTTTGTTGATATTGTATATGCTTTTCTAACACGAGATCGTACTTCGAAAGAAGCGATACAAGTTCTAAAAAATTGCCTCTATTTAATGAAGTTTTCGACTCATCGTGACCTCTGAAAGGAAGTTCTTGTTGTGCTAAATGGCAAACAATATCGACTAATCTTTGAAAAACACTACGGTTGTGATCAACACACTTGTTGTGTTTTATAATTTCCTCTGATAACTGGCGCGACAAAGATGTTTCAATCCGATTTTTTCCAAAATTACTAAACGAAATTATCGCATTCATGTGTTTTTGAGAATTCATATGCCTTTTAATGGCTCCAGATAAGTTATTTAAATCGTCATATCCAGTAGTATTCCAAGCCGTTTTGTTGTTTGAAAGGAATATACAACACCAACAGTACAATTTATTGGTATGTGAGCAGCCAACAATCTAATGAGTTTTGTAAACAGATCTATTAAATTGCCGTTTATGGGTACTCGTCTGAGAAATACACAGATCAGGCGTTGGTTTCGGCGAGGATATGAGCTATTTTTTCTCAACAATGTTTAAAAATTTTACCTTTTCCTCGCCGATTAGCACTTTAACACACTTCAATTCATCACAAGGAACACTCTTTCCCTCCATTTTCACTAAAAATCTTTAAAAAAGCATAAATTTTAAACTCGCAATACATTCGCTCAAGCTCAACACACAATGCACAAAGTAGAAGTACTTTTTGACACAATGTAAACACTAAACATTGAAATGTGACACGAACTTGCTAACATATCGTCGGCTCGTCGGCGTCGGCCGCGCGCCTCCCCTCTCGACTAACTTCATACCTAACGTGACCATACGTCCCATTTTAGGCGGGACTTCCCGATTTAAATGTTTGTGTCGAGCTATCCCCAAAATACGTAAAAATGTCCCGCTTTGACAAACAAACCCTGTCACCCGTGCCATCATTATGACACCGCGCGTACCAGGTTTGCATAGCTTGTCTAGTTTCGTGATTATTCTGAAAAGCTACACTTTTGAATTTAAAGTTACAAAGTGACAATTTTTAATTAATCTACAATAAATTATCAAATAACATAAGATATTTCCAATTAGTATTTATTTGATGTTTAGAATTCACTTTTGATCATTAAAAGACTCAAACAACTATGTGTTTTATTTATAAAACTATATTAAAGGGTTCCAGATTGATTTTTAATAATGGCGTAAGTATAATACTAACATATACAATAAGTGTAATACTACTGCTACTGAGAATTTTGTGACGGAAAAACCCAATAAATGATTCTTGACCCGACTCGGGTTTCGAACTTGGGACCACATGATCAGCAATTGCGTTTACTGCCATTAGACCAAGAAGGCAGTCAAAAGTGTTAGAACTATAACAATTTTAAAGGCGTCCCGCTCTGAGGAAAAAATTAATGGTCACTAAAAAGCCGGGCTTTTTAGCTCCATACTAATTGCTATTTATACAATCGTAGTTATATTTCATTATAGAACATTTTGCCACAGGTTAGAAAGGGAGCGATCGCCTTCTCGAAAGCCCGGTAAAAAGCCCACGCGTGCGAGGGAGAAAACCAATCGCTCAATTCAACTATCCTTATATGTATGACAGCAGTATTCGTAAGGCTACGAGGTCGCACAGAGTGCGCGGGAAATTTTAAATAGTTTGAAACAGTTTACGAGTTATTTTATTACTTAATATAATTGATTGATTCATCTTAATGAGGCAAGCCGGGCTTTTGGGCTTGTATAGAAGCTTCGCCACTGGGTATTAGCCCTATTCGGCTACTTTTTTCCTATTCGACCGAATACCGAATATTTGAGTAAGATGTTTTGTTGTAGTCAGATAATTGGTAAAATAAAAATATTGATTTATTTTGTAATGATGTATTTTTATTACAATCATTAAAGTAGTCACAGGTACATAACCAACTTCCATTTTATAAAAATGACAAAAAAAAACTATCAGATAAATCAGGTAATTGAAAAATCGTAATTAAAGAAGAAGATTATTATGCAGAAAGACTAATTTTTCTGCTTTTTAAGCTGTAGTTTACTAATTCTCTTCCCGTAGTCAATCTCAGATTCAGACTAGACGCTCTGAATAAATAACAGTAGGTACTTCTTTTCTGGTCGAATATATTTGCCTAATATTCGCCTATTCGGCCAGCAAGCCTGCAGAATGTTCGGTATTTGGCGTGTGGGCAAATATACTATTCGTTGCAAGTCTATTAATCGGATTTTTTGGATAAGTACTAAATAATCATTACCTACATCTCAACATTCGCCTATGGCAATCCTATTAGAAGAGAAACCACTATTTCAAGAATTTGTCTATAATTGGCACGCTGTAAAAATTTTATAGCGGAACATAGGCATGTGAGCTAATATTAATTATAAAAGCTTGATAAAAATCGGATATAACACGCGTTAACCTTAAAAACTGTAAACATATGAGATAGCCATTAGCTATAATTTAAATTTGTCTATTCCTAAAAGTGGAAGCACGTGTAGACTTTTATTGTTTAATTTTATATCACTAAAGTCAGGCCATTAAAAGAAATAACTGGAAAACTTTCTTTTGAGTGACTTCATTTATTACAATGTTCATTGTCATGGCTTTTCATTATTAACTAACTTAAGAGCAAGAAAATTCACACTCAACAAGTAACTTCTTATGATGGCTTACTTGTAGCAATCATAGACCATGATAAGGCTCACTTATGGCCACAAATAGTCATCGCATTTAATTAGAATATATTATATACTAGACTTATTATAAGTAGATAAAATGTTTTATATTCACGGGTATGTTAATGCTTTGTTTTTTTTTTTAAATTGTGTACAAAAAGCGCTGAGAACAAATGAAAATACTAAGAATTTTGCGAAATAAACCAATATTTGATTGTATTATAAAATTCTTGGTACGAATATATTCACCAACGATTGGAAATATTTTTGTACCCTCTAAAACTTTAGATACCTTTGTAATTCACAAATAGCACTTTGATCATAATGTCATGTTTCTTTCCATTAGGTTAATTTTTTAATTTCACAAATAGCTGCACTATGCCTGGCCAGACTATTTCGGAAACCATTGCGGCTTGCTTCACCAGAATTTCGTCATTTTGTATGCCTTGCTATAGGTTTGCTAATGGGATATTTCTGCTTCGGAAAGTAAGTTAAGCTTAATAAATTTTTATTGTTTTTCTTCAATTTTCTAAAATCTTACTTTACCTCAGGATATGTATGTATGGGTTTCATATCGATTATGATTATGTCTAATATTTAATTATTGTTACCTTGTTACTTTACCTACTCTGTATTTCTGTCATTAAGCTATTTGCAATAATAATTTGGTTGCTGGTTGATAAATTTATTTAAATTGTAGAAAGACCGCTGTATTTGCTTTAAATAATTACATAAAAGTGTTCTTCTTGCAAAAATGTCTGGTTAGTTTTCCTAAACATTATATTCAAAGCTTTTTCCAGCGGCATCGCCCACGTCAAGGTAGGTTAGTCAATAAATTGGAGCCCATTTACCTAATTTATATCAGCCCTTTCTTTATAATACATTAGCTTTTGTCAGACTTTGTCGTGAATTATAGTAGGAAACTATATTTTTGTTGCTACAACTACAACCCAACGAATGTGATCATTTCAAGAGGTTTCTGTCGTCTGAAGTTCAAATTTTATTATAAGCAAGACACAAGATACTGTTAAATTACAACCTAAAGTGGGTTGTTAATTTATAATTAACGAAGTGGCCAAAAAGCTGTCTATTCAAGGGCTCGACAAAATTGCCCACACTGCAGTAAAGACGAGTAAATTAAAGTAAGATTTATCTGTAAACCACATTGTATGATTTATTACTTTGCGGCCAGCACGTGCAAATTTTGGGTGCTCCATACTCTCGAACAGCCAACGTACTCCTTCTATACTAAAAGCACGGAGAACTCAATAAACACTCGTCACTTAAAATCTTACCGTCAGACTTAATAAATATATAATAATTGCTAATTTCTTTTTAAATATTTATTGAAATCATTGAATGCGGGGAATCAAAATACACCTTTAGCTGCTCCAGTCAGAATTGTGGCCTATAAAATACCTCTTCCAAGCTCAAGATTCAGAAACTAAGATTTATTTTGACTGATTTTTATTAATGGTCCAGTGCGGACGTATCTTATGATAAATAATACAGTTCTGGTGGCAGGACGCGGAGTAGCGCGTCTCTGCAAACTTGTAGAGACATCGTGTAATAGGAATCTGTTGTTATTTCCTTGAGCGAGAGCGATTATTATAAATAAGATTTTTGCTACTAAGGCCTTATTAGTCGACAGGCCTTATTACCTGCAGGTACTTAGACTATGGAGTGTTGTCACGGGCCATTACAATATTTATCAATGAGTGAATCTTTGGCTTACTGTTTACCAAGTCTAATATTTTTTTACGCAGTTCAGTAACAGATTCATTTATGACGTGCAACCTCTCTTAATTTTCATTAAATTTGGAAAAACTTGGGTAACTAGTTCGTCTTCTTTCTCCACTATATTGCAGTTTTTGAAAAGTTGGGCCACCAAAAGTTCAGCACGAATTTTTCCTCCGTAACCACTGGTGCGTCGAGAAAGAAGTGCTCCCCGCCTCTCCCCTCCAATCTATACGTTGCAAAAGTAAACGCATCGTCATTTCATGCACGTGGATTTCTAAATCATCGGTGTGGCAGATGAGCTTCCTCACAACATCGCTTAACAATTCTCGCCTTCGCTGCCGTGTGGACTCTTATTACCCTGTTACATTGATTTCTAGTCACTTTGTATTTGGAGCTATTTGCCTTGCAACGGTCACGCTTATAACGGTGTTGGGGTATTTTTCTCATAGGAGTTCATAGGAGTAATGCAAGTAGCAGAAGCTCGCTTGATAACAACACGACGAACCAGTGCATGAACATCTTTCAAGCGTCGGATCACAACATTCAACTTCAGTGGCGCTTCATTATATGTGTCAGACCAGTTCAATAAAGAAGCATCATTTATTGGGCATCTATGTTTAATTTGGCAAAATTACGTTGGTAAATTACTGATTAAAACAAATTATATGATTAATACAGTAGATCGATACGATGGTATGTATATGGTATGGTACTGAAGCCTTTTCGGAAACCGGCTTGTTCGGGAGGCTGGAAGTCGTCGAGTCTGCGTGCGAGACGATTCGTAATGACTCTCGAAAACAGCACGTAGACGCGGCTCAGAGGGGAAATCGCTCTGTAGTTCTTCAAGAGAGCGTTGTCGTATTTCTTCAAAAACAAGACTACCGTACTTCTGCTCCAAGCCTCCGAAGTAGTGCCACCATGGAGAACGGAATTGAAGAGCTTCTGAAGGACTTTAAGTACCGGTGTTCCACACGCTTTCAGATGCTCTACTGTAATTCCACCAACGCTTGCGGCCTTGCCGTTTTTAAGGTGCTGGAGAGACATTCTAATCTCGCTCAGACTGACGTCCGGGATATCATCGGAATGTCAAGAGATGAGACTATAATCGGGTCCATGAGTCTATGGTATTAAATTGTGATGAGCAGGTTCTATAGGTAGAATAAAGAAATCCGCAAAGCGATACGTCTCGTGTGTGTGAGACGTATCGCTTAATATGTTAGTATTAAAAGCGTTCATATTAAGGTGACGTTTATAATCTCATGCGAATAAAGAAATGATAGAATGAAGTTGCTCGCTGAAGCTATAGAGGTCGGGCAGTAAACAACTCAACTTTAGTGTCGTACGAGACAATTTCAAGAAAAATGTACTCTGTTTGGTACAGAATCAGAAATGGATAAAAGTTCATGCTAAATTTAAGTTTAGCTACCATCCCATCAACACCTTTTCTGATTTTGTCTTTCTGGAGTATTTCATTCTAGATACTCTCGGGATATCCCTTTTTATTTGTTATCTAAACAGAACCAGTTTTTATGCATAACAGCATCCCGGTTCTTCTGCTTCTCAAATAAATATAATCGTATCATAATTTCGTATAGTGTTGTTACTCTTTAATTCTATTTTGCAGTCAGATTAGTTTAGTTAATAAGGGTTATTTCTGTTTCAGTTTTTGAATGTTCTAGACAGACAGGTTTTTTTTATAAAAAATATTTGATTGCTGTTTAATTTTTTTATATCATATTTGAGCGCAAGTGTTTAAAAGATTTTGTAGGTACACCCTAACGGACTGTCTAACAGTTTGCCAAGAATAACGTTTGATTAAATTAGGAAAAATAACAACTTTAAAAAATACACTAAGAACCGGGAATCCCGGTTCTGTAAGCCATATTCTGGCGTAAATTGAAATCGGGAATACTACAAGAAGTGGAGATAATAGCTGGTTTGAATCAGCTTTCAGGGACAGGTACTGCATGCAGACAAAAACAAAAAGAAAAACATTCTACTTAAAAAAAAATCTTTTTCTTCGAATCTGTTCAAAATAGTTTCGGGGTAAAGTTATTTGGAAAATTTATAAAACCAAAAAAGTTTAAACATCAACAGTATCAGTTAAAAGGTAAGGTAAACCCAGGACCACAGGGATCCTGTGGTTCTGACATTGCGATAGTGGTTCAAGTCGAGTTTCCTACCTTCTTCCGAGGGGAATTCCTTCCTTGAATCACATCGTGTCCCCTCCCCGCCTCACCTCTAGCTAGAGAAGACTCACTCCGAAAACAGGGGCCGGGGTGCCCTTGGCTGCAGTCAGCGAAGCGGCCCTTTGCGCCGCCTCGCCGCCGACAGATTCGTTGCACTCGATACCTCGTAGGTCTTTGATTACGAGTATATTTCGATGAAGCACTTTCTGAAAAAAGAATCACAGGCGGGGAGCAACTAGTCATTAGAGATGATACAGTATATAAAAAAATATATATTGGCAATAAATATTTTTATCTTTAATATATAATTATTAATTTGCATTATGGCACAGCATCTTTTGCATATGTAGAATCGGCCGAATATGGATTCATGATTCGGGGTAAATAGCACTGATATACAGAATCAGAAAGTTCCCGAAAAAGCGCGTAAGAGCTATGATTTGTGGTGCTGCGCCGGATTTATCATGTAGATCAATTTTTAAAGTTTTGAATATTCTTCTCGTATCTTGTTTCTAAGTCTTCGAAATCGCTGAGTTCGTCAAGCAACACTAACATCATAAAATTTTAAACTAACCAACACTAAAAACCTCAGTAGACTTGTATTAGATGAAGTGTCTGTTACCTCGAGATTTAAAAATAATTACAATGCATACTAAACACTTCACAAGATCATGAGACTGCAGTTCCAAAAGATGAAAAACAACTTCACAATTGGCTTCATCGACACAATTTTTACAGCATTATAGAGTTTTTGAAACATAAATTATAAAATTAACGCTAGAATACCAAAATCGGGGGACTATTTATTAAAAAAAAATTGTTTTATTCTATATCATTTGTTTGTAATTTTCGGCGGATTTAAATGCAATTGAAGAAGAAACTAAAATTATAGCAGTTTCTTAAGCATTTCCTTTCATTTGATATAACTAATATTTTGATTCTGGGTAAACGTTTAAAATGGTTGAAGAGTAACGTTCCATAAAGAAATATAAGAATTTGAAAATAAATAAAATATTAATACAAATAACACAAATAGTTTCTTTAAAATTGTCCGTCAAATTATAACTCTACGTAAGACCACTTTCGAGCAAAAGGTCAATCGACGTATACAAATCGGAAAATTATTCCATACTTTCTTCCAGTATTCATAACACTAAAACGTGAATTGCGGTGTAAACACTGACTTTTGTTAAAATAAATCGTATTCACACACACCTTTGATAAATGAATTGAGAACTACTCCAAAATATTACAATAAATAAATGAGGATACCTATTTGCATCTGATATCTTTAGAGACACCATTAATAAAAAGATAAGGCACCATCTCAATATGGTGCTTTGCCTTTGCTATGACGCCTCATGAAACATTAACGGCGACTTTAAGATTTTTAGCCACAGGGGGATCTTGTCAATGTTTAAAATTTTCTACAATAATATCACTTTCCGCTATCATACCAGTGTAACCTGTGAAGCATTATATAAGGTTTTACACAAGGACTACTTAAAGTTAAGTAAGTAATAAAATTACGCATAAGTATTATTTTAAATTTATTTAATCAAATAAATCATCTCATCACACCACAAGTTTCAATATCTATCGTTGTTGGCTACAAATCGCGATACATATGACTCCGCTGTTTCCACTCTCCAGTCTGGGGTTGACAGTTGGACGGTAGTTGCATTCATAGTGTTACGAGCTTAGGGTTCGTGTCACTAAAAACAGCCGATTGAATTACCAAAATTGACACTTTAATTACCGAACACCAATTACAACTTAAAACATACTAATAAATAATCACACTGAACACAATAATGATTTCTTAAATTTACGCGAACACTAACACATTGAATAAAACTATTATTTACGGATTTTATCGCGTTTAATTAATTTATTTTTTATTATTATCCCGACGTTTCGGGTGCTTTACAGCACCCACGGTCACGGGGGGGACTGAGATGTTTGACGTCCCAATGTCATAGTTAGTCCGGCTACCTTCAGTTTTTTTTAATATTAATTTTTGGTCTGATTTACGCAAAACGAGCTTATAGTATCATGAAGTCTTGTAGTGGTATGCTTGGGTTTGGGTTTAATTTTGTTAATTATACGATCCCAAGCAGATGGTAGCACCCAACCATCTTCTCTATTGAAATTTGGATGTTTTTTAATTTCAATAGCCTCGCGTATCATCCTTGGTAGGAATCGGTGTTCTTTTGCGAAAATTTGTGGTTTATCAAATCTAATGTAATGGTGGGGACGATCTTGAACATGTTCGCAGACTGCAGACTTCCCGGAGCGTCGGTGCTTCACATCAGCTATATGTTCCTTCACGCGGGTTTTTATAGATCTCTTTGTTTGACCTATGTAAGAGAGACCACATTCACAATCTAGCTTGTACACACCTACATCTTGTAGAGGAATATTACATTTGATGGATGGTAAAAATTGACTAATCTTCTTCAGCGGCTTGTAGTATGTCTTAATGGACGCTCGCTTCAAGATATAGCCAATCTTGTCCGTGACTCCTCTGACATATGGTAGTAGAGCAGGCGCGCGCTCGACTGTGGCCGGCTTCACTCGTTCACTGTGACGTAGGCGCGGGATCCGAAGCTTGTTGTCTTGCAATACTTGCTTGACGTGCTGAAGCTCCGCGGCCAGATGTTTTCTGTCACAGATCCCTCGTGCTCTCTGAAACAAAGATTTACCCACGGTAGCTAACTGTGAAGGATGATGGTGAGATTCACCATTTAGATATCGGTTGGTATGGGTCTTTTTCCTATACACAGTGTGACCAATAGTGTTATCAGGATTTCGGATGACTAAAACATCTAGGAAGGCTAAAGAATTATTTGTCTCTAACTCCACTGTGAATTGTATTTTAGAGTTTATGGAGTTAAATTATGAAAGTGCGTAAAATTGTGAAAGTGTCGTCTACGTACCGCTTGTAGAACCTTGGATTTACAGGAGCAGTAAGAAGGGCTTTCTCCTCAAAGTCCTCCATGAATATGTCGGCGACTATGGGAGACACAGGTGAACCCATCGCCTCACCATCTACTTGCTTGTAGAACTCCTCCTTCCACAATAGATAGCCAGATGCGAGGCAATGTTCAAGTAGTATTGCATATTCTTGAGGCATGTTATTTTCTTCTAGTTACAATTGAGATGCAGTCCACAATAGGTAGGCGTGTAAATAGTGACTGAACATCAAAACTGACTATAGTTTCATTTTTAGCGAGATGTAGGTCTTTTATCTCACTCACAAATTGGTACGAATCCTTTGTGTGTGTTCTGGTATGTCCTCTCAGTGGTGATAGTATTTTTGCTAAGTATTGTGCCAGCTTATAAGTTGGTGAATCGATCTGGCTCACTATGGGACGTAGTAGAGCGTTTGGTTTGTGTATCTTCGGTAACCCATACAACCTCGGTGGTTTGGCACATGATGGTATTAGCGAATTCACGTCGAGATTTAATGTTTCGGAGTATTTCTTTATTAAATCGCTAGTTGTTTTAAGCGTGTTAGTTGTAGGGTCTGTTTTGACCTTTTTGTATGTACTTTCGTCCGATAAAAGTTGTTGTATTTTAAAATTATATTCCGACGCGTCCATTACTATCGTAGCATTTCCTTTATCCGCGCGGAGAATTGTGTGTTCTGGTCTGTTCCGTAAGTTATTTAGCGCTGTAAATTCGTCTTTGGGAAGATTTGGTTTCGGCACTGAACTACGACGTAACAAGGACGAAATATCTTGACGTATGGCCTCTAAATCTTCCTTACCGATATTATTCTTAAACAGACAATCCTCAACACTGCAGATAATTTCTTCGTACGGGATTTTTCGCGGAGTTAATGCGAAGTTCATTCCCTTCGCTAATACTTTCATTGTCGGTTCGTCCAGTGTATGTTTTGACAAATTATAGACAGTGCGTTGTTTATAGTTTTTGTCTATGGTCAACGGTTGTTTATTGTTCTGGCGTTGACTTGGATGTTTGGCATTTGACCTTCCAAACCTTCCCAAAGACGAATTTACAGCGCTAAATAACTTACGGAACAGACCAGAACTCACGATTCTCGCGCGGATAAAGGAAATGCTACGGTACTAATGGACGCGTCGGAATATAATTTTAAAATACAACAACTTTCATCGGACGAAATAATAAAACCTTAATATAAAAAGGTCAAAACAGACCCTACAACTA
Organism: Parnassius apollo; assembly: GCA_907164705.1. NCBI lineage: Eukaryota > Metazoa > Arthropoda > Insecta > Lepidoptera > Papilionidae > Parnassius > Parnassius apollo. The sequence continues at coordinate 3,045,358 of CAJQZP010001706.1, forward strand.
ACACGCTTAAAACAACCAGCGATTTAATAAAGAAATACTCCGAAATATCCTGATAACACTATTGGTCACACTGTGTATAGGAAAAAGACCCATACCAACCGATATCTAAATGGTAAATCTCACCATCAACCTTCACAGTTAGCTACCGTGGGTAAAACTTTGTTTCAGAGAGCACGAGGGATCTGTGACAGAAAACATTTGGCCGCGGAGCTTCAGCTCGTCAAGCAAGTATTGCAAGACAACAAGCTTCAGGTCCCGCACCTACGTCACAGTGAACGAGTGAAGCCGGCCACAGTCGAGCGCGCGCCTGCTCTACTACCATATGTCAGAGGAGTCACGGACAAGATTGGCTACATCTTGAAGCGAGCGTCCATTAAGACATACTACAAGCCGCTGAAGAAGATTAGTCAATTTTTACCATCCATCAAATGTAATATTCCTCTACAAGATGCAGGTGTGTACAAGCTAGATTGTGAATGTGGTCTCTCTTACATAGGTCAAACAAAGAGATCTATAAAAACCCGCGTGAAGGAACATATAGCTGATGTGAAGCACCGACGCTCCGGGAAGTCTGCAGTCTGCGAACATGTTCAAGATCGTCCCCACCATTACATTAGATTTGATAAACCACAAATTCTCGCAAAAGAACACCGATTCCTACCAAGGATGATAAGCGAGGCTATTGAAATTAAAAAGCATCCAAATTTCAATAGAGAAGATGGTTGGGTGCTATCATCTGCTTGGGATCCTATTAACAAAATTAAACCCAAACCTAAGCATACCACTGCAAGACTTCATGATACTATAAGCTCGTTTTGCGTAAATCGGACCAGAAATTAATATTAAAAAAACTGAAGGTAGCCGGACTAACTATGACATTGGGACGTCAAACATCTCAGTCCCCCCCCGTGACCATGGGTGCTGTAAAGAACCCAAAACGTCGGGATAATAATAAAAAATAAATTAAAGTAATTAAACGCGATAAAATCCGTAAATAATAGTTTTATTCACTCTGAACACTTTCGTTCGCAGATATAGTCCTTCGTAGTATTCGCTTGAATTGCCAATTCAATACTGACTCTGGTCGCGGTCAACACCAGTGTTATAAAATCTCTCTTATACTGAATCTAGAATGTTAAAGTACATACCGGTCTCGATCGACTAGGTGTAGAATGTTTCTAGTACGGAATTTTCTAGAAAGATTAGTTCTGCTACTCGATAGCTCGATACTAGATCCACTATCGCAGTGGCATGTAGCAGGCATTCATTATGGCGCGCAACACTAGCATCTATTGCTTGTGTCTCTTGAATTTCGTGATCATATGAAGATGTATTTGTTTATTATGGTATATTGTTGTTATCGTCTGAGCTATTGAGAGTGCATGATAGTACTGAGGCTGAGGCATGGGTGACTGATTTCGAGTACCTGTATAATCCGAAGGTGATGGCATAGAAATTAAAGTACTTGACAGTGATTAAACATCATTTAATATCATTGTTCTAGGAGACATCACCCTATGTGACGTTGTAAAATTTCCCATCTCAGCTTCGAAGAGTATCGTTTATTTTTTCAGGTTTTAATTTGAAGAAAGATAGAACTATCCACATAAACTTGGAGCAATAGATGACAAATAGTTTGCTATTATTCCACCTAAAGGATGTGGATCGGAATTTCACAACTATAAAAAAACACCATAGCATGGTACTTATGGCTGTTGTTGACGCTAAATATCAGTTTTTATTGTGTGATTTCGGTACAAACGGGCTAGTTTCAAATGGAGGCGTATTTTAAAATACAATTTTTTTTTGAAATGCTTTAAAATAACCAGTTGGAAATTGAGCGAAGAAGCTGTAAGAAATACTCAGAAACGTTTGCTATACGTTTTTATTTCTGATACACTGTTCAGACAAGCAGAATTGACTCCAATAGATAATAAATTACAGTTATCATGTATCGCGAGCACGGCGGATTTTGGAATATGGCTTTTGGCATTCTGGCTTCACGTTTCAGAACCTTTCATACGGCTATTGTTGTTTTACATCCAAATAAAATTGAATCCGTCGTTATGGCATGTTGTGCATTGCATAATTATCTAATTACAAAAATGCCAAAATTTTTTACTAATTCAGATTGCTTTGATCGAGAACAAATTTATACCGGAACCATAATATCAGGATGTTCAACAGATATTTCTACTATGGAACATTTAGAGAGAAGAAATACTGGAAACATAAGTCGAACACCCAAAATTATTTCATTTATAACAGCCTCTTTATTACTTTGAGGATCTATTTAGTGTAATCTGAAAATGAGCTTCTCATATGCTGAATCTTTTTTTATTCGATTATGTTATTCCTTGCTTTGATTTTCCACAATGAAGGCTTCGATTGATATAGTTGAATAAACTCTTCTAGCCATTCGTGTCGTCATAGTCGACGAGTTTTCGTAAAGGCTAAGCGCAAAGAAAAAGATACGTGTTCACTTCACGCTCGCTGCGACAAAACTGACGAAACTGCATAGTTTTCGACTATACACTCAGTTTTAACTGTACGGTTCTATCCGTACAGATTTATCTATTGATATTTCGATTAGATCTGAGTTAAACTGTACAGTTCAACATTTTGTTCTACACACCTAACTATTTATCCGTATAGTTGAACTGTACAGGTAAATCGCACAGTTAAAACCGAAGGTGTGTAGCGCGCATTTAGTCTTTTTGGTTCCCTTTCCACATTATTGTTATACGTGAATTCTCTCGCATGTTTCGTACATTGTAATGTGCATTTTTTGCTATATTTAATTTTAATGTTTATTTATGATAAATGTTAGCTCATTGAACAGACGACATAAAAAAGATAGCAGAGCCACATTGGATAAAAGCAAAAAAAAAAAAACATAGAAAAATGGTTTTTTTTAAAGAGGTCTTCATCTAAGGATCAATGCAAAGCAAACAAATATAAATGAAAAAATTGATCTTCAAATAGTTATAAATTAAAATATTTTGTCAATTTGCAACCAATTTAAATTTTATTTTATTTATATTTAAATAAAATCTATTTTAGTAAAGTCTCTTAAATTGTTTATACTTAATCAGTAAAGTATGTATGTATTTACATTGAATAAATAATACTAATATTCAATTTATACTTCACTATTACAAAAAATTCGTAGTACCTAAGACTTATGACATTACTACTTGTTCATTCCAAGAATGACGTTACCTCCCGCCGCGCTCCCTCACTCCGCGCCTCAAGCGTCGCCAGCACCTTCGTAATATCTTAATATGTATAATTTGAAATATTTTAAATGTAAAATAAAATTATAAAAATTTTAATTATAATATTTTAAAATTGTATCCGACACAGTCCATACATACCGGAATTCACTGTTATTATTTCAATTTATTAAATAAATTATTTTATAATATGCATTTTATCTACTTGTTTGCTGTCAATTTCTGTGTACTGGACAACAAACTACTACCTTAGTTTTGCTCAATTTGCCAAAAAATACTCATTATGTTTATGTGATATAGATAAACATGATAATTTTTTGTCTACGGTACCATCAGCTGTGCGTATCATAACGGTCGACAATGGCAAACTTGAAATGAACGCGTAGTAATTTACTCTAATCAAATTATTAAACAATTAAATATAATATATTATAATCTAAAATTATATTTTCAATTTAGTTTTATAAATTGCTAATTGTTTTTTAAAAGGTTTTAAAGTAGTCATGTAATAAGGTTTTTTTTATTTGTCGTTATTTCTATATTTAATAATTAACTCGCTATTGTATGTGTGCAACAAATAAAAAACAAAAATACTTGTTCGTGGAGTAAATGGGAATGGAATCATTAAAATAAATTGAATACCTACAACATTTTTCAGTAGGTACCTTTTAAATGTGTAGCACGATAACAAAATAAGTTGACTCATTAACAACACATTTTTATTTGCCGATAGCCAATATAAATTTATACCAGATCCGGTGATAACTGGAGTCAGTTCTAATATTTTTTTATAATGTTTCTTTCCTAAAACATCTTGAGGAAACCTGCATGTCTGAGAAATACAAAAAAAAAATATTTCAAAGGGAAGAGTCGGCCAACACGCATTGGCCTTGCCCTAAAACTCTCTCGAAATGGCTGAAAATTTAATGGTATCTTCACAGCTTCTTTTCAAAATTTATAATGTTGGCGGTTTGGTCACTTACTCATAAGCCTTTTTTGTTTGTGTGCAACAAACGGTATGATTATGACAACACGCATTGTGCATAAACATTCTTTCCACTTTACTCAGTCGACCCGAAATAACGCATAGTGCGATAAAATATGAAAAATAATTTTGTAAGCAGAGGAAGAAATTGTGATAATCCCTATAAATTTAGAATATAGTAATACCAAAAAAATTCACAAATTAGATTTGAACATAAGATTCCTGACAGTCACGCGATTACAGTCACAAAAAACATCTACTATAAATAAAGGGGTGAAAGAGGGAATGTAAGAACTTCTGCAACAAAGACTAGTGGTTATATAGGTCTTTGTTCTCCAAGTATCAGACCAACCTTTGAGTGGTTCACTCTGCTAATTAATAAACAAGAGTAAACGTGTAGGCTCAGACTTGCTTCACAAGGTCGTGTAAAACGCTAATAATAACGTATGAAGTATCAGTATAACATGAGTACTATAACATATAAATAGTCTATTATGCATTGTCCGACTTATTGTACAAGAGTACTTGATATCGGTTACTCATTCACTTTGTGATTCAATCGATGATTTACGTTAATACGACTTTGATCAAAATTATTATTCTTTTTCAGACAAGCGGTTCATCTGTCGGTTCTGCCAATGTTAAATTATATTCTGATGAAGATGTTACCGCATCACTTCATGGGAAAGTGCGTGTACTTCAGATATTAACATGCAATAATATTTTATTTTCGATTAAAAATGTTATTCTTTTGCAGTGTTATTTTGACCACGTCCATGTTATATTTATCATGTATTCACGTACACCGGCAACTTTACCACACTTCGGACTACACATTGGATATTACAGGTAAACTGTTCATGTCAAAATGTATTCAAGTTTCATCTCTAATATAAATGTTGATTAGCACCCGATGCTTCGCACTTTTCGAAGCTTAGAATGACTAAGAGACTAATAATAATTCTAATCTAATCGTAAAGAATGTTTATTGTTTTCTTCGAACGAACATTGCTTTATTTTATTAGCACACAGCGTTCTAAGGTCGGGGGAAAAGTTTCTTCGTATTTTATATAACAATTTAAGATATATTTTTTTCAAAGTTTAATAACATTTAATTGTAATATATGTGCCATTTTGTTCGATAACTTGTTGCCATCTTCTAGGTAGTGACATAATCCCGCTGCTATAGAAATCTTGGGATTTTTTTAATCAAAAATGCGACAAGTAGTTTTAACAGTCCTGTCTTGATGTTAACCTAACTACCCAAATAATTCTAAAGAGACCGAAATAGGTGAAAATCTGAGGGTGCAAGGTCAGGACTATGGTGGATGCATTCACACTTCCCAACTAAGCTATCTCAATTTTTGCTGTGTGGCCAAAAATGTGTGTGGTCTAGCGTTATCATGATGAAAGTTAATCAATTCCGGCCGTTTTTACTCAATTTCTTACTTAGCTCTCATTAGTTGTTGGCAGTAGAAATAGATGGTTTTCCCGGCGGTAAAAGCACATAATAAACGATGCCCTTCCAATTCCATCATACATACAGCACCACCTTATTGCGTGTTAATCCGGGTTTGCCTACAGTCTGTGGAGCTCGACTAATTTTTCACACGTTCTTGTGGTAAGTGATCCACTTTTCAGCACCAGTAATCAATCTTTTCAAAAATGGTTCGGTTTCATTATGTGTCAATAGAGAATCGCAAACGAGTACACGATTAATTAGGATTTATTTTCTTTCAGTTAGCTCGTGTGGGTGGTACCCAAATATCGAGCTTTTTTGTTTTTGTTTTTTATAGCAGAAGAAGAAGGGGCAAATTAGCATGCGGCTCACCTGATGGTTAGTGACTACCGCCGCCCATGAACAACCGCAACACCAGGGGATTTGCAGGTGCGTTGCCTGCCTTTTAGAAAGAAGTAAGCTCTTTTCTTGAAGGTCCCTAAGTCGTATCGGTCCGGAAAAGTCGCCGGTGGTAAACAATTCCATAGAGAAGTTGTACGAGGAAGAAAACTCCTAGTAAAACGTACAGTAGTGGACCGCCAAGCATCCAAATGGTGAGGATGGTATCGGGAATTTTGACCCGATGTGCGTTCGTGAAATTTAGCGGCTGGAATTTGTCCGAACAATTTCTCAGAACACAGAACACTCCCCATGGTAGATACGATAGAAAACGCAAAGGGATGCAACATCCCTACGCAGCGCCAGTGAATCGAGCCCATCAGAAAGAACTCGGTCGTCAACTATTCGAATCGTTCTGCGCTGGATGCGATCGAGTAGAAGGAGCTGGCACTGGGGTGCCACGGCTCAGAGATGAGAACAGTATTCCGTGTGAGGCCGAACTTGCGCTTTGTAGAATTGCAAGCGATGTGCTGACATGAAATACTGTCTCGCTCTGCCGAGCACACCAAGCTTTTAAGAGGCCAATTTGGCCTTCCCCTCCAGGTGACCACGAAACTGCACACTATTTGATATGTCGACACCGAGGATTCCGATGCTAGCTGAGGCAGCAAGGGAAGTGCCTTCAAACTGAGGAAATACGACAAAGAGGTTCTTTTTAGCGGTTAACGCGCAATCTTGTGTCTTCTGGAGATTGAATTGGACTAGATTTAGTCACCCCCAATCCGAGACTTTGTTAAGCAAAGACCCGGCTTCAGACACAAGTTTATCCCGGTACTCGGCGACGATATCCCGAGAAATATTGGCACGGCCGGTGTATAAGGCATCACCAGTGCTGTTGTCTGCATAGCAATGAATGTTATCAGTTTGCAACATATTGCAACAAAAATAGGAAATAATTAATAGGCTTGTAATCTGCAAATCTGCAAGAAAGCTGGTGATCCAATTGCACAATACACAAAAAAAAACAAAAAAAAACAAATCCAAAACACGGGAAGCCCATAGGAAGGGAGCTTCGAAAAAAGCGCTTTGTTACGGATCGCCGTAACGCCGTTCGAAAAATGAATAAAACGCGTTGTTCTTGCTTATATAGGAGGCAAGCGGCGGTGAGGAGGAACTTGTACTTTTTTTCTTCTTGTAGTGCCTTTTCAGTGGCTGGAGAGCGACGACGACCCTATCGACCGGTCCGTCTTTTATATGATTCGGCCACTGCTGGCCAGCGGACCCTTGCCTCACCCCCGCGCCTTTCTTTATTTCTTTAAAATTTTTATTTATTAACAAACATATTTAATTATATAATATTTTTATATCTAATTCTTATATTATTATGTACACAATAATTATCTTATACTCTAAAAGGTTTAAAACCTTGTAATTTACAATTTTTAAGCTGAGAACCCTGCCCCGCACCTCAGCACTATAAATATAAAACGTCGTGACGCCCTACGCGTAGCTTCATTAATTCCGCGGCCGTATCACGATAACATGCCCTGATAATGTTATAATTATCTTAAGAAAGGTAATTTAGATGAATAGTAATATGTATACAATAAAGATGATATGCAACAAAGGTAAATTAACTATAAGAGTACAATTTACATTTTAAAATCTATGCTAACTCTCGTTATTTATTCGATGCCTTTATTGGGAGAGTTATTTGCATAGTTACATCATTCTTTCTTTATTATCTTATTCTAAATCTTATATTAATATAAGTTATATATATTTAACAAATTAAATACAATAACCAAGACTACGGCTGTTTTTCTGTGTTGTTGTATGCACCCTCGCTAGTTGTCGAACCTCGCTGGTCGCGACCCCCGTGGCTCCGGCCACCGCCCCTGAGTTGCTCAACCAGTGCTGGTTACACTAAGCAGATATCTCGTCGCTTGCGTCGTGCATATTCTCCCGCCGTCGCCACGCTGCGATCCCTCTGGTAGCACGACGATCTTCTTTGTTGGTCTGCGTAGTACATGCCCACTGCTAGTGGTTACGTCCACTACTCGTACCTCTCCGTCGACGCCGGGATACACGTTGCTTATTTTTCCCCTGGGCCAGATGTTGCGCGGTAGATTGGAGTCACAAATGATGACCAGGTCTCCAATCTTCGGTGATGCGCCTATGCTGCTGGGCTCCCGCCGGTGTTGGAGTAGGGGCAAGTATTCCTTCACCCATCTTCGCCAAATTACGTCTGCTAGGGCTTGAGCTCGTTTCCACTGCTGGCGGGCCGTCACGTCGCTCTTGCTGAAGTGTCCCGGTGCAGGTACATGTGAGTTGGGACCGATGAGGATGTGATTCGGCGTGATGGCTTCCGGGTCTCCTGGGTCAACTGAGACGTGTGTAAGAGGTCTTGAATTACCGTGTTTTCGACCTCGGCGAGCAGGGTCACCAGTGTCTCGTCACTGGGATAGCGTTCGTTGAGGGTGACGCGTAGGGCTTCTTTCACGGAGCGAACCATTCGCTCCCAGGCGCCGCCCATGAATGGTGCTGATGGTGGTATGTACTTCCACACAATTTGTCGACATGTGGTTTCGTTCTCGAGGGCTGCGAGTGCTGCTTCGGCCAGCTCCTTGTCGGCTGCCTTAAAACACGTAGCGTTGTCACTCCAGATTTCTTTTGGGCATCCTCTTCTGCTCATGAAACGCCTAAGCGCTGACACAGCTGAGTCGGCGCTTAACGAATGGGCCACCTCTATATGTATTGCTCGTGACGTCATGCAGGTAAATAACGCGCCATAGCGTTTTTCACGATGTCGTCCCACTGTGACTTCTATTGGCCCGAAGTAGTCCAGTCCGGTGTATGTAAACGGACGTGCGTGATGAGCGAGACGCGCGGACGGCAAGTTTCCTGTAGACGGTGATGCAGGCTTGGCTTTTCTTAGACGGCACGGTAGGCAGCCTTTGATGACAGTTTTTACTACTGGACGTATTTTTCTTATGTACAATCTCTGTCTTAATTCGTTCACGACTGTTTCCACGCCTCCGTGATGTAATTTCTCGTGTACGTGTGCTATGTACAGACGAGTGTATGCGTGCTTCCCGTCTAGTATGGGAGGGTCATACGTGTCCTCCTCTACCTCTGATGCTGCTTTTATTCGACCTCTGAGGCGTAGGGTCCCCTCTTCGTCTATATATGTGCTCAGGTGGCCTAGTTTGTCATCACCTCCTAGAACACTTCTGTTGGCGATCCTCTTGAGCTCCTTCGTGAAGCTTTCCCGCTGACTGGCTTGCACCCACAGTTGTTCGGCTCTTATATGATAAGCGGCTGGTATTCCTACAAGCGATGAGACAGTAGGTGTTGCCCTTTTCTCCTTGGTGGGGTTGTTGCGTCGGTTTGTTCTTTGCCAGCCGGGGTCGCTATCTTGTCTTGCTTTGTTGCGTTTGCGCCCAGCCTTCACCACGTGCTTGTTTGGTCTGCACATGTCGATGAATAGGAGGACTCTCGCTGTCGCCCTTATGAGGCGAATCCATTTTGAAAATCTTTCTATTTATGGCAGATGTGTTGTTGGCGAGTCTTCATTTTTAATTGTGATGTTACATATTTCTCGTTCTTCTCCGGTGTCGTATTGTGTCGTTTTTTCTTCCTGCGGCCATTCGGCCGGTGGACGTTGTAGAAACGGGGGCCCTCGGAACCACCGGTGCGACTCGTCGAACCTTTCTGGCGTGGTTCGGGTCGCGTCGTCTGCCACGTTTTCTTTGGACGGTAGCCAACGCCATTCGTTCTTTTTTGGTCGTATCTTCTATCTCCGCCAGGCGATGAGCGATGAAAGCTTTGTACGCGCGGGGCTCCGACCTTATCCACACTAGTGCAGTGCGAGAGTCGCACCAGTATGTCTTGCCCGCTATATCGTCATCGTGCTCACTAATCACGGTCTGCGCAAGACGAGCTCCCAGTAGTGCTGCTTGTAACTCGAGCCGTGGTATGGAGACTGGTTTCGGTGGTGTCACGCGGCTCTTGGCGGCGGCCAATGATATGTTGACGCTGCCGTCTGCTCGCTCCGTTCTCCAATACACGGCGGCTGCGTAGGCCTCCTCGCTTGCGTCGACGAATGTGTGTAGTTGCCGCGTTGACACTGGGTTGTAATCGTAGCATCGCGGTATTCTCAGTTGTTCTAGGGCGTGAAGTGAAGTAATCCAGCCTTCCCATTTTTCTTTTAACTCTATTGGCAGAGGGTCGTCCCATTCCGCCTTGTAACGCCATGTGTCTTGGAATATTCTCTTCGCTGGGGTAGTCACTGGTGATATTAACCCCAGCGGGTCAAATAATGCCATTATTATGCTCAGCGCTTCACGTTTAGTTGGCAAGCGTTGTTTCTCTTTTACGTCGATCGGCATCTTCATATTGTTTGTATTAAATCCAATATGATCGCTTTGCACATGCCAGAGCAGGCCGAGCGTCTTCTCAGTTTCTTTTCCGCCCAGGCGCACGGTCGCGTCGTTTTGTTTATGCTCTGTCGTTATCTCTTCTTTTGTTTTTTCTTCGTTCGATGTCCACCCGCTGAGTACGAATTCCGCTTGTTTGTGGACGTGATCGACTGCTTTTACAGTTTGTTGAGCTTCCGTGATAGAGTGGAAGCTCTGCAAGTAGTCGTCCATATAGTGATTTCTTTTTATGGCGACCGCAGCTTCGGGGTATGCCTCTGAATGTTCTTCAGCATTTTTATTTTTGATGTATAATGCTGTGCATGGTGATGATGTCGCTCCAAAGATGATCGATGTCATCCTATATTCCTCCGGTTGGCCCTCCCGCCGCTTGCCTCTCCACAAGAAACGTAAAACGTCTCTATCTTCTTTGCGCACTTTGATCTGCATAAACATTTCTTTTATGTCGGCGCTCACTGCATACGGATACTGTCGGAACCTCATGATTACTCCGGGCAATGATTGTAATAAGTCCGGCCCCGAGTGAAGCATATCGTTGAGACATATTCCTGCTGTCTTCGCGGCGGCGTCGTGCACCAATCTCGGCGGCTTGTTAGGTTTCGCAGGGTTGATGACTGGGAAGTGTGGCAGATACCATGTCTTTCCTTGTGGCGGTGGCATGGGTGCGCGTTCTGCGTAACCCGAGTTGAAGAGGTTCTGTATGCGTTCTTCGTATTGTAGCTTGAGATTGCTGTCTCGGTCGAGCCTCTTCTCTAAAGTGTGCAGACGTCTTTCCGCGTCTTTGTAATTATTTGGTATTTGGAAATCCTTTTCTTTCCACAGCAACCCTGTCTCGAATCTGCCGTCCGCCGACCTTCTGCTGGTCTCCCTCAATATTTGCATAGCTCGCTGCTCGGGATCTTCTTTCGGTCTTCTTGGCTCGATGCACAGTGATTCTAATTTGAAATAATTTTTTATTTCTTCTTCTATTGGCTGTGCCTCTTCCCTTTGATGTAGTCTGCCGCAGAAGGTGACCGTCGATGTCAATAAGCTATGACAGCCATGTAGAACCCAGCCCAGGTTGGTGTATGAGGCGACTGGTTGATCTCGACGACCGACGCGCAGTTTTCTAGACACTATGAGGTGCCAGTTATCTTGCCCGATTAGTATTTTCGGTGAGGCGCGTTCGTAGGTGATATCCTCTTTGATATCTAGCAGATGTTGGCAATTCTTCAAGTGATTTTCATTCACGGATTCTGGCGCGAAGTCCAACCGCTCTACAGTACGCGCTGCTTCTATGTTGTGTTCCTCTTGCGCGTGCTTTCCTCTTATTTTAAGGCTGACGATCTTGCTCTTCTCATGCTTCACCTCCGAGCCAACCCCTTGTATCCACATTGCGTGGGCTGGGCCGTCGGCGCCGATGACGTCAGCGATCGAGGCGTCGACTAAGGTGACCGTGCTTCCTTCATCCAATAATGCGTATGTTTCGACGCAACTTAGCGGCCCCTTTATTGTTACGGGCGCAATCTTTAAGTAGGCGCGGCGGTGTTTGTATGGTTGAGTCGTTGTGATGACCTCCCTTGCCGATGTTGCAGTTTCCATAGCGGGTTCTTTTTCAGTTTCTGCTTTTCTGTCGTGATGCAGCAATTTATGGTGTTTCATCATGCATCCGCCTTTTCCGCACGGTGGAGCTTTACACAGCAATCGGCGATGTTTGCCTCGCAGACAGCGATAGCAGATATTATACTTCTTCGCTACTTCCCATCTGTCATTTGTGGACAGAGCGGCGTATGACTTGCAATCGGGCAGTTTGTGTTCTTGTTTGCATTGAGGGCAGCGTTCTTCATATTGTTTCTTGCTTGTGGTGAAGGCGCGTTCTATTTTTCTCGGCCTTCGCTCTCTCGGTTCGTTGTCCTCCGTGATGAATTCCGGCAAGGCATACGCGCTGCATTTATCCGCTTCTTCGTTTAGGAAGATTGATATTTTCTTAAGCTCTGGGATATCTTCTTTCTTCCTGGCTGCATAGTCGTACCATTTGCTTTTCAATATGGGCGTGAGTTTGTCTGTGATAACTCTCGTCATCTCCGGACTATGCAGATAGTGTGCTTTCTTGAGTGCTTCCACGGTGCCCACTACGTTTGCTATGCGATTGGCGAATATGCATAACTCCCTGGGATTGTCCGTAACTTTGTTCAGCAGCTTCAGCTTCTCTATTTCTAAGTGAATTAATGCTTCTGGTCCTCCGAATCTCCTTTCCAAAGCTTCTATTATTATTTTGGGGTCTGATTGGCTTATAAGTAGGCAGCTTGCGGCCTCTTTTGCTATCCCTTTTAAGCTTCGGCGTATTCTTGCTATGTTTTCGTTCATCGTGAAGTACTTTGAAGATTCTTCGTACGTTGTTTTGAAGCTGAGCCATTCTTTGCTGCTACCATTGAATGTGGGCAGCTCTTGCAAATATTTCGGCGGCTCCCTTGTGCTTCGTACTGCTTGTGATAGAGCAGCGGCTAAGGTAGCGACGTCGATTTGTTGCTGCGCCTGTCCATAGTCTTCTTTCTGCGGCGCGGTATGTTGTGGAACGTATTGCGGTGCATATTGTTGAAGTACGGGTGGTGCGATCTGCGGTGCTGGTTGCGACGTGAAGTACGACGCGGGTTGCGGCGCGGGTTGTGTTGCAGACTGCGGAGCGGGTTGCGATGCGGAGTGCGACGTGGGTTGTGGTGCAGGTTGCGGCGCGGGTTGTGACGCGGGTTGCGGCGCGGGTTGTGATGTGGGTTTTTCTTGTAACCATGTACTAATGCGTACTGATGCTAAGTCGTCCTCTATTTCTTCCTCTTCGTCCTCGGTTGATCCGGCTTCTGCTTGTAGTCGCTGCACGTGTATTTCTTGCAGTTCCGTTCTTGCTTGCAATCGGGCCTGCTCGAGCTTGAGTTCGGCTAGCCGCTCTTTCGCCTCTAACTCCGCGAGGAGTCTCTTGCGTGAGACTACGGAGCGGCGTGACCTAGTCTCGCCCGGCTTTAATGTACGCTGTGATCTTTGATCATTCTCTTGCTGGGTTTCTTCCGTTGCAGTCGTTTTATCGGTCGCAGAGGTAGCAGTTGTATCGCTGCCCGTTGTGGTTTCGCTAGTGGTGTTTGATGAGCCACTTGCGGCTGATTCGCCCCCGGAGGTCTCTTCCGTGGCCCCCTGGGTCGTCTGTTCATCCTTACGACGCTTCGATGATTCTCCGCTGTTACTACGCGTAATCACCATTTTTCTTCAAAATAATATTTTTTCGTTCTTGCGGTTTGCTTCTTAATTCGGCTCTTCGAAGGACCATTAATGTTACGGATCGCCGTAACGCCGTTCGAAAAATGAATAAAACGCGTTGTTCTTGCTTATATAGGAGGCAAGCGGCGGTGAGGAGGAACTTGTACTTTTTTTCTTCTTGTAGTGCCTTTTCAGTGGCTGGAGAGCGACGACGACCCTACCGACCGGTCCGTCTTTTATATGATTCGGCCACTGCTGGCCAGCGGACCCTTGCCTCACCCCCGCGCCTTTCTTTATTTCTTTAAAATTTTTATTTATTAACAAACATATTTAATTATATAATATTTTTATATCCAATTCTTATACTATTATGTACACAATAATTATCTTATACTCTAAAAGGTTTAAAACCTTGTAATTTACAATTTTTAAGCTGAGAACCCTGCCCCGCACCTCAGCACTATAAATATAAAACGTCGTGACGCCCTACGCGTAGCTTCATTAATTCCGCGGCCGTATCACGATAACATGCCCTGATAATGTTATAATTATCTTAAGAAAGGTAATTTAGATGAATGGTAATATGTATACAATAAAGATGATATGCAACAAAGGTAAATTAACTATAAGAGTACAATTTACATTTTAAAATCTATGCTAACTCTCGTTATTTATTCGATGCCTTTATTGGGAGAGTTATTTGCATAGTTACAACATCATTCTTTCTTTATTATCTTATTCTAAATCTTATATTAATATAAGTTATATGTATTTAACAAATTAAATACAATAACCAAGACTACGGCTGTTTTTCTGCGTTGTTGTATGCACCCTCGCTAGTTGTCGAACCTCGCTGGTCGCGACCCCCGTGGCTCCGCCCACCGCCCCTGAGTTGCTCAACCAGTGCTGGTTACACTAAGCAGGTATCTCGTCGCTTGCGTCGTGCATACGCTTTGTGCCAAACCCGATGGAAAGCCTTCGCAATATCCAAACTAACGACCAATGCCTCCTCCTTGGACTCTACTACCTCCGCCCATCTATGAGTAAGGTAGACCAGAAGATCACCAGCTGATCGACCACGATGGAAACCGTATTGGCGGTCACTGATCAGCTAGTGATCCTCAAGGTACCTCATGAGCTGGCAGTTTACAATAGATTCCATTATTTTGGAGAACAAGGAGGTGATGGCGATAGGCCTGTAGTTGGACGGGTCTGAGCGGTCGCCATTTTTAAGGATCGGGTGTCTTCCAAGAATTCGGGACTACGCCTTGGGAGCAAGAGTACCGGAAAAGACGCGTTAAAACCGGTGCCAACTCCGGAGCACACGTCTTCAGCACAATGGGAGAAACTCCGTCATGCCCACTCATTTTACTGACGTCCGGGGAGAAGAGTGCGTTGTGAACCGAGCGATGTGTAAATCGCACATCTGGCATAGAGCCTGCACAGAGCATTCACATCGCGGGATAATCGGCGGTGTGTTCCCACCGTCATCTAGAGTCGAGTTGGAGGCCAAGAGATAGCCTAACAGATCGGCTTTCTCCTTTGCGGAATGGGCCAGTTATTTTTTTTTATTATTATTTATTAATGAATTTATAAGACAGTGGTGTTACTTAATTCTAAACCCGCCAAACTTTTACGTTTGATGGCGAGAGGCGCTCTTTTACATAGCAATGAACCACCTTATGTACTCCTAATATTGGACACAATAATATACAATTATATAAATAACACAGTAATATATAAACCTATAACATCTTGTTGTTATGTTAACTATATGATCTATATATATATATATATATATATATATATATATACATATATATATATACACATATATATATACATATATACAATATGTAACGTAATCAACGCACACCCTCAGACACCCCAATTAGTATATAGTGAGTCGTCCTCTCTGTGCAGAGATGGAAGAGATGACTGACAGAAGTTCCCTTGGACAGCCTTGGCATGAGACCAGAATGCACGGGTTCCCGAAGGAAGGTGAATTAGCTTCTCACCAATCCTGCTGATGTGCTCAGACCTTGCCTTGACAATGACTCGTTTGGAGGACCTGGAGGCGGAATTATAACTTCTTTTTACGAGCGCTGGTGTTTACATCCCGAGACGTTGATGCGTCATCCCGGGCCCGGTAGCACTCCTGCTTATAGCGTGATGCTATTTTACAGGAGCGACCGAACAATGGCTGGGATCTGCCTGCGATGGGAACCACAGAGAACGGAATAAAAAGTTCCATACCCTGAAGTACCACATCAGTGACAGAATCAACAACAACGCTAGGATCGTCCGACGAGAAGCAAACCCGCCCCCAAGGGTGGGGTGCAAAAAAGACCGCATCCCATCCTAATCGGCCGACCTATAGTGCCAAACACGGCGGCAGCCTGCAGAATGCAACCGCGATTTCAGCGTGAGTGGCACCACACTCCGGACAATACAATGGTCCGACGAGCCTAAAGGGGCGTCGACGAAAACCTGATATCTGTCCGGATGAGAGGTCAGCAGAAGGTGTATGATATTCCACATCTGGAATCCGCGTGGGCACAGTAACCAGTTGTGTCAGACCATTTGCCAAGGCAGTCATAGCCAGCCATTCGGCGTGGTGGGCGTTAAAATCCCAAGGATCACGATCTATGCGGATGGGATCTGTTGTAGCACGGAATCTGTAGCGATTTGGACGTAGTTAAGGAGTTGGTCTGTTGCGTTATTACCGCTATGGGACCTATAGAGGCACCCGTAGACGCGGGGATGCTCGTCGCTGTCTACGCGCAGCTATAGGATGGACACTGTCCGTACCTTCAAGACTGCCGAGGCATCGGAAACAGATGTCCTCTCTGACGTATACGCAAACTCCACAGTCTGCCGAACTAGCACCGGCTTCGCGGTCTCCAGATGGTAGTGGACAGCGTTAAGGTTGGAATGTAGTCCCCTGATTTTGCAAAAAATCACGGATAGCGTGGCAGGGGTCGCCTTGGCACCCACGCTCAGGAAGAGTAGGATAACTTGGTCGTGGATGCTCAGTGAAGGATTCTCCGTCACTAGGGGTGCTGGTACCCTCCTGGGGTTGTTCTTTATTTAATTCCGCTACTATGTTAAGGGGAGGGGGGGATTGGGCCTCCGGCCACCTGCACTCACCTCACTCACTGCACCAAGCGAAACGCAGAGGTAACTCTACTTTACGCTGGTATTCTGTGAGGTCGTGGTACCACCCCGGTTTGAGCCGGCCCATCCGTGCGACATCAAAAGCTGTCGCGTGGCGCTACCACTGTTATATATATAGCCATACTTTTACAAATGGGTGAAAACTGTTTATGGTCAATCCTCAGTTCTTCTTCTATGTCGTCACTAGAGCGAGCTGCATCATTGACATCAAAATTCCGAAAACGTTTGAACCAACTTTGTGCGATACTTACTGACACTGCATTAGATTCATAAACGTCACAAATTTTTTTCGCGCCTTGTGTCGCATTTTCCCCCTTTTTTTGTAATGAAACTTCAGAGTGTATCGAAATTCTTCGTTAGATTCGCTCATTTTAGCGGATAAAAAATCTTATTTATATTGTTTTTTTTTTTTTCTTAATGTCCTACATGTTTTGATGTTAAAACCGGCCAGATATAAACAGTACAACCAAAGAGATTTCTCGTCAATTTGGTACAAACAAAATACGAAAGTAACTTTTTGCCCGACCATTTGAGTAATTGGTACTTTGAACCGTTGCATAAACTGATACTATTATATTAACAATTCTTTGTAAAAAAATAGTCCTAGATAAAAAAAACTAAAACTATATATAGAAATCTAGTGTTGGGCTTAGGTCTGTGGCAACCCTCTTATAAGTCACATTAGGCAATAGAAAGCAACTCTGTAAAACTGTAAACAAAAATGTGATAATAATTTCGTGCTATTTTTAACACTAAAGTAAAGTAAATTACACTATATACGTCCCACTGCTGGGCTCAGGCCTCCCCTCATTTATGAAAGGGTTTAGGGCAAGGAAGTGTCCGCCGCGCTGCCCAAATGCGTGTTGACGAACTTCACATGTCTTCGAAATATTTTTTTTCTTATTCTTCAGACATGCAGGTTTCATCACGATGTTTTCCTTCACCTCCGAGCACGTGGTAAATCAGCACTTAAAATTGCAAATAACAATTTCATTGGTGCCGGCGGGGATCGATCCCGGGTTACTCGCGTTCTGTTATATTTACAGCGAGCGTTAACCACTGAGCTACCACGGCTCTTTTCAAGTTCTTGTAATTTATATACGACTAATGTTTCCGGTTCCAAACCTTATCATTATCATCAGTATTAAATTTTGTGTGTAGATCTACTACATATATTAACAGGCAGCAATATCATCAGTCTTTTTTTTTTGCAGGTCCTCTTATGGTGATAACGCAGAGGGTAACATCGCTAGCGTATCTGTTGCAAGATAATTTAGTTAGACATGAAATTAACTCGAATAATAATATGAAGAACCATGTGCAGGCCGCTAAAGTCGACAAGATACCATCACCCCTTGAATATTTCGCATACACGTTAGCTTTTCAAACTCTGATGTGTGGACCAGTTGTTTTTTATTCCGACTATATTAAATTTATTGAAGGGGCCCGAGTTGACGGGGTAAGAGTTACCTACCTCATGCTTTATTATTTAATTTAAAATTATTGGATTCTATATAAAATTATTATTGAATATAGTAACAAGGTTGAAAGGTTTGTTCCATCAGCAATATCTTATTATGCCATTTTATAAAGTACTACTAGGTATTAGTTACAGCCTTTATTCGTCCAACAGCTGGGTACTACTTCTTATTTACACCTAAATAACATATGTATTACACACTTTTCCAAATACTGGAACTTCACTTCCCATCGCATTTAACGTTCTCGTGTAAGCCAACTGCTTACCTACATATAAAATGTGTTTTATATTTTAACAATGAGTTAATTTTTTGATTTTTTAAACTTTTCCGTGACGATGGTTTTTCTATTTAAATGGATAAAGTAAAGCACAGTAGAATTGTACAAAGAACTTAGTGAAGATTAATAGTCTGGAGCGGCGTACTTGTTGTTAACAACGTAATAATAGAGCAGCACATTAAGTTCGAGCCCTTACTACCTGAAAAATTGGAAATTTAAATGCACGACGGTTGAGCAAAATATCGTAGGTCTATATGCGATATGAAATGTTTCATGGAGATAGGAAGGCTGCAAAGTCAAACTGAAATCACCTACCATCTCTTCTTGATCTTAAAATCCTCGCAAATTGGGGGGGGGGGGAGACCTGTCCCCAGCGTTGTAAAATAATTGAACACTACTGTTCACAATATGTCTTGTAACTGACTTTTAACTTCGATCGCTTCAATTTTTTCATCGATTTTATTCTTAATATTTTATGACTAAAACTTTCGTTTGCAGATTACAAAAGATAAATGGAGTCAATCAGAGCCGTCTCCACGTCGTGCAGTTTCGTATAAAGTAGGAGGATCCGTTGCTGCTGCTGTATTGTATTTGGCTCTTGCTAAAAAATACCCGCTCACAGTGTTAGAAGGTAAGCTCACAAACTTGTTAATAAACGTAAAGTTTATTAGTTCTTTGAAAATGTCGTAGTAAAGTAAAGTAAAGTTACAGCCTATATAAGTCCCACCGCTGGGCACAGGCCTCCCCTCATTTATGAGAGGGTTTTAGGGCAAGAAAGTGTCCGCCGCGTTGCCCTAATGCGTGTTGGCGAACTTCACATGTTTTCGAAATATTTTTTTTCTTATTCCTCAGACATGCAGGTTTCCTCACGATGTTTTCCTTCACCGCCGAGCATGTGGTAAATCAGCACTTAAAATTGCAATTAACAATTTAATTGGTGCCGGCGGGGATCGAACCCGGGTTACTCGCGTTCTGTTATATTTACAGCGAGCGTTAACCATCTGAGCTAGCACGGCTCTCGGATAGTAGTATAAGCACTTCGTATATTCCTGGTGTTTAATGGCCATATAATAATAAGAGACTGTCAACTTTAATAAATGACTGTCAAATTTAAAAAGCTGAAAATATGACATGAAAATGTCATATTTTCACGTAGACAGAGAAACCTGTAGACAAATTGACGCCTTCTTTCGCATTCGCACACGAAAAAGATAGATTTATGCATACGTCTTACATAGAAATGAGACAGAGCGGTGTGATTGTTTGTCCCTTTCTCCGTGCCGGTTTTTTTTTTAGCAAAGTGTACTCGTAGTTTGCTAAACAACTTTGACAGTTCGTAGCGATCTAAGGAGTTTACAAGTTGGTTTAAGTGGGAAAGAAAGTGTTTTGTGAGCTTAAGCTTGGTGAATCTTGTTCAGTTCAGTTCTTAGAATAATTAAAAATGTTATCTAAATATGTTAAAAGTCATAAAGATTATAGTATAACCTAAAACTACGTTATCGTCCTTTCTCACTCGAGGCCACGCTAATCATTATTTATAGGTTTCTCTGTCTACGTATTTTCATATAGTATAACTTAGTCAATAAATATTTAGTAACTATTATAAATCGAAATTCATCAAATGTGGATCATTTTTTACAGTTTTTAAGGGAAATTCGGTCATAACAAAATTACGATTTCATTCAATAATTACTAATCGATTCCTTCTTAGTAACTTCGAACCGCTGCTGGATATCTTTATCCTTTAATGTGTTAAATTTAACAAACACCTCGAAATATTTGATCATAGCACCCTGTGTAGGCGAGATAGTGAGCGCAGTGCCTATAGTCCTACATTGGATTACCTATTCTCGCCATCAGTAGTATGTGAGGTATGTTTCAGTACATTTGAGCATCCTGCAAGTGAACTTTTTATAACTTGCTCCTTAGGGTGGCTATGCATATATATGGAGCCGATGTCGCATCGCATGTTAGTGTGTACGAACAAAAATTGCGTAAGCCACGCATCGCAGCCGCGTTAACGTCGGACCTTTTTGTGTATATATTACTCGACGCTTTACCACGGCATCATAGCAGAGTTTACACGTTTTGGTTCAGGTGTGACTACAGTTAAAAAGCGGGCATTTCGTAGGTACCATGGATAAAGTATTCCATTCAAGAGAAACGTGTAAATGGTAGTTTGCAATATATTAATAAACTTATTATCTATACGACACAACACCTTGGTGTGCAATTTATGTAAGTAAACCATTTAATAGCAAGGTTTATTACAATAATAATCAGACAAGTTTATGCAATATTGTTTTATTATGTAAAATTATATCTATTTTAAATATGTATTTGTAACACACCATATCAATGACTAAAAATTTGTACCACCTACTTCAATAAAATAAAATGAGAACATCATCATATTCGAAGTCAATTAAATACGATTATTAAAGATAACTCAAAAACTATTGCTCAGATCTTGGACCCCACGAGAAGCACCAGCTTTCTAATAAAAAAAGAATCATCAAAATAGGTACATATAAAAAGTTCTGAGACAACACACATAAAAATACAGTTAAATTGAGAACCTCCTCCTTTGAAGTAGGTTGTAAATGCTATTTTGAAGTGTAGTAAAATTAAATACGTTTTGTCGAATTTATACGACTTCAGTGCGGAAAGTGTTAGGTATTTTACAGTGCATAGTGAAATTAAACCTATGTAATATTTTCTAATAAAAATACCCCGCCTTGTCAAGCGTGACATCTTAGAGGACGAGTATGTTTCCCTTGTACGAATTGTCCGACTAGGTAAGTTCAACTTCGACTCAACATGTCAATCGACGAATCCAACTGCGCCGGGCATACTATTTTATTAAAACTAAACTAATACTGTTTTATTATTTTATGGTTATTGTAATAAAATACGAATATATTAAATAATAATCACAAGTTAGGTAGCAAAGAACCTCTCACTACGGTGCTTCGTTTTTAAGTGCCAAATTCTCCTTCGGGTGTACGTGGCGACTTTGACGACGCGGCGGTATCTTTGACGAGATTCGTTTGAAAGATTCAATTCGTCTTTAAGAAGAAAGGCGACTGTATCTAAGCGAACAAACTATATTTGCATTGCGTGGTTTCGCTTCGCGATTAGTTTCGCTCGCTCGCTGTCGCTTACGAAGAATAATGAGTAAACATTAAAATCGGCGCTGATTTTTTTACACTTAAGGCATTAAGTCCGCCCTTTATATCCCTTATTATAAGGTGTCTAATATAGAATAAATAAATAAATAAATATGAATATTAATTACTGGAATATTTTTCTTTATAAATTGATGTTTATTAACATTTGCCTGTAACAAATGTTTACTTGTTTATATCAAATTTGCTATAATAGATTATTTTTTTATTTTTATTATTATTTATACATAAACACACTAGCAGCTAAAAAAGCTGATGCGTGTGCATCTTAATGTTTGGAGATTTTATCCAATCTGTTCTTGAAGGCGTTCAATGTAGGAGCATCAATCACATTTTGTGGTAGCTTATTCCACTCGGTGACAACACGGTTTGTTATAAAATTCTTCATGGGATTCCGCTTGGCAGTCCTATGGCAAAGTTTAAGTTGATGTCCTCTCAGACGTTTGTTGCTATTTAGTAAGTACAAATTCGGCAGAGTAGGAACATTGTAATATCCTGTCAGTATTTTGTATGTTTCAATCAGACTACCTCTCTGCCTACGGCTCTCTAGTGTTGTGAGGTTAAGCTTTCTCATTCGCTGCTCATATGTCATGTTTCGCAGTTGTTTTACCATTTTTGTGGCCCTCCTTTGAACATTCTCCAGTATTATTATATCTTTACGAAAATACGGGTCCCATATCACATATGCAAACTCCAAAAGAGGTTAAGTACGTTCGGTAGATCTTGTTAAATATTTTAGGAGTGAGACACATAAAGCTTTTTCGAATCATATACATCATGGTGTTTGCTTTTTTTACTATGTTAAGGATATGAGTTTCCCATTTGAGGTCACTGGTTATTGTAATGCCAAGGTCTTTTTGTGATTCAACAGAAGACAATGGATGATCACCTAGATAATATGTATTTCGTGGATTATTTTTCCCTATATGTAGAACCGTACACTTGCCTGCGTTCAGTGTTAGAAGCCAATCACTAGTCCAATCGTAGATGGCATTTAGATCCTGTTGTATAACTTGATGTTGCGTAATAGGGTTCCCAAAAAATTTTGTGTCATCGGCAAATAATGAGAATGGTAGCTGTAACGTGCTCTTCAAATCCGATATATATAGGATTAATAATAATGGTCCAAGAACAGATCCCTGCGGAACACCGCTGAGTACTTCCCTGGGTTTAGACATTGTACTTCCAACTCTCACGCAGAATGTTCTGTCTGACAGAAAATCACTTATCCAGGCCAACAATTTCCCGCGTATACCAAAGTGTTTTAATTTGCATATAAGTCGCCTTAATGGCACACGGTCAAAAGCTTTTTCATAGTCAAGATATATCACATCTGTAGGTAATCCATTGTCATGGTTTGAGACCCATTCATTAACACATTGTAACATATTTGTAATGATTGATCGCTTTGGTACAAACCCGTGCTGTTCATCTAAAATCAGTTGTTCTTGTAATAGGAATTCTCTTAATCTTTCAGGTATGATCTTTTCCATGGCTTTACAGAGGATACTTGTCAAACTTATTGGTCTGTAATTACTAGGTCTCATCTTATCGCCGTTTTTATAAATAGGTACGACTGTAGCTTTCTTCCAATCAGCGGGTAAGCGTCCATCCTCCATGGATTTGTTCATAATGCTTGATATATATTCGGCAAGCAATGATGAGCACCGCTTTAGTAATATAGATGGTATTCCATCAGGACCGGTAGCAGTAGCATCATCAAAGGTTAACAAGGTCTTTAGTACGATTTTCGTTGTAAATTTTACGTCATCAATTGAGTTTGTTACCATTGGCATGTTTATGGAGGGAATTGGTCCATCTGGTTCTCTTACATAGCTATTAACGAACTGATCGGCAAACAGCTCCGCGATTTTATGTGGTTCCTCTACAAGTTCTTGTGACTCGGTTTTAAGCATGTTAGGAATGGTGACTTTAGAATTAAGTTGTCTTCTAATGTATCCGTAGAAAGCTTTCGGTCCAGAGTCTATAACATTTGTTTCAAATTGAGCTCTTCTATATTTCGACAGTTTAATAATTTTATGATTAATATTTCTAAATTTTCGGTACGACTCTTCTGTTTTATTAATAATATATATATTCCATAACTCTTTTTTCCGTTTTGTTAAATCCAAAATTTCCTTATTTCCATGGTTTCTTATTTGATTTATTTATTCTCTGTGATTTTTTTACACAATTTTCAAGTGATGTATGTATTTGATTTTTAAATGATAGCCACAATTCATCTACTTGGTTTCCAATTATGTTAAAGTTTTCTGCTAAATCTTTGTTAATTTTGCTATAGTCAGCTTTATAAAAATCAAAAAATCTTTTTTTATCGGCACTTTACTATCGTTATTAATTATCTGCATAGAAGCCAGTATGACCAAATGATCACTCTTTCCAATGGGCGGAAGATACTTAATATCAGTTATTAAAGTTTCATCATTACACAGTATAAGATCTAGTAGGGATTCTGCATTATTACGTTTCCTTGTGATTTGTGTTACAAGCTGATTGAGATTACTGTTTGAATATATTGCTACAAAGCTTTCGCATAGCTTGTTATGTCCGGTTAAATTATCGAGAGGCCATTTTATATTTGGTAAGTTGAAATCACCTGCAATAATCACTGTCTGCTTTGAGGTTACCTTTTCTATGGTGTTAAATAATATTTCATCAGCACTTGTTAAAACATTTGAGGGAGGACGATACACACAAGCTAAAAGTAAATCTAAATATCCATAGCGTGTATCTAGCCATAATGCCTCAACCAAAGAATTATAATATATTTTATTCACTTTTGATATAACAGGTACATTGTTAACGTCATGTGCAACATACATTGCTACTCCTCCCCCTTTTCTTTCTCTTCTGTCCAACCGGAAGAGCGTATATCCGTTTATATTTATAAGGCTGTCATCAATTCCAGAATGTAAATGAGTTTCTGATATCAAAATAAAAGCAGGTTTATGTGTATTAACTTCAAGAAGAAATAAATCAAATTTTGCCATAATGGAAGCCAAATTCGTGTATAGTATGCGGAGTTCTGTGATATTATGACGTGCTAGTTTTTTGTAGTTGTTATAATCTTTGGTATGTTATTGATATATTTGATCGTAAGATTTAGCTCACCTTTTTCGGTTCTAGCCGCTAGTTCTTCACGAAGTCTCCTAAGTTGATCTCTTTGATATGGTGTCATATCAGCCTTTACCTTAACAGAGTTTGGCAGCTTACCTTTATTTTTCAGAACATTTATAGCATTATGTTTATTGGCCAGGACTACCTTGATAGGACGCGGCTTTTCAATTTTGGATACAGGTTTACCCAAACGGATGACAGTGAGAATTTCCGGTTCTGGAGTTGCCAGTGACGTAATAGTTTTAGAAACCTGGTCTTTATCATGACTTTTTCTGTCTTCTGGTGAATTTGCTGTAGATTCAGGTATTCCAAACACAATAAGATTACGACTACGATTTTTCCTTTCCTGAATTTCATTTATCACTGTGTCCAAATTCACTACATTTATATGGTTTTTCCTTAACTCTTGAACCTGCTGTTGAAGTTCTGTTACAAGTCAGCGAAGATCTGGAATCTGCCTTAGCCCCTCCTCGCAGTCATCACATAGGTACGACAATTTGGGTGTTTGGAGTGCAACAACACGCAATTCTGTTGCACTTAGTCCACTGCATTTAGTACATATTACTCTTTTGCAGCCTTTGCAATTGATCTTTGGCATCTTATCATCAATACGACTGTTACACTTGAAACACTGTGCCATTTTTATTTATTGCCCCCAAATGGTAGTATGATTTAGGTAGTCTATTTTTCTTTTTGTGGCAACCCGGTATTGTCTATGGTCACTTTTTGACAGCTGACAATGTCAAATTTTACGAGGGTAGTAAAAGAAAATTTTAATAAACGGATTCAATCAAATGTAAAACACTATTTAAACACAAAAATTAACTCAATTCAAAGTCACAGTTTTACTATATTTATCAATTAACAATGTACTATATAAGTCAATCTCCAAACACAACACAAATAGCACTTTGATTGAACACTAATTCCCAGTGTTTTAATTTAATATGAACAGAGCAAGAAAAACACAAGTTGTTTCAATGACAATCAAAGACCGTTTTTATAGATGTTTAGGAAGAATCCTATTCACAATCACTTTATCCGACTTCTTGTACGTAAAGACATTTAGAGTAATTCCTTTTTCTTTTTTTTTTTTTTACAGAACTGACCGACCCCACATCAGAAGTATCACGATCGTGGTCGGCTTTATATTTGCTTTGGTACGCATACCTATCCACATTAGTGGTACGATGCAAATATTACCATGCATGGTTGCTCTCAGAAGCGATATGTAACAATTGTGGAATGGGTTTCAATGGATACGACGCTAATGGTACGCCCAAATGGGACAAAATGTCCAATATCGACGTTTTTGGTTTCGAGGTAAGTTCACTAGTTATTATGAGTCATTTAACTAATACTTCCCACACGCGGATATTCACACACTACAAGCACATGAAGAAATGTAAAACATATAAAATCACGACGCGCCTTGAGCACTGGTCGAGCCGGCTTAAAACAGTTTATCTCTGT
Organism: Parnassius apollo; assembly: GCA_907164705.1. Classification (NCBI taxonomy): domain Eukaryota; kingdom Metazoa; phylum Arthropoda; class Insecta; order Lepidoptera; family Papilionidae; genus Parnassius; species Parnassius apollo. Next base: position 3,071,814 of record CAJQZP010001706.1, read on the forward strand.
ACGTGACGAGCCGTCAGTGCTCACGCACATACGCGCTTTAAGCTTGTAGTAATGTACCAATCATAGCGCGGTTGTATGAAGCTTTTTCTCTGTACGGTTACATTAATTACGTGCAACAAGACTGCGTTGCAAACCATATGTTGCCTATTGCTGGTATGCTACTTAATTTAGCCGATGTTATCACATAACGCTACTCAACCCAAATAAGAGAATTCACCAATCATTTCTCCTTTGGGTATCCGGCAAATTTATACAATGCAGTTTGTAGGATTTTGAGCAAATAAAGATATTTTTGATTAATAGGTTTTGTCCGTTAAGGAAGAGAATAAGAACGGTGAATTGCTAAGTCTCATAATATACATGTCCCTTTTTAATAAGCAGTGTCCAGTTAGGTTTCTAGTCGGAATGCGTGGTTTCTTCTTACTGAAAGAATTTTTTTTCTTTAAAGCGCATTTCTAATAATTCGTCCGAATTAAGGTTTAGAACATGTTATAAACTGAAAAGTGGTGATCTTAACTCACCGTTACCAGGCAACGATTCTCCCCGCCCGACACTTCCTTATTACCCGATTTTGCTGTCGTCCAGCGGCCTATATATACCGAAGCCTAATGAGCATGATGGCAAGACATTTGCTACATTTCTTATGCGTCGGTCTCTTGGAATTACCCTGACGCAACGTTGATCTTCAAAAAAGAGCACAGTGCCAACAGCTGACTTGCAAAATGCTTATCCACTTGGTGTTGAAGTCAATCCGTGGTCCGAGGACAATGTCTATTAAATATATTCATGTACCCGTACAATTGTTTTTGCATGATTAATGATTACGCCTTACCTTTATTATTTTTATACCAGTCAAAAACAACTTGCAACCTTAATATTTGTTTGGATATTTTTATCACGGTTCTTAATTTTCCAGAATTAAATTAGGTTATACCTGTATTTACAAATAATATTCTGAAAATTTTTTAGATGCCAAAAATAATAGTACTAATAATACCCAAAAATACACGTGATTTTGGGTAAGGTGGGAGAGGAATAATCGAAAATCTCACCACGTATCACCAAGGGGGAGGAAGGGGGGGGGTTGTTAAAAACATCACGTGATTAATGGACGACCCCTAGTGTGTTAGATCAGGTGTCAAGTGATTACTCGATCGAGTCAGGCATCTTGATATTCTATAAAATTTTGGTTCAAATTGTATTATTTTCAACCCTTTCCGTGCTAGCTTGCCGGCCTTTTAATTGTTTACAATTCCGGAAACGGTCATACATCTCAATACGAATAGCTGCTGTTGTACCCCAGGGCGTTTAGACGGTTTACATGAACTCTACTAGTTTTAAAGGTCACTAAGTTGGAATTTCAAGCTAGTAGTTCGGCCTTAGATGCCTTACTGATGGCACATAGTATACGTTATATAAATACAGTTACGTTGAAAGCTATATTGACTATTTCGGATGTAAGGCATGTTTTGAAAAAGAAGAGTGTTCAAACGAGCATGCGGCTCTTCACCTGATGGTAACAAGAACTACAAAATCAGAGGAATTGCAAGTGCGTTACCGGCCTTTTCAAAATGAATAAACTCGTTTCTTAAAATTCCTGAAGTTGTATCGATCAGGAACCGTGCAGCCGAATGGTGTGGATGGTATCGTGAGTTTTGTCGCAATATCCGTTGGTGGAATTTGGCGTCTGGAATCAATCCGAAAAATTCCTTTTACCACTCTCCGCGGTAAAGGCGATACAAAATGCAGTGAAACCATAGAATACTATAATACACAATGGTATGGCTGTCAACCTTATTTTATAGGAGGGTTGGCGTCGCCGGGAGCACACATAAAAGCAATTACGTCGGATTATTAGTTAATCACTACTACAAACCCGATTCGTTGTGTTGACATATGGATTTTAATACATATTTATTTGTAAATAGGGTACAATTTGGCATTTTCTAAATAATTTGCATGCGAAATTGTGAAACGAGTAACGTCAAAACACATCCCATGTTAACAGTTATACGTGTGAATTGACGTGTTAATGACATTGTAGTGGCTACACGGGCTCCGCCCACACCCCCGTTCTATTATGTATGTATTATAGTATTCTATGGTTGCAACATTTATTTGCAGCGCCAGTGAATTGCGACCAGTCAGAAAGAATTCTGAATAAGTCCCTCCATCCCTTATCCTTCGACAAACGTAACTATGAACGGTGACAGAAACAGAAACTTTTTTATTCAAACAATACTTATTGAAAGTCACTCTTTTGTTTATTTACTACTGGTTCATATTTTTTTACTTTTTTAAACTTTTTAAACAAAATAACAGATTACAATCATACGTTATACAACACAAAACAAATTAGAAATAGCTTTTTAGCGATCACCGCATTCCCAGGGGTTATTATCATTTATAAATTCCTTAATATTATAATAACCCTTTTTATACAAATTTTGTCTATTAAAGTTTATGTATTTTGAGAAGGACGAATTTTGTATATTTACCGGGATTTTGTTTTAAAAGAGTCATCGCCCCAAGAATGAATTACTGAGTCGGTGGAGTTGAGTTACTTGGTACTACTCTTCGATCAACAATACCAACTAGATAACGGGTCACGTACAAAATCATAGCTAAATACTGTCCGCATGAATATAAACTATGAAAAGACATAAATTAAATAACATTTAGTGTGTAATCAACCTTAAATTATAACAAATAAAGTTCTTTTTCCCGTTATTGCCTTGCGAGCTACACTCTCACGTGCAAGAGCACACGTCTCATGTGCGCTCTTATTTACTGAGATGGATTTCTTGCGCCGACCCGACATCTAGTTGGTATTGTTGATCGAAGGTACTACTAGCTAAAGGAGTTCAGTTTAAAAAGAGATTGCGTGGGCGTGGGCAGTTCGCACAGAACTTCCGCGAGGCGGTGGGCAGCTGGAACAAGAACACGAACGCGTGGCTGCGGGGCGTGGCTTACGAGCGCGGCGGGCGCCGCCTGCGCACGGCGCGCGTGTACGCGCTCTCTGCGCTCTGGCACGGCTTTCACCCCGGCTACTATCTTACATTCTTCGCCGGAGGACTCTTCACCGTCGCTTCTAAAAAGGTTACTCAATGTTTTTAATCAACTTCAAAAAGGAGGTTGTTCTTAATTTCGACTGTGTGTTTTTTGTGTGTTATCGCAAAACGTTTATCTAGGTGAACCGATTTTGATGGTTCTTTTTTTATTTAAAAGCTGGTGCTTCTCGTGTGGTCCCATAGAAAGCTGATCAAGATCTGACCAATAGTTTTTGAGTTATCCTTAATAAGGCGTATTTTATTGACTTCGAATACATTGTGTTTTTTTTTATAGATTAAGAGTGACAAACGAGCACACAGTTCACCTGATGGTAAGTGGATGCTGCGGCCCATAGACATCTACATTTATCCTCGATTACGAATCAAAATGCAGATGCGTTGTCACCCTTGAGGACTGAGATGGAATGCCTCTTTTCCAATAAATAGGGTCTCCGGTTCTCTACACTTACCATACGAAACACAGCAGTATTACGCTGGTATTCTGTGAGAACGTAGTCCTTCCCCGGTCGAGCCGACCCATTCGTGCTACAACTATACTACGAATATAGCTGCGACATGGCTCTACCACGTATAAAACATTTTGTTCATTTTATTCATATTGAATGCATGCATTAAAATATTCTGGAAACTTGTAAGAACTGCCAGGGGACATTCAAAACAGCCTATGATGAATGCTATAAGAGACTAGAATGGCTATATTCTGAATGATGAAGTTTTGAGTTTAAAGAGATGGAAGGAATATTTTGAAAGCGTGTTTATGAGTGAGGAGACAACGTGTGTACTAAGTGAAGTAGAAACACCGAAAGAAGAGGAAAGAGGTAGCGAGATAAGTATAGATGAAATAATGAAAGCAATGAAAAGCATGAAAGCAGATAAGGCTGCCCGATATGATAGAGTTTCACTCGAAATGCTAAGGGCTAGAGAGGAAGTGGTGGCAGGCCTACTGCACACCTTGTTTAATTTATGCTGGGAACTGAAGCGGGTACCGGTAGACTGGTGCAAAGCCGTGATAGTCCCAGTATGTAAAGGAAAAGGGTCGCAGCAGGACTGTAAAAACTACCGTGGCATCAGCCTTCTTAGCATTGTGGGAAAACTGTATGCTAAGGTACTGATTGAAAAGGGTCACGAAAGAAACTGATGGAAAGATTTGGGATGTGCAAGCGGGATTTAGAAAGGGAATGGGATGTACAGATCAAGTCTTTTCCATGCGCATGATCGCGGAGAAGTTTCTGGCCAAAAACCAAAAGGTTTTTTGTGCGTTCATGGACTTGGAAAAGGCCTATGACAGAGTGGATAGGGATTTGCTATGGCAAACACTGAACTCATTTGAGTTGAGCGCTGGCTTGATACAGGCATTGGAGTCTCTTTATAGGGACTCTAGTGCTTGTGTTAGGATCAACGGGGTCTACTCGGACTGGTTTGACATCCATAAAGGTGTCAGACAGGGCTGTGTGGCTTCCCCGTGGCTGTTCAACCTATTTATGGACAGTTGTTTTCAAAATTTGAAAGTTGAAGAATGCGGATTAAGAATGGGTGAGTTAACCGTCAAATGCCTTTTGTACGCCGATGATCAAGTTATTCTGGCGTCGTCGGCGGCCGAGTTGCAAATGATGGTTACATTAATGAACGGTTTATTAAAAGAAAGGGGTATGAAAGTGAACGCAAGTAAGACGAAGGTTATGGTTTTTGAAAGAGAAGAAAGCAAAACGATTTGTGAAATAAGAATAGAAGGGGAGTTGATGAATGATGGGAGATATGATAAGGATATAGAACGACGAGTGAATGCGGGAAATAGAGTAAATGGGGCCTTGCACTCTATTGTGAAGTGTCAAAATGTGTCGAAAAAGGCACGTATGGAAATTCACAATGCTGTGTTGGTCCCTACTTTAACGTATGGTAGTGAAAGTTGGGTGTGGCAGAAGAAGCACGAGAGTAGAATAAACGCAGTAGAAATGCGGTCGTTAAGGAGTATGTTAGGGCTGAATCTGAATAACAGGGTAAGAAATTGTGTAATAAGAGAAGAGTGTGGTTTGCAAGATGATGTTGTGACCAGGATTAAGAAAGGAATGCTTCGGTGGTATTGTCATGTGGAAAGAATGAATGAGGAACGAGTGACAAAGAAAATTTATGGTGCAGAAGTGAATGGCAGAGTCGGAAAGGGACGTCCTAGGCGAAAATTTATCGACCAAATTGGCGATTTATTGAAAACGGGCCAAATTAGGAGTACCCTTAACCGACGAGCATGTATGCGTAGGTGTATGGATGTGAAGGAGGCAAGAGAGGTGTGTCAGGATCGTGCCAAATGGAAGTCTGTAGTCTCTGCCTACCCCTCTGGGTGACAGGCGTGAGTGTTTATGTTATGTATGTTTTATGAATGCATGGCTCTACCACGTATAAAACATTTTGTTCATTTTATACATATTGAATGCATGGCTCTACCACGTATAAAACATTGTATTCATTTTATTTATATTGAAATTGTGTTCTGTCTTGTTTTGTACTATTTGTGCTTAAATACTAACGCGGTATAATTACTTTTAGGGTTATAATAATAATTATTATTATTTTCGTTTTTAAAATTACCATAAATCTTATAAAAATTCACTGCTAACCATAGGTATCTCCTATAGATAGTCTAATAGGAGAGGGTATTTTGTTATAATTAACACGCCTGGCGAGTGGGTTGTTAACCACAGTTCGGAGGGCACGGCCGTGCCTCCGCCAAGTCGAGTAAAAAAGCGGCTCGGCCGTACCATACTTTTCTCGAAGCAATTCAGGCCATTTTCGACCCCCTGTAACTTCGTAGTGGATAAAATTGGAAACCTGAATTTTCATATTAGTAGATTATATAGATTGACTTGGCAATCGCACTAAGGAATCTAATTTAATATAATATATATTACTTGTGAGATACATGGTGTTTTCATGCGATGGCTAAGTCAATCTATAAATTTAAAACGTAAAAGATTTTTTACATCGATATGGTCACTATAAAATGTTGTTAGGTTAGCTAATTACGTAATAACTTAAAACAGAAGGACCCTTATGTAGGGACTGAATAAATTAACCGACTTGGTATTACATTGATCTCACAACTTTTTACGGTAGAAGAACTCAGTTGCGAGACTTGGTTTTTTACAAGTTATGTTTTTGATGGCATTTTTATTATTTTGAGCTGTTATCAAGAAGACGCTGCTATCCATCACCTGTTTTAATTTCCCTCTGTCGCCTCCGACGACACTCACAGGACGATATGGGGTAGTGGGTATTCTTCCGCCGTTACTACGCGGGACTTTTGAGGTTGTAACAATGGTACCTAATTATTTCCTATTTTAATATTTTCTCACACATTCACGTTCCACGGCTACTAAACTAGTAATAAACACACTGTCGCGTTGTCGTGCATAAACAGCACAACCTTGAGGAGCTAATTGCTTAACTTTTACGTCCGTTAGCTGTCTTGAAGTAGTACTTGGCACTTCACACAAATTTAATCTTTATTACCTTTACCAATAATCTACCAATGAAATTCTAAATTATTATAAATTCAATACTAATAATCATAATATGCTCCAGACCGAATTTCGGTCAGCGCGTAAAATCTCAGCGGAGATTAGCGTGCATAAATGTTTGCACTCCCATAGTCCAATAGGACGGCAAACAGTCACGACCGAAATGTGATCAGGCACAGGACCTTTTCCGAGGCACAGAAGCAAAACACCGCCACTTTCTTGAATCTGATATTTTTATATGTGGTAGAGCCATGCTGCAGTTATATTAATAGTATAGTTGTAGCACGAAGGGGTCGACTCGATCGGGGAAGGACCACGCTCTCACGGAATACCAGCGTGAAATAGTAGGTTAATGCTGTTGTGTTTCGTGTGGTGAGTGTAGAGAACCGGAGACCCTTTTTACTGGAAACGAGGCATTCCATCTTAGTCCTAGTAGGTGACAACGCATCTGCATTTTGATTTGTAATCGAGGATAGATGTAGATGTCTATGGGCCGCAGCAACTACTTACCATCAGGTGGACTGTGTGCTCGTTTGTCACCCTATCCTATAAAAAAAATCTGAGCTGCTACTGAACATTTCTTAATAGATAAATTCAACAGATTTTGGCTTGACCCAGGACCTTATGACGTGCAGACGCTCCTATGACCTCTGGACCAACAAGACGGTCAAAAAACTGAATGCTACGCAGAAGATCGACCAGTCTTATTTTTCAATGAAAACTCATTTATAACATTCTTATGACCCGCAGACACTATCCTTCGCGTTTTTAAACAGTTATTCCTCACTTATCTTACGCTGAGTATAAATATCCCAAAGAGGTCGGTGACGATATTCGTGATTTCTTAAAGCTGGATACTCAACACATTTCAGCTATTTGCTTCCATACTGCTTGTTTAAACCGACCATACGACTAAATCCTGTTGTTTTTTTTTTCAGGACTACTGTCATTGTTATAAAATGACGTCTCGTATGAAATGGTGGTATTTCTTGCTTGGTTAGGAACTTTCACAGACATACGTCTATAGGAACTAGGAAGAGGCATTGACCGGAATAGGTTACGCCACAAAATTAGATTTTCTATTTTATTTGAGTCCTCCGAATTTATTTGGTGATATCACATTGTATAATTATCCTTTCTTCTTTTATTTTGATTGTTATGGATTATGGTCAAATATTAGAAGGTTTTTGTGAAATTTTTGAATAGAATGTATAACACACAATTTTCTTAGTTAGCCAGTCACACATTTGATACAGTATCAGTATGTATATTTTATTTCGTAATTGTATTAAATTATTTAAGACACCTGCTGCTTCTTTTCACTATTAGCCATAGTGGATTGTTTGGCAGAGAATTCCAACTGCCATTAAACTAACCCTTAAGCTTATAAAAAGAAATGGTATCTTTCAAATAAATAAATAAATATCCCCCTTTACAGAAAAATACAGTTTATCTGATTAATTTGTGATTATTTTGTGCTAACAGATGCGAGCTGTGGTTCGTCCAATGTTTTTAGAAAGCAGGCCAAAGAAATTGTTCTATGATACATTGACATTCGTAACTACTCGTATTGCAATGACTTACGCCACAGTGCCTTTCATCTTATTACACCTTACTCCCAGTCTCGCATTTTATGGGTAAGATTTTTTGTCCATATAATTGTAATTTGTTAATATTTGTTTGAAATTGAAATTATTGAAAATAATTGAATTAGAAGTTATTAAAAAAAATTGAATTTGAAAATGAAATTATTGAAGTATGAATATGTGTAATTTATTTCTTATATAGCTTTAATATTTCAGGAAATTTTACTATTCCCTGCACTTTATTGCGCTGGGTGCATTGCTATTGCCTAGCAAATCAAAAGGTTTTTCAAACAATACAACAAACCTGGAACTTCAGCCTACTTCTTTAAAGGGTAATAAAGATATGTTATCCAGCAATGACAACTTTGGGAAAGGAAATGGTAAATTAAAAGTATCTTAACAAATAATACAATTTCAATAATTGTATATATGTATCTCATTCTTCATACATATTCAATTTCTATTAATATGATGTGAAGAAAACAGTATAATATTTATTCATTTACATTTCAAAAATTTCTGTCAACGGTAAAAATTTGCATTTAAATATTTACAAAAAATAATTACAGCCATTATATTTTGAAATGACTGTTATCATATTATATAATTTAGGTATATTACAAAGTTATAGCGCAAATAAAGTCTGAAAGTATAGTGTGTAAATTTTGATTCTCTCATAATTCAGTTTGTATATTCAATATACATACTATAATAAAGCTTATACAGTGAGAAGGATATAAAATAATACGGGATCCTCGGTTTTAATTTGAATGAAATATGAAAAAATGAGAAAGAAATATCTTCATCACATCATCACAGCTTAATGAATAATGTATTTTATATCAATTAAAAATATGGTCTTCCAAATGAGAAAATTACGATAAACTTTCAAATATGATGAAGCTGTCAAAGTCTAAAACGTGTATATCGTTTATAAATGTTTAAGGAGCCCTTCATAAATACGTTCACAAACTAGACTAGCAGACTCTCTTCACATTTATCTTAATTTTACGCCAGCTATTACAGTAATTTTAGACGAAGGAAACAGGGGTGGAAGGGTCCAAAAAACTGAATTTTGGGAATATGTTATTTTCTTAAAATTCTTACACATTTTTACTATCTATAATTAGAATTGACTCATATATACAAATGTAAAAAATAAACATGAAAAAGACACATTTAAAATGTACAAAGTTGTATTGTTATTTATAGAAATTGTAATTTTAAGATTCATGCAAAAGTATTTGATTTGCATTACGAGTTGTATCTGTCCGGTCAGTATTTTACAAATAAGTACGATTATTGTATAATTTGATATTATTTACTGTTATTAATAATATGTAAACACTAAGTTGGTACATAGAGAAAGAAATCTACATCAGTAGGTTTAAAAATGAAAAGTTAATATATTCAATGTCATAAACATATTTAGCTTTTTTAATTATTTGCTTTAGTTTAAGTAGTTTTATATTGTCAGTATTTAGGTGTGGTTTTGTTATGAAAACTATAATTTTAAAATATTTTTGTATGTTAGTTAATCTATTATCATATATTTAATGTAATAAAATAAATTTATTTAATATTATATTATAAAAAAATCAAGCTGATATATCCTTTTACTTGAGTTCCCTTATGGAACCTTTAACGGGTTTATAGGTAATTTTATTTATACCTGTAGACCAGCTGTACTGGTGACAGTGATTATTAATAAATATATGTATTTATCCATAAAATAGTAAAGCTACGAACACACAATACAATGTTATAAAAACATGGACAAAAATAAAGACTTCACGTGTTATGAAGAGTTAGAATCTTGTTTGTCTGTTTATTTTGACATAATTATTTATATTTCATGATTTATTAGCGGTCTTTGACATTGCTAGCGTGGGAAACAATATGTAAGTAAACAAAATCTCTGGAAGTGTTCTTTAAAATAGTACAATAATCCTAGGGGATCTATAAATAATTGTTTTTAAAGTATTTTGTTTTTTGTTACTTATTAAGTGGTAAAGATCGTAGCGAGTAGGCCTCTCCCAAGGATTCTGTACTTTCCATTTTTTAAGGATATTGATGACATACTTAATGGGATCAGAAAATCATACACTCGCGCATTACCCTGGACAAAGCTAACTTTAATATATCTATTCTTCTAATTACACAGGTTTGAATTTCAATGGTTTCTGATTTTTCTCTTAACTTGTACCAAAACAACACCTTCTTTCTTGATATTGTGGGCCAATGGGAAGGATGCTATAAGTTTTCTCGTCGAAAGTTTTAGTATGGGTAAAAAGCTTATTAGCTCATTAGTGGCCGTATATTTTTATTACGTTTCCCGAGAAACTTGAATTTTAAGCAGTATTACGCGCAATATACTCTATAAACTGGATATTTATATCAACTTCGTAGCCCCTAGTAACTAGTTTATAGTTTTCATTTTATATAGATATATAGTCGGGATTCTAAAATTTAAATTGAATTATAATCAATAGTGAAGGTAGACCGGAGAACAGGAATATAAAAGCTGTCAGGGTCCGGATTGATCTTTGTTGAGAACCTTGCGACAAGTCGATGAGAAAATATTAATGTTACAACGTCTCCATACTTCAAGAACGCTTTATTAAACGTCTTTCAGCGTTAGACCAGAGTTGTTTCTCATAATTCTTCGGACTTGTCTCTCGGCGTGTATCTTGTCGTGCAGGGCTAGGTGGAGGGCACCAAGCGACAAGCAAGGTCGCAAATGCGATGGACCGACCACATTAAGTTTGCTTACATAAGCGTACGAGTGCGAGCAGGGTTAAGTGGGAAATGCTCAAATATTAAACAAAATTACTATACAAATAAACTAGTCCATTTGTGCAGCGTTAATGTATAAAATTTTTTTTTTCTGCTATATTTTTGAGCCATTTATTCCTTAAAAGTTTATGCAAACTGATAATTGAGTACAATTTATTTATGTTTATTTATGTTACCGATATTTATATTTATTATAGTGCAGAGAAACTTGATTAGTATTGTAGGTTATTATTATATTATTTCGGTTAAAATAAAAACTAGATATAGCTTTTGTTTTGTTGAAATTAGTTTTGTTCACTTGATTTTATTTATTATAACATCACACACAACAATTAACACTTGTAAAGTATAAATTCTTCGTGAGATAATTCCATTCTATGAAATCGCATTTCAATAACATTTGGAACTTTTTGGCAAAATAATAGTTGTGGGGTCAGAAATTAAACAAATCAATTAAATCTACTAATTCACATAGATGTCGATGTGCATTTTAAGTACTGGATAATTTCATTAGGTCATGTTTGCTTGGAATAAAAAAAATATGATTTTTATTTCGATTATTATATTCTATTTGTTGCATTAATTAATGACAATTGAATTTACAACAAACCAGTAGGTCAGCGTACACTATACGGTACCAATTTTAACTTCAAAACCGGACCCAGTAAAAGTAAATTGTTGGTTTTTGTGTCAGAGTGTTATTCAATTTGTAACACTGAAACTGGCTGGGTTGGCCAAGATGACTTTCTATGATCAATAACCCGGTAGAAAACCATAAAAAATAATAGAAATGACCTATCAAGTCACATGACTTAAGCGTTGATTTCGTTAAATTTTATAGTTTTTTTTATACAGTGTTAAAGACCAACGAAAGTCATCTTGGCTAACCCCGCTGATCTCCCTCCGATTTTATTATGAATAAGTGCCTATATGTTACCAAGTTACCATGTACACAACAAAATATATCCGCAGTTAGCAGCTTCTTAGAGAATGTAGTCGGAAATTGTAACTTTCATATCATAATGTTTCGCACAATTCTATGTACGTTTATTTGCTTAATCATGTGTAATTTCCCACTACTCATGTAAGTGCAGTATCATTTTTACGAGATGACCCTAGTTAACTTAAAATTCAAGTAAATCGAATAAAATATCTCAAGATAACAATAATTCATAGTTAGAGATTTAACACATTTTTTGTTAACTTTCACGCCGTCACCCAGAGGGTTATGCAGAGATCTCTCTCGCTTCCTTTACAATGTAATTTGTTTTCTTGGTGCGCAGTATTAAAGTATTTTAGTAAGCTTTAAGGTCTGAGTATATAATTTCAACAATTTATTTTATAGTTGTTAATTTGTTTATAACAAATTATTCCAGTAGGTACCTGTAACTATTTTTATTGTTATGTTCAATTAAAATAATATATTATGTTTATGTTTGAGTATACGCAGAAATAAAACTACTGTCAATGTGACTGAGAAATTACTGAGTATAATACAGTACAATATTTGATTATTTATATACATTATACAACCTTAAAATATCAGTGTTATTTAATTATATAATTTATTACAACTATTTTGTATTCGTTGTAGTAATAATTGTTATAATGCTTTTAATCATTAAATATTTTAATACACTAATAATTGTTGTTTTTTTTTTCACAATATAGTATTAGCACAGTTTAGACCTTACAGTTGTAAAACACCTTTGATATCAGGCGTTGTCGCCGCACGCGTAGGCGCAAGTGGCCAGCGTGTATGCTAGTGGCTGTTACGAAAATTAAAATAAAAAAATACGTGTGGCACTCGGTGACTGCCGCGGTAAAGCTATTGCATAGCATTTTTTATCAACTTATGCAATTATAATTATTTATTTATTTTATTTATGCAGTTAAGTATTTGATATTAAATCAAGTTACACTTTTTGAGCGTGGTGACCGATAAGAAAACAATTTTTTTCTCTTATTGAATAAATGAGAAGTTAATATTGTTTAAAATATTTTTAACATATTACAATACATGTAGGTTATTCAGGAATTTTTATCATTGAGTTAGCAGCTAGTGTACACGCATACGTCTAGTCGCACGCACACAAACACCGTGCCGAGCGCAGTGCCGAAGTCTGCCGAACTGAAACGACGTTAGACGATGCACGGCTTTCAACGCCACACCTCCGTGCCCGTCGAAGTGGGGAACGTGAGGTTTTTTTTTCGTTACGGAATTTCTGGATTCGGTCCCCGCGCTCAAGGCCCGCGATAGAAGCTATGCAATAGCTTAATAATTTCGGATATTATAATACTCACTATCATTTATTAACATTATGTGCACACTTAAAAATTAAAAATATTTATCGAACAAGACCATTTTTTATTATACAAGATAAAACACATTTACAAGTGTTGCGCTGCCAAATATTTTCATGACAGTTAAAAATAAAATAATTTTGGATATTATAATACTCATTATCATTTATTAACATTATGTGCACACTTAAAAGTTAAAAAGATTTATCGAACAAGACCATTTTTTTATTATACAAGAAAAAAACACATTTACAAATGTTGTACTGTCAAATATTTTCGTAACACTTAAAAATAAAATAATTTTGCATATTATCATTTTATTATACAAGAAAAACACATTTACAAGTGTTGCGCTGCCAAATATTTTCGTGACAATTTCCTTTTGTACACGTTTTCAATATTTGATTGTACCTATGTAGTTTATTTGAATTTGTCAAAAAAAATGAGGGAAACGTAATCATAGCCTTCATTTGAATTCAATTTTACTTAGTAACTATAACAGTAAAGACGTAAACAAATTAGCGGACGCGGCTTACAGTCGCGGCTTAGGTATACGTATCTAGATAATTAATGTACCACAGAATACTATAATACATACATAATAGAACGGCGGAGTGGGCGAAGCCGGTATAGCCACTTACTTGTCAATTTACAAGTATAAATGTCAACACAATCGTTTCCGTCAAGTTTCGTGTCAAGCGTCGCCGCATGCAAATTATTTAAAAGATGGCAAATTGTGTAATAATTACGTTTCGAAAGAACAGCGGGAATTGGAATTTAAATAAAGGAGACACTCTACAACCAGTAAGTCGAAACTGTGAATATTAGAAACAAGAATGAATAAATATTTGTGTCAAAAACATTAAAAGTCTAAAATATGTTTGTAGTAGTGATAACTAATAATACGACGTAATTGTTTGTATGTGTGCTCCCGGCGACGCCAACCCTCCTACAAAATAAGGATGATAGCCATTCTATTGTATATTATAGTATTCTATGGAATGCACACTGAACTGTGCAAACTATCGGAGGTAAGTCGTGGACGTAACCATAGAGTAACCTTCAGCGTTCGGACTGTACGATATATTACTTTCCTCTATGGTTCGGACGTCCGACTGATATCTAGCACGCTAGCTGTTTTTGTCAGCCGAAAACGTCTGTGGACGGTATGGACGTGGTGCGGGACACGTCCAGTACCATTTTGGCAGAATTGGCCGCTTATTTTTGTCTTTGGCATGATCGGTTGACGTTTTATAAAACCTGGTTGTATTGCGGTATTAAAAAAGGATTTCAATATGGCAACTCAAAATGCCTAAAATGGCAACCCAATGGATTTCCCTGTACTTCTCGTATTATGTTTCTATCACATTTAATAAACAAATTTAAAAGTTTGTATGTAAAGTTGATAACCAGACACTTAAAATGTGTATGTATTGCGAATTTCGCAAAAGGACTGCTATGCTTGCCAATGTCCAAAGAATATTCTCTCAAATTAAGTTAATTAAGACAAAACACGAAACAAATTTGTAAACATCATGTAGCGTCTATACCGCACGTTAAACAAAGCATTGGTGAGCATGGCGATTGCATTCAAACTAACGAAATATATTGTTACGAGTTTGAGGTTCGTGACAATAAAAACTGCCGATTGAATTACCAAAATTTACACTTTTATTACCGAACACCAATTAAAACTTAAAACACTAATAATTAATCACACTGATTCACTTTATTTCGCTCCGAAGCTTCGCTTATCTCGCCAAATTCAATACTGCCCCGATCGTGGCATGCAGCGGTTTTAAATACACTTTTACACCGAAACATCTAGAATATTCCCGTAGATACGGGCGGCAACCGACCAGACGCAGAAAGTTCGAGTGTGAGGCTTCTAGAAAGCTTAATTCTTCTGTTCGATACTAGATGGCGCTGTTGGTCGAAAGTCAAGATTGACATTTTCTTAGGAAGCCCTCTTCGCTCTTTTCCCGGACACTAGATGGCACTAGTGCCTGGTACCTGACGTCAACTTAGGCGTGCAACACTGCCCCCTTCTAAGACATGCTCGTCCCCAGCATTATCGGCCTCATAATAACGCGCCAGGCGATCCACATGGACGATCTTAGGAGTCCCCCTTGCGCCTCTGTATCCGGTAGGTTACATCGTTAATCCTGGTCACAATCCGGTACGGGCCGTCCTATTTAGCTTGAAGCTTAGAAGATTTCCCTTTGCTGCGGACTGAATTGTGCAACCACACTAGTGAACCTTCGTCGAACCCTTTGTTGCTCATTTTGCGGTCATACCGGGTTTTGATCTTTTCAGTTTGCTGGCCCGATTGTCTACGTGCTCATAAATGTCATTCATTTTGTTCCGCAAGTCATTTGCATAATCGGTTATACTGCGTGGGGCATTAGGTGGTATCCCGGTGCTCAGGTCTGCAGGCAGCCGTAATTCTCTTCCAAAGTTTGCGAAAGCTGGTGTCACTGATGTACTTTCGTGAACAGCGCTTCGATATGACAACAAAAACGGTTATATGTGCTTGTTCCAATCTCGTTGCCGATTGTCTACAACTTTTGCTAGGTACCTCTCCAATGTCTGATTATATCGTTCTACCATTCCATCAGATTGCGGGTGATAAGAAGTCGTTCTTGTTTTATGAGTACCCATAACTCGGCAAGTTTCCTAGAATATTTGAGACTCAAAATTCCTTCCTTGATCACTGTGAATCTCTAAAAGTACTCCAAAACGACAGAAGACTTCATGAACCAGTTTATCTGCAACTGTTGAAGCTTCTTGATTTGGAATGACGAAGGCTTCTGGCCACTTAGTGAAGTAATCCATCACAACCATGAAATACTTGTTACCGCTTTTACTCTCCGGAAACGGCCCCGCCACGTCAATGGCTATTCTCTCCCATGGTGTACCAACATTATACAACTTCAATGCACCTCTACTACGAGGTCCCTTTACAGCCGCACAACTTGTACATTTGCGACACCAGTCCTCGACATCGTTTCGACAGTGGACCCAGTAAAACCGTTCTCGGATCTTCATTAGAGTTCGTTTAACTCCCAGATGGACTCCTGAACAACCATTATGGTACAGCTGTAGAACATCTGGCACTTTAGATTTAGGGACAACCATTTGCAAACGACAGCTGTCTCCTCGACCATTGTCCCATTTACGGCACAGGACTCCATCCTGAATCAGCAAGCTGTCCCATTGGGCCCAATAGCTTTTCGTGGTCGAACTCATCGCTGAGATGTCGCTCCACTTGGGCTTGGGAGCACTGGCCTTCATCCATTGCAGAATCGTCTTGATGTCCGGATCTTCCTGCTGTGCATGTTGTAAGCTGTCCTTCCACTCGCTGAGGTGGTCTGTACTGAGCATCCTTACGGATACCACTTCCTTGCTCTCTTGCCTAGTACAATGTTTGCAATATTCAGGACAAGGTCTCCTTGACAATGCATCTGCGTTGTCATGCGATTTCCCGCTGCGGTGTTCAATCACAAAGTCGTATTCCTGCTGCTGGGTGGTGCTGTTAGCCGCACAACCCTCTCGAGATTGATCACCTTCCCTTTTTTCAGATCGCTTAGGGCAGCTGGATCTAAGATGGCCCTTTCCCCACAGCCATAGCACCTAGGGCTGTATCCTTTGTTGCGGTCGCGAACTATAGCTGCTGCAACCTCCCTGACGCGATGGGAACGATGATCCTGCCGCACGGCTTCCACCTCCAGTGCATGGGCCAAGGCGTCCTAAAGCGTCTAGTGGTGCCCGAGCCTCACAGCAGCTTTGACTTCCAGGTCGCGGATGCCGTCGATGAATGTCTGCACCAGGTTCCCTTAATTGAGCACAGGTATAGACCGGTATGCTTTTCGCACCAGCTTCTCCACCTCTAGAGCCCACTGCTGCAGGTTTTCGTTGATGCGCTGCACGCGATCTTTAAGCTGCGCACGAAAGACGTGTTCCAGGTGAGCGTCGCCATATCTCACCTCCAATGCCTCAAGGAGTTGCTCATAAGTCACTTCCTCACCGAGAGCTTCCAGAACTGTTAAAACCTGGTCGCGCAGGCCTAGTGTGAGAGCAGTCATGGCCTGACTTTTATTCCAGCCGTTCGCCTTCATAACAGCCTCGAACTGGATTTTGTAGGCTGACCAGGAAGAAGTCCCGTCGAACGGTGGCACCTTGAACCCACGTAGCGAAGGTGTAGTAGCTACTACGGGAGCTGTAGTTCCATCCCCAAGTTTGAGTTCGTCCAGTGATTTATTCATGTCAGCCATTACGTTGTCAACCCGATTGCTCACTTGGTCGATTCGGGTTTCAGCTTCCGACAGGCGGTTGTCATGTTGAACAATCTTATCCTTCATCTCCCTTATCTCTTTCCCGAAGATAGCGTGAATGTCCTTCATGAGGAGCATCTGCTCTTCCTTATCGCGTTTGAGTTGCTCTTCCAACCGACGGGCCTCTTCCTCCTGTCGGCGGGCCTGTTCCTCCTGCTGCTCTTTCAACCAACGGGCCTGCTCCTCCTGTCAGCGAGCATCACCATCAGAGCACCTGTCAGGTGCTGCAGGTGTAGGAGCTACTGACGGGCCTGCAGGCGGCGGCTGGCCCTCCGACGTCTGCGACGTTGCACCACCAAATCTTCTTTGGTCCGTCTCCTGCTGGCGTTGACTTCGGGTACGGACACCCTCCGTTTCCTCATTAGGTAAAATCGGCATGATTTAATCCCACTTCTGACACCAATTGTTACGAGCTTGAGGTTCGTGACAATAAAACTGCCGATTGAATTACCAAAATTTACACTTTTATTACCGACCACTTGACTTAAAACACTAATAATAAATCACACTGATTCACTTTATTTCGCTCCGAAGCTTCGCTTGTCTCGCCAAATTCAATACTGCCCCGATCGTGGCATGCAGCGGGTTTAAATACACTTTTACACCGAAACATCCAGAATATTCTCGTAGATACGGGCGCCGACCGACCAGACGCAGAAAGTTCGAGTGTGAGGCTTCTAGAAAGCTTAATTCTTCTGTTCGATACTAGATGGCGCTGTTGGTCGAAATTCAAGATTGACATTTTCTTAGGAAGCCCTCTTCGCTCTTTTCCCCGACATTAGATGGCGCTAGTGTCTGGTACCTGACGTCAACTTAGGCGCGCAACAATATGTTAAATCGAATGAATAAATTCATGTATAAAGATGAAAAAATTAAGAATATGATGCTAACTGCAATGTTTAATTTTAATTTTTATATAGATATAGCATTTTAAATGTGTATTTTTACTTTTCTTAGTTTAATAAAAGGCAGTATTTAAGATTTTTCACTACAGACTGGCAAGTTTTGGCAGGTTTTTAACCAAAGTAAGACAGGATCTGTATTTTTAAGATGGTCACACTGGACACGTCCGTGCGCCAGAAGTCTCTGACTAGTATATAGTTATCTGTGGCCAGAAGGATGCGGTCTACGGGAAAGCTTACATGTGAGCGTCTACGTAAAAATGAATGAACGAATTATCGAGTGTATTCGCAATCAATTATACTTTAGACTTATGTTCGCAAAAGCGAATTATTCTATAATCATAAATTAAAAGCGGATACAAAGTGTGGAAATCACGAGACTTTGTTCTTTCTTTATTTATGTCTTGAACGCAAACGCTTCTTTTTGTTTTCTTTCTGGGTGGACAACATAAAACAGGCGCCGCTAATTCAAGAAAATCATCCTCATTTTAACTACTTGACATGTTTCTTTGTCTACAGTTCTTTGTGGAATAAACGTTGGAATGCGTCCGCAAGCAACGTCCCTTTAAGCCACTTTAGAGAATTTGTCGCTAGATTTAGAAACTTCTGCAATAGCTTAATGATTTTTACATTTGCTAAGTCATAGATATAGATTGGGGGATTTTTAACGAATTTCTCAAAACGACATAGGTGACGATGACCACTTATCATAATGGTAGGTTGTCTACCTTTGGTTGTTTAAATAAAATTTAGTAAGGTATTTTTTATTATAGTATTAACAACACTGATTATTCTCAGTACGACCGATCGTGGCACGATGGCGTTAAAATCGTAATTGGTGCTCTCTCTCTTACTACTGGATTAGTAATTTGATATCCCTGTCCGCCATAGATAGTTTATCAAAGACACGGGATTTCCCCTGCAATATTTTTCACTTACCAGAAATAAATGTTACACATCTGACATACTTCACGCGATGTTTTTGGATGAGTCCTCTTATTAGTTTGTGGATGAGTCTAATAAAAGTAAAACGACGTCCAAGTAGGAGTAAAACGTTTTGAAAGCGAACCCTGTGGCATTGCTTAGCACTTTGATGACGCTTCTACGCTCCATTTGGCGCAACAATAATGATGCCATCAGATGCAACTACCAATGATGACTTTTTACGTATTCAAATTGAAGAGCATCTCAAACCTGCCCCATATTAAAGCTATTTGTTCGAAACGCAAGCGAGCAAATCAGCATTGCCTGTTGAAATTACAAATGTTGCTAGAAAACGGTGCTTTGATTTTAACATTAAACTGGAAACTGGTAAATGAAATTCAGCAGAGGCTACCAAGCAACTTCACCATATTAGAGAAAATGTCTCAGTTTATTGTTGAAAACACACTTCGACAAGTAAAAGACAACTCAATTACAGAACTAGCTTCTGAAATAGGTGTGCATGCTGAAACAATTGATAAACTTCTGCAGCAATGCAGACCATCAACTTCGTTAAATGGCAGAATACAAAAAATATAATTAGTTTCTGGGCTGAAGTTCTAAAATATAAAAACGCACCTGGAATAAATAGTTTCCAAGAATAAGCTGATTTCACAAACTTAGTGATATCTCTCCCTCACTCCAAAGCTGCTGTAGAGAGAATTTGCAGTACTATGAATATCATCAAAAGCAAGTTAAGAAACATGTATGAACATCAGCACTTTGAACAGCATTATTTTTATTAAAACAGGCTGCTAGTTATAAATGAACAATGCTACACCTGCGAGCTCCCAGAAGTAATTGCGGAAATAGGAAAACATAAAAAGTACTCATTTAAACATTCTAAAAACGAAGGTGATGGGACTACAGCCATATTGCCGATGCTGTCAACATCAACATCATCGGGAGCAGAAGGTTCGGTGGACATGATTGACGACGAGTTGTTTCTAATTCTTGATGATTTTTAAGTTTGATTAAAAATTTAAAAACTAATAATAAAATGTTAAACTTCTTACTAAGAACTATAATTATAATTATGTTTAAGCTAAAAATTATTAAAAATAAATGAAACATTAATGTTACTTGTGTTTTCTTTTTTTTTTCATGTTTATGACCACTTAATGAAAAACTGCGAAGAATATCTATTTTAATAGAACCATGAGAAATCATGATTGAATAGGAACCAAGGAATTCTAAAGATTTTTAATATCCTGAATTCTCATAATTTAACGAGATTCAATGGCAGTTCTAGTAACTTGTCTAAATTGAAGGTGGCCACAACTAGTCTGTGCTCCCTTATCAAGCCGGAAACAAATTATCAGACGCTGACAGACACGACTGATAAGTGTGTACAGACTTCAAGGGACGTTGCTTGCGGAAGCATTCCAACGTTTATACCACAAAGAACTGTAGACAAAGATGTCATGTAGAGTAGGTAGTTAAAGTGAGGATGATTTTCTTAAATTAGCGGCGGCTACTTTATGTTGTCCACTCAGAAAGAAAACAAAAAAGAAGCGTTTGGGTTCAAAACATAAATAAAAAAAGAACAGTCTGGTGAATTCCACACTTTGTATCCACATTTAATTTACGATTCCCTATTGCGAACATAGACTATTATATAATTGATTGCGAACACACTCGATAATTCGTTCATCTATTTTTACGTAGATGCGCACATGCAACCTCGTACCCGTAGTCCACGTCACAGAGTACCTTTGTATAAACTGAAAGTCCGCGTTCTTCTGGCGCACGGACGTGTCCCGCATCCCGTGCATGCCGTCCGCGGACGTTTTCGGCTGACAAAAACGTCCAAATTTTTGTCGGACGTCTGAACACTCAAGGTCAGTCCAGGATTACGTCCACGACTTATCTTCGATAGTTTGCACAGCTCAGAGTACATTCATTATCTAGATACGTATAAAGCTGGAAATAAATTATCGGACGCGGCTGACAACCACGACGAACGAATTATCGAGTATGTTCGTAACAGGAAATTACTGTATAATCAATCATAAATTAAATATCTTTTTAGGCAACGTTACTCCTACACTAGGATTTTCTCCTGTATCGTGGAGGCAGTTTACATACATAAATTGCACAAGGACAAACATCCAGACCCGGAACAATTACTTGTAGGCCATACAAATACTTTCCAACCCGCGGCCCTCATTGCTATAACTCATTGCTAATCTGCGCCACGGAGACGTCAATGGATACAAAGTGTGTAATTTACCACACTTTGCTCTTATTTGTTATGGAACCAATTGCACAGCATAAAGCAGCCACCGCTAATTCTATAAAATCGTCCTTACTTTCACTACTCGACATGTTTCTTGGTCTACAGTTCTTTGTGGAATAGATGTTGGAACGCGTCCGCTAGCATCGTCCCTTGAAGACTGTACTAATCAGTCGCGGCTGTCAGCCGCGTCCGATAATTTGTTTCCGGCTCGAGTTCAACCGCTTCCGATAATTTGTTTCCAGCTTTAGTCGCGGCTGTCAGCCGCGTCCGATAATTTGTTTCCAGCTTTAGCCGCGGCTGTCAGCCGCGTCCGATAATTTGTTTCCGGCTTAACTCACCATTCTAGATATTATCTTTTTCGAAATCTGTTCTTAAAATTGGTTAAATAAGTACTATAAAACACGCTCGCATCAGCCGCATGTATTGTATATCACTCAATTAAATCAAACTCAGTGAAGGTCGGCCCGCTCCCTGCCCGAACCCCTTAGATTATTCACTTCACTCATAATCTGAACCCCACCGTTGCTCTGCGCAAGTACATTCGTTTCCCAACTGTAAGGTCTTTCTATAATCATTAATAAAACCCTTGACCAATCCACTCGGTTAGGACCATGAACACTCACGAGGTGCTGTGACCACTTAAACATGTGAATACAGTGGACCCCCGGTAATCCGACAAACATTTTACGAGGCAGTGTCGAATTATCAAATATGTCGGATTATAGAGTACTGCCTAAGACCCCTTATAGTCCGGAATTTTTCACAAAAGAGTATCTATCTACCATGTAATCAGACAATTTACAGATCCAATGATAAGATTCTATATGTTATATATATGTAAGTAATCTGAAGTACAAATCTTACTTCATTACGTTGTATGTCCAATTTAATAAATTAAACAACACAATAGAGAATTTACTTTTTATTATAAAATTAACGTCATTAATGCTATAGAACATACAAAAAATATGCAATAATTTTACATTAGGAAATAACTGTGTACAAACAAATGCACTTACAAAAATTATGAATCAATCAATATAAGAAGCATGAAAATATTCGTAATTTGTTTTTCTTTAACGTACGTAGTTGAAACGTGAGATTAAAGCTTTGTCCCTCAGTCATCTCAAAAGTAGAATTTCGTTCTACTTAGGTTCCATACACAATGAATAAACAGTAAACAATGAATCAACAAAGGCCGCACCGCTGTCCTATGGCTGTCCTCATCACATGTAGTCAAATTCAAACTTAGCAATCAGAAATTTAGAATCAAAACAATACCCTACGCGTCGAGCACAATTATGGTGGTGCCAGTGGCGAAGCCTCCATAGAAGCCGAAAAGCCAGGCTTGCCTTTTCAATCTGCTCAATCAATAATATATATATATATATATATATATATATATATATATATAGATCTCTTTACGGTAAATGTTGATCAGACGCGACTTCACGCGAGCACTTTGTTGATCCGAAAACGCATGTTGATCCGGCGCCTTTTGTTGATCCAATATGCATCTCTGGTAACTAATGTGGCTCCGACCGGATCAACATCTTCACTCACGAGACTGTTTGCTTGCGTTGGCCGAAGTTGATCCGATATACAAATCCACCATGCGATGGTTACGGAAAATGTTGATCCGATTTAAATGAGCCAATCAGAGCACAGAAAATGATAAGATAAATGATCGGATTGCTGTATGCAGCCGCGACGTTGCCGCTTCGTATCTTTGTCGGTACACAAGCTACAGATTAAATGCGTGTTATGTAATGCATTCAGGGTGCTGTTTGGTCTACCTCGTTATTGTAATGCGCCGGGTATATTCGCGGATGCGCGTGTCGATTGTTTCTACACCACCATGCGTAAACGATGCACATCCCTGGTGCGCAGGGTGCGGGCCAGTTCCAACGGTATCCTGAGGGCATTTTCTGATAGGTTTGAGGTCAGTACCTGAACCATTGTCATATGGTGCAAGTGCTGAGTAATCGGGCCTGTCTTATATATAGGTTTAAAATTAGTTTTAAGATTTGTATTATTACTAACCACTATGATCCTTGTGGTCGAAATAAACGACTTTTTTTTAACGAATTACTCGACAACGCCCCTTCTTGTAGCGGAAGTGGTGGTAACGGCGACATAAGATATTCGTCTGAGTACGTGTTTGCGTGCGTGCGTGCGTGTGTGTGTGTGTGTGTGTGTGAGAGAGAGAGAGAGAGCGCGCGCGCGCGCGTGTGTGTGTGTATGTTTGTGTACATATGTATGCGCGTGCGTATGTGTGTGTGTTTGTGTGCATATGTGTGCGTGTGCGTATGTGTACGCGCGTGTGTGTGTGTGTGTGTGTGTGTGTGTGCATGTGTGCACTGTTGTGTTTGTGTGCATGTTTGCACGCGCGCGTGCGTGTTTGTGTGTGTGTGTGTGTGTGTTTACCATAAACCAGTTAACATGTTTTCTACATCTTCATAATCAAGATTTTTAAGGAAGCGTTTACAAAATTGATAAGTATAGAATCGAACTATTACATGAGATATTATCATGAGACCTTACCTCCGGTCTTGATGTAGTGACCTCAAAATGTAATTCGGAATTACTAGTGGAACTTCTGGACTAGTAGAAATGGGTGTGCTGAGTTTGGGCTCGTTTTGTTAGTTATGATGAGTCCTTACCTCCGGACTTGCTGAAGTGACCTGAAGGTGTACTTCGGTATCTAACACTGTAACACCTGGACTATGTAGTAGAGCTAGGTATGCCGAGTTTGGTTTTTTTTTGTTAGTTATGATGAAACCGTCACAAAAGAAAAGTTCTTTTCACTTTATCTCTAGTACCAATAGGTATCCAAGCTGATATTCGGAAAAATGAATAACCTCGTAGTAACATCTTTAGGGGCAGTATCGATATCTACTTACCAGCCACACTGTTTTTCGCTCTAACCAACTGTCCTTTATATGAGCCTCACTTGCCCTCACGCGGTAACCACTTTACTGCACTCCAGTGCACCCACCAACATCTCTGCCACCTACGTCTCCACATCTACCATCGCACCCCTCTCTAAGCTTTCGTTCTTCACCTCCGCTACCTCCGCCTCCACCATAAACTCTGCTCCATCCGCCTCAACAATAAACTCCGCTCCCTCCGCCACCACCACCACGCGCCGTCACTATTCTTTCCGCCTCCAACACAATTCCCCGTTTCCACTATTACTGACTTCACCACAAATTCCTCTCCTCCGCCTTCACCACATACTACGCTGCATTCACCTCCGCCTCCACATCTCCATTCTCCGCCACCGTTTTCTGGGCACGCACACACACACACACACACACACACACACACACACACACACACACACACACACACACACACACACACTCAAACACGCACTCAGACGAACACACACGCACGCACACCCACCCGCACACACGCACCCGCACGCGCATACACACACAAACACGCACTCAGACGAACACACACGCACGCACCCACACCGCACGCACGCACGCACACGCATGCGCATACACACATGTGCGCTCCCGCGCAGTCACATAAATACAGACACACACACGCACACCTAAGCACACACACACACACGTATGCACGCACGCACACACTCACGCACAAACACAGACACAAATTCACACACACATACAAACACACGCGCGCGCACACATACATAAACGCACGCGCGCGCACACATACACATACGCGCGCGCGCTCGCACACACACACACACACACAACCGCACATACACTCACACACACGCGTGCGCACGAACGCACACTCATACACGCACAAGCACATACACAAACACAAAACAACAGTGGACACACGCACGCACACACGCACACACTCGTACCCACACACACAAAAGCAAACACACGCGCAACCGCACGCACACGCACACACACACACACACACACACACACACACACACACACACACACACACACACACACAACAGTTAACACACGCACGCAAACACTCACACACACACGTACTAAAAACACAACAGTGCACACACGCATACATACACTCACACACACGCACACATACACTCACACACACGCGCACGCACATGCGTTCACACGAACACACATGAACGCACATACACCCACACGCACGCGCACACACAAACTCGTATAAAAACACATACACACACACACACACACACACACACACACACACACACACACACACACACACACACACACACACACACACACACACACACACACTCGAGTGAACGCTACAATTAATTTATTTGTACACATTTTTTTTTTTAAATTTGTAAACACTAAAATTAATTTGTAATAAAGTACTATCCATCATCTTCTAATTGATCTATGACAAATGAATAAAATCACACAAATTCACTCACACGATAACAAAAACTCGAACAAACGTCTTTCCACAATAAAACCTGCCAACCAAAGTTTGATTCACAAAATCAGCATATAACGTATTTTCTTACCTTATTACTATAACGAAGTAGCCTACTGGGTTCTCTGTCACACACAGAACGCGACGTTGCCGCTTCGTGTTCGAGTACCTATTCGTCAATTATGGCTCCGGATCCACTTAGTCTAAGTAAATGTCGCATATAAATTAAATATACTCTGGATCTAAAAAATCATATTCAGTATGATTTTTTCGACCGTTTATAGATCAACAAATGTTGGTCAAATCGCTGACGAGTATATTGAAATCCTGTTAGTGCAGATCCACCGACGTCACACGCGCATCAAGAATGGATCAAAGTATATCAGTTTGCGCGACGAGGAGCTGAGCAAACACGTCAAATAGGTGGATCAACAATTGTTCTAACTTCTCACTGGATCAACATTTACCGTGAAAGGATGATTATATATATATATATATATATATATATATATATATATATATATATATATATATATATATAAATATATATATATATATATATATATGTATTATTTCTTTTATATAATTACTAAATTATATTATACCGATATAAACTTACGTATTTACTTATATTTAACTAATTACAATCATCAAATAACATAAATTCCATAGATACAAAATAATCACCATGCAAATGTAATATTTAATAAAATATTATTTACATTAACCATGTTGTGGAAACGCGCTAAACAACGTCTACCGTTATGGACGACACGCGCAGTCGGTTCAACTTATCAATCTAACTGATCAGTTCAAACTAGGACTGTTGATGTTTTTTAAAATATCGGATTTGCGATATATCAATAAATAAACTTATATATAAAACTCCGAAATTGGATATATTTGTAAATATAGATATATAGAAAATCCGATATTTTAAAAAATATCAACAGTTCTAGCTCGAACTGATCAGTTGAACTGATAGTAACTTTTCCTTCATACTTTCATCTTGAGGAATTAAAGAAAAATTGAGATTTTACTAAAAAAAATGTTGGTATTTTTCATTGAATTTACGTTCTATAAGTGAAACCAAACCACTGGTTTCAAAGGACAACGATGTTTACACTAACACCCTATATATATATATATATATATATATATATATATATATATATATATATATATATATATATATATATATATATAAACAGGAGACTCATTTTTATAAATGTTAACTGACTATAAAACTATTTTTTTTTATTTAGTTTCTTAAATTCATAAAAAAGGAGGTCTGATTAGTTATTGTAATTGATAAATGGTAGAATTTTGTACCAAAATTTCTATAATTAAGTATTTTAATAGACATTAAGTAACAAATCTAATTCTGAATTTTGTTATAGTCTTAAATAACTAAAGAAGATGAGAGGAGACTGATTTGTTAATTATTGTAGTTAACTGCTTGGTGCAAATAAGTGATAAAAATACATTACTTTTGAATTTTATTTCTCTTTCAAAACACCTGATCATATTATGACAATTTGTAAATTATTTTGACTGTAACATATTGGTTAAAACACACTTACTTTACTTAATAGAGATATGGGGTACAGCAGCCAAAACTTAACTACAAAAGGTACAAGTACTGCAAAATATATTAATAAAAAATTTATATCATTACGACTTTTTAACTTCGACCAAAACAATATACCATGAAACGAAATTACTAAACATGAAACAATTATACATCTATAACACATGTATATTAATATATAAAATCACACATAATATGATCCATTCAAATATAACATTCACCACAAAAGGAGAAACACTAAAATACTCATCACGGCACGCAAACCATCTTGTATTACCAAATATTCGCACTAATTATGGAAAAAATGCCGTAACATTAGCGGGAGCACAGTTGTATAATAAACTCCCTTCAACTATAAAAGATGCAAGTTCGCTCAATATTTTCAAGAAAAAATTATTAGACCACATTAAAAAACAAGACATTATATAACTTGGACCACCGTCTTATATTATAAATACTTCAAGCATCGCTCTTACGCAGTTAACTTGTAACTTCTATTTAATTTTGATCTACCCTAATTTATGTTTACTATTTTATTATATTGTTCTGTGTGATTTATTTTAAATTGTATGAATGTATTCATGAAGTGACATCAGTCTTAATGAATAAATAAAGATCTTTAAACCGAATTATTTTGCCAATCTCGAAATTGGCGAGATACCGCGATATTGACTAACAATCTCGCGATATCTCGCTTAAGCTAAAATCTCAAGAATTGCATTCCCTAGTTGCATTGGTTAATAAACTTTATACTTAGTAATATTACTTATTTTTATTTAAAAATTACTTAAATTTCATTTCTCTGAACAAACTATAAAAATAACTGGTTATCTACAACAAGATCATTTCTATTTAGAAAAAAATAGCATTAGCTATGTGCTAAGTGTGCACTCTTCAGCCCCTTCTGTTACATACACATTATACTGAAATATCTCTAAAAATATGTTTATTGTTTCTTTAATGCTTTTATATTAATAAATGATTGTCTTATGCAACATAATGCCCCAGGAATATCATTTCTTTCTTTTAATTTTCTTTGTATTTCCTTGAAGTTTTTTAGTTTAGGATTTGTAGAGAGTACTGAAAAAAAAATACATAAGTAATTTTTATGGTAATTAGCAAAATATAGTGTATGATATATAAAATGAAAAGGATAATTGATTGATTGACCCCATTGATTATTTTATAAGGGGGAAAAATTTCATATCAAATTTTATGTGTGTATTTTATATAGCTGTGCCTTGTTGCCTTGTCTAGTGGACGAAAACATGACTGGTGGATCATGTAGTTCTAGGTTTGAATCCTGGGTTAAAGCCAAATTCAATAGTTGGGTTTTCTTTCAAGAAGTTCTAAGTTGCAACCCAAATTCAAGAAGTAGGTAATGTTTTACCCCAGTGCCTCAGAAGGTCCTAGCACTGTGCCTGATCTCTCTATGGTTGTGAATTGCCATCACATCAGACTGTGAGAGCGAGGAAATCAAGAGTGCACCTTTTTTATAGGATAACATACGAGCACACACTCCCCCTGATGATAAGTGGTTGCTGCGGCCCATAGAAATCTACATCAATCCTCGATCACAATTCATTCATGAGGACTAAGAAATAGGGATGGACCGAATATGGATTTCACCGAATACGAATATTCGGCCGAATGTTCGGTAAAAGTTTTACCGAACCGAATACTCGGCCGAACATTATTTGGCAGGATAACCTCGAGACCCAACCAATTTATGTCGAAACTTGTTATCCTAAAGCGCACGGGATTAGCGCCGGACCCAGCCTCTCGCTCCCCGCCACACCTGACAGTTATTACATCATCTAGTACTGAGGATATTTCCGGCACATGCTTATGTTTTGACTATTCTTCTAATAAAAAAAAGTATTTCGTTGTTTTATTCTTAATTAAAGTTAAAGTTACAGACTATATACGCCCCACTTCTGGGCACAGGCCCCCGCTCATTTGTGATAGTGTTTTAGGGCAAGGAATTGTCCGCCGCGCTGCCCCAATATGCTTGTTGACGAACTTCACATGTCTTCGAAATAATTCTTCATAGTGAATAAAGAGCTGTAAGAATTTTATTCTTAGTGAAAATTGATAATTATATGATAAAAATGAGCGGCCCGGAGATTTACTATTTGGACTTATTTTAGAGAAACAGTAAAAAACATTGCATTACTCAATTCATACATTTCAATACATTCGACACTATGAAAACGAATGTTCGGTGATTTTGCCAAATATTCGGAAAAGCTGCCGAATATGCCGAATACTGAATATAAAACATATATTCGGCCCATCTCTACTAAGAAATAACTAGCCTTATTTCCAGTAAAAAGGGTCTCCGATCCTCTACACTCACCATACAAAACACAGCAGCGTTAAGCTGCTATTTTACTCTGGTATTCTGTGAGAGTGTAGTCCTTACCCGGTCGAGCTGACCCATTTATGCTGTAGCTAAATACAGCTGCAGCATTGCTCTACCACATATCACCTGTGCTTGCACACCCATCTTGCACTACATTCTCTCCTGTGCAGATGACTAATCTCCGTTGAGACTGGTTGTCTAACTGAAATTCAGTCTAAAAGACAATTCCAAGGGTGACATTCCACAATACTACATAATAAAAAGGTATGTGACTTTTTGTTTTATTTTTACTTATTTTAAGCCAGTGCTCAACTACTATCTCTACATTATATACTATCTGTTGGTAAGTAGTTATGAAGCACTAGATGGTAACTGGTAGTCTTAAGTGTAAAAAAGCCCATTCACACTTGTTGTGAAGGTGCTCAGATTTTAATTGGACAGAAAGAAATACAGTGACAAATTATTCTCATCCTTTGCTAAATGCATTATGAGGACAGAAGCAAACATTTTTATTTGAATAAGTTTGATATCAACAAGAAAAGAGTGGAGACCTGATTACCAGTGTAAGAACACCCACTAGTCCATATTGTACTGCGTGTGTCTTTATAGCCGACAGATGAAAATTGAAACAGGTGATAGGCAGCATCTAATCAGAGGCTAATGTTCAAGAGTGGGCTTTAAAAGGCTGTAATGGATGTCTCTTGTATACACATTTCTATTTCCTAATTTTAACATCTAACACCAACCATTTGAAGGATAGTTAGGTTAGATTGTAGAATGTCATCTGTCCACACTATTGACTACTTATTGGAAAAAAAACAGGTTAATTAGAATGAAAACTTCCATTAATTGATGTAGGTAATCATTCATACTATTTTTTTACCATATGCAAGACAAAAAAGTTTACTAACATACATAAACATAACACATAAGTTATTTAAGACAAGGAATTTGATAATAGGTACCTTAAAACATAAAGATAGATTTGTATTTAAATCGCAGAATATTGGACCCATTAAAATAGTATTAAAATGTATACTTACATTCATAACTTGCATTTTCCATATTCCTTAAAAGACGTACACTGTAGTTCTCAGAATCTTTTTTAGCCTCAGTAAAAAATTGTACAAAAATGGTCTGTTTTAAATCATTTTTTGTTTCAATAGTGAAGTATATTTTTAAAAACTTTTTATAATACTTCTTCGCCATCAAAAATGCTTCATGTCTTTCTTTAATTTCTTGAGATAATAATTTCTGATCTGAAAACCAAAGGAGCATAGCAATAAGCATAGTGGATGTCTAGCTCCTATGGTCAAACAACCTGCCAAGCACTGTATGAAGAAAAATTCTCCTTACTAGGAGAGGCCCTTGCCCAGCAGAGAACCTTAAAGAGCTAAAGAAGAAGCATAGGATAATTTGTAAGCTTCAATCCTGTGGTGACAACATTGGAGTTTATCAAGGGTCCATCCTCTCAGAAACTCTCTTCCTGCTACATATTAATTATCTGCTCACACTCAGTATCTATAATTATGCAGACAACAGCACACTTGTGGAAAGATACCACACCAAGTGCTTGAGCCTATCAGTATCAAAACCAATCTAAAAGAGAAGCTATGGTTGAGCATGTGATCACACTGCAGGCAGTCTCCGAATCGGAAATTTAATGCCTCCAAAATAACTAATATATAAACAAGAATAACCAACAATCACACAACAGCAGAAATCTAAATGCAAGTGTATTCTCTTTACTGCAAAAAGGAGCCAGCTCATCTTTTCTCCTTTTTTCTAAAATGTATCACTGGAATACACCTTTCATCACCTATTAGTCATAAAGATGCAGCGGTACTTCATGTTAGGACAGCTACCTACCTTATATAACGCATAAGTCCAGTCATGCTTGGAGTATTGCTGCCAACCATATATGGCCTGGTGCTATAAAATGCTATGTGGGAGCTTTGGACTCAATGGAAAGGAATGAATGTTAGGGCTGAATCTGAGTGACAGGGTGAGAAATAGTGTGGTAAAAGAAGAGTGTGGTTTGCAAGATGATGCTGTGACTAGGATTAAGAAAGGAACGTTTCAGTGGTTTGGTTATGTAGAAAGAATGAATGACGAAGGAGTGACAAAGTAAATTTAATTTGCAGAGGTGAATGGAAGAGTTGGAAAGGAACGTCCTAGGCGAAAGTTTATCGACCAAATTGACAATATATTGAAAATGGGCCAAATTAGGAGAACCCTTAACTGATGAGCATGTATGCGTAGGTATATGAATGTAGAGAAGGCGAGAGGTGTGTCAGAATCATGCCAAATGGTAGTCTGTAGTAACTGCCTACCTCTCTGGATGACAGGTGTGTTTATGTTGTTATGTTATGTTGGAAAGGAGTGCTGAGAAGATTATTGGTGACCCAAATCTGGTTAAAATCAATCTCATCAGTCTCTAATACAGGGGCAAAAATACCAGCCTATCATCTTTCTACAAGAGTATGCACAGGAAACTTCATTCCTCCTTTTCCATTCCACCATTGGACAACCAGACACTCGGCCAGTCTCCACCCTTTTATTGTTGACTTACCATGCATTTGAGCCAAACAGTTTGCTTCATCATTCATCATGAGTATGGAAAAGAAGTTGAATAAGTTGCCGACATCTGCTTTTCTATCTGATTATACTGTGGGTGTCTTAAAAGGCAAGAGTGAGTAGGCTTTTGTTAAGTCAGTGCACTTTCCCATCAGGTGGAATAGTAGTCAAGTACTGCCTTAGAAAAGCAATGATGATATTATATTAAAAAAATTGTGTGTAATTGTATACAATGTGAAACTCTTATGACATATCATGCTTATTTTATTTTTTACATAAGGAGGCTAATTAATAGAATATTCATGCACCCCCGGCGGTAAAATATTACAAGAAAATGTAACTTAAGTTTCACTTCAATATGTTATTGTCCAATATTGCTATTTTTGTTAGTTTGATTTTATAAAGTTTTTACAAACCATGTTTAAATGATTCATATTGGGTTTGTTGCCGCTGCACATCTTTAAATTTTATGTCAATTTCTAGTCGCAAAGACTTATTTGTTTCCACCAAACTTCTTAAATCGTCATCATGGTTCTGGGTCCCATTGCTATGATTATAATTAACAGTTAAAAAACTTTCTTCTATTGTTTTCAAAATACATTCCCGTGATACGTTAACGTGGAATTCAAAAGCAGGCAAACTGTATTGATCGATGTTTCGAAATTTGATTTCATAAATCCAATTTTCTTTCACTGTAGACATATCGTTTACCACTTTATTTTGTTAATACCTGCATATGCTCAAACTCCAAAGAAACTAGCATCAATAGCTGTCACAAACTCAATAAATGCTTCTGGAATTCTGGAACATGCGTAATTATTATTATGTTACTAATTACTTCTAACAACAAATAAGAACCAAATTTACTAAAAATAATTGTAAATGAAATATTAATAAATAAGCAACGCAACAAGAACAACACAATACCTAATACTTTTTCATTTTACAAAATTCAAATTAACGTCGTTTCATATCATAAGCAAACATTCTCTATTCATTTTTTTTTTTGGAGTTTATGGCCTGATATCTAGACCTTTAGGCCAGGTCTTGAGTATTTTTATTCGGTTTATTATAATTTCCCCACTGTATTTTTGATAAATTTATATAGAGGCACGTAATAGGATCTATTTTTTAACATATCACTCAGGCGGCGGGAGGGATCTTGCACTGTCACTTGATTTTGCACTATGTCACTTATTTCACTGACAAGAATCAATCTGTCAAATGAAAAGCACTCACATATAGATATCCCGTGACAGCTTAGTTCCATTCTACGCAACTTGGCGCTACCGTCGCAATTTGTACTCTGCCTACGGACGCCATTTTGAGACGCCATATTCTATTAATGTCAATCATGGGCATGCAACTTAGAACATTATTTTGAGAACAAATTGATATCTTTTTGTGCTGCCATCTTTCGTGTGGGGCATGTAAACTAAGACTTACTTTTATCGAACTAGAGTGCACACTTAAATACATAGATTACTGCCTATATACTAGAGATAGATGAGCAACTCAAGTTTTATTTACGTTAAGTTCCGTGCCCAACCGTCAGGTGGCGTAAAATTAAGAGTGCTTTGGGCCCGCCCTTTATTTGCACTTTACAATTTTATATGTTCAGAACCATTAATTACATTGCACAAGTGCTGCAATGTAATTAATGGTTCTTTATATTTCTTGTGCTAATTGCTAGTTCCTATTAATAAAATAAAAACCGGATATATTTAAAATGTTTATTGTTTAAAAATTTCTTGCCTAAATTAATAACATTAGATGTGTTAAATTTAACAATATTTGCACAATATCAATTGATTTCTTTAAACACATTCTTTTTAACTGGTTAGTTAAGTTAGGAAATATATTATGTTACAGAGATTACAATACAATAGAATTATTATTATTAAATATAGATTATTACACAATACTTATTGAAAGTCATGTTTTATTTACTACATATACCTCTGTCCTGGGAAGAACCAACAAGAAACCCAGCGGGACGTTTTTTTAAAACATATTTCACTTTACAATCATTTTGTTTATACATTTTTTAAATAAATTTTAATAGTACAGGCATGGTGGCGATCACCTCAATCACAGGGGTTATTATTGATGTATTTTTTGATATTATAATAACACTTTTTGTACATTTTTCCTTAAATAAAACATTTCAACTTATTTATTGACAAATTTTGTACATTTTCTGAAATTTTGTTTTAAAAGCGTATATGTTGCCCCATAAAAGCACTACTGACTCAGTGGAGTCTAGTAACTGGTGTTACAAGCTTATGTTTGTTCTTAGATTTTAAAGTATAAACATCTTTATTCTTATGAAAGCTTTTTATGTTTTTATGTACATACATTATATATTAAATAAAAAAAAAAATATATATTATATATATATATATATATTAATATATATATATAATATATGTACAACAATACATACATTATGGTACATACATTATTGCTATGCCAAAGTTAATATATTTATTTCATTAAATTTTATATATTTATATTTTATATATTATATATATATATATATATATATATATATATATATATATATATATATATATATATATATATATATTAATATATATATATATATATAATATATATATATATATATATATATATATATATATATATATATATATATATATATATATATATATATATATATATATATATATATATATATATATATATATATATATAATATATGTACAACAATACATACATTATTGTACATACATTATTGCTATGCCAAAGTTAATATATTTATTTCATTAAATTTTTCTCTACGCGACTTTTACAATTTAAGATATAAATTGAACGTACGGCTCTCTTTTATAAAACAAATACGGCTTCAATGTCTAATACTAAGAAAAACTGTGGTATCCACAAGACTCAACTACTTCCCATTTAAGAGCACATTGATAATTGAATCCTCTCCAAAGGTTTGCTTCTTTTCCATAATTTCAAGAATTGGTATCAATTAATTGTTAATAGTGGTACATCTTTAACTTAATATAAAAAGATACATTTTGTAGCAGCATTATTAATCTTTAAAATATGTACTTGATAACGTTATCATATTTTGGTAACAAAACTTTTTTTTAAATGTGTGTAATAACTATACTTTTAAAAATACAAACAATTTACAAAAGTGACTTTCTTATGCCCACTATACCATTGTAAATGTGTAAATCAATATATTTTTTTTACAAAATCAGCATTTTATATATGTATTATAACATACTCATACATAATACAACCTCACAAACCATTTGCGAAACTATAATCAATCTAATAAATTGTGGAAGGTACCATATAATCACATAGAGCAACAAAAATAATACTAAGAAATAATATTTCAATAAAACTGATATCATTGACTATGCACACCCACATATTCCTGAATGTGCAGTTAGCACAGTATAATATGAATATCGTGGAAGATGGTACAATTTCGAAGACAAATTGTTTGGCCACGTCGATAAAAACAAAAAAAGCCTTAAAAGATATATATTCTTAGGTAAATTGTTCACTTTACTCAAGGACATTAAAGTCCAAAAAAAAAAAAGACAGAAACAAAAAAAAAAGGAGATGCTAGTGTTCTCCTCACTACATTACAATGCAAATGTCATAGGTTTTGAAGACTGAGGATGTTAAGAGTGAAAATATGATGAACATGTTTTGGTTTGATGATAAAGGAGATAAAGTTCATACTAAGCTTTCAACTAGTTATGGATTTTGCAAAAATGCTACGATGGCAGTAATTAAAAAATATATATAATAAAAGATTTATAACAAACATGATTAAATGGTGTCTATGATCAATTTACAATTAACACCAAAGTAAGCAATAATTAAGTTAATAGGACAAAGACAGCAAGAATGCTTTTGAAATTTAAAATAAAAAATAATTCTCTTTATTTGATACTTACACTTATCGAAAGGGGAAATTTTATTTCAAAAGAATTAAGATTTATACGCATGACGTAGTAAACTGCTAAATGGGAGCATTTATAATTGCTCTTAGATAGTGATGTGGGAGAAAATGAACTACTGGATGATGCATAAGTAAGCTGACATATACCTAAGTGTAACCTGATAAAATACCTAAAATTAGGAGTAAAGCACGAATTTTAACCAACGTGTATTAGGTTGTCTTTGACTTTGTGCAAATAAGTCTTTACATATTAATAATTAATGTTCAATAAATAATTGTCTTTAACAACTTTGTTTTGATTTTATTTTCAAAACATTTTTAATTATCCCAAGAGAGCAAAGATACTTCATAGCAAGTATATTGTCCAAAGTCCGCCACGTGCCACGTCCGCCATTTTGTTTTGGTTTCTTTCGAACCACACTAATACTGTCTACTTCATCGTTCGACCCGCCATGCCTTTAGTCGTCACTTTTCGCGCACTCAGTATTCAAATAACCCCCTGAGTTTAACAGAAGTCCGTTATTTCAATTTTACGTACAGACAAACACTTCAATTACACGAGTATGAATAAATTTAAAATGGTCTACTTAGAATAATAACTGTTACAACTTAACAAGCGTGGCAACATGGCAAAATCCCCCCCCCCCCCTATGAGGCTATTGGGGAGGCCTATGTTCAGCAATGGACTTTTATAAGCAGCAATGGAAAAACCTGTATTAGATCTATCGCCGTGCAAGGTGTTATGCTCGGGGAGCGGCCAATGCTACGTGTGCTAATTCGGGGCTCTTATAATAACTTCTGTTAGTCAGTTTTGTTTGATTTTGTTTAATTCCTTTAATCAAAGATTTTATAAAAAGTGTCTAAAACATAACTCGGAACGTATATGCTGTGAAACAAAGTTTTACCTATTACAATGAGATTTCAGGAAGTTAAAAAAGAGATGGAAGTTGAATGAAGAAATTGTTAGCAAGATGCTAATAATATATTATAAAATCTGGATTATTTACTGGTAAAAATGACCTCCACTCCAAACGAAGAGGTAGTAAATAGAAGGTATTTTACCGCTCACATTTTGGCAGTTAGCAAATTTTCAGAGATTGAAAACTAAAATATTTTTATTTAACGAGTTATAAAAAGATGAAAATTAATGCAGGTATGTAAATAATGTAATAATTGTAATAATGACATTTGTAAGACAACCCCACACCAAGCAAATACATCAAATTTGTAATGTTTCAAGAAAAACACTTTTGCGACTTTCAGAAAACTTTTCATGTGTTGGAGATTATAACAAAAATAATTAAAAACATTTGACCAATGATTTCCCCGAAATGGGATATTTGAAATCATTGTTAATAAATAGCAAATTTCAATTTTTAACATGACATAAACATAAAAAAGTAAGGAGGTATTTTATAAAACAAATTTAACATAACATAACATGACACGCACACGCGCACGCGCACGCGCACGCACACGCACACGCGCACGCGCACGCGCACGCGCACACACACACACACACACACACACACACACACACACACACACACACACACACACACACACACACACACACACACACACACACACACACACACACACACACACACACACACACACACACACACACACACACACACACACACACACACACACACACACACACACACACACACACACACACACACACACACACACACACACACACACACACACACACACACACACACACACACACACACACACACACACACACACACACACACACACACACACACACACACACACACACACACACACACACACACACACACACACACACACACACACACACACACACACACACACACACACACACACACACACACACACACACACACACACACACACACACACACACACACACACACACACACACACACACACACACACACACACACACACACACACACACACACACACACACACACACACACACACACACACACACACACACACACACACACACACACACACACACACACACACACACACACACACACACACACACACACACACACACACACACACACACACACACACACACACACACACACACACACACACACACACACACACACACACACACACACACACACACACACACACACACACACACACACACACACACACACACACACACACACACACACACACACACACACACACACACACACACACACACACACACACACACACACACACACACACACACACACACACACACACACACACACACACACACACACACACACACACACACACACACACACACACACACACACACACACACACACACACACACACAGCGAGAGAGAGAGAGATCACTTATTATGTCTATAAAATTTTATGATTTCTTTATACAAAAAATTAAATTAATTTAAACAATACAACTATGTATTCCTCATCAACAGGGGGAGATGGGACTGTTCTCCTAAATACAGGTTACTAAGTAAACCTAGCTAGGAGAAGCAGGTTTCTACCCATTTCAAATTGGTACTCATAATGTATTGTATATATTTGTAAAAAGTATGTGAACTATGAAAATGTCAGTAATGAATTATTATTATTATTTTTGGGGTATCTGTATAGTTTTCTCATCTGGTTGGTTTCTATAAATATATAATTATAAATTAAAATGAAAAGATAAATATACATAAATATCAATAAAATAAAATAAATACAAAAATACACAAATACATAAAGATCCAACCAGATGGAAGCCCTCGGCAGGGGAGACCAAACGGCCGAGGGTTAGGGGGAAAGGGGAAGAAACCGACGGACGATGCGGGCGGTATCGAGGACCACTGCCTTCTGCATTTGAGCCCGGAGCGGTCCGTCACGGAGTCCCAGTCGCCTCAGATGACCCGAGAGGCTGACTGGGATTAGCCCATTCGCAGAGACGACTACAGGAATAATTGCGGTCGGCCAACCACCCCACATGTCGGTCACCTCGTGAGCCAGGTCCAGATATTTTGTTCGCTTATCTGTTTTGGCTTTCACGAGGTTCTCGTCATACGGAATGGTAATGTCGACCAAAAATATCCTTGACTGTGCCCGGTCCATCAGCACAATATCAGGCTTATTCGCAAGAATAGTCCTGTCTGTGATGATGGCCCGGTCCCAGTAGAGCCCGGCGCGGTCATTTTCGAGCACGGCTTCCGGCAAGTACTTGTAATACGGCAATTTCCGGTCCACGAGACCGTATTTCAGAGCGAGCTCCTGGTGTGGAATTCTGGCTACTAGGTTGTGCCTGTGCAAGTACTCAGAGTTAGAAAGCGCCGAACAACCGGAGATGACATGCCTAAGTGACTCCCCGGGATGGCGACAAGCTCGACAGACGCGACGGTGCCTCCTTTAGGATGTATCTCCGATAGTTGTTGGTCTTAATAACCTGATCCTGTATTATTATTATTATTATTATATTATTACATTTTCATAAATATATTGCTATGCCAAAGTTAATAATATAAATTGAACGTACGTCTCTCTCTTATATAAAACAAATATGGCTTCAATGTCAGTCGCATGGCTCCAATAGTAATACCAAGAAAAACAGTGGTATCCACAAGAAAGACTCAACTACTTCCCATTTAAGAGCACACTGATAATCGAATCCTCTCCAAAGGTTTGCTCCTCTTCGATAATTTTAAGAATTAGTATCAATTAATTGTTGCATCTTTTACTTAATATTAAAAGATACATTTTGGAGCAGCATTATTAATCTTTAAAATATGTACTTGATAACGTTATTATATTTTGGTAACATAACTATTTTTTTAAATGTGTGTAATAACTACACTTTTTTAAAATACAAATAATTTACAAAAGTGACTTTCTTATAGCCCACTATACCATTGTTTACATGTGTAAATCAATATATTTTTTTCTACAAAATGAGCATTTCATATATGTATTATAACATACCATAGAATACTTTAATATACAATAGAATAGCACTTCCGTTGACGTAATTACGACCACACATACAAGCAATTACAAAAATTAATATAGTATGTAATTGATATAATAATTGTAATGATGATCTTTGTAAGACAACCCCACACCAAACAAATACATCAAATTTGTAGTTTCAAGAAAAACGTTTTTGCAACTTTCACAGAACTTCATAATGTGTTGAGGAGATTATAACAAAAATAAATAAAAACATTTGACCAATGATTCCCCCCTAAATGGGATATTTCAAGTCATTAAATTGTTAATAAATATCAAATTAAAATTTCCAACATGACATAAACATAAAAAGTAAGGACCCTTATCATAAATATATAGTTCAGACCCTCAAAGATTGCATAAGAGATGGTGCAATAAAATATTAAAAGGCAGACATATTAAAATCAATAATGACAAAATAAAACTTAACTACTAACTTAAACAATGAATTTAGTTTTACACAATTTTTATAGATCCTGTATGTTTTCTTACAGGAACCTCCATTAAAAGAATCAAACAATTGATCAAACAAGTACCGTATCTTCACATTCTTGTGGCAGCAACTTATTTTCTGCAAAGAAATAAAATGTTATGAGCACTTTTTAAATAATAAGAAGCAATAAAATGTTTGACACAAGAGGAAATACAAGTAAATACTAAATATGCGATAAAAAGATATCTTACAAAAAATAATTTCAATATTGAATGTTATTTAACAAAGTATATATACGTACACTTGCACAAAATTGTAAAGCTTCAATTTTTTCTGCTGCTGTTACTTGACTTTTTTGTCTTATATTTTGTTTTTTTGAAATCATTATTTTGTTTAACATTTTCTTTATGTTTTATCTGTACATTTTCTTTTAATCAATGTATCTGAAAAAAGTATGCCAAACTGATAATCATATAGAGATCAGATGAAATAATGACAGCGTAGACCTGATTGTATTGGAATCTCTTTTTTTAAAGAATTTTAATTCTAACTTCTGCATTGTAATGATATTATACATATTATGCAATATATTATTAGAATGCTTTTGGAGCTGGCACAGCGCTGCTGTGTGCACAGTGCAAAAAAGTAGCATTCCTACTGCATGGCTTGCGGACCAGTGATAACAAAAATTTGAAGTTATATCTGCAAGAGTTTTGAGTCTGGAGTGCTTCCTCTCAAAGTTCTAGTTATTTCAGATGCAACAAAAGCAAGGTGCAACCACGACTAACCCGTTCCTAGGTTTGGATACAGGAATAATTTCGGTCAACTGCCTACCCCACATGTTATTTACCTAGTGAGTTGTGAGCCAGGTTTAGATATAAAGCCTTTTGACTTGTTTCAGCTATAAAAAGATTCTCAGGATATTAAATCTTAATGTTGTACTTGTTATTATTATAGTAAATTCCAGCCTTAAAAATTGACTGCCTCGTTGGTTTAGTAGTTGTATTGGCGCGACTTCTGATCATGAGGTCCTGGGTTCGAATCCCGGGTCGGGCGAAAAAATTAATTATTGGGTTTTTCCATCAAGAAATTCTCAATAGCTGCCCGGAGTCAGAAAATTGACGGTATATCACCCCCGTGCTTCGGAAGGTACGTAAAGCCGTTGGTCCTGCGCCTGATATCTCTCCGGTCGTGTCGGTTTACGTCCGATCGGAATATGAGAGTGATGGAGTAGATAGTGCACCTGTGCTTGCGAATACATTTGGGCACTATAATCCTGTCCCACGCCGATGGCTAGTCTCCGTTGAGGCTGGCCGCAGTGACCGAAATTCAGTCTGGAGGACATTATCATTATTAAATTCCAGTCACTAAATCTTTAACTAATCGCACACTTGCTGGTATAGTA
Organism: Parnassius apollo; assembly: GCA_907164705.1. NCBI lineage: Eukaryota > Metazoa > Arthropoda > Insecta > Lepidoptera > Papilionidae > Parnassius > Parnassius apollo. The sequence continues at coordinate 3,114,232 of CAJQZP010001706.1, forward strand.
ATAGAATATAGTTACAATAATTAAGAGTTTATCAATATTATACTACCACCAGAGAATTTTCTGGACCAATACAATTTGGGACTTTCAAAAAATGAGCCTACTCTTTTTTAAAGCTGGCAATGCATATGCCCCTAGTGTTGTGGTCCTACATGGGTGGCGGTAGTCACTATCCATCAGGTGAGCCGCATGCTCGTTTCCACGCCGCCTCTTCTTTTAAAAAAATAAATTAAATACCTCTTATACGATTATCGTGTGATCTTGTAGTAGAAATTTGTGAAGAAAGTACATCCGGTATAAGTGATGTGGGTTCAATTCCTAATGTTTCAGCATCTAAACCTGTAATAGTAGTGAAAGTATATGAGTAACACATAAAACTCTCTTGGGCTTGTTTTGTTCACTGCTACATACCATATTAATTACTGCATACTATATATAATTACTAGCTTTTTACCCACGGCTTCGCACGCGTGGGGTTTAATTAAGCAACATTGATAAATGTTGTTTCCTTCTAAATTTAGCAAAATTCAATCACTATTAGAGTCACCTCGCTGTGTGTCTTTCTTTATGTCTGTTTGTCAAAGATTTGGTTTTGAATTCTCAAAGACTATTGAACATAGATGATTGATATTTGGCATAGATATAATATGTTATAGGAACATGTGAATGAAGTTTTTCGTAATTGCATTAATATCTTATGTCTATAATCACCTGCTATTTTTTATATCAGGTGTATCTTCTGATGTATCCATAAAAAAGGTATCAATAACCAAATTGTCTTAAAATCAATTTTTTATTAACCTTTTTAAATTTGGAAAAAATTGTGTTAATATGTACATTCTTTCATCATTAAAATTAGTTTTAACAAAACAATGATGAATTTAAATCCCCCCCCGCTCGGCTTCAATGCCTTTTACTTAGTCCCTTGGACTTGTTTTTTCAAAAATATATTAGAATTACAGACACAACTTTTCTACAGATTTAATAATAATAATAATGTCCCCCAGACCAAATTTTATAGTGCCCAAGTGTATGTGCAATCACAGGTCATCTCATAATCCAATGGGATGGTATTTCGTCACGACCAGAGAGTGAGAAAACAGGACTAACGGCTTTACGTGCTTTCCAAGGCAAGAGGGCTGAAACGCAGCTAATTTCTTATCTCCAGACTGCTGCTGAGAATTTCTTGATAGAAATACCCAAAAACAGATTTTGGCCCAACCCAGGATCTCATGGTCAACAATTGCATTTACGACACTAGACCAATGAGGCATTCAAGTGTTATTATAATATTAAGGAATAAATTAATGTATTTTCATTGTAATCATTCACATCACAAAATAAAAATAAAAAGTACCGGCCAAGTGCGTGGCGGGCCACACCTTAAACCATTAAACCCAATGGACACGCCCCGCATGGTTATTTCCCTCTGCCAAGGTAATGGTTTTAAAAACTTTCTGCATTTATAAAAACTGTTTACAGAATCTATTTTATTATTACAAAAATCATTACCACTAAGTAGGCACTCTTTGCCGATCTGTGCAATTAAGGTGTGTAATAAAGCAGTCAAATACTTAAAATTTACAAAAAGATGAAGTTACACTCTATATGTAGATATTTTTTATTGTGATACATGCTTTTTTTTCTATTAAAATCATTCAAAATAATGTTATAAGTAATAATCGAAAACTTTACCAATTAGGTAATCTGTTACTACCCTAAATTATACTGTGGGTCACCCGCATAAACCAAGAGTATTACAAATGTGAGGCTATTTCATTATATGAGTACTTTGAAAGGGACAACAATAACTACCAACTAAAAAATAAGTGAAAGTAGTAAGTAAGTAAGATTTCTTCATAAAATGTTTATTTCTTACAGTTCACAATAGCATTACAAAGTTATAATGTTGTTTTATGTCATTTTCTATGGAGTTGTAACAAAATTTTTACTAATCCAACTTGTTAATTCTAATTTGCTGCGATAGTTTTCCTTTTAATTACATTATATATGCTACCATTGAGTATACTTTCCACATTTCCAAAAAAGAGTTGGTAGAGGGGACACATGACATGACTCTAATGAAAAATACGACTAAAGAATAATCTAATGAAAAAAACGACTACTATTTAACAAAGAAACCGATAAAAGTGAATAAGCTTTTATTGCTAAGCCAGTGTGTGAATTGTAAACCTTACCCTGCGTTATAATCTAGGGCTTACTGCTAAAAGAATTGCTATTAAACATGACAGTGAGAAAGCTTTTAATAGACTTACCAAGGTTCAAGACTGGGGTCTGGGAAGTCTTGGTTCGAGGATATAAAAAACGATCCTCAAAGATCCGATCACAAATGCGGTAGTTATTGTAAATTTCATAATCGGTTTTATCCTTTCTAAATACACACACAGCACAGTATATAAATGCACTAGAAATCGGAATAATATTAAATTGATTTTAGCGAATAGCGACCGCCATTATTGTTAATTGCGTATGTACGTAGCACATGGATTGTTTCCTTTGCATAGACTTAATACATAAGCATGGGCATGCAACTTAGAACATTATTTTGAGAACAAATTGATATCTTTTTGTGCTGCCATCTTTCGTGTGGGGCATGTAAACTAAGACTTACTTTTATCGAACTAGAGTGCACACTTATGTATTAAGTCTATGCAAAGGAAACAATCCATGTGCTACGTACATACGCAATTAACAATAATGGCGGTCGCTATTCGCTAAAATCAATTTAATATTATTCCGATTTCTAGTGCATTTATATACTGTGCTGTGTGTGTATTTAGAAAGGATAAAACCGATTATGAAATTTACAATAACTACCGCATTTGTGATCGGATCTTTGAGGATCGTTTTTTATATCCTCGAACCAAGACTTCCCAGACCCCAGTCTTGAACCTTGGTAAGTCTATTAAAAGCTTTCTCACTGTCATGCATGGGCATGCAACTTAGAACATTATTTTGAGAACAAATTGATATCTTTTTGTGCTGCCATCTTTCGTGTGGGGCATGTAAACTAAGACTTACTTTTATCGAACTAGAGGGAACAGTTATGTATTAAGTCTATGCAAAGATTGCAAAGGAAACAATCCATGTGCTACGTACATACGCAATAAACAATAATCAATAATGGCGGTCGCTATTCACTAATAGTAAAGCTTAAATAGAAATCAATTTAATATTATTCCGATTTCTAGTGCATTTATATACTGTGCTGTGTGTGTATTTAGAAAGGATAAAACCGATTGTGAAATTTACAATAACTACCGTATTTGTGATCGGATCTTTGAGGATCGTTTTTTATATCCTCGAACCAAGACTTCCCAGACCCCAGTCTTGAACCTTGGTAAGTCTATTAAAAGCTTTCTCACTGTCATGTTTAATAGCAATTCTTTTAGCAGTAAGCCCTAGATTATAACGCAGGGTAAGGTTTACAATTCACACACTGGCTTAGCAATAAAAGCTTATTCACTTTTATCGGTTTCTTTGTTAAATATTAAGCTTTAGTCGTATTTTTCATTAGAGTCATGTCATGTGTCCCCTCTACCAACTCTTTTTTGGAAATGTGGAAAGTATACTCAATGGTAGCATATATAATGTAATTAAAAGGAAAACTATCGCAGCAAATTAGAATTAACAAGTTGGATTAGTAAAAATTTTGTTACAACTCCATAGAAAATGACATAAAACAACATTATAACTTTGTAATGCTATTGTGAACTGTAAGAAATAAACATTTTATGAAGAAATCTTACTTACTTACTACTTTCACTTATTTTTTAGTTGGTAGTTATTGTTGTCCCTTTCAAAGTACTCATATAATGAAATAGCCTCACACAGTTTCATTTGTAATACTCTTGGTTTATGCGGGTGACCCACAGTATAATTTAGGGTAGTAACAGATTACCTAATTGGTAAAGTTTTCGATTATTACTTATAACATTATTTTGAATGATTTTAATAGAAAAAAAAGCATGTATCACAATAAAAAATATCTACATATAGAGTGTAACTTCATCTTTTTGTAAATTTTAAGTATTTGACTGCTTTATTACACACCTTAATTGCACAGATCGGCAAAGAGTGCCTACTTAGTGGTAATGATTCTTGTAATAATAAAATAGATTCTGTAAACAGTTTTTATAAATGCAGAAAGTTTTTAAAACCATTACCTTGGCAGAGGGAAATAACCATGCGGGGCGAGTCCATTGGGTTTAATGGTTTAAGGTGTGGCCCGACACGCACTTGGCCGGTACTTTTTATTTTTTATTTTGTGATGTGAATGATTACAATGAAAATACATTAATTTATTCCTTAATATTATAATAACACTTGAATGCCTCATTGGTCTAGTGTCGTAAATGCAATTGTTGACCATGAGATCCTGGGTTGGGCCAAAATCTGTTTTTGGGTATTTCTATCAAGAAATTCTCAGCAGCAGTCTGGAGATAAGAAATTAGCTGCGTTTCACCCCTCTTGCCTTGGAAAGCACGTAAAGCCGTTAGTCCTGTTTTCTCACTCTCCGGTCGTGACGAAATACCATCCCATTGGATTATGAGATGACCTGTGCTTGCACATACACTTGGGCACTATAAAATTTGGTCTGGGGGACATTATTATTATTATTAAATCTGTAGAAAAGTTGTGTCTGTAATTCTAATATATTTTTGAAAAAACAAGTCCGAGGGACTAAGTAAAAGGCATTGAAGCCGAGGGGGGGGGATTTAAATTCATCATTGTTTTGTTAAAACTAATTTTAATGATGAAAGAATGTACATATTAACACAATTTTTTCCAAATTTAAAAAGGTTAATAAAAAATTGATTTTAAGACAATTTGGTTATTGATACCTTTTTTATGGATACATCAGAAGATACACCTGATATAAAAAATAGCAGGTGATTATAGACATAAGATATTAATGCAATTACGAAAAACTTCATTCACATGTTCCTATAACATATTATATCTATGCCAAATATCAATCATCTATGTTCAATAGTCTTTGAGAATTCAAAACCAAATCTTTGACAAACAGACATAAAGAAAGACACACAGCGAGGTGACTCTAATAGTGATTGAATTTTGCTAAATTTAGAAGGAAACAACATTTATTAATGTTGCTTAATTAAACCCCACGCGAGCGAAGCCGCGGGTAAAAAGCTAGTAATTATGATATATGGTATGTAGCAGTGAACAAAACAAGCCCAAGAGAGTTTTATGTGTTACTCATATACTTTCACTACTATTACAGGTTTAGATGCTGAAACATTAGGAATTGAACCCACATCACTTATACCGGATGTACTTTCTTCACAAATTTCTACTACAAGATCACACGATAATCGTATAAGAGGTATTTAATTTATTTTTTTTAAAAGAAGAGGCGGCGTGGAAACGAGCATGCGGCTCACCTGATGGATAGTGACTATCGCCACCCATGTAGGACCACAACACTAGGGGCATACGCATTGCCAGCTTTAAAAAAAGAGTAGGCTCATTTTTTGAAAGTCCCAAATTGTATTGGTCCAGAAAATTCTCTGGTGGTAGTATAATATTGATAAACTCTTAATTATTGTAACTATATTCTATTACAAGGTGTCTCAAAAGAAAGTTCACATTTAAATCTTTTTTTTAAAAGAAAAGTCTTAGCTTTATTGAAAAAATGTTTATTTTATATTGAAGTACACTGTTTGGGAATTTATTTTTTAAAAATAACATTGTCCAAATGTAAACCGTTGCGCTCTCGGCATTCATTTAGTCGGGCACTAAAATTGCCTATGACAGCTCGGCAGGTAGTCTCCGTGATGGCTGCCATTTCATGACGGATATTTTCTTTTAATTGTGCCAGGGAAGTCGGTTTATTAGCGTAAACTTTTGATTTGACATAACCCCACAGGAAAAAATCCATAGGCGTTAAATCGGGACTCCGTGGAGGCCAATTTATGTCACCTCGCCAGGAAATTAATTTGTTCGGAAAAATTTCTCGAACTCGAGGCAGAGATCTGTTGGACGTGTGTGAAGTTGCTCCATCCTGCTGGAACCATGTTCTTTGGTTGTAACCAGGAAAGTTTTGCAGTTGGGGTACGAAAACTCGTCTAACATCTCCACATAACGCTCTGAATTCACTGTGAGTGTGCGTCCCCTTCCATCTTCAAAAAAGTAAGGGCCGATAATTCCTCGCGCCGACATCGCTGCCCATACGGTGACTTTGGGTGAATGTAGCGGTTTCTGATGTTTTTGTTTTGGGTTGGTTGCACTCCAGTAACGACAATTTTGCTTGTTTACATGCCCATTCAGGTGAAAATGGGCTTCATCGGAAAAACAAGATGTTGGTGAACGTTGGAAAGCGCTCAATCATCTGATTTACAAAGACAAGCCTCTGACCAGCATCTTGAGGCTTCAGTTCTTGCACTAACTGAATTTTGTACGGGTGCAGCTTTAAATCTTTGTGTAAAATGCGGCATAATGAAGATCTGTGCACATTTAAAGCAACAGCACGCTTCCGAATCGAGAGGTTTGGATCATCTCGAATAGACTGAGTAACACTGTCCACGTTTTCGGCTGTTCTTGATGTTCTTGGTCGCCCAGATTTTGGTTTCTCCAGAGTTGACCCAGTCTCTTCAAACTTCTCAACCCATTTTGCAATGAGACGAGTGCTAGGCGCATCATTTAAGTGACGAATATGTCGAATACTGCAGAATTTTCTACGCGCTACAGTCGCCGAATTACCGTTTTTGTAAAACTCACGTACGCACAACGCACGGTCCGCACCAGAGAAACGCTCCATAGCGACTAAATTCCCAAGAGCCAGACTACCGACTGACATACCCCCCGCGCCCCTCAGAATAGTTGCTTTCGCGTAATAAGATAAGCAAATGTGAACTTACTTTTGAGACACCTAGTACTATACCAGCAAGTGTGCGATTAGTTAAAGATTTAGTGACTGGAATTTAATAATGATAATGTCCTCCAGACTGAATTTCGGTCACTGCGGCCAGCCTCAACGGAGACTAGCCATCGGCGTGGGACAGGATTATAGTGCCCAAATGTATGCGCAAGCACAGGTGCACTATCTACTCCATCACTCTCATATTCCGATCGGACGTAAACCGATACGACCGGAGAGATATCAGGCGCAGGACCAACGGCTTTACGTACCTTCCGAAGCACGGGGGGTGATATACCGTCAATTTTCTGACTCCGGGCAGCTATTGAGAATTTCTTGATGGAAAAACCCAATAATTAATTTTTTTCCACCAACGAGGCAGTAAATTTTTAAGGCTGGAATTTACTATAATAATAACAAGTACAACATTGAGATTTAATATCCTGAGAATCTTTTTATAGCTGAAACAAGTCAAAAGGCTTTATATCTAAACCTGGCTCCTAGGTAAATAACATGTGGGGTAGGCAGTTGACCGAAATTATTCCTGTATCCAAACCTAGGAACGGGTTAGTCGTGGTTGCACCTTGCTTTTGTTGCATCTGAAATAACTAGAACTTTGAGAGGAAGCACTCCTGACTCAAAACTCTTGCAGATATAACTTCAAATTTTTGTTATCACTGGTCCGCAAGCCATGCAGTAGGAATGCTACTTTTTTGCACTGTGCACACAGCAGCGCTGTGCCAGCTCCAAAAGCATTCTAATAATATATTGCATAATATGTATAATATCATTACAATGCAGAAGTTAGAATTAAAATTCTTTAAAAAAAGAGATTCCAATACAATCAGGTCTACACTGTCATTATTTCATCTGATCTCTATATGATTATCTGTTTGGCATACTTTTTTCAGATACATTGATTAAAAGAAAATGTACAGATAAAACATAAAGAAAATGTTAAACAAAATAATGATTTCAAAAAACAAAATATAAGACAAAAAAGTCAAGTAACAGCAGCAGAAAAAATTGAAGCTTTACAATTTTGTGCAAGTGTACGTATATATACTTTGTTAAATAACATTCAATATTGAAATTATTTTTTGTAAGATATCTTTTTATCGCATATTTAGTATTTACTTGTATTTCCTCTTGTGTCAAACATTTTATTGCTTCTTATTATTTAAAAAAGTGCTCATAACATTTTATTTCTTTGCAGAAAATAAGTTGCTGCCACAAGAATGTGAAGATACGGCAGATATACTACTCCTGTTTGATCAATTGTTTGATTCTTTTAATGGAGGTTCCTGTAAGAAAACATACAGGATCTATAAAAATTGTGTAAAACCAAATTCATTGTTTAAGTTAGTAGTTAAGTGTTATTTTGTCATTATTGATTTTAATATGTCTGCCTTTTAATATTTTATTGCACCATCTCTTATGCAATCTTTGAGGGTCTGAACTATGTACAATTAACTTGATCAACAAATTTATGATAAGGGTCCTTACTTTTTATGTTAATGTCATGTTGGAAATTTTAATTTGATATTTATTAACAATTTAATGACTTGAAATATCCCATTTAGGGGGAATCATTGGTCAAATGTTTTTATTTATTTTTGTTATAATCTCCTCAACACATTATGAAGTTCTGTGAAAGTTGCAAAAACGTTTTTCTTGAAACTACAAATTTGATGTATTTGTTTGGTGTGGGGTTGTCTTACAAAGATCATCATTACAATTATTATATCAATTACATACTATATTAATTTTTGTAATTGCTTGTATGTGTGGTCGTAATTACGTCAACGGAAGTGCTATTCTATTGTATATTAAAGTATTCTATGGTATGTTATAATACATATATGAAATGCTCATTTTGTAGAAAAAAATATATTGATTTACACATGTAAACAATGGTATAGTGGGCATAAGAAAGTCACTTTTGTAAATTATTTGTATTTTAAAAAAGTGTAGTTATTACACACATTTAAAAAAATAGTTATGTTACCAAAATATAATAACGTTATCAAGTACATATTTTAAAGATTAATAATGCTGCTCCAAAATGTATCTTTTAATATTAAGTAAAAGATGCAACAATTAATTGATACTAATTCTTAAAATTATCGAAGAGGAGCAAACCTTTGGAGAGGATTCGATTATCAGTGTGCTCTTAAATGGGAAGTAGTTGAGTCTTTCTTGTGGATACCACTGTTTTTCTTGGTATTACTATTGGAGCCATGCGACTGACATTGAATTGCCATATTTGTTTTATATAAGAGAGAGACGTACGTTCAATTTATATTATTAACTTTGGCATAGCAATATATTTATGAAAATGTAATAATATAATAATAATAATAATAACGCCTGGAGCTAAACCAGGTGATGTCACGCGCTCAAAATGGATGTCGGGGCGGTGGTCGTGGAACCAAGGAACCACTCCTCATTGACGCGGTCATTGGCAAAGTGGTGAAACGCAACCGTCGGAACTTCTCTGCCGGCTGGATAGACTACAGAAAGGCGTTCGACTCGGTGCCCCATACATGGCTAAAGAGGGTCCTCGAGGTGTACAAGATTGACTGTACAGTTAAAGACTTCCTCGAGCAGTGTATGGGGCAGTGGAGTACGATCCTTTGTCATCTGGGCGAGCGGATGATGGCTGCGGAGAACCACATAAGGATAAGAAGGGGTATCTTCCAGGGCGATTGTCTGAGTCCAATCTGGTTCTGCCTCTCTCTGAACCCTCTCAGTACCTTACTGGAGGGCTCCGAGGAGGGGATTTCAGCTACGGAGAGGAGGGACAAAAGTGACCCACCTTTTCTATATGGATGACCTCAAGTTATTCGCCTCCAGTCGCTCCCATCTTATGGAACTGCTAAACATCACTTGTGAATTTAGCAGTTCCATTGGAATGGGGCTGGGGACGGATAAGTGTGCGGTCCTCCATGTTGAGAGGGGAAGGGTTGCTAACTCTGAGGGCATAGACTTGTCTATGCCCGTCAACTTAAGGACCCTTTCCGAGGCTGAAACATACCGATACCTGGGTATGTCACAGAACATCGGTATTGATGAGGCTGGTATGAAACAGTCAGTTTGCGACGTGTTTTATGCACGCTTGACCAAAGTGCTTAACAGTCTTTTGTCCGGTGTGAATAAGACACACGCATATAACGGTTGGGTCATGCCTGTCCTCACATATACCTTTGGCATACTCAGGTGGACTCAGACCGAACTTAACGCCCTGGATAGAAAAGTCCGCACTACCATGACGTCCCATAGGATGCATCATCCGAGATCGTCGGTAATGAGGCTGTACTTGCCGCGAAAGCATGGTGGGCGTGGTTTTCTGAGCGCGCTCACCATGCATAATCGCGAAGTGTGCAGCCTCCGTGATTACTTCCTGGCGAGATCGGATGATCCATTCTATAATGACGTCATTTCTAGTGATAAAGGGCTTACCCCTCTATCCTTAGCCCACGAGCAATGGCAGGACCCAGCAGTGCTTAGCATTTCCGATCGGGAGACCGTATGGAAGGAGAAGGAGCTCCACGGGAGGTACTACAGGGCTCTTCATGAGCCCTTCGTAGATACAGTCGCCTCCCTCAACTGGCTACGTTTCGGTGACCTCTTCGGGGGAAACCGAGGGTTTTGTCTGTGCAATACAGGATCAGGTTATTAAGACCAACAACTGTCGGAGATACATCCTAAAGGATGGCACCGTCGACGTCTGTCGAGCTTGTCGCCATCCCGGTGAGTCACTTAGGCATGTCATCTCCGGTTGTTCGGCGCTTTCTAACCCTGAGTACTTGCACAGGCACAACCTAGTAGCCAGAATTCTACACCAGGAGCTCGCTCTGAAATACGGTCTCGTGGACCGGAAAATGCCGTATTACAAGTACTTGCCGGAAGCCGTGCTCGAAAATGACCGCGCCAGACTCTACTGGGACCGGGCCATCATCACAGACAGGACTATTCTTGCGAATAAGCCTGATATTGTGCTGATGGACCGGGCACAGTCAAGGATATTTTTGGTCGATATTACCATCCCGTATGACGAGAACCTCGTGAAAGCCGAAACAGATAAGCAATCAAAATATCTGGACCTGGCTCACGAGGTGACCGACATGTGGGGTGGTCTGCCGACCGAAATTATTCCTGTAGTCGTCTCTGCGAACGGGCTAATCCCAGTTAGCCTCTCTGGTCATCTGAGGCGACTGGGACTCCGTGACGGACCGCTCCGGGCTCAAATGCAGAAGGCGGTGCTCCTTGATACTGCCCGCATCGTCCGCCGGTTTCTTTCCCTTTCCCCCTAACCCTCGGCCGCTTACTTTGGTGTTAATTGTAAATTGATCATAGACACCATTTAATCATGTTTGTTATAAATCTTTTATTATATATATTTTTTAATTACTGCCATCGTAGCATTTTTGCAAAATCCATAACTAGTTGAAAGCTTAGTATGAACTTTATCTCCTTTATCATCAAACCAAAACATGTTCATCATATTTTCACTCTTAACATCCTCAGTCTTCAAAACCTATGACATTTGCATTGTAATGTAGTGAAGAGATCACTAGCATCTCATCAAGCATTAAGAAACACAAGCACTCGGCCATGCTCAAGTCTTTCATTTGTTTAAATATAAATGAGTTTATGCCTGGCTTAATTAGTATTTATTTAAGGACATTTTTAATGTCCGTCTTGAGTAAAAAGTGAACAATTTACCTAAGAATATATATCTTTTAAGGCTTTTTTTGTTTTTATCGACGTGGCCAAACAATTTGTCTTCGAAATTGTACCATCTTCCACGATATTCATATTATACTGTACTAACTGCACATTCAGGAATATGTGGGTGTGCATAGTCAATGATATCAGTTTTATTGAAATATTATTTCTTAGTATTATTTTTGTTGCTCTATGACATTATATGGTACCTTCCACAATTTATTAGATTGATTATAGTTTCGCAAATGGTTTGTGAGGTTGTATTATGTATGAGTATGTTATAATACATATATAAAATTCTGATTTTGTAAAAAAAATATATTGATTTACACATTTACAATGGTATAGTGGGCATAAGAAAGTCACTTTTGTAAATTGTTTGTATTTTTAATAGTATAGTTATTACACACATTTAAAAAAAGTTTTGTTACCAAAATATGATAACGTTATCAAGTACATATTTTAAAGATTAATAATGCTGCTACAAAATGTATCTTTTTATATTAAGTTAAAGATGTACCACTATTAACAATTAATTGATACTAATTCTTGAAATTATGGAAAAGAAGCAAACCTTTGGAGAGGATTCAATTACCAATGTGCTCTTAAATGGGAAGTAGTTGAGTCTTGTGGATACCACAGTTTTTCTTAGTATTAGACATTGAAGCCGTATTTGTTTTATAAAAGAGAGCCGTACGTTCAATTTATATCTTAAATTGTAAAAGTCGCGTTGAGAAAAATTTAAAGAAATAAATATATTAACTTTGGCATAGCAATAATGTATGTACAATAATGTATGTATTGTTGTACATTATATATATATATATATATATATATATATATATATATATATATATATATATATATAAAAAATATATATATATAATGTATGTACATAAAAATATAAAAAGCTTTCATAAGAATAAAGATGTTTATACTTTAAAATCTAAGAACAAACATAAGCTTGTAACACCAGTTACTAGACTCCACTGAGTCAGTAGTGCTTTTATGGGGCAACATATACGCTTTTAAAACAAAATTTCAGAAAATGTACAAAATTTGTCAATAAATAAGTTGAAATGTTTTATTTAAGGAAAAATGTACAAAAAGTGTTATTATAATATCAAAAAATAGACCAATAATAACCCCTGTGATTGAGGTGATCGCCACCATGCCTGTACTATTAAAATTTATTTAAAAAATGTATAAACAAAATGATTGTAAAGTGAAATATGTTTTAAAAAAACGTCCCGCTGGGTTTCTTGTTGGTTCTTCCCAGGACAGAGGTATATGTAGTAAATAAAACATGACTTTCAATAAGTATTGTGTAATAATCTATATTTAATAATAATAATTCTATTGTATTGTATTCTCTGTAACATAATATATCTCCTAACTTAACTAACCAGTTAAAAAGAATGTGTTTAAAGAAATCAATTGATATTGTGCAAATATTGTTAAATTTAACACATCTAATGTTATTAATTTAGGCAAGAAATTTTTAAACAATAAACATTTTAAATATATCCGGTTTTTATTTTATTAATAGGAACTAGCAATTAGCACAAGAAATATAAAGAACCATTAATTACATTGCAGCACTTGTGCAATGTAATTAATGGTTCTGAAAAATATAAAATTGTAAAGTGCAAATAAAGGGCGGGCCCAAAGCACTCTTAATTTTACGTCACCTGACGGTTGGGCACGGAACTTAACGTAAATAAAACTTGAGTTGCTCATCTATCTCTAGTATATAGGCAGTAATCTATGTAGTATCATGGGCACACAATTTAAAAAGAAATAATAAAAAAAAAAAAAAAAAACTGTTATATAAAACCCCGGGTTCAAAAACCCCAACTGTCATGTTTAATAGCAATTCTTTTAGCAGTAAGCCCTAGATTATAACGCAGGGTAAGGTTTACAATTCACACACTGGCTTAGCAATAAAAGCTTATTCACTTTTATCGGTTTCTTTGTTAAATAGTAGTCTTTTTTTCATTAGATTATTCTTTAGTCGTATTTTTCATTAGAGTCATGTCATGTGTCCCCTCTACCAACTCTTTTTTGGAAATGTGGAAAGTATACTCAATGGTAGCATATATAATGTAATTAAAAGGAAAACTATCGCAGCAAATTAGAATTAACAAGTTGGATTAGTAAAAATTTTGTTACAACTCCATAGAAAATGACATAAAACAACATTATAACTTTGTAATGCTATTGTGAACTGTAAGAAATAAACATTTTATGAAGAAATCTTACTTACTTACTACTTTCACTTATTTTTTAGTTGGTAGTTATTGTTGTCCCTTTCAAAGTACTCATATAATGAAATAGCCTCACACAGTTTCATTTGTAATACTCTTGGTTTATGCGGGTGACCCACAGTATAATTTAGGGTAGTAACAGATTACCTAATTGGTAAAGTTTTCGATTATTACTTATAACATTATTTTGAATGATTTTAATAGAAAAAAAAGCATGTATCACAATAAAAAATATCTACATATAGAGTGTAACTTCATCTTTTTGTAAATTTTAAGTATTTGACTGCTTTATTACACACCTTAATTGCACAGATCGGCAAAGAGTGCCTACTTAGTGGTAATGATTCTTGTAATAATAAAATAGATTCTGTAAACAGTTTTTATAAATGCAGAAAGTTTTTAAAACCATTACCTTGGCAGAGGGAAATAACCATGCGGGGCGTGTCCATTGGGTTTAATGGTTTAAGGTGTGGCCCGCCACGCACTTGGCCGGTACTTTTTATTTTTTATTTTGTGATGTGAATGATTACAATGAAAATACATTAATTTATTCCTTAATATTATAATAACACTTGAATGCCTCATTGGTCTAGTGTCGTAAATGCAATTGTTGACCATGAGATCCTGGGTTGGGCCAAAATCTGTTTTTGGGTATTTCTATCAAGAAATTCTCAGCAGCAGTCTGGAGATAAGAAATTAGCTGCGTTTCAGCCCTCTTGCCTTGGAAAGCACGTAAAGCCGTTAGTCCTGTTTTCTCACTCTCCGGTCGTGACGAAATACCATCCCATTGGATTATGAGATGACCTGTGCTTGCACATACACTTGGGCACTATAAAATTTGGTCTGGGGGACATTATTATTATTATTAAATCTGTAGAAAAGTTGTGTCTGTAATTCTAATATATTTTTGAAAAAACAAGTCCAAGGGACTAAGTAAAAGGCATTGAAGCCGAGCGGGGGGGGGGATTTAAATTCATCATTGTTTTGTTAAAACTAATTTTAATGATGAAAGAATGTACATATTAACACAATTTTTTCCAAATTTAAAAAGGTTAATAAAAAATTGATTTTAAGACAATTTGGTTATTGATACCTTTTTTATGGATACATCAGAAGATACACCTGATATAAAAAATAGCAGGTGATTATAGACATAAGATATTAATGCAATTACGAAAAACTTCATTCACATGTTCCTATAACATATTATATCTATGCCAAATATCAATCATTTATGTTCAATAGTCTTTGAGAATTCAAAACCAAATCTTTGACAAACAGACATAAAGAAAGACACACAGCGAGGTGACTCTAATAGTGATTGAATTTTGCTAAATTTAGAAGGAAACAACATTTATCAATGTTGCTTAATTAAACCCCACGCGTGCGAAGCCGCGGGTAAAAAGCTAGTAATTATATGTATGCTAGTAATTAGATATGGTATGTAGCAGTGAACAAAACAAGCCCAAGAGAGTTTTATGTGTTACTCATATACTTTCACTACTATTACAGGTTTAGATGCTGAAACATTAGGAATTGAACCCACATCACTTATACCGGATGTACTTTCTTCACAAATTTCTACTACAAGATCACACGATAATCGTATAAGAGGTATTTAATTTATTTTTTTAAAAGAAGAGGCGGCGTGGAAACGAGCATGCGGCTCACCTGATGGATAGTGACTACCGCCACCCATGTAGGACCACAACACTAGGGGCATACGCATTGCCAGCTTTAAAAAAAGAGTAGGCTCATTTTTTGAAAGTCCCAAATTGTATTGGTCCAGAAAATTCTCTGGTGGTAGTATAATATTGATAAACTCTTAATTATTGTAACTATATTCTATTACTATACCAGCAAGTGTGCGATTAGTTAAAGATTTAGTGACTGGAATTTAATAATGATAATGTCCTCCAGACTGAATTTCGGTCACTGCGGCCAGCCTCAACGGAGACTAGCCATCGGCGTGGGACAGGATTATAGTGCCCAAATGTATTCGCAAGCACAGGTGCACTATCTACTCCATCACTCTCATATTCCGATCGGACGTAAACCGACACGACCGGAGAGATATCAGGCGCAGGACCAACGGCTTTACGTACCTTCCGAAGCACGGGGGTGATATACCGTCAATTTTCTGACTCTGGGCAGCTATTGAGAATTTCTTGATGGAAAAACCCAATAATTAATTTTTTCGCCCGACCCGGGATTCGAACCCAGGACCTCATGATCAGAAGTCGCGCCAATACAACTACTAAACCAACGAGGCAGTCAATTTTTAAGGCTGGAATTTACTATAATAATAACAAGTACAACATTAAGATTTAATATCCTGAGAATCTTTTTATAGCTGAAACAAGTCAAAAGGCTTTATATCTAAACCTGGCTCACAACTCACTAGGTAAATAACATGTGGGGTAGGCAGTTGACCGAAATTATTCCTGTATCCAAACCTAGGAACGGGTTAGTCGTGGTTGCACCTTGCTTTTGTTGCATCTGAAATAACTAGAACTTTGAGAGGAAGCACTCCAGACTCAAAACTCTTGCAGATATAACTTCAAATTTTTGTTATCACTGGTCCGCAAGCCATGCAGTAGGAATGCTACTTTTTTGCACTGTGCACACAGCAGCGCTGTGCCAGCTCCAAAAGCATTCTAATAATATATTGCATAATATGTATAATATCATTACAATGCAGAAGTTAGAATTAAAATTCTTTAAAAAAAGAGATTCCAATACAATCAGGTCTACGCTGTCATTATTTCATCTGATCTCTATATGATTATCAGTTTGGCATACTTTTTTCAGATACATTGATTAAAAGAAAATGTACAGATAAAACATAAAGAAAATGTTAAACAAAATAATGATTTCAAAAAACAAAATATAAGACAAAAAAGTCAAGTAACAGCAGCAGAAAAAATTGAAGCTTTACAATTTTGTGCAAGTGTACGTATATATACTTTGTTAAATAACATTCAATATTGAAATTATTTTTTGTAAGATATCTTTTTATCGCATATTTAGTATTTACTTGTATTTCCTCTTGTGTCAAACATTTTATTGCTTCTTATTATTTAAAAAGTGCTCATAACATTTTATTTCTTTGCAGAAAATAAGTTGCTGCCACAAGAATGTGAAGATACGGTACTGTTTGATCAATTGTTTGATTCTTTTAATGGAGGTTCCTGTAAGAAAACATACAGGATCTATAAAAATTGTGTAAAACTAAATTCATTGTTTAAGTTAGTAGTTAAGTGTTATTTTGTCATTATTGATTTTAATATGTCTGCCTTTTAATATTTTATTGCACCATCTCTTATGCAATCTTTGAGGGTCTGAACAGTACAATTAACTTGATCAACAAATTTATGATAAGGGTCCTTACTTTTTATGTTTATGTCATGTTGGAAATTTTAATTTGATATTTATTAACAATTTAATGACTTGAAATATCCCATTTAGGGGGGAATCATTGGTCAAATGTTTTTATTTATTTTTGTTATAATCTCCTCAACACATTATGAAGTTCTGTGAAAGTTGCAAAAACGTTTTTCTTGAAACTACAAATTTGATGTATTTGTTTGGTGTGGGGTTGTCTTACAAAGATCATCATTACAATTATTATATCAATTACATACTATATTAATTTTTGTAATTGCTTGTATGTGTGGTCGTAATTACGTCAACGGAAGTGCTATTCTATTGTATATTAAAGTATTCTATGGTATGTTATAATACATATATGAAATGCTCATTTTGTAGAAAAAAATATATTGATTTACACATGTAAACAATGGTATAGTGGGCTATAAGAAAGTCACTTTTGTAAATTATTTGTATTTTAAAAAAGTGTAGTTATTACACACATTTAAAAAAATAGTTATGTTACCAAAATATAATAACGTTATCAAGTACATATTTTAAAGATTAATAATGCTGCTCCAAAATGTATCTTTTAATATTAAGTAAAAGATGCAACAATTAATTGATACTAATTCTTAAAATTATCGAAGAGGAGCAAACCTTTGGAGAGGATTCGATTATCAGTGTGCTCTTAAATGGGAAGTAGTTGAGTCTTTCTTGTGGATACCACTGTTTTTCTTGGTATTACTATTGGAGCCATGCGACTGACATTGAAGCCATATTTGTTTTATATAAGAGAGAGACGTACATTCAATTTATATTATTAACTTTGGCATAGCAATATATTTATGAAAATGTAATAATATAATAATAATAATAATAATACAGGATCAGGTTATTAAGACCAACAACTATCGGAGATACATCCTAAAGGATGGCACCGTCGACGTCTGTCGAGCTTGTCGCCATCCCGGGGAGTCACTTAGGCATGTCATCTCCGGTTGTTCGGCGCTTTCTAACTCTGAGTACTTGCACAGGCACAACCTAGTAGCCAGAATTCCACACCAGGAGCTCGCTCTGAAATACGGTCTCGTGGACCGGAAATTGCCGTATTACAAGTACTTGCCGGAAGCCGTGCTCGAAAATGACCGCGTCGGGCTCTACTGGGACCGGGCCATCATCACAGACAGGACTATTCTTGCGAATAAGCCTGATATTGTGCTGATGGACCGGGCACAGTCAAGGATATTTTTGGTCGACATTACCATTCCGTATGACGAGAACCTCGTGAAAGCCAAAACAGATAAGCGAACAAAATATCTGGACCTGGCTCACGAGGTGACCGACATGTGGGGTGGTTGGCCGACCGCAATTATTCCTGTAGTCGTCTCTGCGAATGGGCTAATCCCAGTCAGCCTCTCGGGTTATCTGAGGCGACTGGGACTCCGTGACGGACCGCTCCGGGCTCAAATGCAGAAGGCAGTGGTCCTCGATACCGCCCGCATCGTCCGTCGGTTTCTTCCCCTTTCCCCCTAACCCTCGGCCGTTTGGTCTCCCCTGCCGAGGGCTTCCATCTGGTTGGATCTTTATGTATTTGTGTATTTTTGTATTTATTTTATTTTATTGATATTTATGTATATTTATCTTTTCATTTTAATTTATAATTATATATTTATAGAAACCAACCAGATGAGAAAACTATACAGATACCCCAAAAATAATAATAATAATTCATTACTGACATTTTCATAGTTCACATACTTTTTACAAATATATACAATACATTATGAGTACCAATTTGAAATGGGTAGAAACCTGCTTCTCCTAGCTAGGTTTACTTAGTAACCTGTATTTAGGAGAACAGTCCCATCTCCCCTGTTGATGAGGAATACATAGTTGTATTGTTTAAATTAATTTAATTTTTTGTATAAAGAAATCATAAAATTTTATAGACATAATAAGTGATATCTCTCTCTCTCGCTGTGTGTGTGTGTGTGTGTGTGTGTGTGTGTGTGTGTGTGTGTGTGTGTGTGTGTGTGTGTGTGTGTGTGTGTGTGTGTGTGTGTGTGTGTGTGTGTGTGTGTGTGTGTGTGTGTGTGTGTGTGTGTGTGTGTGTGTGTGTGTGTGTGTGTGTGTGGTGTGTGTCGCGTGCGCGTGCGCGTGCGCGTGCGTGTGTGCGTGTGCGTGCGCGTGCGCGTGCGCGTTGCGTGTCATGTTATGTTATGTTAAATTTGTTTTATAAAATACCTCCTTACTTTTTTATGTTTATGTCATGTTAAAAATTGAAATTTGCTATTTATTAACAATGATTTCAAATATCCCATTTCGGGGGAAATCATTGGTCAAATGTTTTTTAATTATTTTTCTTATAATCTCCAACACATGAAAAGTTTTCTGAAAGTCGCAAAAGTGTTTTTCTTGAAACATTACAAATTTGATGTATTTGCTTGGTGTGGGGTTGTCTTACAAATGTCATTATTACAATTATTACATTATTTACATACCTGCATTAATTTTCATCTTTTTATAACTCGTTAAATAAAAATATTTTAGTTTTCAATCTCTGACAATTTGCTAACTGCCAAAATGTGAGCGGTAAAATACCTTCTATTTACTACCTCTTCGTTTGGAGTGGAGGTCATTTTTACCAGTAAATAATCCAGATTTTATAATATATTATTAGCATCTTGCTAACAATTTCTTCATTCAACTTCCATCTCTTTTTTAACTTCCTGAAATCTCATTGTAATAGGTAAAACTTTGTTTCACAGCATATACGTTCCGAGTTATGTTTTAGACACTTTTTATAAAATCTTTGATTAAAGGAATTAAACAAAATCAAACAAAACTGACTAACAGAAGTTATTATAAGAGCCCCGAATTAGCACACGTAGCATTGGCCGCTCCCCGAGCATAACACCTTGCACGGCGATAGATCTAATACAGGTTTTTCCATTGCTGCTTATAAAAGTCCATTGCTGAACATAGGCCTCCCCAATAGCCTCATAGGGGGGGGGGGGGGGGATTTTGCCATGTTGCCACGCTTGTTAAGTTGTAACAGTTATTATTCTAAGTAGACCATTTTAAATTTATTCATACTCGTGTAATTGAAGTGTTTGTCTGTACGTAAAATTGAAATAACGGACTTCTGTTAAACTCAGGGGGTTATTTGAATACTGAGTGCGCGAAAAGTGACGACTAAAGGCATGGCGGGTCGAATGATGAAGTAGACAGTATTAGTGTGGTTCGAAAGAAACCAAAACAAAATGGCGGACGTGGCACGTGGCGGACTTTGGACAATATACTTGCTATGAAGTATCTTTGCTCTCTTGGGATAATTAAAAATGTTTAGAAAATAAAATCAAAACAAAGTTGTTAAAGACAATTATTTATTGAACATTAATTATTAATATGTAAAGACTTATTTGCACAAAGTCAAAGACAACCTAATACACGTTGGTTAAAATTCGTGCTTTACTCCTAATTTTAGGTATTTTATCAGGTTACACTTAGGTATATGTCAGCTTACTTATGCATCATCCAGTAGTTCATTTTCTCCCACATCACTATCTAAGAGCAATTATAAATGCTCCCATTTAGCAGTTTACTACGTCATGCGTATAAATCTTAATTCTTTTGAAATAAAATTTCCCCTTTCGATAAGTGTAAGTATCAAATAAAGAGAATTATTTTTTATTTTAAATTTCAAAAGCATTCTTGCTGTCTTTGTCCTATTAACTTAATTATTGCTTACTTTGGTGTTAATTGTAAATTGATCATAGACACCATTTAATCATGTTTGTTATAAATCTTTTATTATATATATTTTTTAATTACTGCCATCGTAGCATTTTTGCAAAATCCATAACTAGTTGAAAGCTTAGTATGAACTTTATCTCCTTTATCATCAAACCAAAACATGTTCATCATATTTTCACTCTTAACATCCTCAGTCTTCAAAACCTATGACATTTGCATTGTAATGTAGTGAGGAGAACACTAGCAAATCTTGAGTAAAGTGAACAATTTACCTAAGAATATATATCTTTTAAGGCTTTTTTTGTTTTTATCGACGTGGCCAAACAATTTGTCTTCGAAATTGTACCATCTTCCACGATATTCATATTATACTGTGCTAACTGCACATTCAGGAATATGTGGGTGTGCATAGTCAATGATATCAGTTTTATTGAAATATTATTTCTTAGTATTATTTTTGTTGCTCTATGTGATTATATGGTATCTTCCACAATTTATTAGATTGATTATAGTTTCGCAAATGGTTTGTGAGGTTGTATTATGTATGAGTATGTTATAATACATATATAAAATGCTGATTTTGTAAAAAAAAATATATTGATTTACACATTTACAATGGTATAGTGGGCATAAGAAAGTCACTTTTGTAAATTGTTTGTATTTTTAAAAGTATAGTTATTACACACATTTAAAAAAAAGTTTTGTTACCAAAATATGATAACGTTATCAAGTACATATTTTAAAGATTAATAATGCTGCTACAAAATGTATCTTTTTATATTAAGTTAAAGATGTACCACTATTAACAATTAATTGATACCAATTCTTGAAATTATGGAAAAGAAGCAAACCTTTGGAGAGGATTCAATTATCAATGTGCTCTTAAATGGGAAGTAGTTGAGTCTTGTGGATACCACAGTTTTTCTTAGTATTAGACATTGAAGCCGTATTTGTTTTATAAAAGAGAGCCGTACGTTCAATTTATATCTTAAATTGTAAAAGTCGCGTAGAGAAAAATTTAATGAAATAAATATATTAACTTTGGCATAGCAATAATGTATGTACAATAATGTATGTATTGTTGTACATATATTATATATATATATATTAATATATATATATATATATATATATATATATATATATATATATATATAATATATATATATATATAATATATATTATATATATATATATATATATATATATATATATATATATATATATATATATATATATATATATATATATATATATATATATATATATTAATATATATATATTAATATATATATATATATATATATATATATATATAATGTATGTACATAAAAACATAAAAAGCTTTCATAAGAATAAAGATGTTTATACTTTAAAATCTAAGAACAAACATAAGCTTGTAACACCAGTTACTAGACTCCACTGAGTCAGTAGTGCTTTTATGGGGCAACATATACGCTTTTAAAACAAAATTTCAGAAAATTTACAAAATTTGTCAATAAATAAGTTGAAATGTTTTATTTAAGGAAAAATGTACAAAAAGTGTTATTATAATATCAAAAAATACATCAATAATAACCCCTGTGATTGAGGTGATCGCCACCATGCCTGTACTATTAAAATTTATTTAAAAAATGTATAAACAAAATGATTGTAAAGTGAAATATGTTTTAAAAAAACGTCCCGCTGGGTTTCTTGTTGGTTCTTCCCAGGACAGAGGTATATGTAGTAAATAAAACATGACTTTCAATAAGTATTGTAATAATCTATATTTAATAATAATAATTCTATTGTATTGTAATCTCTGTAACATAATATATTTCCTAACTTAACTAACCAGTTAAAAAGAATGTGTTTAAAGAAATCAATTGATATTGTGCAAATATTGTTAAATTTAACACATCTAATGTTATTAATTTAGGCAAGAAATTTTTAAACAATAAACATTTTAAATATATCCGGTTTTTATTTTATTAATAGGAACTAGCAATTAGCACAAGAAATATAAAGAACCATTAATTACATTGCAGCACTTGTGCAATGTAATTAATGGTTCTGAACATATAAAATTGTAAAGTGCAAATAAAGGGCGGGCCCAAAGCACTCTTAATTTTACGCCACCTGACGGTTGGGCACGGAACTTAACGTAAATAAAACTTGAGTTGCTCATCTATCTCTAGTATATAGGCAGTAATCTATGATGTCAATACTATAAATATATTGTCAAAACTATCGATATTGATTGCCGCCATTATTTATCTAAATTTTTCTCAATTATTACAATATTCTGTTTTTGTGCTGCTCGTGTGAATATTGCATATATCATCATAATGGTATACGAAAAGTGTTGTGTTGGTGGTTGCAATACAACACGCGAAACGCACCGGCTTTTCAGATTCCCTAGGAACGATAATTTAAGGAACTTGTGGATGGCTTTCATAGTGCCGACAAATTCACAGCTCATTGTACTTTCCAAAGAACAGTTACTTAACAAACGTGTCTGTGAAAAACATTTTGATGTATTTCAGTTCGGCAATGAAGGCAGAAGACTTCGATACTCTTACCCGTCCTTGCTTACTGACAATGAAATAGCTCATGGTGTGCCTCTGACTGCAACTGGTGAGTTATTTTATTACTTTCAACCATGGTACTTAAAAGAGAAGGAGACGTCTCTATACATTCTTGGGCCCAAGTATTAACAAGATAAAAGTACGACCATTTGTAAGTGTCATTGACTCTACATCATTATTTGCTATGATTATGTAATTTTTTCAGGATGGGATGTCACAACTGAACATAATTACTGTAAAGAGCACAATGAAGATGATTTCACAGAAGCTGTGTTAGTGGTTAGAAAGCCTGGTATGTACAAATATCTTAATTGATGTTAATTGTAAATCATAGTAAACATATTATGATGAACACTGATTTCTAAAAATATTTTATTTAAATTACAGTCAGTGGCAAATTTTTCAACATTTTGAATAATGTTTTCAGGAAGTGATGTTACGATTGAACACAATTACTACAAAGAGCAAAATGATTGTTCCAAATCATCGGTAGAAATTGGATCGTCAGGTGTGTACTAATATTCATGTAGCACTAGTTACTAAGTAGCAAAAAAAATCTTTCTAACTATTTCATAAATTTACTAACCATTCATTTTCTAATAATGTGTTTGCCTAATCATACTGACATCTATAAAAATGCAATCTTGTAACAAATTTCAGATGTTGGAAATTCTCATGAACAGCCTTCATGTTCAAATTTTTCAACTGTTGCAACAGTTGTTGAAAATAAAGGTATGGGAAATTGTATTGGACATAATTTTTTATACATTTATTTAGGGATCAAATTAAAAGAAGTACTTATATATCAGGTAATAGAAAAAATACTTTAAATGCTTAAAAACAGGCTGTGAACTGGAGGTGTCACTGCATACCTGGAACTGCATCAGTTCTAGAGGATGGTTATGTGTATTTAATTTAGACATACAATACAGAGAAGCATACATTGTAAATTTAATTTATGTTTAAGACCATAACATTCATAACTATTGCTTCTTTTCAGGAATTGATTCTAATACTACAAAAAAGCATGTACAAAAAAGCAAACAGGTGTGATAAATTCAGTTTATTGTTAGACATAATTAGAAAAAGTTTCAATATCTACCTCAAATCACAATAAGAGTTTTTTGTTCTTCACCTAATCCCAATATTACAGTTCCACTACACTTCAATGGTTTTATCAACAAGTCCTTTACTGTTAAGGTTACATTTTTCTGGAACTCTTCCCCTGATGACATCCACTTTATTTGTTATCTTATCAAAGTGAATACATTAAAAGATTAAAATAAAAATATATAAATAAAAAATTAATAATTTTAAGTGTATCATTCAGTCATAAAATATGAATATAGAATTTAATTATTTTATTTATTTCACTTCAGGTTACATGGCGAAGAAAATAGTATCAAGGAAAAGAAAATTGGTAAAATTTTTGACTAAATATTGCAACTGAAAGTTTAAGTGACTCAGTATCACAACGACTTGATCAAGCCCAATCCCTGTCAAGAAATAAAGACCTTTTGGAAAACTTTTATTTGTTAAACAAACAAGCTCAGACTTTCTTGTTTATGCAATTAAAACAAATTCATAAAAGCAAAATGGCCAGAAGGTTTACCTTAGATGAAAAATTAATGGCATTGCTCATAATGAAACAAAGCCCCAAAAGTTATAAACTATTAGAAAGAATGTTTGCCTTGCCTAGTAAACGGACATTAAATAGACTTTCTGAGAAGGTTTCAATACAAGCAGGACTCAATCCATTAATATTTGAACATATATCAAATACAACAAAAAAATGGGACACTAAACAAAAGCTATGCACAATAGTTTTTGATGAAGTCTCTCTGACACCACATTTAACTTTTAATGAGAAAGATGATATAATTAATGGGTTTGTAGATATAGCTGGAGAGAGAAAACTAAAATATTGTGATCATGCTTTAGTTTTTATGCTAAGAGGAATATGCTCTCCATGGAGACAGAGTGTAGCATTTTATTTCTGTGAAGGCACAGTATCAGCAGCAGAGCTGCAATGCATTTTAAAGCAGATTGTGCCCCAAGTAATACAAACTGGGTTAATACCTTTAGGTGTTGTTTGTGATCAAGGGTCCACATTTCGAACAGCAATAAGAAAACTTAGGGAAGATACAATTCGTAGGCGGAATATTCAAGGTGTTCATGATGGTGTGTACCATTCTTAATTACTTAAAAACCAGTTCTACTTCATGACAAATATTATTTATTTTAATTATTTTACAGATGGATCAGTTAATATTGCTGATCACCATTTAAGCATATTTTTTGACCCACCTCATCTCTTAAAGGGTTTAAGAAATAATTTTTTAAATAAAGATATAATTTGGGAAGAAAAAACCGCCTCTTGGAAAGATATTGAGTTCATTTTTGATTTGGATAGCAAATTGGGACACACAAGGGCACTACCAAAGTTAACAGCTCATCATGTTGATCGCAAAAAGATCAAAAAAATGAAGGTCAGCGTAGCTGCTCAAGTATTTAGTGCTCGAACTGCTGCTATGCTCAAATATACAAATGCACTCAGTAAGTAACGATTGCTATATTGATTTGTAGGCTTATTCAATTTATGTATATACTATTGTAAAATTTCATGTAAAAAAATCAATTTGTAAAAAAATGGTTAAAAAAAGTCTGTTGTTGTAACCAAATAAGAAGTGTCTTGGCTAACGATTTGCAGGTCCAACTGTAAAAGAAATTAAATTAAGAAGTACTTTTTTTTTCAGATTATTTTCATACTGCAAACTCTGACGCAACAATGGCCACAACAGCAGAAGTTGTTGAATTCTTTGACACACTGTTTGACAGCGTCAATGGCTACCCGGGTGGTGTGCAAAGAGAAAGTTAAGACGAGCGGTTAAACAAAATTCACAACATCACACTTTTTGGATTGAGGCCATTAATAAAATAAAAAAAATGGTTTTTGTGGACACCAGTAGCAAACATGCTACAAAAGCAGGAAAACCTCGACTTGTGCGAGTGCCATCCCAACAAGGATGGGTTACAACTCTTGAAAGTTTTATAAGGGTCTCCAAATTATTATTTGAACAGTATAATGTAGAATATTATTATCCGAGGACTATTAATCAAGACCCATTAGAGAATTTTTTTGGACGTATAAGAGCTGTAAATTATAGAAATGTTAACCCAGATGCAAACACATTTATATATGCCTTTAAATCTTTGATATTATCTAACATGCTTAGTCCACATTCCAAATTCTGTAATTGTGAAGAGGATAATGGAGAAACATTATTAAATGTTAGTGTTCTTTTTAAAAACCTTCATAATAATAAAGAAAATGACTCGGAAAACACTACCAGTGTTTTGCGAGATCTCCCATCTTCTTCACAAGCAAGTTCAGGAGAAAAATTGCTAGTGAATGATGTAGTCATGGAAAAAATTAAAGTCCACTGCTCAGCTTATACTGCTGGATACGTTTGTCGGAAAATAACGAAAGCGATTCGTTGTAAGGATTGCATCAAAACATATATTAGCAGTACAGAGACAAACATTCACTCTTACATTAAATTTAGAGAGTATAAATTGTTAAAAAATAATAATTTGGCATACCCTAACGAAAAATTCCTTATCTTGTACAGGGATGGCACTCACTTTATTCATAACTATTTGAATTATAGCTGTATTGGAAGTAATATAAAAAGTAATTTGAAAAGAAATTTATTGAGCACTTTAAGTTTGTCCTGCCTAGGGTGTGATAAGCATGCCTTAATTGTCAAAAACTTTTTCGTCAATATTTTAATTAGATTACATGGACAAAATTGGTGCAACATAAATAATAAAATATTGAAGGGTGATATCGATGAAAAATATGTATCTAAAATGGGTGAACCCCAAAAATTGGCCTTAAAGAAGTATAAAAGTTTTAGGTTACCTTAATATAAATAATATACAATTTATGATTATCATTAAGTCATAAAATATGAATATTGAACTTTATTTTTATTTATTTCTTTTCAGGTTACGTGGTGTAGAAAATGAAATTAAAGAAGAGATGTTTTTTAATTTTTGTAAAAGAATTCCCAGGTTTACCCCTAATGAAAAATAAATAGCATTGCTTCTAATAAAAAATGACTTGAAAGTATAATATTAAGCACTTAAATATGATTCCTGTGGTTTAATTTGCTTTATTTAATGAACTGTAAATATTGCTCTGTTTCGTCAAATTGTACTTATTTATGTAAAATGTTATGTACAATCTTCTAATTTGTATATATGACTTAAAGTGCCTTTAATTTAATCCTAAGATTACGTTTGTATGTATATGATGTTGGTGTGCTTGATTAAAAAATAAATAAGTTAGATGTATTATAATTGTTTCATTAAGTATTATTATTCCTGTATAATGCACTTATGTCGATATCGACAAAATAAGAACACCACTAAACATCGATATCGATAATTAGAAGGCTGTGTGCTTGCAATCCCTAAGCTATACTAACAAATTGGGCGACTGCAGCGCCAAAAGGCGTAGTTGGGAAACTTGACTAAAAGTCGCTGTCGTATCTGTAACAGCTTAGTTCCATTCTACGCAACTTGGCGCTACCGTCGCAATTTGTTCTCTGTCTACGGACGCCATTTTGAGACGCCATATTGTGTTAATGTCAAATCATATTGTCAAAAATCAAAATTATCGATATTGATTGCCGCCATTATTTATCCAAATTTTCCTCAATTATTACAATATTCTGTTTTTGTGTTGCTCGTGTGAACATTGCATATACCATCATAATGGTATGCGAAAACTGTTGTATTGGCAAAGAGTATAATAAATATATACAGGAAGGTATACAGGTATATGTGTATTGGTGGTTGCAATAAAACACGTGAAACGCACGCACCGGCTTTTCAGGAACTCTAGGAATGATAATTTAAGAAACTTGTGGATGTCTTTCATAGTGCCGACAAATCCCCAGCTCATTGTACTTTCCAAAGAACAGTTACTTAACAAACGTGTCTGTGAAAAACATTTTGATATATTTCAGTTCGACAATGAAGGCAGAAGACTTTGATACTCTTACTCGTCCTTGCTTACTGACAATGAAATAGCTCATGGTGTGCCTTTGACTGCAACAGGTGAGTCTTTTTATTACTTTCAACCATGGTACTCAAAGGAGAAGGACACGTCTCTATACATTCTTGGGCCCAATTATACCATTTGTAAGCATATACTATATAGACAATTCATAGCTGAAAATCTCGCAAGATTTGTCAATGTAGGAACTGAGTTATTGTAGAATAAGTAAAAGTGAGATTATCTATTGGCTGCACTGTAACAGGTGATTTTGCACTATTTTTATTTTTTTAGTTACAGGCTATTTTTCACTATAATTACTTAAATATATAAATGCAGGATCAGTAAAAAATCACCAAAAAAGCTGTGGTTGATAATGAAACGATATGGTGAAACGATTAATGAAAGTTAATACAACAACTAAGTGAAGTGAATATTAGGAATTCTGATCTTATAGATGTGCCAACTTGGAAAAATTACGAATTGATTTAACTCGAGTCGAAATTCATGCAACTCGAGTTAGCAGTACGAATCAGAGTAAATGATTTGTTAGAAATTACTTTTTTATAAATTTGTTTTTCTATCTAGCTCTTTGGTGGGTTGAGATAATTATAATTACCTTTTTATACCTATTAAAACTTATGTAGGATTGATATAAAAAGATATATTTAGTATATTTTTGGTTTAATCTTAGTTATAGTAAGTACTTGTATTTAACAACAAAACTAGCTATATAGCAGTCTTCATGAAATAATATTAGTCTAGCTTTAAGATGTAGGTACATAAGCTATTAATAGTTTAATTACAAAAGGTTGAAGTCAAAATATTCTTAAATAAGTTCAATATATTTATTGTGAGTTAAGTGTTACATTTGGCATTAATTTAAAGTATGATTACACTATATTGATCATAATTAATCAAAATTATAAAGGGAATTAAATTACACAACTAGCTATAATAAAATTCTAAATAACAAATTGTTTATACCAGTAATATACCTGCAGCATGGCTCTACCACATACAATTGCCATATAACTTAGTTATATGATAATATAGATCACTTTTAATTACGATTATACTAAACTGTTATTAAAAGTAGCCATACAGCATTAATACATACAATACAGAAGTATAACATTATATATTTATTCTTTAATTTTGGGTTTATGTATAAGAACATTCAAGAAGTGAGCCGTGGTAGCTCAGTGGTTAACGCTCGCTGTAAATATAACAGAACGCGAGTAACCCGGGTTCGATCCCCGCCGGCACCAATGAAATTGTTAATTGCAATTTTAAGTGCTGATTTACCACATGCTCGGCGGTGAAGAACATAAAATTCACAAATATTGTTTGTTTTCAGGAATAGAAATCTAATGCTGATGTGGTGTGGCAAATGTTGAGAAGATAACAAAATGTACACATTGGCATAAAGGTATGATAAATTCAGTTTATTCTTAGATATAATTAGGTAAGATAACATATCCATTATATCTATATTCAGCATATCTATCCTCAAATCATGATAAGAGTTCTTTGTTCTTTATCTAATCTAAAGATTACAGTTCCACTACACTTCAATGGTTTTATCAACAACTCCTTTAGTATTAAGGTTACACTTATTTGGAACTCCATGCCTGAAGACATTGAGAAAGCTCCTGATAATAGATGTATGCCATGTTAATATTTATATGTTTTTTATTTCTTATTTACTGCATCTACCACTTTATTTTCACCACACCATGGGTTGACTGATAAAAAATGCCAACTGCCATGAAGCCACCCTTTGTTTCCTTAATGTAAATAATATATAGTTTATGATTATCATTAAGTCATAAAATATGTATATTGGACTTTATTTTTATTTATTTCTTTCAGGTTACGTGGTGTAGAAAATAAAATTAAAGAAGAGAAGATGTTTTTTTTTAATTTTTGTAAAGAATGGCCAGGTGGTACCCCAGATGAAAAATAAATAGCATTGCTTCTAATAAAAAGTAACTTGAAAAGTAAAATATTAAGCACCTAAATTATTCCTGTGGTTTAATTTGCTTTATTTAATGAATTATAAATATTGCTCTGTTTCTCGTCAAATTGTACTTATTTATGTAAAATGTTATGCACAATTTTCTAATTTGTTTATATAACTTAATGTGCCTTTAATTTAATCCTAAGATTACGTTTGTATGTATATGATGTTGGTGTGCTTGAATAAAAAATAAATAAGTTAGATGTATTATAATTGTTTCATTAAGTATTATTATTCCCGTATAATGCACTTATGTCGATATCGATAAAATAAGAACACCACTAAACATCGATATCGATAGTTTGAAGGATGTGTGCTTGCAATCCCTAAGCTATACATAGCTATACTAAATTGTATAGTCATTACTCATCTGTCAAATTGGGCGACTGCAGCGCCAAAACGCGTAGTTGGGAAACTTGACTAAAAAGTCACTGTCGTATCTGTAGCTTGCTACATATTTATTTAACATATTTATTTATCTATGCTTTTGTTTACAAACGAGTTTCTGGGTTTATTTTATTTCGCTTTTTTTGTTTTATCAATAGAATGGTTGATTAGAACATGTCGATTCGTATATTGTTTCCAATAATTCAAAATGTTGTGGCAGATATTTATTTCAAAGGCTATATTAAAATATGTGATGACAATTTGATTACAATTTATGTTACCAAGTATTCAACTCGTGATATATTTTTAAAAGAAAACAAGGGAGATGATTTTATATATGGTTACTGTAGTAATAATTCGGAAGTAAAAGGGAAATGCAAAAGGCCAGAAAATTTCTTAGTTTTGTGCAATCAATTGCATCCTCAAGTACTAGAAATAAGTGTAAATGGAAAACCTATTAATTTTTATGATAGATATATAATTATTTTATATGACCACAATGTCATCAGAAATTCTGAAACACTAAATGAGTGTAGTGACTTTATTTCCAAGTTGCAAATTCTGGTGAGAAGTGATCATAAAGAAGAATACTATGGAGCAATTTATGTACCAACATTTAGAAATCCGTCTTGGCTTGTTTCTTCTATGTTTATCCAACATATGTGCAATTATTTGAATATGTTAATTTGGCTTATATTCTCCATTGGACGCAATAGAAAAGTAAGTAATATGAAAATTTGTTTTGGAAATGAAACTTCTTTAGTATTGTTGTGATTTAAAACACAATGAAATTAAAAAGAGACAAACATATGATTAGCCTTTATGATATAGCCTGTTACAACAATATGATTTAGACTGTGGGAGAATGAGATAGATTCTATACTTTTAATAAAGCCTAACAGGTTATTTGTTTGTTTAAATAAGCTCATCTCTGGAACTACCAGTCTGTTTTGTTAAATTTTTTTTTGTATAAGATGGCATTAGGCTACACTTCTCAGCAAGTCTTAAACATTGGTTTTTGGTTAGCAAGTTGGAAGTAAAAGCACTTCCAAACTGCTTTATCTGTGTGAGCTGGCATAATGGTTAGTGATATGTAAGTACAATGTTCTTCAAAAATATAAATTTTTCATCCATCTAAAAAAAATGTCTGCTTTACCATAGGCCTATTCCTTATACATATGCTACAATAAGATATTATGTGACAAAAACATTGAAAATAGAAGGTTATATATGAGCCTTATTATTACACATGGCATATTATCCCTCACGAATGAAAGTTACTTCATCATTAAGACTATTTTATGAAGATAAACTTTGTTTTTTATAATATGTTATTTGGATGCATAGTTTAATAGATAATGAAAACTTATACAATAAAGAATAATTTAAAACCTCTGCAAGTGATCAACGCCTAGTCACCCAATGAGTATCGAAACTGGCACTGAAAGCCTTTATAAGTGAGCAATCTTGTCACATAGCTCAGATGTATACTTTACACGGGTGACCCGGTTCAGAAGCTCCGCTGTAATTCCATCCTCGCCCGGGGACATGCCGTTTTTAAGGTGCTGGAGAGCCGTTCTAATCTCGCTCTGACTGACGGATATCATCATATCATCTGACTCCGGGATATCATCGGAATAGTGTCGGATAAGACTTGCTCTTGGATCGTTACTCACGCTTGCATGTGGTTTCAACATGTGGTGGGATGATGTGTACAGCTGCCCATAGAACCTCTCAATCTCACTCAGAATCTCAGGTGTCCCAGAAATGATGCTGGTACACATAGTCTTCAGTCTTGACAGTTGCTCTTACTGGCAGACAGATCTCTGGCAGACTTTGGAGCCCTGGTCCGCTCAATCGCTTCTTCAATACGAGCTGTATTGAAGTTGCATAAGTCACGCTGCATGCGTTTGGAGATGTCTGTTCAGTTGCCTGTATGCTGTCAAATCTGCTGATGACTGCAGCTTCATCGCCCGTCTAACATCCATGAGATTAAGAGTGTGATTTTTGATTGTTGAACAAAAAAAATCGGTTATCATCATCATCAAATTGGTTATCAGTTGTTCGGGAACTTCTTTTAAAATAAATTATATGGCTTACACTATGCGTGTGGTAAGTTCAAAAAATCGAAAATATTTATCAGCTGCTCATTTTTTGTAAATATGTTTTGATATAATACCGATAAGTTAGTTGAGTTAATGTAAAAAATAATATAGTTGATAGAATCAGGCGTTACTTTGCAGAAATCCATTATAATTAAAATATTAATAGTTATTTTGCAACCATCCGCTAAATTAAATAAAATAATGTTATCGTCGATGGTGTGTCTTTCCTAGAATAGTGGTGTTGGGAGTAGTGGCGTTGGGAGTAGTGGTGCTGGGATTGGTGGTGACGGGATTAGTGCATGCAATTGAGAGAGGGCGGGAGGTGCTCTTCAAACTACTTCTAACTACATCATTTTATTTAATTTCACGGATGGTTGCAAAATAACTATTAATATCTTTATAAAAATATAGATAATTAATACCACCTTAAAGACGGCTTAAAATAATACAATATGTGAAAAAAAAACTTATATCCGTCAAAATACGGCAGACATAAAGTTATAGACTAGACATAGACTAGATACTTTAAGATTTTCTTTGCAGTCTTCTTCCCGCCAAATGGAGAAAATGGCAATATTAACTTACTTCAACGTAATTTTGAGTGTATGCCATCTTTGTCTATTCAACTTGTGTGTATGCAACTCGAAAGATTTCACTTATATTTCAATATGTTTTTAAATAAATAAATTGTGTAAAACAGGTTGTTTACTCAAAGATACTCTACAAACTGCTTATATATTGTATTCAAAATTTGACTATTTTTGTAATGTATTTTCTTGTAACTGCTCACTTATAAATTATTTTTATTATTTTTTTTCACCAATTTTCTGATTAAGTTATGCAATTTGTTTAAACATGGAATAAAAATCCATTTTTTATTATTTCCCATTGTGACAACCCAAAATTTTTATTGTTTTTTTTTATTGGTCTTCCGACATTAAACATAATAACTGATTGAATGCTCTTCTTATGCTGTGCCCTTAAGTTACAATTTTTTCCAGGTTTCAATGAAAGAAGGGAATTTAATTTTATCAATTCTAGTGGATATTGTGATTGGATATTTCATCTTAGAATTATTTTTAAAGGATCATGATAAAAAAGATCTGGGATACCTTCTAATGGGATTTTTGGAGGTAAAATAATTTCTTGAGAATTTAATGCACAAATTGCATATGCAGTGTAAACTCTATATAATGACACTCAAAGGACTGCATATTTTGACGTTATGGAGACGTATCGTTAAATGGAAGAAAAAAGTTTGTGCTAGATAAAGAAAAAGTTAATTTTAGTCCAGTGTTAGTAATTACATAAAAACAATTGTTATTTGAATGCTATTGCGTATAATATGTTATGTATGTTATGCAACTAATAATATAATAACGTATAGATAATCCATGACACCTACTAACAACAGCCTACACGCGCAAGCAATCCCAATTTGTAAACAAAACAACAGATTTCTTAGAGTGTTTGGTATGTATGATGCCGACTGTTAAGTTTATTACAGGCTAGGATAATAAAGCGACAAAAGAATGTCTGTGCAGTTTTTATTAATTTTTGCAACTTAAAAAGTACTTTTATTTAATTGTGGTCGTTATTGAGGGTGGGTGTAGTGCTATATAAAGTGAAATTGTATGAAAGACAAGGTAAACCAACCAAAGTCATAACCACAACGAGTGATTTCAACGCTTTAGGTATTTTTTCATTAAACGGACTGACGTTACATGGAGTTTACACTGTATTTTTAAAAACATAAACTTTACTTTTATTGTTTTTTTTTTTTCAGAAATTGGTAAATTCAATGTATTCTTTGTTGAAATGGTTGATGGGTTCTCCAGCTGGCCTTAAATTGAATAATGCATTCAACAAAATGCTTGGAAAATATTTTTCCTATCACATTGAACTTTGGTGGCTATTTTTAGGTATGAAATATTTTAAATTAAGTATATAATAAATAAACCTTATTTACTTGTGTTTTCAAAAACAGCAATAACAATATATCATTATTTATATATTTGAAATTAAGTTTAAAATTTAGCTATTCTTTGCAGAATAAGCCTGTATATATTTATAATCAATTGTTTCAGGCGTGTCAGGGGAAAAATTAGACATTATATTACATCTGTACAAATATGTAGGTTACCTTGGATTCACATTTCAAGCTGCCATAATAGCTGATATGATATGCTTAGCAACATTCCACTCATATTGTATATATGTATATGCTGCAAGGTAATTTTACAATGTACTACTCTGTGTAAAAAGTATCGGGAATATGTCAATAAAAAGACCCGCGTAAAAGAGGTCGTTCTAATTTTTTTACTGCATGTTGGTAGCACTGTACTGATTTAGCGCGCAAAGTTTGAGCGGGATCTGTCATTTAATTTGTTTTAAACTACACTTTTTGTTGGTCATAGTTTTGAGTTCTCGGCGATTTTTACAATGGAAAATATTGTTGAACAAAGAGTGTGCCTTAAATTTTGTGTTTCGAATGATATTTCATGTGGTGAATCACTAAAATGTTGCGAAATACCTACGGCGAATCGTGTATATCGAAAACAAGGGCTTATGAATGGTATAAGGCTTTTAAAGTAGGCCGAGAAGTAGTAGTAGATTTGCCTCGTTCTGGTAGACCTTCAACCGCTACGATCAAAGAAAACATCGACAAAATCAAGAAGCTACATACATAAAAACATAAACACTCACGCCTGTCACCCAGAGGGGTAGGCAGAGATTACGGACTTCCATTTGGCACGATCCTGACATACCTCTTTCGCCTCCTTTACATCCATATATCTACGCATACATGCTCGTCGGTTAAGGGTACTTCTAACGTGACCCATTTTCAAAATATCGCCAATTTGGTCGACAAACTTTTTTCTAGGGCGTCCCTTCCCGACTCGGCCGTTCACATCTGCCATATAAATTTGCTTTGTCACTCTTTCATCATTCATTCTTTCTACGTGACCAAACCACCGAAGCATTCCTTTCTTAATCCTGGTCACAACATCATCTTGCATACCACATTTATCTCTTATCACGCAATTTCTCACCCTGTCATTCAGATTAAACCCTAGCATATTTCTTAAAGAACGCATTTCTACAGCATTTATTCTACTTTCGTGCTTCTTCTGCCACACCCAGCTTTCACTACCATACATTAACGTAGGGACTAACACAGCATTATGAATTACCATACGTGCCTGTTTTGACACATTCTGGTTCTTCATAATAGAGTGTAGTGCCCCATTCACTCTATTCCCTGCATTTACTCGTCGTTCTATATCCCTATCATATCTACCATCCCTGCTAAATACACATCCCAAATACACAAACTCATCCACTTGCTCAATTAACTCTCCTTCTATTCTTATTTCACATACCGTTTTGCTTTCTTCTCTTTCAAAAACCATCACTTTCGTCTTACTTGCGTTCACTTTCATTCCCCTTTCTTTTAATTCCCAGTTCATTAATGTAACCATCATTTGCAACTCAGCCGCTGATGACGCAAATATGACTTGATCATCGGCATACAAAAGGCATTTGACGGTTAACTCGCCCATTCTTAAACCACATTCTTCATCTTTCAAAGTTTGCAAACACCGGTCCATAAATAGGTTGAACAGCCAAGGGGAAGCTACACAGCCCTGTCTGACACCTTTTTGGATGCCAAACCAGTCCGAGTAGACCCCATTGATCCTGACACAAGCACTAGAGTCCCTATAAAGAGACCCTAATGCCTGTATCAAACCAGCGCTCAACCCATATGAGTTCAGTGTTTGCCATAACACATTCCTGTCCACTCTGTCATAAGCCTTTTCCAAGTCCATGAACGCACAAAAAACTTTCTGGTTTTTGGCCAAAAACTTCTCCGCAATCATGCGCATGGAAAAGACTTGATCTGTGCACCCCATTCCCTTTCTAAAACCCGCTTGCACATCCCAAATTTTTCCATTAGTTTCTTTCATAACTCTTTCAATTAACACCTTAGCATACAGTTTACCCACAATACTAAGCAAGCTGATACCGCGGTAGTTTTTGCAGTCCTGCTGTGACCCTTTTCCTTTATATATTGGTACTATAACAGCTTTACACCAGTCATCCGGTACCCGTTTTAATTCCCAACATAAATTAAACAAGGTGTACAGCAGGCCTGCCACCACTCCCTCTCCAGCCCTTAGCATCTCGAGTGATACTCTATCATATCCAGCTGCCTTACCTGCTTTCATGCTTTTCATTGCTTTCATTATTTCATCTACACTTATCTCCATACCCCTTTCCACTTCTTTCGGAATTTCTAGTTCATTTAATTCATACGACTCTTCACTCATAAACACGCTTTCAAAGTATTCCTTCCATCTGTTTAAATTCGAAACTTCATCATTCAGAATACATCCATTCTCGTCTCTTATAGCATTTATTATAGGCTGTTTTGTATTTCCCCTGGCAGTTCTTACGAGTTTCCAGAACATTTTTATGTTAGCCTGGAAATTATCAGATATCCTTCTATCATTCTTATCCATTCTTTCTTTCTTTTTCCTTTCAACAACTTCTTTTACTCTCTTATTTAGACGTCTAAATTCTGCCTTTTTTCTTTCAATCTCATCATTCATACCAGAAGAATTACCAGCTTTGGTTGCTAGTAAATCTAACCATGCTTTCTTCTTTGATTCAACTTCCACCCGTACCTCATCATCCCACCAAGAATCAAGAAGCTAGTGTTCGAAAATCGACGTATGAGTCTGAGAGAGTTGGCTAGTGAGGTGAATATATCTTTTAAGTCCGTCCACAACATTCTCATTGACATTTTAGGCATGAAACGCGTCGCCGCTCGACTAGTTCCAAAAGAGCTCAATCAAAGAGCGTAGCGAAAGCATGTCGCTGAAGACATGGTTTCCCGAGCTTCTACGGATCCGACCTTTATGAAACGTATAATAATATAGTTATGAGTACGACATGCAAACAAGCCAACAGTCTTCAGAATGGCGTCTCGAAAATGAGCCGAAACCCAAAAAACCGCGGCAAAGTCGCTCCAAAATCAAGGTGATGCTGACAGTTTTTTTTGACTACCGTGGTGTGGTTCACTCCGAATTCCTTCCAAAGGGAGAAACA
Source organism: Parnassius apollo (assembly GCA_907164705.1). NCBI lineage: Eukaryota > Metazoa > Arthropoda > Insecta > Lepidoptera > Papilionidae > Parnassius > Parnassius apollo. The sequence goes on from CAJQZP010001706.1 coordinate 3,152,521, forward strand.
GTGAATAAAGAATATTATTTAGGCGTCATGAAGCGTTTGCGTGAGAGTATCCGCCGAAAACGTCCAGATTTGTGGCAACACAACTCATGGATGCTGCACCATGATAATGCACCATCACATACAGCCATTATAGTGAAAGAGTTTTTAGCGAAAAATTCAACAAAAGTTCCCGACTAAGCACCGTATTCACCTGATATGGCTCCGTCTGACTTTTTTTTATTTCCCAAGTTAAAATTACCACTTCGAGGAAAACGTTTTGAGTCGATAGAAGCCATAACAAAAATTCGCTGAATGAGCTAAAGGCCATACCGCAAATAGCCTATGAAAAATGTATGGAGGACTGGGTGAAGCGTTGGAGATGTTGTGCAAGCGATGGGGCCTACTTTGAAGGCGATAAAATAAATTTAGATGAATAATTTGTATTTTTTGTTTTATTGACAAATTCCCGATATTTAGTACACAGAAGGTATTATATTTATGAATACGGCAAAAAACAGACCTCTCAGGGTTTAGATTCAGTATTAGAGTTTGTAGTTTGCTATTTCACACACCAGGCACGCTAGGCAGCCCATTTTTAACCGACTTCAAAAAAGATACTCAATTCGACTGTATGTTTTTTACGTGTTAAATGGCATGGCTCAAATAACCATAGTATTCCTGCCCACACGCAAAATACGCGCTTAGACGTGGAGTTGCGGAAAACAGCCCGTCGTAAACTAAATTAACCGACTTCAAAAAAAGATACTCAATTCGACTGTATGTTTTTTATGTGTTAGGTACCTCAGAACTTTTTTATAGGTGAATCGATTTTGATGATTCTTTTTTTATTCGATATTTCTCGTGTAGTCCGTACTAACTAGTAGTAGTAGTTTTTGAGTTATGTTTAATAATGCGTATTTAATTGATTTCGACTACATTGATGATCTCATTTTATTTATATTGAAGTCGATTGTAAAAAAAATTTAATTTTACTACTAAGTTGTTATTGCATATGTTTTAGATGATCATAACACAGAATACTGTTACAGGCTATTTAACATTCAAATATCGGGACTAACGGCACTACTCAGGCTGTTTGTAGGCAGAAAATATAATCCATTAAGAGGTGGTGTAGATTCGTGTGAATATACCAATCAAGAACTTTTTGTAGGCACAGTTGCATTTACGATTTTGTTATTGTTGTTGCCTACAACTATCATGTATTATATAGTGTTCACCTTGGTAAGTGAATTACTTAACTATGTAAATAATAGAGATGCCGAATAGTTGTTATAGCGAATTATACGTGTTTACGTGGAATTATTACGTGAATAGTTTTATACGTGGTAGAGCCATGCTGCAGTTATATTAGTAGTATAGTTGTAGCACAAATGGGTCGGCCCGACCGGGAAGGACCACGTTCTCACAGAATATCAGCGTCACATAGTAGCTTAATGCTGTTGTGTTTCGTATGGTGAGTGTAGAGTACCGGAGACCCTTTTCACTGGAATCGAGGCATTCCATCTTAGTCCTCACGAGTGACAACGCATCTGCATTTTGATTCGTAATCGAGGATAGATGTAGATGTCTATGGGCCGCAGCAACCACTTACCATCAGGTCGACTGTGTGCTCGTTTGTCACCCTATTCTATAAAAAAAATTGTCGAATACCGGTTAATCGCCACTCCCTATGGCGAATAGTCTATACTCCACCAAATCTAAAAAAATACCTTTTAACTGAAAAATCGGTACCTACAACATTCGATTTTTAAGAGATATCGATATCAATTCTTTAGAGTTGGTAAACATTTACAGTTTCATCTAAATTAATACCGGAATAAATTAGAAACAGATAAAACACAAAATTTATCAGTGTTTTCATATCGCTTATTTCTACAAATAAAATTACTTATATAAATCAAAGAGACACTAGGTTAAAAACAAATTTATTTAATCACTTTCACTAGAACTAGATGAAGTCGTCGTCATCATCACTGTATACATTAATTTTTATTTTATTTTTTACGATAAATTAAATTTAAGAAATTATTTTGCGTTTGTCAATTTTTTTGTATCGGAAGCAATTCCTTTTCAAATGATTTTTAATCACGCTATACTACCATTGTACATGCCGGCATCTTCTTAACTTAATAGCAACTTCGCCGTATTAGGATTCACAGAAGTTATAAAGAATTACACTTGTTTAAATCATGATACAATTTTTTCAAGTCTAAAAATAAAAAAATTACATAAACAAACAATGAATTAAAAATGTAAAGGTTCAATTATTTAAATATTTTTACCGACTATTTGCATTATAATAAATTTTAAGCATCCATGCACTACGGTAAGATGCATAACGACATGTCATTAAAACATGACGTTGTTTAAAGCATAAAATTTATTCTGATAAAAAATATATTTTGCTTTGTTGGACAAATACGAATTTTAATGAGTGATAAAGAACTGTACATATTACAATGAAATATAGATAACTTGCATAATTCTTTGGATTTACGTAAAAGGTTATTTTAAATCACTTATGTACGCTTGTACAATGTTATTGCGGATTGATTAATGTGAAACGTCAAAAGGTATTTCTTAGATTCGGTTGAGTATAATAACTCGCCATTACTATTCGACATAAAAAAAGGAATATTAAAACAATTTATTTGTTATCAAATAATAACATTACGCTTGTACTTGCACTGTAATTTAAAAATTTTCTAAGGTTATGAGAAAGGAAAACAATAAAGTTAAAGAAATTATACGGATTTTACAAATTTAAATTCTGGCAACCCTTTTCTTGAACCTATTTCATTGAAGTTTGAGTATTTTTAAGTGTCAAGTTTTTTTGTTCATTATTTTAGTCAACTATTCGCCGAATGTCGAATAATACTATCTATAATTCAGTATTCGCGGCATCGCTGTAGTAAACAATTTTAAACACTACTTATTATATATAAACGAATCACCAGTAATGTTTAGTACCTTTTAGATTTATATATATTAAATAATGTACATAAGCGCTGCACCATAAAACAGACGAGAAAATTCAGATTGTGTAACGGTCGGCTTTTTCAATAATCAGTTAAGTTATCCATGGATAACTCGACTGAATATAAAATTGAAATAATTGAACTATTTTATTCATAATACATACTGTAACTTTTAATTTATTTGTATTTTATTCTATAGTATATAATATATTTTTCTATAATATATTTTCTATAATATAATAATAGATAGTTTATGGGCTATAGTATCCACTTACTTACCATCAGGTGAACTAAAGGGTTTTTCAATAAGGGCGGGGAAATGTTAAAATGAAATACAACAAGCGGTGTGTGAGGTATTAACAAAATTCTTTTTTTATTTGAAAGACCCGCATGTGCCATAAAGTGTGGAATATGACATTGTTCAAATGGCCGCCTCGGCTTTTTACAGTGGCGTTTATCCGTGTAGTCTCATTTTCAATGACTCTTCTGCATAGATCCGGCTGAATTTGGGCGATGGTCTGTGTTAAGTTTACATAGGGCTCCGGTCGTTCGTAGTTTGTTTGCATAGACTTCAAGAAACCCCATAAGAAAAAGTCTAGCGACGTCAAATCGCATGACCTTGATGGCGTCCGCTGTGTGGCACGTAGCGCCGTCCTTCTGGAACCGCATGTCGTCTAGGCCCATATGGTTCAATTTGGGCCATAAGATATAGGTTATTATCGTTCTGTAGTGCTCGCCATTGACGGTGACGATTCATCCAAAAATGCGCCTCGTCGTTAAAGATGATTTTTCGAACAAAATTTGGGTCCTCATCCAACCTCATCCAAGCCCAGTCAGCGAAAAAACGGCGTTTTCTATGATCATGAAATTTGAGATCCTGAGTTAGTTGGATCTTGTACGGGTATAGGCCTAAGTCCCGACGCAAAATTCGGAAAGTTACAGTCTACGAAAGGCCGAATTCTTGTGCACGGCGAGGAATCGACTATCTCGTGTTCTGCTATACACTTTCACGAACCACGACGATGTTCTCAGTCGATCTTACGTTCCTTGAACATATGGGGATTAGCAGATTGTTTACCGAACCAGTCGTTTCAATTTAGCAAACAAACGTTGAAGAGTCGACTGTGAAGGGTCTATCGTAAAACGGGCGCAATGCGCGCAAAGTTTGCACTAACGAACACTCATATTGATAATAAAGTTTTATCATTTGAACGTGCTGATCAATCGTGTAACTTGCCATGGTGATTTGACATAAGTAACTGAATAATCATCAAAAGATGATATAGAAATGTCACGAAAACAAAATGGCCGCCAAAATTTACCCGCGTCAATTGAAAAACCCTAAACTGCTAGTTAATTCATAGAAACCTTACTTAAAAAACTGTAGTATTAATTCCATTCTACATCATCTCAAACAAGCGCCCCACCCTACACAAATAAAAACAAAAATATTATATACATACATTGAATAATTCTCTCACACCTTTTACTGCCTTTGTTTTAATACTAAATTTAATTTCTGTTTTCAGTTCCGAGTGTTGTCTATCTTAGTCCAATATATACTTGCCAAATCTATCTATTTAATACAAACATTACCTCTATATGTAATTATCCTGTGGTTAACACGATCATCAAAAGTAGCGGGTAAGTTTTATTAAAATAAGTATGAACATGTGCATTTCTATGTTGCTTTGCATCAATTGTTGTTGTTGTTGCTTTGGGTAATAAAAAAATAAAGTAAAGTGATAAATCAGCACTTAAAATTGCAATTAACAATTTAATTGGTGCCGGCGGGGATCGAACCCGGTTTGCTCGCGTATTGTGAAATTTACAGCGGGCGCTAATTGGGTAATAGGATAACTAGAAATGTTGAGTTGAAATCAAATAATAGGTTTTCATAATTATGATATTTAGTTTTGGCGGCATATGAGAATTTATCACTATATCGTCCTGACCCTACGAACATTGTAGAGTCGACTGTGGTAATTGCCAGTGAAATCTCATGGTCACCAACATGGAGGTTAGAGAACAGGAGAAGGATCGCCGTAGAAAATAGTGTCCCAGAAATATGGATACCATAAGTGAGGCGCTGCGATCGTTAAGTTCGCTCAATAAAAGTCATTTTCAGTCTATTTTTCCGATCAGATGCTAAACCACTTGCACATTCACGCACAATAAAATATTACGTATATCACGCATAATAATATATATACGCACAAAAAAATAACAAAATTACGGAGCATGAAAATTTTCTCACCAATGCCGCGAAGAAAATTTGTACATTATTCAACTAACTTCATCTACTTGTACTCATAAACAGCTAACTTCGCAGTCACTACTCACCGACGTCAGCGCCGCTATAAATTCTACAATTTTCAAGGACAGGCGGGCTATGCTTTAGTACGTAGCGATCATTCTTCTGTTCTTTAACCTCCATGCCACCAACAAATAAGACTATAAACCTAGTATATGAAATACGACTGAAGATGGCAACAAAATTTGAGACATGCAGTGCTGCCAACTTAAAACTAGATTTAAAGTTTTTTTTTATTTAATACTAAGTTTTCCAGATAATAATATTTTATTATTATTACACAAATAAAATTAAATTGTATTCTAATGTTACTAGGTTAGTTAGTTACCACTTTTCTGCCCTGGAGTCCCTCTCGATTGATAGCACCCTCTTACCTATTTCTGCTGCTAAATAGCAGTGCTTGCATTGCTGTGATCGGGTCTGAAGGGTATAGAGAGCCAGTAATATTAATGGCTGTGAGGAATTCCATCTTAGTCCTCAAGGGTGAAAACGCATCTGTAGCCTTCTTGAAGTAGGCTGCAGGAGTCCACGGACTGCATCAGCCACTTACCATCAGGTGGACTGTAAGTTTGTTTGTCACTTCTATTTTATGAAAAAAGCTGTTTCTAATTTTAATTTGCTTTGGATAATATCAGGCAGCGCATACAATAGAAGAGGCTCATCTCAAACTGTTGACTGTTACGGGTTGATAATTAACAATATACATTGAATTGAATAGGGTAGAGAATTGTGAAAATTTTAATTATAGGTTAATTAAATGACTAGGATTCAGTAATTTTGGTTTGAGAATGTGTAATGTTTTTTGATAAAATTTGTACAAAATATATAATAATTGAACAAAATTTACAGGGGCTTTTTGGGTAAGCAATTTGTTTCAGCCGAATCTTTTATGTAAGGTTAATTGGAATAATAACTTTAATTTTTTACGTTACAGGAAATGTATTAATTGAAGAGGTAAAAAATGCACAGACTTCTGTTTTATTACTTAGATTAAAATTATTTAACAAATCCATACGAGATTTGATAACACACTTTCGGCCTCCTGTGGATGAATCAAAGCATATTGAATGGAGCAATATGCTATCAAATATTGTAACTGGGAAACAAATTATTTAATACCGATTTTCTGTATTGTTGATATTTCATACACAATGACATTCAATAAAACATAATTGTATGCTTCAACTTATTTTATTATATATATTATTGCGCACAAAAATTGTCTGGTCACCACACGTGTGTATAAATGCTTAGTTACTTAAACTATATGCAACAGACTGGGCAATTAATTTTTCTTAAATAAAATTAATGAAAGACCAACTTATAATTACCTTAGTTATAATACTAACTAATTAATTTGTAAAGCGAATCACCAATATTTCACGTAATATACACTACATAACTGAGACCTAGACTTTTTTCTAAAAATTATATCTCGAAGCCCATTTATAGCTAAACATAAAAAAAGACTTGACATGTCTTAGCTCTGTGATGCAGTGTTAGAACTTATTATGACATGACCTTTTACAGAAAAATAGTGATCTGCCTAACATATAAACACTCGCAAAATATAATTATAATATATACAATATTTTTCTATTCATCGGAAAATCTAAAATAAATCGAATTGTGTTAATAATGAAAATAATACTCTCTTTTTGTAGCAATTAATGTTTTTCAGTATACTCATTTCGAATTTCCTTAATTGTTTGTGTGAAAAGTCGTAAAGATATTTGACACACTTAATACGAAGCTTTTTAACTACAAACTTGTAGTATTATTTTAAATTTTAAGCTTACGTTTGAACTTTCGTTATTTACTAGGTATTACACTAAACACATCATGTGATTAAGTGAGTACATTATAATCATCATAGGCAAGATTTCAATTCATGTTAATATCTCACTCACTGACTCTCATACATCTGTGAACATATTAGGTGAAACAATGTAAGAAAAATTAGACAGGAATGTAGACAATAATCCAACATTTATTAGTGTTAGTAAGGCATGCCCAAAAGTTCACTCAGACAAAATATTCATAATACGTAAACATTGCGACATATTACTTGTATTTTGTAGCATGGACATCTCATTTATTAAATTGTTTATTATGAGTAAATGTTAGTCACACTGTATAAAACAACACAAATACCGACTAGAAAAAATAATCAGTAAACCATTGGCTCCATATGGTGACTAAACTATCACACAGCAATAAAACAACAATTTGTCTAATTATAAAAAAATGGATGAAAATTAACAAATAATTTGCTAAAGACCTTTGCAAAATTAAGTAGTGCTATATTTTCACGAGTTGCTAATGCCTCGTTATCCATATTGACTTACAATCTTCTAGTAATTAAGTAGAAAAAGTTTATATATACTGCATACGTAGTTGATTCGGATGGTTCCCAGTACAGAGGGTGCAAGAGGGGTAAAGAAACGGCGCGGCGGTCCATGTACTGATGGTTTGTATCTAAATATTTCGGCGCGCCGAGTAACGTCAAGGGTATGCTATATTTTGTCGAAGAGCCACACGCAAAATACGCGCAAAGACGTGAATGTTGCTGTAGATAGCTTTTTACTCATAACTAAAAACTATTAAAACCGTAGGCAACTACTTAATCTTAACATACAGGGCTTAGCGAATTATTGTTGTCATTTACATATTTAATGTGGATTCCAGCAAATTAACACCTCTTTCTTTTATCTAAGTAATAATAAATATTGTATAAGCGAATTTAATTTCATATTATTATATAAATATAAATACTTACACATTAAATGGTAAATTATTGAATGAAAAAAGCTATTATCCAAGTTCATAAAAATTTGTAATTTCAACAGTTTAATACACAATACCTTTACATTTGATATTTACATAAAGTTATTTTTCCAAAATATTTGTTTTCACTTAAAAAATATATACATATATAGTAAAAAAAAACAATTAATGCGAGCCTTAAACACTCATTTCATGGGTGTCGTAATCATGCTTGTTTATTGATAGGGTGATTATGCGTTAGCCACAAAATTTAGACTTGATGTATCTTTACATAATATATCATTGGGATTCCGGTTTGGAATCCCAATGATGATTGGGACTTGATGTATCTTTACATAATATATCATTGGGATTCCGGTGAATAAAACAGTGTGTATGAAGCAAGCTCAAATTATTTGCCACAACTCACTGCAAATTTCCGGTGGGTATAGGCCAAAAACATTTCCTTAATTACTTTATTATCATCACAGATTTTAATCAATTAGGAAAATATGATACTGATCACAACATACTTGTATCGTTTTAAGAACATCATGTGTACGTGAAGAAGCCGTTATAAGAATAATGAGTATCAATACTACAATAGTTAACACTCGTGCTAGTCGCAGTGAATTGTCGACGGAATGGTATTGGGCTATTCTTAGTTCTTGAGTACACATCTGTAGTCCTTATTGACGTCTGAGCCGGGATTTGGTGAACGCTCTTTTGGTCTAACTGTACCACGACACGACGCTAACTTTGATTCCAAAGCCTACAATGAAGAAAAGTACACAATATGAATGATGTAATATTAGTATATGGCGGAAAATTGAAAGCGCTGTTAAACCTTCACCTGCAAAGCCCACATGCAACATGTAAACAATGTATTATGAAAACACAAAGACCGAAAGATATATTATTATACATTTTTGTCAATTGTTTCTAATTAAGAAAACCTATTAATTTTAAACATACACATATTAAGGTTTATTAAATATAATAAAACTGTAAATTAGATATATTTTTTAAAAAACGTTACCTCCACACTAGCATTTTATCCTGTATTGTGGGGGCAGTTTACAAACATAAATTGTACAAGGGCAAACATCCAGACCCGAAACAATTACCTGTAGGCCATACAAACACTTGTTCCGTGCGGGATTCGAATCAGTGCAGCAACTCATTGCTAAGCCACTACGCCACGGAACACTATAGCAGAAAATAAATGTTTACAAATTAAGTAAAGATGTTACGTTGCCACTTAAAAATCTATACCTTAAAGAACAATGTATTTAAACAACTAATATAACTATTTAACTAACTATATACTACAATTTCTAGCACCAAATGTTTTGTGATTTTGATTCTGGACATGCCATACATAGGTCGATTACATAATACTTATTAACTTGATTATACAGGTGTCCCTGGAAACCTGTACCAGCAAAGGTGTGTGGTCTGGGGATACCAATAACCTATCGATTGGACCCCTCCATGTATGTTCCGAGATATTTTGTAGTTTTCGCGATATGATTTTTTTTGTTTTATTTTTATTTTGGACGGTTTTAGCTGTAACTTTTTCTGTAAAGTAATTATTAGAGATTTTTTCGTTAGTATTCTGTTTGAGAGAAATTTTTATTTGATTTAATTTGAAAAAAAAAAACTTAACGCTCACTGAATAACTTCCTGCTAATTTTAAAAACTTAATGGATTCCTTAACTCTCAAAATAACACAAAAGTTGGTACTTTATAGGGCATTTTGTGCGAAAACGGGAGTTTAAAGTTGATACAGTCGAAAATAGTGAAATTTATTTCGTGTAATTTTGAAATGACGTCACATTTTTATGTGTATGATAAATAATTATGAATATTGGATAAAAAGATTTAAAATAACGTATTTCCATTAAATTTTACTCGCAAGTATAATTTTATTTCGAGCACAATTTAGGTAAAAAATGAGATAGGGTAAAAGTGGTGCAAGACCTACGTGTCTCTCTCTAGAAACAGCTTTTTTTCTTTGTCATCGTCAGAGTCGTCAGACGTTATCGTCTACTCTTGTGCTCGCTCGTACGTACGTTACTGTGTTTTATTAGATTTTGTGTATTTGGGTTGTTTCGAACTTTGATTGCATACCGTAAAATACACCCCGTATAGGGATCAATGGGTGAATAGGGTTAAAACAAGGAAATGTATTCGTTGGGCAATAATATTTACCAATTTGTTAAAAACTTCTACAATTTTTTGTGAAAAAATAGTACATCTTTTAAAGTTCTCTAGGCAACACTGAATAAGAATGATATTATCTGCAAGTTGTCAATAACGTCATTTGAAAATATCCTCTCGTGACGCTCAAATATTACAGTGTTAGAAACTTTGCTCTCTAAAATTTATTTTGTAGTTAGAAAAGACAAGTGTGTGTTAAATACTTTATTAAGTGTTTGGGCCATCATATTATACATAAAAGTAAGTCCCAGTTGTTGATTAATTTTAATATTTATTGATAAATTAGAAAGGCATCAAAAATCTGTTGTTTTGGGTTGAATAGGAACGACTAGTGTATAAATATATACAACTTTATAGGGTTGTCAATAAGCGTTTTTTTTTAAAGCAATAATTGGCGGTTTATTACACGATGTTTTTGTTTAGATCTTTTATTTCATAAATAAGCAAGTATTAGAAGCCCTAAATATATTAGTTGTCATTTTAGTGTCGATTTATTGAATGGCAAATATTTGAATAAATTGATGCATTGTGGTTTTTTTCCAGATGTCTTGCTTGTATATCTCAAAAAGTTCAAAGCTTTATAAAAGATATGATCCTTTAATATTAAAAATGCAATAGAAACCTATGAAACTAGGAATAAATATCTAGTTGAAATAGCTAAGCAATTTAATATAAAGTCTGTTTTGCAGACATGTAACAAGAAAAATGAAAAATCAAGGTGGACAAAGAGCTCTAAGTGAAGAAGCAGATAAATTAATAAAAAAATATATTAACATCTGTTCTGGGTGGGGGCATCCACGGATAATAATAAAGGGATATCTAGATAGAATCGGAATAGAAATCAAAAAAGTTTAATAATAACTTACCTGGTGTGGATTATGTAGAAAGTTTCTTAAAGCGTTACAACAAAGAAATTTCAGAAAGAATAAGCCAGATATCAAAAGATCTAGGGCTGCAGTATCGCCACAAATTAAGAAATATTATTTTAGGGAACTTCAAAATTCCTAAGATGTACCTTTATCTAACATCGTGAATTACGATGAATCTAACTTAGCTGATGACCCTGGAAAAAAGAAAGTTTTGTCTAAGAGGAGCGTGAAATACCCTGTAAGAGTAATGAATCACACAAAGTCGTCGACGTCACTCATGATGGCTGCATCCGCCGATGGTACATTGTTGCCCTGTTACGTAGTGTATAAAGCCGCTCATCTCTACTATACCTGGACTACAACTGGTAGTAGACCCCTAACTGTAGAATTAACCGCACTAATTCAGGCTGGTTTGACAGCGATACGTTTGAAGACTGGGTGGAAACCGTAGTTCTTTCATACTTTAACAAAAACCTGGGAAAAAATTAAATGATACGAGGCAACCATTCTTCGCACCTGTCTTTAGCTATCATAAAAGGTGTAGAAAACAGTGACTATATATATATATATATATATATATATATATATATATATATATATATATATAATGCTGTGTTAGTCCCTACTTTAATGTATGATAGTGAAAGCTGGGTGTGGCAGAAGAATCACGAAAGTAGGATTAAGAAAGTAATGCTTCGGTGGTTTGGTCATGTTGAAACAATGAATGAGGAAAGAGTGACAAAGCAAATTTATATGGCAGATGTGAACGGCCGAGTCGGGAAGGGACGCCCTAGAAAAAAGTTTATCGACCAAATTGGCGATATTTTGAAAAGGGGCCACGTTAGAAGTACCCTTAACCGACGAGCATGTATGCGTAGATATATGGATGTAAAGGAGGCGAAAGAGGTATGTCAGGATCGTGCCAAATGGAAGTCCGTAGTCTCTGCCTACCCCTCTGGGTGACAGGCGTGAGTGTTTACAGTGCCGTCTTTAGGATCAACGAGGCTATGGGCCAAGGTACTGGCTGGGGCCTATGTAAGGGATGGAAAATCCTTAAATTTTAACTTTATCATTTTTCAGTTTACAATAACGCAATAGGCTAAATCGTAACCCCGTCTCTTAACACCCCACATATGAGAGTTCAATAAATAAATTTTTTGAATCTAAAAAACTAATACCCCACCAATTCTAATTTAAATAAAATTGAATGAAAACCATATATTATAATCTATACAAAGAACAATACTTATATTTATTCATATACAAATATATGAAAGTGACGTCATCCGTGACATCATAGCCTATAACAGCATTGGTTAGCGAGCCACTGCATACCAAGTCTATAACTACAGCGCGATGCTGCGCCGAATCTTGTTTAATAAACAAGGGCTATCGGTTTTTCTTCGAGGAAGTGCCGTAAACTGTCCCCGCTGTATTAGATCGGACTACAATATTTCGTCGTTCCGGATCGACCTCAGTTCTCAATGGCTTCTCAAACGAACACTTGGCATTTCAACTTATTTCTTAATTCATTTTTACTTTACAATTAACTTATTTGCTTTGTTTTAAATACCCGTAATTTTAGCCATGCATACATTTAATTTCTTACAATTTACAATTTTCGTATATTTTAATTTCTTTAAACAAACGATTAAATGTAATGTTTATAATGCCATGTAAACGTTTTCTCAATTACAATATTCAAACTAACGCGCCAAAATCTTCATTCGGATTCTTACGCATGCGCGCTCTTGCGCGCAAGCAGAAGCGCGATTGTTTTGAAAGAAACTTGTTTAAGCTTGCTTTTGTTTTTGGTGAGAAAATGAATAGTCAACGTCCGTGTTTCGACACGTGAAACAGCCAGCAGGTTCATTAGTTCATTACCAGATTTTCACGCGATGTAGCAACAGTTAATTTAGTATTGTTTATCGAATCATTTGAAGTACATCAAAATCATGAATCGTGTTTATGAAAGTGGTGCTGCAAAAAAACGAAAAGCGAAAGAAGAACAAAAGAAAATAGACAAGTTACCAAAAATTACTGGATTTTTAAAACAACATGACATTACTAGTAAGTAATACTATATATTATTTGAATTAAGAGTGATTAGTTCATTAATTGAGTCCTATAAACTCATTGTTGTTCGCATGTAGCAAAAGTTTTTTTATGAAAAGTCGATTTAATATCATTTTTATGAAATTAATTTATGAAACAAACCGTGCTAACAGTATGATAATAAGATCATTGCATTTTATTTATTAGGCAAAAATGATGAAACGCCAAAAGGTACCGCTGATTTACAGGAAAATGTTATTCAAAACGAATCAGTCGATTTGAATCCTTCAGAACAGTCGGAATTATCAGTAGCTACACAAGTTCTTATAAATCATAGAACAGAAGGTAAATAAAGAGTTTCAAATTGTAAATATTTAGATTCTAAAAAAGCTGAATAATTTTAAATATTTTTTTCAATTAAAAGCGATTTACAAAAATATATTTTATTTTAATAGAGGAGGCAGCATTGAGAAGCACGTCAGAAAAAATTGAAAGTTATTCGACTGATATTGCGTTATGGGGCGAAATCAACGAGAAGTTACGATTATACTGGTTGCAAAAAAATCCAGGTTTATGCAGCAATAAGGATAAAGATTTCTCAAAATCTGCACGGATTTACCAAGAAGGAGATAAACAAAAAGTGAGAACTCTAAACAAATCATTATTTCAATTGAAACTACAAAATAATGAAATAGTAGAGCGTGAGTGGTTATCGTATTCGCCATCAACTGGACGTATATATTGCTTTGTATGTCGACTTTTTTCATCTGAAAAAGATCAATTTACATTTTACGGATTTAATGATTGGAAACACCCAGAGCGAATTACGGAGCATGAGCAAAGCAAAGCTCATAAACAAACTTTAACTATTTATTCTAAACGGAGAAGAGAAACTGGTAGTTTAGAAAATGCATTAACGATTCAACAAAAAAATGAGAAAAATTATTGGATTCAAGTATTACGTCGAATAACTGACACTATAAAGTTTCTTGCTTCACGAGGTCTCGCTTTTCGAGGGGAGAACGAACGATTCGGATCTAGTCAAAATGGCAATTACTTAGGTATTTTAGAATTACTGAGCGAATATGACCCTTTCCTTAAAGAGCACATTAATACCTACGGAAATAAAGGACATGGAGTAACATCATACTTATCAGCTAATATTTGTGAGGAATTTATAGGCCTTATGGGGGAAAAAGTTCTTGCTTGCATTATAAGTGAGTTGAAGAAGGCAAAATATTATTCTTTTTCTGTGGATTCTACGCCGGACATCACTCATCTAGATCAATTAACGTTCACCGTGCGCTACGTTACCGATCAGGGGCCTATCGAACGTTTTTTAATGTTCGTTCCTATAGAAGGTCATAATGCCGAATATTTAACAGAGGTTGTAGTCAAATTTTTTAAAGATAATGATATTGATATAAATGACTGTAGAGGTCAATCTTATGACAACGCATCGAATATGTCTGGACGCTATTCAGGACTGCAAACCAGGATAAGGGAAATCAATAAGTATGCTGATTATATTCCTTGTGCCGGGCACTCGTTAAATTTAGTCGGCGTTAAGGCAGCTGAATGTGTTAATGCAGTCGTTAAGTATTTCTATATCGTACAAAATTTGTACACATTTTTATCAGGATCGACTTATAGATGGCAAAAACTATTGTCATATTTAGGAACGAAAAAAAAAGTCGTTAAATCTTTATCCGCTACTCGATGGTCAGCCCGAGCTGATGCAATCATCGCTCTTTTCACAGGTCATACAGATATTACGAAAGCTCTAGATGATTTATCAAAGGATGATACGCAGTCTAACGAGACTAGACTTGAAGCTAAGACCATTTTAAAGCAAATTACAAAATTTGAAAATGTCTTTATAACTGTGGTATGGCACGAAATCTTGACACGTATTAATGATACATCTAAAAATTTACAAAAAAGAAAATATGGATTTGTATATAGCATGCAGTCTTTTAAATTCCTTAGAATTGTATTTATTGGATATCAGGGATAAATTCGATGAGTTTTTAGAAAAAGCAAAAAGCTTTACTGATATCTGCGAAAGTGAATCTACATCTGAGCCAAGAAATCGAAGAAGAAGCGTAAAACTTACTCGCTTTGAAGGAGAGAGTGAACATACACAATTTACTGGAGATGAAAAGCTCAAAATAGAGATTTTTTATCCGATAATCGATTCACTTTGTTCCAATTTGAAAACCAGAAAAACTGCTTACGAAACGGTGAATGATAACTTCAAGTTTTTTACTGCTCTACCAAACATGACATACGAAGGAATAAAAGAATGCTGCGAAAAGCTTGCCAGAAAATATGATCAAGACATTTCTGCAGAAAATTTAATATCAGAATGTTTACATTATAAACATTATCTTCGTGATACACGAAAGAACGAAGAATTATTTATTCCTGATCTATACTTGCAACTGAAGAAAGAATTTCTGACGTCTACATTCCCAAATATTGAAATAAGTCTCCGAATATTCCTTACCCTAATGATCACCAATTGTGCTGGTGAACGATCATTTTCTAGATTAAAGTTGATAAAATCCGATCATCGAAGCACAATGTCACAGTCACGATTGAATCATCTAAGTTTAATGAGTATAGAATCGGACTTATTAAAATCGATTGATTTTGATGAACTCATATCTAATTTTGCTGCGAAGAAATCGAGAAAAAAAGTTTTTTAAGCTGTATATAATTACTGTTATTTTAGTGCAAAAATAAATTTTTAAACAAATTTTCTAAATCTTGTTTCTATTTTACCAAGTGTGTGATTTGATATTTTTCTTATTATGTTATAAAATTTGTTGTTGTATATCGAAAATTTTCAGAATTGTGGGGCCCCTGCCTACCTCGGGGCCTCGGGCCCCGCGGGCCCTGCCTTAAAGACGGCACTGAGTGTTTATGTTGTGTTTATATATATATATATATATAGCGATATTTCACGCTCAAATGGAATATTTGATATTGATCAAAAATTACGTCTAAAAAACTGAAAGGACCGCCAACTCAAAGAGGCAATAAAAACACAACACATACATGAAAAGAAAATTTACTATCACAAGTACCTAAAATTCAAAATAAACTAAATATTAAAGAAAAAGAAGGTATTAGCCTAAAATCTAAACCACAAAAATTTTGCAATAGATTAGGTAAAGGTTCGGAAAGAAAAATTTTAGAAGAACAAGAAAATTTAAATTTTAATTTGATTGATATTGACTAGGATGCCTGTAATACTGGAAGAAAATTTACCGTATTAGAAATAAATTACGATTCACAGTGGTAATTGTCAAAAAACTGGCATTTTTGTGTGAGAAACAGTAAGAAAAAATAATGAAGCAAAGTGATGAACCATCTTTAAAAGTAAATGATAATGATCCATTCACAACAGGTGGAAACACTTTAGATGAAAACGATTTATGACGGATGTACAACAAAAATAAGTGATACAATTACAAGTTCAAAAATCACTACGCAAGAAAATATCACTGTAGGAAAAAGAATAAATATTTTATCCCATAAAAAAAATTATATTCAAACGTCGGGAATTAAAAATAATAGTAAAATAAACGCGATAAAATCCGTAAAAGTAGTTTTAATCAATGTGTAGTGTTCGCGTAAATATAAGAAATCAATACGAGAGCAATTCAACGACGTACAGGTAAACAATAATAATTGTTTAAAGGGTCTTTATATGTTGGTTTCGACTCTACGCACGCCATCCACAGGGCCGAAACATAATTATCCTAGGCTTCAAAATGTAGACAACAAAAATAATAATAAATAAATATTTGTGTGTGTTACCTTTTTTGTCCTTCTTTCACAGTAATTTCTCGCACTACCGTATACAGAATACTGCGCAATGACGGATATCACCCGTATCACATATGAAAGTATAAAATTTAATTGCACCGAACTACCAACGCCGAATAGAATTTTGTCTATAAAGATGTTATAGAGATGTTGTTATGAAGAAACAACGAAGACCCCGACTTTTACGACCGAACTTTATAGACAGACCAATCGACATTCACCCGCAACGGAATATTGAATATGCACAGTTACCATTCCTGAGCGACCGAAAATACAAAACTGGTTCGACTTCACAAGTTTCAACACTTTAGAGTGAATTTGTGGACGGGCGTTGTTGACAAAGAACTGAGTGGCCCAAAAGAACTCCCAACGAGATTAAATGGTGAAAATTATTTAAATTGCACAGTAATTTTTTGCGTCGGTGCCGTTTATGCACTGCAGCAGGTGGCAGGCACTTTGAACATTTATCGTGTAAACAGTAATAAATAAATGATTTCTTAAAATTATTTCTGTTGTTATATTAAGCATAATGTGAAAAAATAGTTTTCATTTGACTTTAATTGCGCTGTTTTAAATCTTTTTATCTAACATTCATAGTTATTCACCATATTAAACGGAAAATTATGAGAAGTCATTTCAAATGCTTGAAATAAATTTCACTATTTTCGACATTATCAACGTTAAACTCCGTTTTCGCACAAAAATGCCCTATAAAGTACCAACGTTTTTGTGTTATTTTGAGAGCTAAGGAATCTATGAAATTTTTAAAATATCAGAAAGTTATTCAGTGAGGATTAAGTTTTTTTTTCTAGTCGAAATCAAATAAAAATTTCTCTAATACAGAAATTTTAATTTTGTGGGCTAAATCATGCTAGCCATAAATACTAACAAAAAATCTCTAATAATTACTTCACAGAAAAAGTTATAGCTAAAACCGTCCAAAATTTTAAAAAACAAACTGAAATTGTAACAAAAAATGAGAGTATAGATAGGTATTGATGTCTCCAGACCACAGACATTCCCTAGTACAGGTTAACTGGAACAGCCTGTTTAATAACATTTAGTTTGTGAGTTTGTAAAAAAAAAAACATTTATTAATAAAATTAATTAAAATAACGAAATTATTATCGTTATCCAGACACTCATATAAAAGGAATCAACAAGATACTGTTATTAAGTTCTCCAGATTGATATAATTTATATTATGTTCGCACTATTTTAACACTTGTTTTGATTTGGCTTGATCCTTCCTAATGGAGGCAAAAGTCAACAAATTCTCTAGCCCTTCTCTAGATCGAACCGCAAAAGATCTTCGTAGTTTTCCACTTTCATTGTGGACAGGTCTTTCAAACGGCTGTTCAGAGGACCTATGTGAAAAATTTCTAGGTGTTTTCTGTAGCATATCATTTGACTCTTCAGGCTTTGATAATTGGCGTGTGAATTCTATTGGGTTTCTGTATTCTATATAGGCTTCTTCATTAAATTCTTTTTTATGCTCCTTTTCTTTGCTTACGTCCGATGGTGGGGTGTGATTATCAACAGTGATTGATGTATCACATGAGCACTTGACCTTACCACATTCACGGCAAAGAAATCTTTCAAGCTGTAAGCAATAAACACCATGCGGACTACATAATTACAGCCATGCACATCAAATCAATCTAGTTTACAAGTTACATGCCAAAAAAAAAGCTTTACTATATACTGATTTAGGTTTTGTGAATGTGTGGTCGATTGGCTAAATAAAAAAAACAAGAAGCGCAAACGCTTCGTCAGCCAATGTGTCGGGGGGGGGGGGGAAGGAATAACAGAGTGGTAGCTATAATATATACGATTAAAATGTTCTCGACTCCCAATCTTCTGATGACTTTTCATCACTGCAAGACAATGGAGGCAACTTTCACGGTACTTTTTAGCCAGGTTTTAATTCGTCTCAGGCTGCTAAAGGATCGCTTTACAGTCTAAGCATAGTAGAGAAATATTTTTTTATGAAGGCATTTGACTTTTAGGACATAACAATGGCCACGTTATATTAGGTATGTCCTGCGACAATTATACTGTACCTCTTCCCCTCCATCACACCCCAGAGACGCCCTTCATTTTGAGTAGTAGAAATTTAGTACTCGGAGTGAAGTTAAACCACATCTAGTAATCTTTAAATTTTAAATCTTTGTACTACATAGCGGAGAGTTGATTTTTATATGAAATATGTAACTAGAAATTAAATAAGTATCTACAAATATGGTGCATTGTGCAGGAAAATAAAATAATAAATTATAACGGACATTAATAATTATGGTATAAATGATAGCCCAACCAAGAAAAAAAAATCGGACCACCAACGGGATATTAAAATAAGTACTAATTTACTGGCAACAGTATAATATTACATTTGTCTACATAAGTTTGTTATCAATAAAAAGAATCATGCCTAGTCTTGATCTGAAAATTTTCTAACGCGTCTAGTGATATAAAATATCGTATAAAATTGCATATTATTTGCTTATTTCGTATCGAATAATTGAATTTTCAAATAAAGCCAGGAAAAAAGTAATGTAACTATGTTTATCATTCTCAATAGACTTTTGTAGACGGAACGTGTTTTACAATGGCTCAAAGGCCTAAAAGCCATGCCGAAATATATAAAAAAGTGTTTAACACTTTCCGTTTCAGATTACGAAAAACTTGTTCAATCGCCATGAGCTTAGTGAATGTTTAAATTAACCAATTGCTTTTTTATAACTAAATGTTTGATAAGTTACGATTTTTTTATGGTTTACGGTATAAAGTGACAGGTCAATCAATGTTATGGAAAGTGGGCATGATTATTTCGTTGTGATCTCGATTGATTTTTCTTTGTATAAACAATTGTTGTGTTTATTAAAGTAAAAAAAGCACACCATATTGTGACTTATTCAAGAGAAATATTCAAAGGAATGAATTACGAATAACATTCTGAGTCCTATCTAATAAATGTTCTTCTCGTTCTCTGATTATATTTCTCATGCCAGCAGTGAAGGGCCACGTCTCAGAATTTTATGTCACTGGTAATTTCATCCTTGCCCGGGGTATTGCCTTTTTCCTTACGGTTCTTTACGCCGGGACAGCTGCTTACTTTATATTAAGCCTAAGTCCGGTCGTGCATGGGGTATGGCTGCCATATATGGGGTGGCTGCAAATGACACCTACCAGCCTCGAACACAGGCGTAAAGTAGCCACCTTTTTTAATTTTATACAGGAAGCATTTCGGAGAGTGTGCGAAGGAATTGCATAATATTTTTCTTCCCTCTCCCTTCCACAACCAGGCGCTCGATCAGTCTCCACTCTTTCGTTGTCGAATTACCACGCGTTCGAACTAAACGGCTTGCTACATCGTTAGTCATGCGTACATCAAAGGAGTGGAATAAATTGCCTGCATCTGTCTTTCCATCCGATTACATTGTGGGTGTCTTCAAGGTAAGAGTGAATAAGCTTTTGTTAAGGCAGTGAGCTTCATCATCTTCGGCTGCATCATCTTTTACCATCAGGTGAGATATTAGTTAAACGCTGGCATAGAATAGTAAAAAAAGATACATTTTAATTTGGCTAATCTCGCTCACACTGACGTCCGGGATGGCAAAAAAATTGTGACGGATGAGACTTGGTCTTGAATTGTCACTCAAACTCGCGTGTGACTCCATTGACGAAGTGTACAAACTCTTCATAATACCTCTTATTTCACTAGAATCTCGATCTTCAACTTAGGTTCTTTTCGGCTCTGGACTTAAATCTCATCTCATCTCATTGAGGTTCAGCTCAATCCCTGTATTATAGTAGTCGTAAGTCAGCTCAGTTGCCTGTATTCTGCCATATCTGTTGAACACTCTGGCTTCATTTCTCTAACAGCCATGAGATCACACGGACAGTTTCCACGAGCTTGTCATTGTTTATATCGTCTACTGTATTGCGATCTTCTAAGGCACTGAAAATAATTTCGTAGTGAAATTTTTAGGTCTTCATAATGATATCATTCTTTATGTTTCGTTAGTTTTCGTTTTCTGTGGAGCCGCTTGTGGAACAAAGAGTTCATCATAGAGTCATTTTCCATGAAATCGGACTGTTGACAAGTCTTGGGTTCCATAGTCCCATTTCAAATTTCACTACCTTCAGCTCACCGTTCTTTCTTACTTTTGGAGTGATACATGACTCTAGAGATACTCTCATACATCTACTCCACTTATCAAGATGTGCCGAGGTTGGTGTGTGGTGAGTATAAGGTATGCAACCCACGTCAATAATTTAGATTTTAACCACGTTGTTAATGAGAGCCTTGTGGACGATACATCCGAGTATCAGATACTTGCTTGGGACTGATGATCGCCCTCCCGGTGATTGAACAAGTTGCCGAATTTGCGGGTTCCGGTATTTTTCCTGGACCTCAGATAATACTATAATATCACAGCAACTTGTCTCTTACGACGACACCCACGGAAAGATACGGAGTAGTGGATCCCCCATAATTATCCCTTTTAAAACTATTTGTAATTATGAAGTGCAAAATATTGACAGCTTTTAAAGTAGATTTCATCAAAGTATTGCGAGAGTAACGTTGTTCAAAAGTAGTTTTACGCCAATTGATTTTGGCTTGTCTATATTTTTAATGTCATATGTATATGGACTTTAGTCCAAAAGAAGCATTCTTATTACAGGGTATTTGTCTTTTTTTTTTGGTTGGGCCATAAAAAGTTAAATATATTTTATCTCGTGCAACAAAGAATCTACCATGCTGCTAAACGTGTAATACAAATAATTAAATTTTAAAAATCTTGTTTGATGTCAAATAAGGAAATATCCAGAATCCATAAAATTTATAAATATAGTAAAAAATAACATAGATGGCCTAACAGTTATGTAGTTAGTTAGTTAGTACTATAATGTAAATTATGATAAAATGAAAACATAATATCACTACTAAAAGTCAAAAGGTTTTAAGTTAGTATAATAATATGGATGATAGTGAATTTGGAATCGAGTCAATTTTAGTAAAGATTCTGCTCTAAAAATTCTCCAAAATGGTTTGTAATTTTGTAAACAGCGAGAGCTACATGACTCGAATCATGTGGTCTTTCAGCAAACTATCCCAGTCCCAAATAAATCAGGGCCCCAGCAGCAGACATGAGCATGAGAGAGATACATTTTCTATCACCATGTCTACATTTAGGCAGTCAGGTGATATTTCGATTCCAGATTCAATAACATTAACATAGTACTGCCTACACTATAATTTCAAATTGTCTAAAATAGCTTCTCCAGCTCTCTGACTATATAAAGCTGTTATTGGATAGGTAGGTAAAGTGAAACATAATCTGAAATATTATAATTGCAAAATCCAATAGAATTTTATTAACTGATTTAAAAAAAAAATTGTCCAATATACACATATATAAATATATTACATGACAATATAATAATAAAATTACATAAATAAAAGTGTTAAAAATTTTAGTATACATTTTATTTACTAAAATAAATATTACATATACATAATATACAATTAAATAAATAAGATATATATATTTAATTAAATAAATAATATATTAAAAATATAATTAATATATTTAAAAATGTCAGTAAGCTACTATTACTTTTAATTAATTTTTTAATACGATTCTAATTTAGTTCTTTGTAATGATAACTGTTTAATAGTCTCATATTGTCTTACATTTTCATAAATGATGAAAAATATACGTGGCTAACACAAATATCGTTATATTATTGCTCTAAGATTGTACAAAAATATTTTGACATATAAACAGCTAAAACTCTTGAAATATTTACACAAAAACTCAGAACACGCCAGGCGTGTCACTGGCTCCTGATGAACATTTTGAAAGACAAGCTAGGCGTATCAGTGGCTCTGAATGTGCTAATATTATTACAAGAACTAATGCCACTAAAAATATAGTAAATAATTTGGTTCCACTCACCCCTACTTTCCTTAGCAGATCTCCAACTATATTTATTGCCGTAACTCGGGAAGAAGGTGTCATTGCATTGCCGTTAATTTCACCTGTTAAAAGTTTTAGTTGACAATATTAATACCATAGAATACCATAATACATACATAATAGAACGGAAGAGTGGGCGGAGCCAGTGTAGCCACTATAATGCTACTAACACGTCAATTCACTCGTATAACTGTCATCAGGAGATGTGTTTTGTCGTTACAATCGTTTCGAAATTTCGCATGCAAATTATTTAGAAAATGCCAAATTGCATGCTATTTACAAATAAATATTTATCGAATTCCGTCTGTCAACACAGCGAATCGGGTTTGTAGTAGTGATTAACTGATAATACGACAAATTAAGGTTGACAGCCATTCTAATGTGTATTATAGTATTCTATGAATAATACCTTTTATATTTATAGCATAACCATTTACATAAACTTATTGATTCCCTTGATATATTATGATATATTCCATTGATAGAGCCGTGGTAGCTCAGATGGTTAGCGCTCGCTGTAAATTTCACAATACGCGAGCAAACCGAGTTCGAACCCGCCGGCACCAATGAAATTGTGCTTTTGCAATTTTAAGTGCTGATTTACCACGTGCTCGGCAGTGAAGGAAAACATCCTGAGGAAACCTGCATGTCTGAGAAATAAGAAAAAAAAATTATTTCAAAGACATGTGAAGTTCGCCAACACGCATTGGTGCAGCGCGGCGGATTATTCCTTGCCCTAAAACCCTCTCAGAAATGAGAGGGAGGCCTGTGCCCAGCAGTGGGACGTATATAGGCTGTAACTTTACTTTTATTGATTCCCTGACTCGCCGGCTAGAAGAGCTGTTTCAAAATGGTGTGTTTATGAACCAATGCCACCAGGCCTTCGGTATTATTTTTTAAAACGGTACCACCACTAGGATTTTTTCCTGTTTCGTGGGGGCTGTTGACACAAGGATAAACAGACCTGAAACAGTTATTTGTAGGCCATACAAATACTTGTTCCTTGAAGGATTCGAACTCGCGGAACATAGCGCTGCAACTCACTGCTCCACAGAGCTGTCAATAATTAATCTTCTCATAATCTAAAAAAAAATATGTTACTGATTTAAATTAAAACAATAGTGGCTTCTTACGTTTCTGTGGTGAAGATATTGAAGTTTGTGTTTCTATTTCAACTTGAGTTCGAGACGTATTTGAGATGTGTCCATTGCACACATTTTCACTTACACTGCCATCTTCCTTCTTATAATCTGGTATTTTTTCTATAACTTTTAATTCCTGTTTGAGATCTGTAAACATATTTTTTCCCTAATTTATAGAGCAATTGCTCAAAAATAGTTTATGAAGATTTTGAAATATATATCAATATTACCTCTGGCCTCATCAGTTGCTCTTTGAAGTTTAACTCTCAAGTTCTCAATTTCATCTACTTCACTTTCTAAAACAGCATTTCTTTCATATGCTTGATTTAGTAATGTTTCTATACATGAGACTGACTCCGATATAACCCTGAAATTGTTTGGGTAAAATGTTATATTTTATTTCAAAAATGAACATAGGAATTTTCAGTCTTTTGGACCCCACTGACACCATTGACGTTAAATACAATTTTAAATGTTGATTTATTTTGACAATCTGCAATAGGCCTCTTTTTCCCTTCTCTCTGCATCACTTACAAGATCGTCACACAGGAGTCGCATTACACTTCCGTTTTTTTAATAAACTGAAGTGAAAAACTTTTTACCCGACGGTCAGTGGCTACTGAAGTCTATGCCTATATAAAATGAAATAGCACAGAGAAGACTTTATAATATGCTGAAGCTTTAAGACCGGAATACATGCGATTCCGCTTGACAGCAGAAATAGGGCTCTATAGACTACCTCGGTTACGTCGTTTGGTGTTATGACGACGGAGTCCATAAGTGTCATACCCGTGCAGTGACTTGCCACAACTTTTGATCAAGTACTTGTGGTATATAGGCTCAGACCGCAAGGTGCAACAGTATCGGCCTGTTCAGTCCTTGTCCACTTATTAATCGCTTCAATGATTTATGGAGCCCCTTCTGGTCAGTCCGAAAGAAGCTATTCTGGTTGGAACTGCTACGAACTCTCGGTATATCGCCGACTTCAAACAAACAGGACCACGCTCTCACAGAATACCAGCGTAAAATAGCAGCTTAACGCTGCTGTGTTTCGTATGGTGAGTACCGAGAGAACCAGAGACCCTTTTTACTGGAAACGAAGCATTCCATCTTAGTCCTCACTACTATCCTATAATAAAAAAACAGGGTTTTCTGCTTCACGTCTTCTATGCGCTCTGTCACTTTCTACTGACTGGGCCAAGTTAACATTTGTTCCTACAAACGCCATCCTGACAGTGCGTATGATTTTCTCGTATTATTGTCCATTCTAATGCTTATCAGTTTATCCATCCCTTTGCAATACAGTCCTTTTGTCTTTTTCTCTAGGCTGGGATAGCGCTGCTTTGTCCAGTAGCACGTCCCGCCATAGGAAGTTTGGCACCAACAATGCAGCAAAATGTAAAAAGAGTATTGAGTCTGTATCTGTGTATTGTAAAGGTCTCGCCTCGTTCTGGTTAGGTTGCTTTTGTTTTTTCCTTTAAGCGCGAGAGTCGCGGTTGATTTTCTAGAAGCGTTTCACCACAATCGCCTCCTTCAATTTGCTCCTCATTTACTCTAGTTCAAGCGTGACCATTCTATTGTCCTCTGATTGAACCAAAACTGAAAGATATGCAACTAGCGGCATCCTCATGTTGGTGTTGGTCTAGTAGAGCCACATCCCCAGCCATAGTCGCTTCATTCAATGAGGAAATAGTCTCACGCCATAGTCATTCGGGTTCGGCATCCTCAAGTAGTATTGAGCGAATGATTGACCAAACTTCTGTGACAGGAACTCAGCAAAAATCAATGCATCTGGCTTGATACACTAACTCTCCAGTTTTCTACTCCTTTTCCTTAAAATATGCCCGCAATGTGTTTGTGTTTTGAATCCACTCTACCAGCGGCTGGTGCCGTGAGGGTCCGAAATGACACAGCCGTCACCAAGCCATCTGGTGGGGATATTGTATGCTGGAGCTGCACGCTGTCGTGATCAGCGCCCAGGCAGTGGCACTTGGCGCGTTCTTTTATTGTCCATTAAAAGGGCATCAATTACTGGGACACTTCCATGTCCAGTACCACTTCATGGTGCGACCGCACGGGTTCAAACGGGTCTTTATACGCTCAATTCTGCCGAGGCACGGCGCTCTTGGGAAAGCACTGGCTGAATGCACTGACGCAGAAGTTTTGTCACTTAACTGTTAGGCAAGCGGGCAATGGGGTCATCCCTTCCTCTAAATTATGAATGATTATTATTATTATCTTGCTGACAATCAGTTAAAACAACTGATATGAGCATGTGTCCTGGTTTGAAATCTGTAGTTGTTCTAGTTTAGTTATTTATCCCATCAAATTTGTCCTAGGATATTGTGACTAGGATTTTTTCTGTATTGTGGGGGCAGTTTACATACACAAATTTCACGAGGACTAACAATATGGTTTGTGCTGATATTACTTCAGATGACAGCTTGTTCCATGCTTCAAACATTTTTTGAATAAAAAAGTGCTTATGTAAGTTTCTATGTTATTAGGTATTTTCCAATTTGAAATAATGTCCTCAAACATATGTTAGAATATGGGGATGATAGTTTGTCAAAATTTTCTAGATCATAATGTCAATCATAGCATTCACTTACAATATACATTAATTAAATTACTACATAATCATTAAAACACAATTTTAACCTCTTAAGGCCCAATATGATCAAAGAAGTACTTAATAATTTTTTCCTTTCGGGCCAGTATGAAAAATGTCATCAAAATTAATGCCCACTACCATCCACTGAGGACAAATTATATTTTCACTCCTAGAAATGTATCACACGTTTTATATTTCATAATAATTGTCAGTGATTGGCATATTCGCTAGTAACATTTGACACAAGCACAAGCAGACAACCAACCACAGATAACTTTTCATTTAAAACTAAATGAGCAAACATGCAAAATTTAGATTTTATTTCACATAAATATTGTGTTATTTTTCCATGTCATGCTGTGCATGAAAAACTATTTAGATTAAAAAATATATGTGATTGAGCAATCATGTCCGGCAGTAGTTACAATTACAGTTATTTTTATTTCATATTATGTAAGGCTATATAAAATTGAAGTAGTTTATATTTAAATATTGATTCACATTTATTCCAGTTTTTAATTGATAAAGATGTTAAGAATTTATCAATTGAAAGGGAAATGGAAGCCTTCATGCCTGCCTCGTGAAAAAGATTTGGATGACATTTTAGGCTTAAGTCAGAACATTTGTCTAGTGTGAGTGATTCTAAATGGTCATATTCAGAAACAATCCAGGAAGAAGAATTTTACAGCTAGCTCCATCAAAAGCTCATCGTTACTTTTGAAAAAGGTAGCTGTGGTGGTAGGACAAATATGAAGTCCTTCTGAGAGTAACTTTACGATTTCACTTCCTGGTTAGTCTGAAAAACTATTCCTACCCAAAAATATGCAATTGTCCTAGCCTACTTACATTATATACATTTACCATAGAAGTTGGAATCTCTTGGGAAAACGACATAATACTTTAAACAATATGTAAATAATAAGTTTATTTGTTAAAAATTACTAAATATATACTATATAATAAATTTTACTTGTTAAAAAACCAAATTTATAAAAGGAGCGAGAACTGTTAAACAAATACAATAACCAAGATCCTTTAAAATGGGTGAATAAATGGTTGAAATATACACAATGAGGATAACAGTTTCAGCTGGTTCAGAACTGAAAGTGAACACCCTTACAAAACTTGAAAGAGGGGAAGCCTACTCTATCATTACCATTGAGGGAAGGATGTGAACAGGCAGCATAGCCTTTATTTGTAAATAATGTCACAATTAACATGATATAAATCTTGCACACATGTTTTTAGTTTTTTCTATGAAATAAGGATTAATAGAAGTATACAGTTGATTTTTTTTTTATAATTTTTGTTTACTAATCTTGAAAACAATGTCATTACCTGATGGCAAATAAAACTTTATTAAGTAAAATGCAACATTGGCCCAATGTCTTTAAATAAGAACAAAAAGAAATGCATCCAAAGTTGTAGAAATACATTCAAGGGGTGTTATATATGAGGCGCATTAACCTCTTAACCCCCGAGCAGTCTCATGAGACCGCGGCCATAGTCCGTCAAATCCCTAGCGGTCTCATGACCCACCCACAGCATTATAACCCATAAAACTTATATATAGAGACTAATTTTTTTTATGAAGAACTTTGGCATTATATAATCAATATGAAATACTCTAGTTTAGTTAGTTTAGTTTAGTTTACGACGGGCTGTTTTCTGCAACTCCACGTCTAAGCGCATATTTTGTTTGCTTTTTTTGTGGGCAGGAATAATGTAGTTATTCGAGCCATGATATTTCCCTGAAGAAGTTCAACAGTCCTTTGATGTTGCAAGCAACTTCGGGGAGCGATCCCGGCATGCCGAGATGTTTAGCCCTGTATGAAGCAACTTCTGGACATGTCAGCAACATGGGAGCCGCCGTTTCTTCGTCTCCCATGCATGCCCTGCACAGGGGGCTATCAGTAACACCTATGGTTAACAAATGTTTGTTATAAGAGCCATGTCCTCTGAAAGCACTTGTTACTATCCTGATCTGTGACTTGTTCAGTCTTATTAGAACCTTGGTTAGACGACTGTTTATTTCAGGCAGGGCCTCCCTAGCTTGTCTACAGTCTACTAAATTTTTCCAAAGTTGAGTCTGTAAATTATTGAAGTATCTACGTACCAGTGAACGAATGTAGCCAAAGGGGATTGGTATTATAGGTTCCGGCCCTATACTTGCCAGAGCCAATCCCCTTCTGGCCAGTTCATCTGCTGCATCGTTGCCTCTATCCATATCCACCATGTCCCTTGATCCATTGCAGAATCACATTGTTGTGCATACATACCTCATTCAATCGTTGATGGCACTTGCATATCAGTCCCGAGTTCGTCACAATGCAACTCAGAGCTTGTAGTACCGCTATACTGTCGGTCAGTATTCTGATCGAGAAGTCTTTCACCTTCCTAGCATCTATTGCTATGGCTGCTTGGATGATATCCATGCATTCAGCCTGGAAGACTGTGTTGTGGGTACCCAGCGGTGTGCATAAGTGGATATTAGGGTCTTCAGAGAAAGCCCCAGACCCCACACCTTCATTTGTCTTAGAACCATCCGTGAAAACTTTGAGCTGTCTTGGACCCAATCCCTCCAAATGGTCAGTTTCCTTCAATTGTATCCTGTACTCCAATCGATTACAAATTGTTTTGGGATCCTATCATACTTGGATTGTAAGATAGGAATTTTTGAGTAAATCCTACCAATTATATCTGTATGGGGGACTCTACTGTTACTTAAAAGATTTAGGTTCTTGAGTCTAATGACAGCTAAAGTTGCTTCTTGTTGTATATGTAGATGAAGTGGTGTTAGCTCCAGCACAGCCTAGAAAGCTAACGCTGAAGTTTTCGTATAGTGGTGGTTCATTAGTTTTCGTCCACCATACCAGAGAGCCATATGTGATCATGGGCCGAATTACAGTTTTGTACAGCCACAATATAATTTTTGGCATCAAACCCCATTGTTTGTCAATCATGTTTCTGCATTGACAGAAAGTTAAACTAGCTTTGCTAATTTTGTTTTCTATGTGTTTATTCCAGTTAATACAGTCCAAGGTAAGACCTAAGTATTTTACCTAGGAGGGAAGATGGAGTTTTGTGCTGAAGAGACTTGGAAGATGATAGTTATTCAGCATTCATTTTTGTGTGAATATTACTAGAACTGTTTTGTTTGGATGAAATACTCTATCCTCTAGTGCAATAAAAAAACCATTATCCTATGAATATCTATTCATAATCTAGGTTTATTTTGTAGCCATTTTCGCCTGAATGTTATTGTGTTGATTTTTGGATTTTTCTAGTGTTTTATTATAAAATTATAATGAAAGATTTTGTGTGAATATAATTTATCTTTTTATGTAAATAATTTTGAGTAATAGATATTGAAATAATTGTGATTTTCATGTTCCCGACATTTTTTTGTTATCAAAATACAATAAAATATTTTTGTAATGAAGTAAAACCCAACTTTTGTTTAGACCAAAAGATAGAGAATTTTATATAGATTTTATAATGCTAAACTTCTTCACAGAAAAGTAGTCTCTAAGTATAAGTTTTAATGGTTTTAACTGCTGTGGGTGGGTGCAGTCTCATGCGAGCACTCGGAATTTGCCGGGCGCATGCGACTGGAGATGGGATTTTTATGGCGCTTGAGGGGTCAAGTATTTTTTTCTATCATTCCTAGAACACTTTCTAATGAACTCGTTTTGGTCTGGGCAATAAATAATTCTTTTATTTAGTTCTCCACCGAGAACATTGGGTTATATCCTATTACTTCCCTAGGCCTTAGGAGGTTAACCTTTTTTTGACATTCCTCTAAATATATTCCATAAGTGTAGATGGAAATAATTCCACACTTATGTCTTTTCAAGCTGGTGTCAGTGGTGTTACGAATGTGAAATATTATAATCCTAAAAATATTGTACTTATTTTCTCGTACCTTTGTCCCCTTTCAAGATCATCATTTTTCTGTTCAATTTCTCTTATGTAAATTGCTTGTTTCTCCTTTTCTATTTTTAATGCTTGTAATTCACTTTCTAAGGCATTTGTTTCATGTTGACTTCGTTCTAATT
This sequence comes from Parnassius apollo, assembly GCA_907164705.1. Taxonomy (NCBI): domain Eukaryota; kingdom Metazoa; phylum Arthropoda; class Insecta; order Lepidoptera; family Papilionidae; genus Parnassius; species Parnassius apollo. The sequence continues at coordinate 3,183,364 of CAJQZP010001706.1, forward strand.
TTTTCTGTAACAAAAATGCAAATATTTCAGTCACCAGCCAGTTAATATTTATTTTAAAATATGTTTATATATTCTCTAATTTCAAATATTTTGTCCTAAATTGAAATATCTTATTTCATTCAAAATGAATCTGCAGCAGGAACATTTGCACATACTGATTTTTAACAATTTCTAATGTCACCTAAATTCCCATAAATAATTTGATAGATTTCAAATGATATTTATAGGCAAAGGCCCTTATAAGTAACTGTGTACAGCGAGGAGAACAAATTTCAGCATGGTTGACTAACTTTCAAAAATGAAGATGTGGACCCTTTGATGGTTCTTACGAAAGGAAATATGTTAGTTATGAAAAACTTAGTAAATGAGAATAAGAAAATTTAGAATTTAGAAAATAGAAAATTTAGAAAGAATAAGAAAAAAAATTAAGATGAGGACCGTTTGATAGTTCTTACGAAAGGAAACATGTTATTAATGAAAAACTTAGTAAATGAGAATAAGAAAATTTATTTACGAAGAAATTCAAAACATATGCAAATTGAATCAGGAAATATTCACAAGATTTTATATGAACACTTTTGAGTGAGGTGGATAGTTTTAAATTGTGTGCTATACAATCTGTGTGTACTGACATGATTGCTAAACTTGTAACAGACTCATCTTAACATGTTACATCATTATTCCAAGTGTGCATCTTGGATTTTTCAGTTCCATCCAAAAACAAAGCACAAGTTTGCTTTTTTAAAATGAAGTAAAAAATAAATGAAGCAATTGAGATGCACAGGCAAAATATTAATTGCAAGTTTTTCCATTTTTATGGGATTTCAAACATAATTGAATTAGCATCAATACTTACCACTACCTTTACAGCCTATCAAGTCATAAATTGCCTCATAGATATTTACAATAGTCGCCATGCTTGGTAAGCAGGTTGGCAACCACATTTTTTATTCTGCTGTTATTGAGAAGATGCTACTGCCCAACTCCTGGTTAATTTTCCTTCTGTCACCTTTTACGACATCTATGAAATGATAGGGGTAGTGGATATCCCAACATCGTAGCATCATTCCTGAATGATATAATTCCAATTAAATAAAAAGTAAAACATACCCTGAGTATATCAATTTCATTTTTTAAACGTTGATTTTGAAACTCCAAATCTCTATTCTGTTTTTCAACTTGTACTAATGATGCTTCTAATTCTTTCTCAAGTTGTGCTGAATTTTCTGTGTACTCATCTAGTTCATGTTGAATTTCATTAGCTCTGCAAACATAACAATGGTAATTATGACATTTTACAAATTGTTGAAACACGTTTAAAATCACGAGTAAAAAAAGGATTTTCTTACTTTTGCTCATAATGTTTAGCTTGTTTTCTCCAATACTCTACGGTATCGGTGTCTAACTGTCTTGGTGATTCCATATTTTTAAACTAAAGGAACACAAACTTGGTATCAACGTAAACTTTGATACAGTGATTAACTGGATAGCTGTTAAACCGAATCTATTATTTTTGTTGATGACTAATTTTTTATAAATTTAATTGTTTTTGTTACAATATTTTAAATTGTTTTTTGTTACAATAATAAGAATCAGCCATTTAAAACGCAAAATTGTGACACAACACAACTTCCTTAGACCAAAACACAGACTACCACAGAGTAGGGATGTTCGATGAGCATAAATTAAAATATCAATGAACGCCTAATCGATTAGTACAAGAATAGTATAGCAACTTGTAAAGAACGCGAACCCGCGAAATCTATATCAACTAAATCTTACATCTCCTATTAAAGGTTTGAATTTTGAATAATCCAGAATTACTAAATGCATCGATCACCAAAAAAATATTATTATAGTATGTAAAACTTATCTGTCAAGTGTGAACTGTAATGTCACAATTGGGTGCGTTCGGCAGAAAAAAGCGCTAGCAAGCGCTTGTAAGCAAAATGGCGATCGTAAGCGGTAAGCGCTGTCAAATCGTAAGTAGCTATTTTCCTCCAGGACACGATGTTAGTTTTAACCGGGGGAATCTAACCTAATTTAAATATATATTTGTAAAGTATTCATATTAAAAACTTACCAATCATGAGTTTTTAATAGCATGTATATGTTTATTCATGTCATTATATTACTTAAAACTAATATTGCACAAAACAACTTATAAACTCTACTTCAAAACAAACAAATTAAATAAGCAAAATGGCGGATTGTGTCAGCGCTACTGAAGTAGCAATTGTGTCCTGGCCGAAAACTATTTTAGCGCTTATAAGCGCTTGCTAGCGCTTTTTTCTGCCAAACGCACCCATTGTCAATGCTTTCGCTCATAGATAAATAAATATGTAGCAAGCTACTTTCGCTTTGTTATTCTGTGGTGTCGTTATCAGTTTTCGACTACAATAGACCGGGCACGTTCCAGCCTGCAGATATTAAAATTTCAAAATAAAAAAAATCTCATTTTATAGATCTCAATTAGCCCTTTCCACCTACGTTATTTACTTATAAGCCCGTTTTTCGTTTTCTCAGGAAAAATAGAAATATAATTTTCAATTTTCCTCTACTTATACCAGCTATATCTCTTTGAAAAATGATTATTTTTACTCTACCAAGCGTGAAAAAAATGCCCTTGCGCTAATTTAATTTGCTCGCGTGCTAATTCTTAAAAATATTCAATAATTATTATTGTAAACAATAAAAAACCGTCGTGGCACTTCCAAGCCAATTATTTGCGAATTGCGCATGCGCGACAGAATAAAGGTGAAACTCATATCATCAACTGTACTTACAATAATAATAATTGAATATTTTTAAGAATTAGCACGCGGGTAAATTAAATTAGGGCAAGGGCAATTTTTTCACGCTTGGTAGAGTAAAAAATAATCATTTTTCAAAGAGGCTATTTTAAGTAGAGGAAAATTGAAAATTATATTTCTATTTTTCCTGGGAAAACGAAAAACGGGCTTATAAATTAATTAACGTAGGTCGAAAGGGCTAATTGAGATCTATAAAATGAGATTTTTTTATTTTGAAATTTTAATACCTGTGGGCTGGAACGTGCCCGGTCTACAATAGTTATTCTGCATAAATTGATATTCAAATGAATTGTTCTTCCCTTGCTGTCTATACTCACATAATTTGGAAAAAATATGTAAGTATCTAAACAATTCAATTATATTTAGCTGCATTTCTAAGCTTATCATAACAAGTTTATCATTGGCTTGAGCAAACGTGAGCATAGACAAATTTCGACAGTGCATTTTTTAAACGGCTGTGAATACTTACTGCTTGGGCTGTCTGATTAAAAATTGTAAAGAATGGTGACGGAAAAGTCTATATTTTTGTGTGTTTTGTATGTGTGGTTTGTTAATTTTTTCACTTTAAACATATTTTTTCTTTCTAGATAGAAGTAGTTGATATAAAAACTACGTCTAAATCGTAAATTAGGACCCATAGTAATTTTTTGATACCAAATTTGTAAATGTATAGAACATTTAAAAATCAAAATAGTAATATTCATAATGATTGGCAATAAATTTAAACTATTTAATAATCGAACTAGATATTTGTTAACCTCTTCCCATTTTTTAAATTACTGACAGTAAGATTTCTATTCATTTCTTTTATTTCATCAATATTAAACTATAAACAACATGACTATTTTTATCGTACTATCTATATCGATTTCCATGTAGTGGCGGTCGAGAATATCCACTACCCCATATCTTCCCGTGGGTGTCGTAAGAGGTGTCAGAGGGAGACAGGCAGGAGATGGGCAGCAGCATCTTCCTGATAACAACTGTGATATAATAAAAAATTGCGGTTGCCAACGCGCTCGCCAAGCGCAGCAACTGTGGAAAATATCCCCCCATCAATAACGACGCAAAAAACGGCCCCCAGTCCCCAGCGGCCTCGCTATTCCTGGCTACGGTGGTGACCATGGTAACGGTGGGGCAGGGGGTGCTAAGAATCTCCGGTGGAGGTTCGGTTGCCACCTACGATGACTCGACCTGGCAACATATAACGCACGCACCCTGAGGACTGACGAGAAGATACTGGAGCTGGAAGAAGAGAAGGACAAGTTGCGCTGGTATATTATTGGATTATCCAAGGTCCGAAGAGAGGGAGAGGACACGGCAATCCTCGAGTCCGGCAACTTGTTTTACCACCGGGAGGGCGACCATCTGTCCCAAGGAGGTGTCGGATTTATCGTCCACAAGTCTCTCGTCAACAACGTAGTAAAGATTAGGAGTGTGTCGATGAGGGTCGCGTACCTGATACTAAGAATCACCAAACGGTATTCGCTGAAGGTCATACAGGTCAACGCACCAACCTCGGCACATCCCGATGAGGAGGTGGAGGAAATGTATGAGGATATTTCCAGAGCCATGCATTCCTCCAAAACCCACTACACGGTCTTGATGGGAGACTTCAACAAACTAGGCACAAGAGAAAGCGGTGAGCTGAAGGTAGGGAAATTTGGAGTAGGGCAACGGAACCGTAGGGGCCAGCAGCTGGCCGACTTTATGGAGAAAGAGGAACTCTTTATGATGAACTCTTTCTTCTAGAAGCGGCCCCACAGGAAGTGGACCTGGTTGAGCCCCGACGGTTCGACAAAAAATGAGATTGACTTCATTATGACGACCAGACGCCAACTGTTCAGTGATGTCTCAGTGGTCGCAAGGGTGAAAACTGGCAGCGATCACCGAATGGTTAGAGGCTCACTGAACCTAAACGTTAAGTTGGAGAGGTCTCGTCTAATGAAGTCAACGCTCCATCCTCCTCGTGCTCTAATCCAAAATCCCGAAACCTTTCAGCTCGAGTTACAAACCCGCTTTCAGTGCCTAGAGGATTGCAATGCAGTGGATGATATGAATGACAAGCTAGTGGAAACTGTCCATGCGGTCGGAGCTAAGTTCTGCAAGACCCGCCGCAGAAGAACACAAAAACTCTCCGATCACACTCTTAATCTCATGGCTGTTAGACGGGAGATGAGGCTGCAATCGTCAACAGATTTGACAGCATACAGGCAACTGAACAGACAGTATTAAAGAAGCGATCGAGAGGAACCAGGGCTCCAAAGTCTTTGCCAGAGATCTGTCTGCCAGAAAGAGCCAACTGTCAAAGCTGAAGACTGGGACACCTGAGATTCTGAGTGAGATTGAGAGGTTCTATGGGCAGCTGTACACATCATCGTTGAAGCCACACGCAAGTATGAGTAACGATCCAAGAGCAAGCCTTATCCGACACTATTCCGATGATATCCCGGACGTCAGTCTGAGCGAGATTAGAATGGCTCTCCACCACCTTAAAAACGGCAAGGTCCCGGGCGAGGATGGAATTACAGCGGAGCTTCTGAAAGCGGGTGGAACACCGGTACTCGAAGTCATTCAGAAGCTCTTTAATTCCGTCCTCCATGGCGGCGCTATTCCGGAGGCGTGGAGCAGAAGTGCGGTGGTCTTGTTCTTTAAGAAAGGCGACAGCGCTCTCTTGAAGAACTACAGACCGATTTCCCTTCTGAGCCGCGTCTACGTGCTGTTTTCGAGAGTCATTACGAATCGTCCCTCACGCAGACTCGACGACTTCCAGCCTCCCGAACAAGCCGGTTTCCGAAAAGTCTTCAGTACCATAGACCACATACATACCCTGCGGCAGATTGTATAGAAGACCTAAGAGTACAATCTGTCACTTTGCCTGGCATATGTGGACTATGAGAAAGCCTTTGATTCCGTCGAAATTTGGGCGGTGCTACAGTCCCTTCAGCGGTGCCAATTTGACTGTCGGTATATCGAAATGCTGAAGTGTTTGTACAGTATGGCTACGATGGCTATCCGAGTACAGAACCGGAGTTCGAAACCTATCCAACTGCAGAGAGGTGTAAGACAGGGTGTTGTTATATCCCCAAAACTCATCACCGCTGCGTTGGAAGACGTTTTCAAGCTACTGGACTGGAAAGGATACGGTATTAACATCAATGGCGAGTACATCTCACCTTCGATTTGCTGACGATATAGTCCTTAATAGAACACCGCTTAACAAAAGATATTTTCTGCGGTGTCTTGTGTCAATGGAGTCAACTGACCGACTAATCTCTGCTATTTGTTTTCAAAGCAGGATGAACATGTCTTGAACAAAGTCCCGAAAACTAGTAAAATCTTGACCAACCTTCGCAACAGCAACAGCCTTGGAAGAACTGGAACCGACCTGCTTCTCAAACTCTTCCATCTTACGAGTGATTAACGCTTCCAGGGACCTCTGAGTTTTGGCAATGTCATCAATTGTGGCCATAGTGATGAACAAAATTAACAAATGATGATAGAATCAAGAATGATTATAGAAACAAAATGTGCTCCAGCAGTGTGGTGCAATTGCACTTATTTATCACTCACCCACGAATATTTTTTTTCCACCTGATGGTAAGTGGTTGCTGTGGCCCATAAACACTACATCTATCCTCAATTACAAATCAAAATGCAGATGCGTTGTCACCCGTGAGGACTAAGATGGAATGCCTCGTTTCCAGTAAAAAGGGTCTCCGGTTCTCTACACTCACCATACGAAATACAGCAGCATTAAGCTACTATTTCACGCTGGTATTCTGTGAGAGCGTGGTCCTTCCCCGGTCGAGCCGACCCATTCGTGCTACAGCTATACTACTAATATAACTGCAGCATGGCTCTACCATGTATAAAATATTATATTTAGTAAATGCGAGTCTAGAGATTTAATTCTCTTTCGAGTATCGAGATTTAATTTTTGCTTTAACTTCGTAGTGGCCATCGTTATTAAGCCCCCCAGAATACGTGGCACTGTTGAAGTTGGAAAGCTTAGGAGCTAGTGCAATATGCACCGAAAAAGCTGATCCGGATGTTGATCTCGAAACCATGGAAGGCGGTACGTTGCTGTCTCCAGAACACGAGGAGCTGCCCGAGATTGAGAGCCTGGGAAGAGATTCTTCTTTTTTTGTAAGTATCTTGATTTTTTTCTTCTTTTTTATTAGTAGCAAACCGTAGCAAATATGATTGTTGATAATTAATATAAATTTGTTAGGCATATAGGTTGAAACACAAGTTGCTACCGGGAACAAAATGTCACTTCAAAAGAAGGTTTGGTCTATTTCTGAAGTCTGTGATAATATGAAGCATGATCATCGTTATGAATGTTAACCTGGGACAAATAGTCCGACTAGGTAAGTTCAACTTCGACCGAGATGTCAATTCATGGGTTCAAATCGGCTAGGCAGCGTTCGGAATATTACAACACATCTTCTCGTCAGGCATACCTCAGAACTAGATTATACGACCAGTGCATGTTGCCAGTGATCACCTATGGATCTGAGACGTGGTACTTCACTGCTGGCCATATGAGGAAGCTCGAAGTTGCTCAGAGAGCTATGAAGAGGGTTATGCTCAGAGTTTTTCTGCGCAATACACTTAGGAATGAGGATATCCGCAGTAAAACCAGAGTGACCGAGATCGCTCAACTGATAAGTAAGCTGAAGTGGTAATGGACCGGCCATATATCTCGAAAAACCGATAACCGATGGAGAAGAAAAGTTCTCGAGTGGCAGCCTCGTACCGCTAGGTGAAGTGTAGGACGTCCCCCACTAGATGGAGTTACAACCTGATAAGACTTGCAGGAAGTTGATAGATACAGGTGAATCAGGACCGTGCTTTGTGGCATTCCTTGTGGGAGGCCTATGTTAAGCAGGGGACTTAAGCAGGGGGAAGGGCTTTAATGATGATGAATGATAATGGCTTCATATTAATATGATACATAAATAGAATGGACGTTACGGGTAGAAGCCATCTATCCATAATCTTTTCTATTTATTTAGGTATAGGTAGTGTATATAATTTTTAACGATATATTTTGTCACACTGTCTTATCCCTGTTATTAGTTCCATGGACGTCCACTTCTGCTGTCAGCGCCAAAATGGCGCAAATCAAATTGCCTCATCATGTCACGGTATACAGCCAGCATGGAGGTTAGGGAGAAAGAGAATGATCGCTACGTGCTAAAGCATAGCCCGCCTGTCCCTGAACTGCTATCGATAAGTAGTATCTGCGAAGTTAGCTTTTTATGAGTACAGGTAGATGAAGTTAGTTGAATAATGTACAAAATTTCTTCGCGGCGTTGGTGAGAAAATAATCGTGCTCCGTAATTCTTTAATTTTTACAAAAAGAAATTTTAAAAAATGGTGAAATATTGTATTGTGCGCGGATGTGCGAGTGGTTTATCATCTAATCGAAAAATAGACTGAAAATGACTTTAATTCATACAACTTAGCGGTTGCAGTGCCTCACTTATTTTGTCCATACTTCTTGGACTGTATTTTATACAGCAATTGTTCTCCTTCTGTTTAAAATCCTTGATAGCCAGTCGAGCGTACTTGTATAAATAGAGGTCAGTGATCCATTATAATAAAAATATAAATTACTTCGCAACCTTCCGCTAACTAAATACAATGATGTGTCTTATCGTCCCAACACCACTACTCCCGGCACCACTACTTCCAACACCACTATTCCAGGTAAGACACATCATCGACGATAATACGACACGTGTTTCGCCTCTACAGGAGGCATCCTATGGTGATGTAGACTCTACGCGGCTGACCGCTAAGCGCTAAGGTGCTGGGACTAGTGGTGACGGAGTAAGACACATCATTGTATTTAGTTAGTGGAAGGTTGCGAAGTAATTTATATTTTTATTAAGATCCTTACTCAGTCATAGGGATGGACAAGTAAAAAAAGTATATATATATATATATATTGAATCGCTATTTTTAAACAGTATCAATATATCGTGTGATAAATATCGATATAGCGTCATGTTTTGCAGGATGTAGTAGGATAAGGGACAAAACTTGTTTTAACGACGAAAAACCACGACTATTAATATTAAAGAAAAGACAAGGCCTCTCCTCTCCTCCTCTTAAGATATGGGTGAAAGAACATTTAAAATTTAGGGGAAATCATTCAACTGGAGCCGAACGAATTCCGAATACCTGAGAATGGGGTAAGAGGAGTTCGAGGAGCTATTTTGATTAGTTCTTTATTTCGAAAAACGAAATACGGCTTTAAGGCAGAGTGCTAGCTAAAGATAACTTGTGACTTTAAGATGTCTACCTGTATATGCGCGTATTTTTGTGCGCGCGATTTGTGTTTCAAGGAATATTAATTTGTTTCTTTAACAAAATAATTTTTTATTTAGAATTTTATGATAGCTAAGTTATTTAAGAATATTTAAACTATTACAAAGCTTATGCACCTAACCCTTATAACTAGAGTGATGTTGTTTTGTAGTGTGCTATATTTTTACTATATTATATTTTGTTGTTAAATATTGGTACTTACTAATTTATAAAAACCAAAAATACATAAGTATATATTATATACTAAATATACCTTTTTATTTCAATCCTACCTGCAAAGTTTAGTTACGATAGTTGTCACAACCCACCAAAGATTTAGAAAAACAAATTAGTAAAAAGTAATTTGTAACAAACATTTACTCTGTTTCGTCCTGCTGCTTTTTGTTGCGTAACTCGAGTTTAGTTCGAGTTGTACGAATTTCAACTTGAGTTAACTCTTGTCATAATTTTTCCGAGTAATCATATCTATAGGGTGCAACATTGCCAATTAAAATCAATTATGAACGATATATCGAAATTTTTCGACGCTTTTTTATCACCATTTAAATATATATATCCGCACTGTAAGTGTAAAAGTGAATTTTCAATGAATGTTTCTTACGTGACATATCAAATTTCTAAAATTTTAATTAAATTATATATTGTTACTTCAGGCTCAGAAGAGTTAGAACCTAGAGCCCCATAGGCAGTTAATAAAAAAAGTGTATCTATGGTAGTGAATATATACTCTTTGGCAACAATCATCTGGTCCAGATTAGGGATGATCGCTGTTGCAGAAACATCGATGATGACATCGATGTTGGTATCGATAGCTTAACATCGATGTTCGAAGTTTATCCTGCTCATAACATCGATGTTGGCCATTATGGATGATTTATGCACGTGTACTTATTTAATAGGCGAGAAATAAAAAAATAGTCATGTGGTTTATGGTTTAGTGTCAGAAATTTAAAAAATGGGAAGATGTTAACAAAAACCTAGTTCATTTGTTATAATATTATAGTCTAATATTTCTTGCCGATCATGATGAATTTTACTATTTTGATTTTTAAATGTTCTACACATTCACAAATCTGATATAAAAAATTTACTATGTTACTTAATTTACGACTTGGACTTAGTTTTTATATCAACTACTTTTATCACGAAAGAAAAAATATGGTTTTAGAGAAAAAATTAACAAACCACGCAAAAACAAAATAATAGACTTTTCCGTTACCTTTGTTCACAAATTTTAATCAGACAGCCTAAGCAGTAGGTATCCACACACGTTTATAAAATGCACTGTCGAATGCACTATGCAGTGAAATTGTCTATTTTCACGCTTGTTCAGTGATCTTTTTTCATAAACTTCAAGTTCTAGCAAAAAAATTTACTCATTATGATAAGCTAAATAATGTAACTAAATGTGGTTGAATTGTGTAGATACTTACATATTGTTTCAAGATTATGTGGGTATAGACAGCAAGAGAAAAACAATTCATTTGTATATCAATTTACATAGAATAGTTGTTAGGCGACAACCGACAACGTTACTACAGAATAACAAAGCGGAAGCAGTTACAACTGTGACATTACAATTCACTCTTGACAGTGAAGTTTGACACACCATAATGATATTTTTTTAGGTGATCGATGCATGATGAATTATTCTAAATTTTAAACCTTTAATAGAAGATGCAAGATTTAATTGATTTAGATTTCACGTGTTCGCGTTTTTCAGAGGTTCCTATTAATTGGTTTTGGGTTCATTGACATCGATGTTTGACATGTGGCAACATCGATGTTTCGATATTTGACACGTGGCGACTACGATGTTTTAATTTTTAACATCGATGATCGTCGAACATCCCTAGTCCAGATAACAATAAAAATACTAAAAATGTTGAAAAAAGTGGTATAAACCGAGTTTATTATGATTCTTTTGGTTCACTTTTTTAATACTAATAGTAATATTCAACACTTCAAACTGCCTGAAAATGTTAGCCAATACCATTTAATTGGAAATCTTATTTCTGTATTTTTATCGTTTTTGAATGACGTGTAATGTTTCCAACGGTGGACTCGGAAGATATTTCGCAGGTCACGTCATTAAAAGAAAAACAAAGTCTTTCTAGCGATGTGCGAGATTCGTCAGAAAATTCTCAAGTGGCGAAACAAAACAATAACAGAGAGTTAACTGTCAATATGTTGATAAAAGAAATGATTTTTTGCATTGCCTTAGCATTGACTACCTATGGAGCTCTCCATACTACGTACGTTTTTAGACTTATGTTACTTATTAGAACTATGTATTCTAGATCTTTGTTCTAATAACTATTAGAAAATGTGACTATAACACGCTTATAAGTTTATTCGGCGAATTGCTGTTTATTAGTCTTAGAACATCAGTGCCCCTGCTTATAACTTCTGTAATAAACACAACATTCAATAGATATTAATTACATAAAATTTTGAATGTGAAATACATATATACATTTATTGCAGCCCTTCTAAAGTTTCCAAGCATCCACAAGCAGTAAATTTTTTTAATTCAGGCTCTGTAGTAAAGGACTGGTATAGAGGTCAACTTGGCAATGCACTTGCTGCTGTCAATATTGCAGATGTGTCATTTATTATGTATTATGCCCCATGGGATGCAGAATCACAATATGTCAGGGGAGAGTTTGAGTTGGCAGCTAACATCCTTAGTGGCCGGGTAATTATTCTTATTATAATGATTTCTTAAATTTATGTGAACACTACACATTAAATAAAACTATATATACAGATTTTATACCATTTAATTTACGTATTTTAAATTATTTTTGATTCTCGATGTTTCGGGTGCTTTACAGCACCCGTGGTCACAGGGGGACTGAAATGTTTGACATCCCAATGTCATAATTAACCAAGCTACCTTCAGTTTTTGAATATAAATTTTTGGTCCAATTTGTGCAGAATGAGCTTACAGTATCTTGAAGTTTTGCAGTGGTATGCTTGGGTTTAGGTTTAATTTTGTTTGTTATTCGCTCAGGCTGCCGACCGCGCACCCCCGCAGCGCATCTAAATGGCCTTGTCAATGGACACAAATGGCGCATTGGGTATTGTTTACAAAAAACGTTATTTATGACTACATGGGGAATGACCCTTGACTGCTGGTTTTTTAAAGGGAATGAATGAATCTTTATTTCTGTACAAGTGCTTTTAAGATTTATAGATTCTTTTAAAAAATAATTAGTGCTAAAGTAGGAAAGAAACAAATTTAAAGCGATGACCGATATATTTTATATTTTTAAATGCATTGTAAATATATTCTTAAGCAATATTTATAAAAAACACACATTGTCGTGGAGAATTTTTTTTTTCAAGACTAAAGTTCTGTAAGAATTGAGTATGAAAAATTGTTTTCTCAAAAAAGTAATTAATATTTCAATAAAACTGGCACTTATGACTAAAATATTGATATCATCTTTATGAGTATGAAATACTTTATGAGATTTGTAAAAAGAAGCAATTAGCAATCTATTGAAAGATTACTGAATCATGTAAGGAAAAAGAGAGGTTCAACTAGTCCCAGAAAAAAAAACCACATGTTTCTTCATGAATTTAAGCATATATTTTAAATAAAAAAAACAATCATTAAATACTGTTTTTAATAAGCTTTCTAACAGTGTATTACACTTCTTTATTCATTAACATCAAAAAGTAATTAACAATAAAATCACATAAGTCATCTTGAGACAATCTGAAGATGACAAATGTCAATTGCTTTTTTTATTTGGCAGATGGATATGAGTGTTGTTAGAACAAAAAAAGATTGGGAATTTAATACAGAATTACATAAAAATCAAGATGCACTAATTTAAACTGTATTACATAGGCAGGAAGACCTTTTAGAATGCAAGGTTGTTTGGGTACTGAATTAACCATAGCCATTTTGCACCATTTTCGATTTTGGTAATAGACTACCCATTGCCACTTGAGCTGTTACAGGATCACAAGCTGATGGTAACCTATCCATCTTCTCTGTTAAAATTAGGATGTTTTTAATTTCAATAGCCTCGTGTATCAGCCTTGGTAGGAATCAATGTTCCTTTGTGAGGATTTATGGTTTATCAAATCTGATGTAATGGTGGAGACGATCTTGAACATGTTCACAGACTACAGACTACCCATGGTCACTTGAGCTGTTAAGCAGATGGTAACCCATCCATCTTCTCTATTAAAATTAGGATGTTTTTAATTTCAATGGCCTTGTGTATCAGCCTTGGTAGTTCAATGTTTTTTGCGAGGATTTATAGTTTACCAAATCTGATCTTGTGCTATTAGTTATTACAAATTTTTACACATTTACCATAAAAGAAAACTAATAGGCCATGGCGAGGAAGAAGATGGTGGATGGTTTCTATTTACCGTAACAGAACCAGGTATGGTGAAGAATAGAGTATGCTCTCGTTTTGATCGTGAGACTCACAAGACCCTTTGACTCGAGTCCAAAAAACCGACAGATTTCCGAGAGCGATCAAGGGCTGCAAGACGCACCGCGACATGACGAGAGCACCATGTACATACTCGTACTCTGCCTGTCTCATGGTGTCTCGACGAGCATTATAAATATTGAAATTGTTAGTTAATTGTTGTAATTGTTATATGTGAGTTTTGTAGTAACAGAAGACTGCTTTTGTGTGTGAAGATTTCCCCTCAAAAAATTATAGACAATTCTGGATTGGGGAAAAGGCAACTCCCCTCCATACCGGCCTATGTTGCTCTATGATTCATTGTGCAAAAAAATATTATTTCTTTGAAATAAATTCCTAAAGTGTAACTGCGAAATTAAACTGAAAAGAAAAATTTTTGTAGGGTTAACAATTACCCGCCCTGTGAGTGACAGTAGTAAATGTCAACTCTTTTATAATTGGGAAATCCCCAAAGTTAGTTTGAAGTACCTACATTACAAATTTTGACTACTGTCAGTGACGGGTGTACATGCATCGTCAGATAAGCCGATCAGCCGACAAAGACTAATTGACCTGCAGAGCCTACCATTTGTGTCTCAAATGGTATCTCAAACCTTCATGCTTAAGTCTTTAAATTGCATAATTTCTCGGGAAGCACTAAAGAAGGAAGCTTCTAAAAAGCGCTTTGTGCCAAACCCGGTCGAAAGCCGTCGCTGGTCCAAACTGACTACCAGGGCTTCTCCCTTGGTCTTGGTTTCCTCCGCCCATAGGTGTCAGGTGTACAAAAAGATCACCAGCTGAATGCCCTCGACGGAAACTGTTTACTGCAGTTGATGCTTCTCAGTTTACCTCTCAATAAAGGAGGTAATGAGACTAGGTCTGTAGTTAGGTTAGTTACATTGTTAGTTAGTTAAGGAACGACGGCTAAACCGAATTGGGGGGATTCCATTCTGCCCACTCGACTTATATATCCGGCGCATTGAGCACTGTGTTGATCGAATATCCCGCATCGGCATCCACATTGCAGGATAGTCGGCAGTGTATCCGCTTCATCGAGAGTCGAGTTGGGCGCAAAAAGAGAACCTTAATGATTGCCTTTTTTCTTTTCGGTTTAGGCCAGCGAGTCATTTTCTCTGTATAAAAATGGTAATGATGGCCTTGGGCAGCCTCAGCCGAGATCAGAATTCACGAGTTCCCGAAAATAGTTTCTCGCCGATCTTTTCTGACTTTGCCTTAGCGTTAACTCTTTAGAAGGACTTGAAGGCACAGTTGTACTTCTTTTTGAGTGCGCTAGTGTTTGCATTCCGATTTCCGAGACGCAGATGTGTCGGCCCCAGGCCTGGTAACACCTGCTTTTTTTAACGACGAAATTTTGCAGGAGCGACCAAACGAAGTTCTGCCTGCAGTAGGCACTACAGATGACGGGATGAAAAGCCATCCATGCTTCACATTGGCGACATACTGCAAAGGTTTTGGGATCATACAGCATCAAATCTGACCCCATGGCCAGGATGCACATACACGGCGGTAGCCTACAGATTTTGCCTATAATGAGGATGTCATAGTTATCATACTCCAGTTCAGTCAGTATTTAGTATATAGTTCAGGCTAGAAGTTCGAAGAGCCAAGTGGAGCATCGATGTAGACGAGGGTTGAGTGGGCGTAGAAATCGTCAAGGAGCACAACCTCTGCGAATGGGATCTGTTGTAGCACGTATTCTGTAGCTATTTAGATGTGGTCGATGAGTCAATCTGTCTCGGCATTACCGCTGTGGGATTTAAAAAGGCACCCATAGACGAAAGGTGCCCATACATGCTGTCTATGCATGCATGACCAAACGATGGACATATTCTTACAGCTATTTGCAAAAAATTGAACTTTAAATAATTCAACTTATAAAATTTACATTTTGGCTTTGATGTTACATAAACAAATATACTACTCATAATTTCCTTTTCTTGTTCTTTCTTAACTTTCTGTGAACTAAATATTGATATGTGCTGTGTATTGGCGGCTAATGTATTTTCTCCTGGGATGCATTTATGACTTGCTTAAAATAAACATTATCCATGCTGCAGTTATATTAGTATTATAGTTGTAGCACGAATGGGTCGGCTCGACCCGGGGAGGATCATGCTCTCACAGAATATCAGCGTGAAATAGTAGCTTAATGCTGCTGTGTTTCGTATGGTGAGTGTAGAGAACCGGTAAAATTTTTTACTGGAAATGAGGCATTCCATCTTAGTCCTCACGGGTGACAACGCATCTGCATTTTGATATGTAATCGAGGATAGATGTAGATGTCTATGGGCCGCAGCAACCACTTACAATCAGGTGGACTGTGTACTCGTTTGTCACCCTATCCTATAGAAAAAAAACCACACTATTATTTCAGTTCCCGTTAATTAATCCTCTCTAAGGAAACTACGCATTCCCTATTCATGAAGCATAGCTATGACGAGAGAGGGAAACTAGAACAGGGGATGTGTATAGCGCTATCTTACTGATAACAATTTAATAATTTAATAATGATACTGTGGTCTAACTCGCTTAGTAAAGGTGGAAACCATGGCAATATACATCCCATATGAGATCAGTCTATGGCGAAGACATATATATATGTGTGTGTGTGTATGTAGCTATTGGTATACATATATATATATATATATATATATATATATATATATATAGCAGTGAACTTTTAGATTTAAATAATAATATGTAATAGTATGGTTGTTTTCCTGCAGGTACATTTTGCTGCCATCAATTGCTGGAATCCTGGAAGTGAATGTAGATTACAACACAACAAAATTCCGTCATGGCCTATTCTAATGGCTTATACTGTTAATTCAAAAGGAGTGCTTTATAAAGGTAGATGTGGTTTATTACAGCATATCCAAGAGATATTATTATTATATACGTTTACAATATTTATTTTCGATAATACTACGAATATTTGATATTGATATTTTGTTTTAGGCCCTAGAGATGCACACAGTATGGTTAACTTTTTGGAGTTAATTATGAAACCTTTGGAAAGAGTATCTTCAACTGAAGACTTAGTACATTTATTGTCTATTTATGATGTAAGTATTTAATAATCACACTGACATATATGTTCAGAAATACAATTTTTTTTAATTTTTTTTAATTGATTTTATTCTAGGCTGTAGCTATTGGTTTCACACCTCTTACAGACACATCAAAATATTATAATATATGGTACAATGTTGCCTTAAAGTCACGGGAATTTGACACAGTTGGGGAAATATGTTTTGCTGTTGTTACATCAGCAGAGTTGGCAATGGATCTTGGTGTGGAAATTTTGCCCAAGGCTCGTCTTATGCTTTGGAATGACACTAAGGTAAGTGGTTTAAAATAACATCTTTCGACCTAATATATATATATATATATATATATATATATATATATATATATATATATATATATATATATATATATATATAATAATTATTTTAAGCCTATGAGTATATGAGACTCGGTAACTTAGAGGATAGTGGTGGCTATAATATTTCATATTTTTTTATAGAATAAGTGTGACAAACGAGCACATAGTCCACCTGATAGTAAGGGGATGTTGTGGCCAATAGACATCTATCTCTCAATCAAGAATCAAAATGCAGATGCGTTGTCACCCCTTAGGACTGAGAGTGAATGCCTTGTTTTCAGTTAAAAGGGTCTCCAGTTTTCTACACTCATTATACGAAACAACAGCATTAAGCTGCCATTTTACGCTGGTATTTTGTGGGAGCGTGGCCCTACCTCGATCGAAGCAACGCATTTGTGCTCAACTATAATATAGCCTCAGCATGCTCTACCACGTTGCAGTTTCATCCTCGCCAGTATCAATGAAGTTGTTAATTTCAATTTAACATGTTCAATGGTGAAGGCAAACAGCAAGATGCACGTCTGAGATATTAAAAAAAATCGAAGACGAGAAGTCCGCCAACACTAATTGGTGCAGGGAGGTCCTTAAATTCTTTCATAAGTGCGGTGAGGCCTGTTGCCCAGATGTGGGATAAAACACTTTGTGTGAAAAATTAATATGTATTTAACTTTGAATGTTAAAATATCAATTACATTTTTCCATATTTTCTTTTTATAATGAGCTCATACCATCGAAGGTATCATTTTATAAAATTGTATTTACCCTAAAATAAATATTTTTCTGTCTCTGTAGGAATTTAAAACAGAAGATGGCAATAATTCTTGGAATGAATCATCACTTATGCATTGGGTATTGGAGAATTTTTCTCAGCCTGTGGCAAGGATTATACCAATGTGGAAGAAATCATTTAGCTTTGATAGATATGCTGATGGCAGCCCAATGTTGTTGCTTTTTTACTCCTTTAAACCCCTTATATGAGCAGTTGCCTTCATATTCATTGGTAAGTGTCGCATGTTGACTTAGCAACTGGCAAAACTATGGTCAATATATTTGGTTTATAAATAATAAGCTTAAGACGTCAAGCTAAGAAAAAAAATTTCTTTTATAGCTACGTGAAGTTGCTATGGAATATTATAATTGTAAAAATAATGACAGCAACCAATGGATTACGGAGTTGATAAAATTACAACAGGTACAGAGATTAATCTATCAACAGAAAAACTTTTTGAAGTTTTGTCAAGAGTATAAGTTCAAAAATCCTATAAGAAAACCAAGCAAAATTTATAAAAAAGAAATTGTGTCAAATAATAATAAATATCCTTGGAATAATGTGACGCAGAAAAATCAGAAAAACGGGTTTATTAATTTTATACTGAAAAAGGGTCTAGCACTGACCAAAGCTATGGAGAGTGGAAGTGATAATTCACCTATTTGGTCTTCTTTGGGTATTTTGAATGAATGCACTACAAAGTTTTTACCTGCGGAGAAAAGTTTCTATGAAAACTATGAACAATGCCAGTTGTTTGAAGAAAATATGGACAAAGAACAAGAACTGGACACAAAACAGGAAAAGTAAGTTAATTTTTGGCATCTGTGGATTTACGAAATTGTTGAGAATATGTATATTAAGACGATGTTTGAGCGGCGTTTAATCCATACAAACATATTCCTCTTTTTTCTCCCTGGATAAATGACACTGAAATGACTTTTTGATGATATCTATGTATATCTACCACTACCATGATCCTATGTTTTTTTTGCATAAATAAATTATTTTTTAATAATGACTATCATACGGGGAATTTACAAGCGAGTTCAAAGTGACGCGTGCGCAGCGAGCTCCCTGCGAGTTTGCAGCGAACGCGCGGTGAACCCGCTGAGAAGATACCGCGCCACATAATAAGTAATAGATGGCGCGAATAGCGTTGTCGACGCCAGTTTGTAAGCTCCCGTTCAACTGCCCGCCCCACCCCACTTCAGTGATATCAAAGGGACGAGTGTAAGCAGTGTTTCCTCGTCAGAATTCATTCTGCTACTCTATATACATTACATCAACGACGTTTTAACCTCTCGTTAATTCTAGGTCCGCTCGCACTCGCCTCGCTTTGAACTCGCAAATCGCCAGTGTGATAAGGCCCTAACTGCCAAGTTATATATTAGATATCCAGAAAACAAATTAAACGAACATAAAAGAGAATGAGTCAAATAGAGACATGGCACAAACCTTATGTTGTTCTTGAAAAAAACATATAATTAGTCTAGTTTTGGAGGAGGAGACACTGAAATACAGAACGGTGATGATTTTATACCAAATCCAAGAAACACTATTAGACAGCTGTCACATTTATGGGGCTAGGCATTCCAACTGAAAAATACCAGATAACGATATCGATTTCTTAGATTTGGTAATCATTTACCAACTCTAAGGAATCGATATCGTAATCTAGATTAATAACAGAATAAATTAGGAACAGATAACGCAAAGCATAAAATTTATCAGTTATTTAATTTTTATTGCTTACTGTTAATTTCTAAAGATAAAGTTAAATAAATTAAAGACAGCACTAGATTAAAAACTAATTTATTTAATCATTAACTACAATTAGTTGAGTTGTCGTCGGGGGGCGCGGGGACGTTGCGGCGAGCGCGGACCCGGCCGCGGCCTCCCTGCCACACGAACCGGCCTCTTCCTCCACCGCCGGAGAGGAGCTATTCGGATACACTAGATAGGAACGTGATAATGAACATCTTCCTCCTTCTGAAACATCCCGGTCTTCCCCTTCCCTATCCGGCTCCCCCGATCGTGGTCTTATCTGGTCGACATGTCTATGAATAAAGACTTTATCAGCCCCTAGAATATAGTCCGTTTCTCCTAGTCTGGAGTGTACTTCTCCTTTTAACCATTTTACAATCGAGTTACGATAATCGCGGTACCACATGCGGTCCCCCGGCGCGATCTGCCGGCGACTGCCGCCCGCGGCGCGCGTCTGCCGCGCCTGCTCGCGCCGCACGCGGGGCCCCAGCTCCGGCTTCAGACAGTCGAGGCGTGTGCGCAGTGAACGACCTTGTAATAATTTCGCGGGGCTCACACCGGCAGTACAGTGTTCGGTGTTACGATATACGAGTAGAAACCTAATAAGCGCGATATCGATATTCACACCCTGTACCAGTGCCTTCTTTATAACCCGCTTGCCAATTCTAACCGCATTCTCAGCTGCGCCATTTGAAGCCGGGTGATAGGGTGCTGAAAATATGTGTTCTATACCGTTATCCTTAAGAAATAACTGAAATTCCTGACTAGTAAATTGCGGACCGTTGTCACTCACTATCTGTCTTGGCAGACTGATTCTAGCCCACATTTCCCTTAATTTGCTTATTAAATTTTTTGCCGAAATGGAACTCATAGCAGTGACTTCGACCCATTTAGAATGAGCGTCCACGGTGACTAAGTAAGTAGCGCCCCCTATCGGCCCTAAAAAATCGAGATGCAGTCGCGACCACGGGCGCTCTGGCCACAGCCACGGGCGCGGCTCGTGTCGCTCCGGCGCGTCCGCCACGCGCGCGCACACCGAGCAGGCGCGGCACACGGCCTCCACCGCCTCGTCGATCCCCGGCCATCACACGTAGCTGCGAGCGAACTGTTTCGTCTTAGTGATCCCCAAGTGAGCCTCATGTAACTCCGCGAGAACTTTCTCCCTGCAACTAGAAGGTATAGATCGTCTAAGCTGAAATGACGCGCCCCACTATCGCATTAACGCACACAAGCAAATTTAAAATATGGACGCAATACATATACAAATGCCATTGTAATTGGTCATTCGGTTGTCGGTGAGACTCAAGCGTAGGAGCACGCGTCGTTCGATTGTAAAAGTACCGTCAGCATGTCGACCAAAAAACATTTACGGAGTAAAGTAAGTAAAATAATACGTTATTGCTTAAAATCTTATTTAATCATACATCGTTTTTATGGTGGTTTACATGCATACATTTTACAGGCAAAAGAAATTACTGCGAAAGTGTACCGCAGAATGAAATATGAAGCGGAAAATGGAGTGGAAAAACTATCTGACGCTAGATGGCGAACTGCTCAAGCCGTTGGTGTTAGTGAATCTACGATTACACGAATTTTGAAAGAAGAGAAGCAAGCTAGTACATCAAATGATACGTCACAAAAAATTTTTAGATCGCCCTCAAAACCAAAAAAGGAAGCGTACCAAGTCTAACCTAGATGATTTTGATATGGGTATACTTCGCAGAACGATAGCGACATTTCATACAGAATTTAATGAATTACCAACGTTAAGAAAGCTGAAACAAGTATTAACAGAAAGAATTGGTTTTAACGGTTGTATAGAAACTCTGCGTATCATTTTGAAGGAATCGGGCTACGAGTGGTCCTAAATAGATGACAACCGTAAAGCTTTAGTAGAAAAGCATGATATCCAAATGTTACGTTTTCAATATTTGAGGCAATTAAAAAAATATCGTGACGAGGGCCGCTATATCGTATACACAGATGAAAGTTATGTTCATACAACACATCTGCAAAACATGTGCTGGAAACCAGTCAAAGGAGTATCAGCAGTGCAAAAAAGTTGTCGAAAGGTACTCGGGTTATAATTGTTCACGCTGGTGGATGTGAAGGATTTGTTCCAAATGCTAGTTTGGTGTATAAAGCAAACTACACAAGTGGAGATTATCACGACAACATGAATCTGGATAATTATAAGAAATGGCTCACCACACAATTACTGCCCAATCTCCCGGTAAAGGCTGTCATCGTTGTGGATAACGCTTCTTACCACAATGCTTTATTAGAAAAAGCTCCCAACTCCAACTCAAATAAGCAAGTCATGCAAACGTGGCTTGCAGAAAAAAATATTCAGTTTGACGAATCAATGAAAAAAATTGAACTGTACGATCTTATTTTAAAAAATAAGGACAGATTCAAGAGGTTCGTTATTGACGAACTGATTCAATCAAAAGGGTTTGAAATTCTACGACTACCACCTTATCACCCGGAACTAAATCCAATTGAAAATATATGGGGGATATTAAAAAAACTACGTGGCTAATAAAAATGTTTCACAAAATTTTACATCCATTATGTCACTTATAAATGAACGACTCGAAATGATTGATAGTACTATGTGGGCAAATGCATGTCGGCATGTTGAAGACACAGAAAAACAGTATTTGCAATATTTTGACATGGACTTTGAATTTATTATTTCTGTTAATGACTCTGATTCAGATGAAAGTGAATCTATGGAGATGAGTGAATAGTGATACTTTACATAATTTACATGCATATTATTATAGTAATTATACTAATTTGTAAAATAAATATTTCGAAAGAATATCAATCTGGTTTAATTAATCTACATAATTACCAAATAAAAACAATATATTTTGAACCATTAATTAACAAATAGAAGAAATACCATCATAATTAAATAATTTCAATTTCTTTGTAGACCGTATTTGCTAAGAAGCGGATTTTCTTGGATTTTTTGTCTAACTTGTCATAATTGCCTGAAGGTGGCAGAGAGCGGACGTTTTGTTTCATACAATGCCCCAACGCTGCTCCCTAAGGAGAGCGTTGTCGGATTTATCACGCGAGTAGCCGACCGTCACGTAGGCATACAGATCATAGTTCGCGGAGCAATCGACGCTCAAACACAGATGAAGCGTCGTTATTAATATTTACACTCACACATCGAAATCAACTAATTAAGTAGTGGGGCGCGTCATTTCAGTTTAGACAAGCTCTACCACTACTCTGTGACCCCACGTGACGCACCCCAGTTCCTCGTATAACTCTTCCTTTCTGTGAAAGTATGGTTTGATATCTTTTATTTCGATATCTTGCGGCCAGCCGTCCCGTATATAAACGAGGACCCGCCCGAGTATCGCGTCCCTCGCGGTTTCCCGCTTTAAACTATTATTGTCTATTAATAAGGCCTCTGACGCGAAATGTAAATACGTTTGTTCCGGAAATTCTCGATTTTCCTCCGACCTACTCTCTTTATGGGTAGAAATCATTCGCGACAATGCATCCGCCACATAATCATTAGTTGAGACGTATTCGATATCGAAATCGTAAGCTGTTAATATTAAAGCCCATCTCTGTAATCTACTGGCCGTCATGCTAGGAATACCTTGGTGTGGACCGAATATTGTGACTAACGGTTTATGATCCGTCCGCAATGTAAACCGTCGCCCGTAAATATACTGGTGAAACTTTTTCACAGCAAATACAATAGCTAACGCCTCTTTTTGTATCTGACTGTAGTTGCATTCCGCGGCGGTGAGCGCGCGCGACACGCACATGACGTTGACGCTGCGCCAGCACGGCGCCGAGCCCGCACGCGCTGGCATCACACGTCACCCCCCGCGCGGCGCGCCCGGCCCGTAGTGGCTCAGCGCGCCCGCGTCACTCAAACGTCTCTTAACTACAGAGAAAGCCTGCTGTTCTACCTCATTTCCATGTCGAGTCTTTTTTTAGTAGTTCGTAAAGTGGCTGTAAAATGGTACTCAAATTGGTCACGAAACGGCTATAAAAATTGACCATTCCTAAAAATGGCCGAAGTTCCGAAATATCTTTGGGTGGCGACATCAACAGAATCGATTCTATCTTGTCAGGATCGGGGTGGATTCCCTCTTTATTCATTACATAACCCAAATATTTCACTTTTTCTACAAAAAATTCACATTTTTCCCTTTTTAATTTAAGACCGCACTATTTCAATTTATCTAGCACTTTACGTAAAGTATGTATATGGTTTTCGATAGTATCCGAAGCGATCAAAACGTCATCCAAAAATACTACAACCCCCTTGATATCTTTTAACAAGTTAACCATTATTCTTTGAAAAATTCCCGGACTGGATGCTAAGCCGAAAACAAGTCTGTTGTACATAAACAAACCGCGATGTGTGTTAATTACTGTGTACTTTTTGGTATCGTCAAGCTCGATCTGATTGTATGTCTGTGATAAGTCTATTTTGCTGAAAAATTTACTTCCCCCTAATTGCGACAATAAGTCGTCAATTTTAGGCACTGGGTACTTGTCGACAGATAAGACACGATTGAGGGTTACCTTGTAATCCGCGCATATTCGAATAGCTCCATCCGATTTATTGACAATAACGAGAGGAGTCGCCCAGTCCGAGCACTCGACGGGCTCAATGACTCCCGCGCGCAGCATGGCGTCCAGCTCGGCGTCCACGCGCACCCGCAGCGCGTAGGGCAGCGGCTGCGCGCGGCAGAACACCGGGGCCGCGTCCGCGCGCACCGCCAGCCGAGCCCGCCCGCCCGTGAATCGCCCCAGCCCGCCGTCGAACAACTCAGCATAGATGAAAAACAATTCATTTACGGCATGAGATACATTCATGGCTGATTCGTTTAACATGTTTACATTAAATTTTGGTACGCTGATATCAAGTTCTGACAACCACTGTCTGCCTAATAAAGTAGTAGTACCGTTATTGATAACATATAAGTCTAAAACTTTGCTAGACCGCCCATATGTCACATTAACCTCGCAGTAACCTAGTGGCTTTATTTTTGTTCCATCATAAAAGGTTAGTGCTAAATCACATGATAATAATGGTGTAGCGGCGCTGTCGTCGTCGCCACAAGCGAAAACACAACGAAGCCTAAATCGCGCTATCAACATTCCGAATCATAAACAGTATATATAGAACATCTAGGAACTATCACACGGAGTGTCGGTCGCTCCCCGGGCAGAACACCTTGCCCGGTAGGAGATCTCCCCTTTTTGTCAACAGTGGTGACCCTGACGTGATATGAACCCGCAACCAACAACCTTCGGAAACTTCAAGCTTCATCATCGTCATAAAATACTCCACCCATTCGCTCCCGAGCAAATATCGTCTGCAGTCTTCATATCCTGCAAGCCATCTAGCTTCACAAGGTTCATCGCAGCACTGGAATAATAATGCTTCCTGTTCCTTCAAGCTACTCTCTGCGCTATACAGTGTTCGGCACGGCTCTGAGCCTTACTGCTCGCCTCTGCTTCACGGCACTCTCGCAGATTACTTGCCTTCTTCTCGACTCACCGCAGACTACAAGGCAATCCACTGGCACTTGCACATTCGTCGGCAACAAGGCCGCACTAACGACCTCCGGTCTGAGCAGGGGGGTGATGTAGCGGCGCTGTCGTCGTCGCCACAAGCGAAAACACAACGAAGCCTAAATCGCGCTATCAACATTCCGAATCATAAACAGTATATATAGAACATCTAGGAACTATCACACGGAGTGTCGGTCGCTCCCCGGGCAGAACACCTTGCCCGGTGGGAGATCTCCCCTTTTCCTTCCCTGGCTACAATGGTAAATGATTAAATGTATCTTCATACGTGGTTTTACTAATACACGACAACGCCGAACCAGTGTCTATTTCCATGTTTAAGTTATGTCTACTCACTAATAAACACAAACTCACCGGCTTGTACTGTGACAGCGACATTTGCATCACCGGTTCTTCCTCGGGTGCCTCGTGGTATTCACTCAATGCCGCCCCATCGTCTGCATTGACATAATTTGTTTTCGGTCTCTGATTATGTCCTCCGCGCCCGCTGTTCCGGCTTTTCTTTCCAAAGCCCTGTACATTCGCCGCGTTTCCGTTGTAGGCGCCCGGCGCCACCGACTGGTTATTTGTGAAACACACGCGTCGTAGGTGGCCCATCACGCCACACTTGCTGCATATGTAGGTTCTGAACTTGCACTCGCTGGCAACATGGTCAACACCTCCGCAAGCTCCGCATAGCGAACCGCATACATCCGCGCGGCCTGCGCCGACGCCGCCGCAACCGCCTCCCGCCACTGCAACCGCCTCCCGCCACTGCGCTGTGCCGGGTATGGCGGGCTCGCTGGCCGACGCGCATTGCGTTCAGCCCCCCGTTTGCCCCGCCGCCGCCCTCGCCGCGCAGCTGACCCGCTACCTGCGATGACGTCACCGCTGCGCCCGACTCCACAAGCGCCGCGTCCCGCTCCGCTGCCTCCAGCGATCCTGCTAAATTCACTGCCTTGTCATAGGATAATAATTTTTCTTCCGCGAATAATCTCTGCCGTATGACGTCACTTCGAAGTCCGCACACCAACTGATCCCGTAAATTGTCCTGTAGGAGTGCACCGAATTCACAATGTCTAGATAGTTTCTTTAATGCCGCCACGTAATCACTGATCGATTCACTGTCTTTTTGTCTTCTTTGCCTAAAACGATAACGTTCCCCATCGGAGATGGTTTCGGTTGCAAATGATTACGTAATAGTACAACTGCATCCAAATACGTAATGTCCGCGGGTTTCTTAGGACTCGCGAGGGTGGATAACAGTCATACGGACTTTCACCCATAGACGCGATCAAGATAGGCAATTTAATTTCGTCCTTCACTGAATATGCCACAAAATACGTTTCTAGCCGCTCCACGTAAGCAGTCCAGTTACCGGTTTTTACGTCAAACTCACTAATCTTTCCGACCGACATTTTGCACGCTGATTGTTTGCAGTCTAAATTTTCCGTATTTTCTATTTTCACGTATTTTTCGCCGATTTTCACCATTAAAATCCTTGTCGCCAGTGAGACAAAGGAAAACACGTCCGTACAGTTCAACCATTTATTGCGAGAGAGAGAGAGATCACAAACTACCTTACTTATACTAACAATAAGCTTACCCTACATTACAGTTACTTTAAATTGTGTGAGTACAAATTTATTCTGG